>JAXCHO010000098.1:26895000-27502500 GCA_036630365.1 Acanthiza pusilla
AGGTACTGCAAAGTGCTGAGGCTATCACAAAGCCACACCTGGAAAAGTGCCAGAATATTTTAAAGAATTATAAGCTCCGCCTGAACAGTCAATGGTTATGCTGTCACAGACTATTATCTTCACAGCTGCTAAAAAAAGGGCACCTTCTGTGTGAGAGCAAATCATTCCTTCTGTAGGTGTGGATCATGAATTTAGCCACGACCAGAAGCTGTTGAAGCTGTCCCAACTAGCTGCAGGGTGTGTTGCTAGATGGCACTGATGACACGGCAGCAGAGGGCCACCAGCTGTGTGTGTGCCCTGCCTTGCTGCTGACCCAGTGGTGCAGAGCCCAGAGCAGGGCAGCCACAAATGCAGAGATCATTTTATTGTCATTACAGGGCAGCATAACACACCCCTGGCCTGCTTCCTCACCTCAGCCTGGTGGTCATTTGGATGCCATAGGACCCAGGACAGAGTGGAATGAACTGCCCTCTGGAGTACCTGCCCTTGACTGGAGAGAATCACAGAATCCTTTAGGTTGGAAAAGACCTCTAAGATCAAGCCAAACTGTTAACCCAGGACCACAGGGTTCATCACCAAATCACATCCCCAAGTGCCACAGCCACACACAGTTTGAACACTTCCAGGGATGGTAACTCCACCACTTCCCTGGGCAGCTTATTTCAATGTCTGACCGCCCTTTCAGTAACGAAACTTTTCCTAGTACTTGCTTTCCTGGGAGAAGTGACCAACCCCCACCTGCTTTCAGCCTGTAGAGAGTGATAAGGTGCAGCTGACTAGCGTGGTTTGGATCACTGGACTCCAACTGGAGTTAGTGGGATTCCTTTGACTAACAGACTGGAAAGCACTTTTTCATCCTCATGTGCTATGACTGGATTCCTCTGTTTCCTTGCAAATGAAAGACAAAACCATTTATTGAATAAACAGGTTTTCCTGTTGCTCTCCAAAAATTTCCATCTCCTTGTGGCAATGGATACCGGTTACATTTTATATTCTCCTTAATACCCTTGACAAGGTGTTATTTTTGTCTCTAGAACTTCCAGTCTCTTTTGTTCTATCTTTATCTCTCCTTATTGACACTCCTTTTTTCCTCTTGTTTGTAATTCATACTCACTAATATTGGCATTTTAGGTTTTTTCCTTCCTATAATTTCTTTCTCAAATTTTCCTTTAATTTCTTCCTTCACTAGCTCCTGAACAAAAATTAATTACCAAACAACACTTACTTAACTTCTCACTAGACTTTGTGGCATCAATCTGGTAATGAGTTTATTTCACAAATTTAAGCGTTATTTTTTGTCTTAGCCCAGTTTGTTTCAGAAAGCATCTCTTCTTTGGAAATTAATTTGCTATTTGAAGCCTATACAAATATATCCACTGAATATATAATGTAGAATGGAACTACCATTGGTTGTTCATGATGAGTGTAACCCTCCTGGTCACAAGGTAACCACCAGCTCCAAGCCCAGAGGTTTTTCATTTACTTTTAACTGCCACACGAGTTCAAAATAGAGCTGTGATTAAGAAATTTGGTAACTCACCCTGAAGGTATTGGATCAGATACTGGATTTCACTTACATCATAGCTAAAATTAGCTCCTGCCTGTAAACAGGCAGCAGGTAGGGGGGGTCAGCTCTCATCCACCACAGCTAGGTGAAGCTTTCCCAGAGCAACTGACTGCAGGATACCCCAATAGCTGTGAGATATCCACCAAGTGTCAGAAATCTCACCTGGAGAAAAAGTTTCCTTACTTGCAGGAGAAGAAAAAGCTGTCCAGAACAATAACATGGTCGGTGAAAAAATGCTTCACACTCCTCACTGGCCTTGTCCCTTTGGATCTGAAGCAAACAGGAAAAAACCAAACGTCTTGAGGCACAACCTTCATTCCAAAGGTGTTCCTTTGAGTTTTGTGGGGAGGATATGAAAGACAGTCATCTCAGAGAGATCAAAGGCCTACAAATAGAAATCCCAAAGTGTAGCAAGTCGGATATACTCAAGTGAGACAGAAGTCACTAGTTAAATTATTTAACAGTATGAGTAATGTTTTGACTTTGTGCTGCCACTTTTTATGGCATCTAAATCAATTTATTTCTCTAAATAGATCCTGATGCTTTGCTGCAGTAACTGGAAATTACATTTGCCTCTTCTACTCTGTTAGTAAAAAATAAAATTAGCTGTACCACTTCATTATGAGTTTTAGCAAATTATATAATTAAGAAAGAATAAATGATTTGAATCTATGAAAGGGCCAAAGGTATGTTAATTTCTCTGAGGCATTACAGAAACATTCTGTAACTTTTAAATAAGACAGGTTATTTCTTTTCTCCTAGAGTCCTAAATATGGCTTTTGTAATTCACAGAACAATAAATAATGAAATAATAAGTCAGCAGAAACTTCCATCCCTGAAACCCAGTGTCCACAATGACTGTTTTCCCAGTACACCTCGAATGTGGGTTGTACATCAGAAAGATATATTGTCATTGTACATAAAATGGGACTTTATTCTCCTTCCTACAGAAGTCTGTAGGACTCCTCCACATCAGTACCACAGCGAGCTTTAACAGAAGAGCTGCAGGCAGTCCTGCCAAAACACTTTACAATAATGTCTGTCTCAAAACTCTCTTCTTTTCTGCCAGAGGCTATTTTCCTCAGAGAAGACTTGGCAGACTACAGTATGTGCACATTCTTCAACTCCTCCAGAGCAAATCCTTAAGCTATCAACAAAGATGGGCTTGAGCCACAGCACCAGGCTGCTGGGGGATGGAGCTGAAGAGCTCTCACATCTGCCAGCTTTGCAGCAGGGTGGCAACCTTTGGCAGGCTGAGAGAGCCGTGTGTGGTATCAGCAGTGCCTGCCCCAGCCAGACACTGCCACATTCCTCCTGAGGCTGTGCATCACATCCCTGCAGTTACAGCAAAACTCCTTGGACGAGTACTCGAGTCCCTGAAGTGCATGAAAAGGCACATGGAACTACTGGGGCCAAAGGCAATTTGCCTTTGATGAGAAGAGAGAGATCTTGCTGGAGGCTGTCAGAGGGAATTGTGAGGCCCTGAGCAGTGCTGGCTGTGGTTTCTCTGCTGATGTGTGTATGCTGCTGTCATATCCCTGAGTCAGGGCAGGCTCCCCATGCACACCTTTGCAGAGCAGCTGTGCAGCATCAGTGCAACAGCTGATAGTCCTGCATCAGCCTCCAAGGCTGCCAGACATCTGGAAAAACGACTGACAGGAAAATACAGGAAAAGCCATCTTCTATCTATTTGTAGGTGACACAGTGCAGACTCTGAAAGGATTCCCAAGACCCTTCAGGGACTTGGAACTCAACAAGGCAGCTATGAAATTCTTCCTTCTTGTATCCCAAGAGTGAAGAGGGCATTACTGTGATCCACAAGCACTGAATGTGCTGGGATAGAAAAGATACAGAGGTCTCTTTTCTATGACAGTGCTCCTGGTATCAGTATAGAGCTGATAAAGTATCACATCTAAAAGTGCAACGGCAACTCAGGGAGTGTGGAGAAGGGAGGATTCGAGTGCATGTGCTCCTTGGGGGCACCACTGCTGCCTTCTGCTTGATGTTCTGGGGATGCGAAGAACACATCCCCGGAATGTTTATGTGCATGAGCAGCTCCATTGGTACATATTGCAAGTGTGGGATGACATTTACTCCACAATCACACCTGAAACACACATGCTTCAGGCCTTCGAGAAATAAACCAGGATTATTATGGAGTCATATCATTGCTAAAATGCACATTCAGATTCACTTACTTTAATCAGTATGTGTCCTCATCAACACAGAGAAACCAACATGACACTAGAATCAAAAATGTTTTTTTCCTTGCTCAACTCATACCCGCTTACATTTGTTCAAGCAACTTAAAATTCTTCTATATACAGAGCAGTATTTACTCAATTGGCAAGACACTTCAGACAGGCTGTGTAAATACACATTTTCACTTGAGGAAGAATGAAACTCTGTAGTAGAGAGTAAAAAATACCATAAATTCTAAAAGAACTTACTTGTCAGCAATGTGAGTCAAAAAAATGTGACTAGTCAGCTTTCAGCATAGTTTCCCAGAAGCAGGAAAAAAAAGAATGGAAATGCAGAGAACAGCTTGAAACACAGCTGAATGTATTGTAGAATAGGACCCTCATGCAAGACTGAACTCAGAATGTGTTGATGCTACTGGCATTTGACAGAAGATTACGGGTTGCTCACATGGAAAATTATGGTAATAAAAGGTAAGCTGTGATTCTAAAGTGCTACAAGGCATTAATACAAATTCATATGTGGACACTTTCTTCTAATTATAAGAGGCCTTTTTTCCCCAGTTTTGGCATTATTCCTTTAGAACTGATTTAGCTGGAGCAGAGAAAGCCACTCTCATACTGGAATATGCATTTATATAGACAGGTAGATTGGTAAAGCTATGTTCCTATGTTAGCTTAATTATGCTTCTGTAATTTCCAGGGAAAACTTTTGGGTCAGAAAGCAGTTGTATTTGTTGTTATTAAGTTTATTTTTTCATATTTAATTGTGAGTACAGAATTAGTATATTAGATGACATACACCTACCTTTGCATTTGATTAACTTGTGAGTATATAAATAGCACTTGCTTGTTTTTCTCACATCTCAGTTCAAATCCAAATAGTAGTATCTCACTCTTAAAAGAACAGGCTTTTCACATCTCTAGGAATAAATTAGTATAATTTTTTGAATGTTGAATAATTTTCTCTAATGAGCTTCTGTACAGATATGAAACTTATCTTTTTCCTAGTGAATGATCCTTGGCAATAAGTATGTAAAAAATTAAAGGATACTATTCAAATGGCTATTGTTCAAATGACAGATGACAGATGAATTATGGTGAGGTAGATAAATGACCTTTGATGGTCTCTCATGAAAGACCAGTGTTCAAAATTGCGACTTCTACTGTATTCAATCTTACTCATCCTCTACTACCTTGCAATACAAAATATATCACTCCCCCAGTTAGCCTGGTATGGTTACTCATATGATACCATTATAAATCTGACAGAAACATAAGCAATTATCATTGTACCACTCCTATTTCATATAAATACAATAAAAGTCACAAAATATTATTATCTTTATTCCTAACTATTGTAGAGTTGTTTGGGGGCTTAAAATCCAACCCTACATCACCGTCATAGCTAAGCAACTTCTACCTGTAACCCAGACTTTCAGCAATTAAGACCTTAATTGGTGTCTTGAAATATGCAATATCCTTCAGGTTTCAATGTATCTACCCTTTGAATAGTGTGTTTTTGTGTGTTATTTGGACTACAAAATTGAGGGCTGGCTTAGCCAGGAGATAGGCATGTGAAGAGGCTTCCTCAGAAAGAAAAGCTTTGTGTGGTGCTGAGGTTGTCCAGCCTCCCAGCTCTGTGTGCTTTATCTTCTGATTTGTGAGCTGCATCATCCCGGGAGATCAGCTGTCTTAGTAGCTAATTGACTGAAATTCAGCCTTTAATAGAGTCTGGTCTTGGTTTTTTAATCACTTTAAAGGTTTGGCTCTGAGGCCTTTGAGCAACACAAGGAGTACCTTGGGACTGTGTGAAGGCATTAAACACTGACTTGACACGAGCGCAGATGACTAAAGCACTGAGCAAGTGAACATTTGCATGTTGTACTGGGAGGGAGACAAGCACAGTTTCTAGAGCTCAGGAAATCAAGTTTTAATGAAGACAACACTGCAGTGTACTGCAATAAGCTACAGGCAGGACTCAGTGGGTAGTTCTTTGAAAAGCATATTCCACACCTCTGCTCTGCTCTTTGTGTTCACTGTGCACAGCAATGCTCTTCTTGGAATGTTTGTTTCACTTTTCTACCTTCATCTAACTCTAAGACCATTCCCTCAGTCCATTAATCTTAAGAGATTTCCCTGAATTAAAAGCAAAGTCTCAAAGGATAAGGAAGATGATAAATGCCTACAAGTGCACAGTTCTCCAGGGATATTGTGGTAACGATTTTCATTATCTTGATAAAACAATGCGTTAATAAAGCAACAGTAAGGAAAGAGAGAGTATTGGCATTCCAATAAACAGAAATGAAGAATCATTATCACAGTTCAATATATTAAAGAATTAAATACTGGGATTCTTTTGGAAAACAGAAAATATCTGATGTGAAGAGATAAACAGGTTAGCTCTATTGGGACTGCCTGAGCAAAAGAATAAATGTCAGCCTGAATCCTGCATTTAGTTCTGAGCCTACAAGGACAAGGCCTTTGCTACTGAAATCAGCGTACCCAGGGTTTCACAGAATGCATAACCCTCTCTACAATGCCTAATGAGCAAAACCATTATTCACTCTTTTACGCCAGCTTCCATTTTGACTGCTTTTTTTAAGGTTGTTTATCTCTGAAAGCTCAACTCTCTTACAGAGCCTCTGTGGACAGCCCAGTCTGAGCACAGCTCTTGTGGCACAGCAACCTGGTGAAGATGCAGTGTGAATTCGCTCAAGAAGGGCTTTCTGTCAACTTGGGTGTTGTTTTATTTTCCTCTGCAACGTTAATCAAGCCAACAAATGCCCTCTCCTGCAGCACAGCTCTGTCAGCAAGGGAGCACCATTATTTTCACACTTGCAGCTGAAATAACTCTGCTGGCAAAACTCTGCAGTGCAGGTCAAATCTGAATAACAGCTGAGGGAGACTGAATGACTGATAATAAATAATACATGCTCTGAAAGCCATTGTAAGTTATTTGGTTTGTCGGATTTAAAGTGACACAGCTGTCCCATGACGGGTTTTCACTCTTCCTGATAATCTGGTTTCTGTGCACTGTGCGTAACCGTGCGTGGTAGAAACAAAATAGAAACCATTAGAATGAGTTAATACAGCAGCATCCGCACAGTGTGCATTTCTGATTGCAGCCAGCTCCCTCAGAGCTGCCAAAGAGAAATCTCACAGCTGTAAGCAAGTTTACTATTCACATTACAAGCACTGTCTCAGCAGCCTCCCCTGTGTAGAAGACAGGCAGCACTTCTTAAACTTCTTTCCCATGGGCACCTCTACACAGCTCCTGCAGGCAGACGTGGTCTGGAGAGACTGGAGACAAGCCATCTCCAAGGCAGGAGCTATGTAAAGCTGTTGGCAAGGGGCAGAGCTAATAAACCCTGCGAGAGTATATCAGCTTGGGCTGAAACATCAGCACGGCTCCCAGCTGACTTAAGGGAGTGATAAAAGCGGGTTCACATCTGCCTCTAGAAGACTGAAGGGTGTTTAAATCTCTGGAGAACAGGAAAACTGAAACTTTCTCAATACACTTTGAATATTCAGGACATAATGAAAATCAGGAGGTCTGCCATTATCAGCTTTGCATATTTAGGGATTCATTGCAACACAAGCAGTTGGAATAAATTTTATTACAGACTGGGCTATGTATGCTGTTAAAAGACCTTGAGTTTGAGATCTTAAGATTATGCAAAATTCAGTTCCTTATGAGGAAATTTCCCCAGATATGGTACTTGCATAATGCCATCTATTTGCAAAAAATTCAGCACTGATTAGTCACACATATGTGAAAACACAGCTAGGGAATCACATTGTTTTGCCTGTGTTATTAAACAGTCCTGTCAGCCTTTTCATTGGACATTCTCTTTTCTCCAGCTTTTAGAGCAGGAGCTTGACCTTTATTTGCAGGTTAATCTTTTTGTCAAGGAAAAGTCTTTTGCAACCTCATGAAAATCTGTTCAACTGTCAAGTGAGGAAAAAAACCTCAGATCTCAGATTGCACATACTTGTAAAGCCTCATTGTAAAATTAATCAGAGCCCATAAAGAACCTAACTTTGCTGAATTGCTGTAGCTCTTGCAGCTCCTCAGACTGACCAAACCACACATGTGCAGTCTATGGGAGGTTGTATTTCAGAGAGATTTTGTACCTTCTGTTCCTCTTGATTGGGCGTGCAGCCAGGGACTGCAACATAGTGAAGGAAACTCTCCTCTGTACTTGGGAGGGAATTGAGCTCATCTAATTTTATTGATTTAAATCTTAGATTTCTAGGCTACCAGGGGAAAAAAAAAAAAAAAAAAAAAGAAGGAAAGTTCAGTGTATGAAGACACTGCTGAGAATTTTACCTTTCTGGAAACCCTCTGGAGATAACTGCTTTCCTCCACTGACTAGAAAGATAACCTACAAATCATGGTTAGACTAGATGCTTAACTTGTAAATAGCTATGGAAAAGCAAGAAGCATCTCACCAGTCCTGCTTATTCTGCAAATTGAACGGGATGGTGATGTAACTAAATATCTTACAACACAAATACAGCAGACCGAGCAGTCCAAGTCACTTCTGCTTTCATGACTTCTGGGACCTTGGCGCTGATCTCAGGGGTGTTCCCTGAACCGCTGTTGTGTAGGTAATGTAGCTCCCACTGCAGAGCACATTTGCCTTCTAATGACTATTGTGTGTGATCAGTCACAATGTTTATGATTACAAATCCATTAAAGCAAAGTTGTTCTTCTTAATACTGTTTTTTTAAATCTTTGTTCAGTTACAACTACAGTGGAATTGGGCGATGCATTGCCTCAGCTCCTGGAGTGCTGTTATGTCAAAAAATCCCTTTCCCAACATCTGTTACTGCTGATCCATTAAATTCTTGAGAAACCAAATTCTCAGTTCATCACCAATCATTATTTTGTCCCTCTTGTAAGGCATATAATGTGTTCACCTTATGACAGAAATGTAACCTCATAACAACTCTGTGACTTCAGAGTTTTTGCTTAACCTCCACAAAGCATTTTGTATTTAATGTAATACAGGAAAAAATCAACTTACACTTTATCTGTAAACAACTACAATACAAGTTGCAGATGTTTTCCTGTGCCAGTGATTTCCTGAAAGTCTAAAACAAGTAAGGAAAAAGGTCATTTATTCCCATGTAAAAACCATAATGATCTGGACTGTTTTCAATGCAGCTAACACAACTGTAAAAAGATGTCTGCTGAGCATCAAAGGAAAGCCTGTACCTATCTATAAAGGCCCTGAGTGCATTAATAAACCTTCTTGGCCCTGCCCAGCACCCTCAGGGCCTCCCTCAACCCTACCCATGGCTCAGGTGCCACATTTCAGCCCAGCCCTGGGGTGCCAATCCCTGCCCCTCTGATGCCACAATCTCACTGGTCTCCCCTGGGAAATTTTTTTGAGTTCAGTAAGGTGTTTGTTCAGACTACCAGTTTAACAGAAAGAAAAGCAAAAATAGGTTTTAAATAATAGAAGAATAAAAAGATGCCAAATGGATGGAAAAATTGTTGTGCTGATTTGAACTAAATGTTCATGTGTTTGTTTCTTAATTTGTTTTCTTTGGGAAAAAAAAATCTTCATTTTCCATTCATTAATACTGCTAGGAAGGAACTTAATCTTTCCAAAGGGTTATTAATGTTTCTATGTGTGCAGAATAAATTTAACACCACCCCCAATCACAGCCTCTCAGCCTCATTAGTGAGGCATGCTGGGGATAGCATCTCTGCAAACTCATTAGGAGTTTCTTGTTGCAATCAAATTTGTCCTGACTTCAGTTGCCAGGGACATTTTAATAGGGAGAACAAAACCTTGTAACTGTTCTTCCCCATTTATTAAATTCTGTACAGAATGCAGCACCTTTGTTTCACAGGAAGCCATCCACAAAGGCTGATGGAGTGTAAAAATGTTTATGCTGAAATGAATTTCATTAGTCACTGCTGGACATAGATTAGCATCATTTATTTCTCTGAAGTTGCCATGGTGTAACTCTAAGTGACAAACCAGCGATGCAGGAGGATTTTCTCTGTCCTATGAAGTGCAGAAAACCACAACTCTGTGTTTGAAGAGCTCAGGGCCTTCTGTCAGTAGCACATCTAACCTCTTAGTTTAATTAACTTCTGTGTTATTGGAGACCAAATATTCCCAAAACCTTTATCACTTCTATGTCTTGTAAGTCTATCAATGACGATGCTCAGAGCTCATTTCCACAAGACTAAAAACTCACTGCTGCCAGGATGGGTGAGGTCCTGAGGAGCATCATGGATGGGATAATGTAGGTAAGTGGGAATGATGGACCAAATGGCCAGAAATGGGGAAGGGCTGCAGGAAGGAAGGTGGAGAAGGGAGGCTGAGGTATGAAAAAAGGAGAAAGGAGATCTGGAGGAAGGGGGAACTAAAAGACAAGGAGGTGAAGGAAGCTCTTCTCACAGTCACAGCAATTAGATCAGTCCAGCTGTCCAGGGAACCAAACATCTAATTTAAGTCTCAAAGCCTGAAAGCATTAGTCCTCTGGAATTATCAGATAAGTGTTTTCCAAAGTGTCCCTGATGTAGAGATTTTAAAGAATACTGTGAGGTCAATTTTGAGTCAAAATTGAAGTTCTGTGTATTTTAAGAACAAACATTTTCACACCCTGAGACCAATAAAATCGATTAATATTTTTCTGTGGTGCACATCAAAAATCAATTAAACCCAACAATTTTCTGTCTTTGTTGTGTGTGTGTAAAACCCAAAGACAAGTTGAGAAGAAACAGATTATTTTATGGATATTCACATTCATATTACGTGGCACAAAGTGAACATGGGGATAAATAATGGAAAGAGATATAGTTAACATCTTCCATTGCAATAACTTCAGAAGCTATCTGAAACAAATAAATCCTTTTCCTTGAATAATATGAATTTTAATCTGATAGTTTTCAGCACTAATGATTTGCATGACTTGAACTGAAATCATTAGTCAAATGCAACTACAATATAAATTCATAAAGAGTTCCCAGAAGAAATCAAAGATGTTTTATATTATCTAAACCAGGTAATACAAACATTCTTATGAATTTCAAAGAGTCAAACCTAAGAAAAAATCATTGGCTTTGAATCAGAATTCAACTGCCAAATAAATTACTTCCTATTAGCATATTTTAAATCTTTCATTTAATAATCAGCATATGCTGGAAAGCAAAGCAACCCAATAGTAATGCAAACCATTTTTAATATGAAAATTGAATATGAAAGCAAGAAATGGAATTTATTTTTACAGTTGTGGTTTGCTTAATGGACATACAAAATACAGCATTTCAGACAACAACGTAAATCTGTTTGTTTTCAAGCCAAATATGAATTTTTGCCCCTGCATTGCATTATCGCTGACAAATTGGGCATAATGAGATATAAAGACATCTATGGAAGTACTCAAATGTCTGCTTCCTTGGCCTGGTTCAGACTTTCGAAACAAATTCTAAATATGAAAGCTGCTATACATTTTATTCACAATTTCAAAGTTGTATTTCAAGGACATATTCAGAGCATTGTTAGCAAAAATTAAGATAAAAGTATGTTCTTCTTTTTGTTGTCGTGAATTTGGTAACGTTTCCTTAGCTATTAAGTATGAAGTTCAGTAGCTGAATGTGTAACAGCACAAATTTTGTGACAATTTTCCTTGGAGAAACAGCAAATGTTCTCAGTTATCAAATATTTTGGATAAAATATTATTACTAACTATGATGAGCATGTTAACACATCCTTTTTTGTTAAAAAAGTTTGCTATTTTATTAGCCCTGAGTTGGCAAGGGCCACCTCACAGCTGAAATGTCACAGTTGACAATACACATACTGCTGGAGGGCTGGAAAGCAGAATAAAATATGTTTGCACAAAACGGCCACAGAATGTTTATAAAAACTTGTTTCCCTTGGCACCACAACAGATAAGAAAAGTGTTAGAGTAAACCACTGAAATTGCACTGGGGAAATGATGTATAACAGCAATGGATTGGGAAAATGCAGCTGCTCCTCTTGAACGCTGCCAGTGGAATTGCTCCAGGTCCCCAAAGTCCATTTCTTGGCAGGAAGTTGTATAGGAAATCTCAGAGCCCCCAAACAGAAAACAGCAGCAGGAGCTGCTCATAAATTTTATTTGGTATCTAATTCATCGGCACTGTACGCAAGGACAGCTAAAGACTTAACACTGCGTGGCTTTATCACAGATCTCTGGTTTTTCCCCATCCTGCTCTGAGCACCTCACTGCAAGATGCAGTGGCATTAAAGAGAGTGCTAAGGTTGTCTTCAATCACTCTGGAAGCCCACTCCTCTGATAGGTAAGAGAATCATAGAATATCCTGAGTTAGAAGAGACCCACAAGTACAACTGAGTCCAACTCCTGGCCCTGCACAGGAGCATCCCCGAGAGTCACCCCATGTCCTGAGAGCATTGTCCAAACACTCCTTGAGCTCTGCCAGGCTGGTGCTGTGACCACTGCCCTGGGGAGCTGTTCCAGTGCCCAAACACCCTCTGGGTGAAGAACCTTTTCCTGATATCCAACCTAAACCTCCCCTGACACAGCTTCAGGCCATTCCCTTGGGTCCTGTCACTGTCACCACAGAGCAGAGATCAGTGCCTTCCCCTCTTCTTCCCCTCACAAGGAAGTTGTAGCTGCAGTGAGGTCTCCCCTCAGTCTCCTCCAGACTGAACAGACCAAGGGACCTCAGTAACTCCTCACATGGCTTCCCCTTAAGGCCGTTCACCATCCTCGTTGCCTTCCTTTGGATCCTTCCTAATATCTTTCTCATATTCTAGTGCCACAATAGGCATTATGAAAAAATGTCCAAACAGTCTGTGTAATTCAGAGTTTCTGAATGCTTATCCATCCCTGGAAAGTAATTTGAGTTCACGTATAAAATATATGTATGTATACTGCACAGTATACCACTTTTCATTTGTTCCTGTACAACCTCATCCTCTATTTTTTTCAGTTTAGCAAGACTATTGTTCATTTGAATCCTATCCTCAAGCATACTTGCAATTTCTCCACATATTATCTGACAAGGTAATAAGTATTTTTGCTGTTTTATTGCCCCCTAAATGGACCAGGACAACAGACAAATCCACCAGGAACTCTTTTGACAGTGAGATTTTGGTCACTGCTCTCCATGCCTCTCCTTCTCTTCCCTTTCACTAAGTACTAGAGAAACCATTCCTAGGTCTTCCTCTAATCATCAACAGGGTTACTTTTTTGTTGTTTGTACTCTCTGCACGTTGCTGCTTTATAGCCTTTCGATTAGATCCCTCACACATGCACACCATTTTTTCATACTCATTTTCACTCATCTGATAAGAGTTTCCTACTTCTGTGCTATCCTTTTCTTCTCTTTAAGAGCTCATGATTTTGTTAAGGTGGTTTATTACCAGTTTTCTAAATCAATTGTGGAGATGCAAACTGTGGAATGCTTATCAGAACAGCTTGTAGCACTCACCATTGGATCCAGCTCCAATGCGGTCATGAAAAGAAATTACCTTTCTCAGGGTTGCTGGGTATTACAAAGCTAAAACAAGGTGAGAAGGGTGCATCTTTAGCTTGAAGATTAAACTACCTTTCCCCCTGCTCGTGACCACTCATCAGTTATTTGCTAATATGCTGCTAGCCATGTAGAAACAAGCTAGCATTATTCAAACTGCAATAATCCTCCAGTGCCAGCCTGTAAATCCCCCTGGCTATCCAGAAACAATAATTAAGACATTTCAAAATAGAGAATGAACACATGAGAGTCACTTGCACTTCACAGTGCTAAGCAGGATAAGCCAAAGGTGAATGATTACATCCCTGATGCTGACACAGAAGCTCAATCCCTGTGATTCCATGCAGGCCTGGGTGCAGTCCATGGGAAGCTTCTCACTCCCTAACATGTTTTTAACAAACATCATCCAACTTGGTTCAAAACACAGGACCTGGCACAGTCCACTGCTATTATCCTTACCCTTGCAAATCTACCATTTATATGGAAGTGGTCTGCAGACAGAGCCCAAAGCAGCTGATGCAGGAAGATGCTTCTGGAGATCTTCTAGTTCAAACCTCTGCTCAGAGCAGGTTGCTCAAGGTCATGTCGAGACAGATTTTTAACATCGCAAGGATCGAGCCTCCACAGTCTGTCTGGGCAGCCTGTTCTGGTGTTTGACCACTCTCTTTTTTTTTTTTTTTTTAAAGTGGAATTACCTGTATTTCAGTTTGTACCTTTGCCTTTTGTCCTGTCCCAAGGCACCTCTGACAAGAGCCTGGCTTTCTCTTCTATAGGAAAAACCCCATCAAATATCTATGCACATGGATAAGGTTCCTGTGAGCATTCCTGTGAGCATTCCTGTGAGCATTCTGTGAGCATTCTCTTCTCCAGGCTGTCCAGTCCCAGCTCTCCCAGACTCTCCAGGCCCTCAGTTGTCTTCATGGTCCTTCTCCAGGTGTGTCTCACCAGAGCTCAGAAGAGAGGAAGGATCACTTGTTTCCACCAGCTGCTGTCACACTCTGCCTGATGCAGCCCAGGATGCTTGGCCACAAGGGCACACGGCATGGTCAGCTTGGTGTTCACCAGGACTCCCAGGTGCTTTTCTGCCAAGCTGCTTTCCAGATCGGTTGTACAGGGTTATTCCTCCCCAGGGGCAGGAATTGTCACTTCCCATTGTTCAGCTTCATGAGACTTCTGCTGGTCTATCCCTCCAGCCCACCAAGGTCCCTCTGAACGGCAGGACACCCATCTGGTCTATCAGTCACTCACTCCACTCTCATACTCTTTTCTGCCCAGGAAAGAACTGGGGTCTTCTAATCAGGTCTCTCATTTAGCAGAATTATAGTGTACCAAAGGATTTTGCCACCATTGTGCTGTGAGGAAATTCAAGATGTGTACTTGAGGACTGCACAGAATAAACGTCATTCTCCTCAGACTTTTCTTTACAATCAGAAGGCACAAAGGTTTGCATCTTATTAGATCATGTCAGTGGAATTCTGACAGCATGAAGTGACAAACGAAATAAGTCAATTTCCAGTCATTTAAATGTATATTGCTTTTTATACTTGGGATACTTGCACTTTTTGCATGCTTGCCTTGTCACTAAATGTGTGTGTCACATGTATATTCTCAACAGCAGAAGAAACTTTAAGAAAAAAAATATGTAGCAAGGATTCTATTTTGTTGAGTTGTTCTGGAGAGACACTACAAACCACAGAAAGGAAATCTGAGTTGCTTGTGATGCAACAGAGATGCTGAGATTGTTAGAACAGCCCTATTAAATGTAGTTGCTTATTTATTTTTTATATCAAATGGGCTTTCAAAAGCTTTGCATAATGTTATAAAATAAAAAGTCACTCATCTATTTCCTATGTTTCTTCTCATAAAAGTATGGAAATACATTCCAAAGTAACACGGTGGAGCCTAGCAATGTGAATCCAGAACCTCTTATTTCCACAAATATCATGGGAACTGGAATTTCCATAACAGTTCTCAGACTCTCTTTTAAGAATGGTATTATTTCATCAGCTATTTGTTTTTGTTCTAGATGTTATGAGCATTCTGAATATTCTCACATTCTTGTTCAGTGAGAAACAAAGCAATTTGGATGCCCTGATTATAAAGTTGCTTACTTTGTTGCCCCAGTTGGGGTCTGGGCACATAAATCTTCAGTTCCAAGGTCTACTGTCTTAAATAATCTTGCAGGTTCATGTCATACAGTGCTGGGGGGTTGTGGTTGCTAATGTGTAAAGAAGAACTGTAGTGTGTAAAGAAGGACCCAGGTTGTTTTTAAATATTTCTATTTCTTTGTTTTTCTTTCTCCCTGTTTTTTGGGTTTCTTTCAGCACAGGAGAAATTATGAGATACGGGAATGGTCTGGACAAGAAAAATAACCACGGCGCTTTCCCAGGTGTCATATAGAGGCCACCAATCAAACTAAAATATCCATTATAAATACAATGGTATAGGACTTATATACAGCCTGCTCTCCATACTGCAGCTACAGAACAGAAATAATTTGCAATTACTGTGCAATATTTGGCTCTGATCAACTGTGCACTTGTGTGATCTACTGCAGTTCAGATTAACACCTTCACAGATGCAAAATGGTGCTTTCTGAGCAATTCACAAAACAACTGGAACACACATCAGATCCTGTCAATACCCAGGGAGGGAGTGGAGCAAATCATAAATTAATTTTCGAAGGAACAAAGCCGTTTAGATGTGAGCAGTCATTCAGAAAACTAAATATTCCAATGTTGCTTTGCTGGAATAATGAAGGATTATAAAAAAATCCAAAATATTTGAATCGAGTTAATGTATTACACAGTGATATTTAACCACACTTGAGAAGGAGCCCAAGAGAGTAGAATTCCTGCATGTGGTGTAAGTTCCCAGAGTACAGCAGGAGCTGCTCAGTGCAGCAGCAGCATCGGGGTCATGTCGAGATATTGAGAACAACACTCACCATTGTCCCCCCTGACTCAAAGGCATCTTCAATGGGTGCTAAAAACAGCTAATTTAGCCCTATGTGTCGAGGGGATACTGCTCCAGTCCAGATCTCAGGGCAGAGGGACTGGAGGGGGGAAATGAATGTGCTGGAAAACATCATGCAGCTCCCCACAGCAGTTACTGCTTCTTTGCATCCTGCATTCTTGCACTGAAACATCAGAAGTTTCAGAACTGGATGGCAAACTAAAATGAAGGGATAAAAGAAGGAAAGAAAATCTGTGCTGTTTTCTTGTCATCAGACTTCAGTGCAGAAGTTTCCCATTTGTCAGGAGAAGAGAAAAAGTCACAAAGCAGGAAATACTGAATAGTGAGGACATTGGATCTACTTGTGACACGGCACTTTAGAAGCCTCTTGGCTTTACACTTGTTTGCTTTTCTTGAGGGCAAAGAAACAATAAACCAGTTACATTTATGTGAAAAGTGTGACATCCGGAGAAATGTTCTAGTGTAGGGTACACAGTAGCTGTGCAAACACAACGCACAGCATAAGCAGGAAAACTCATATGTGAGTTTGAAAGGCAGCACTCACAATAATCCTTGGCAGTAAATCACACTTTATACTAATTTCCCCCTTTGCTCCTTTCAAGCAAGTTCTGTAAGTATCTTTATTTATAACATATTGCTCAGGCAAAAAATAATACTTTGTAAGGCACACTTCCTTTATATGTGTACTCTGTGACTAAATTTAGGGTATATACAACAATATATTTTTCTAGAAAACAGTACAGTATCCCAGTTATTGTTCTGGGACACAACTCTGCTTCCTTCCATTTTTAAGCCTTGTCAGTTCTTTTACTGCAATAGCTTTTGAACTTCCATCTCTCTTCAGCCAAAATCCTTGTTTCTCCCACTCCTTGTCCTGGTCCTGGCCTGCAACATAACGATAATTTTTTTCACCCCAGAAAGGTGTGGTTGAATTCTCAATTTTGTATCTATTTTCTTCATGTTTTAAGAGTGGACCTCCTGAAGGTATCCTGGAGTTAGAAGCAGCTGTGTAGTTTTCTATGACAATCTTCTCAAAATCAAATGACTGTTTACTCTTAGAGATGAAAGCAGTTATGACCTAAAAATTATATTTTAATATTAATTACTTTAAAGTTATTTCTGTACCATGACAGAACTTGGGGGGGAAAAAAGAGGTTTAAGACTTCTTTGTGAAAACTGAGAGTCATTCAAACTCTCTAAATTGGAGAGAGAGGGATTTGAAGAGTGACCTGTTAGATGGATAAGAAAGTGGTTGGATGGTCTCACCCAGAGGGTGCTG
This sequence comes from Acanthiza pusilla, assembly GCA_036630365.1. Lineage (NCBI taxonomy): Eukaryota > Metazoa > Chordata > Aves > Passeriformes > Acanthizidae > Acanthiza > Acanthiza pusilla. The sequence continues at coordinate 26,912,529 of JAXCHO010000098.1, forward strand.
GTCAGTGGCTCAAAGTCCCAATGACATCAGTGACAAGTGGTGTCCCTTAGAGGTCTGTTTTGGGCTGGTGTTATTTCGTATCTTCACTAATGTCACAGACAAGGGCATCGAGTGCACCCTCAGCAACACAGCGTTAGGACCTTCAGGTGGGTATACTATTGCTGTTCTCATAAATACTTCACTATCTGTATAAAGTGAGACAAGAAGTGAGACCCAAACCTTCCTCCCATGTATGCAAAGGCAAAGTCAGGATTTGAATTAATTTTCAAAAATCCAAGGAAAGTATTATACACCTATTACCTATTCTGATGGGCTTCTTTCTGTTCAGAAATTCCACCTTGGACAAATAGTTTAAATCTTATTGAGCTATATCCTTAAAAACTGACAACAGCAAGAATCCCCAAGTTCTACTCAAGTATTGGTCTTCTTTTATGTCTCCATTCCTTTCAGCAAGGCTCAACGACAGTTTTCTCTCTGCCAATACAGCTGGGACATTTCTTGTTCTCTGTTCCCAGTGTTTTCTAACTTTTTCATTGCCCTTTTGAGCTTTGGCTCTAAGCCTTCACAAACAAACTGCGCAATGCACCTGGAATCAAGTGAGAAAGTACTGCATAATTATTAAGTTAAATATTGTCTCCTGACCCTTATAAAGAAGTTTTTCATCTATTGCTTTTCCTGGTTATTTCCCAACCACCTGCTATTAAGTTAAACAGATATGGTTGAATACTGCATATTCACACAACCTGCAGCAAGTATTGGTAAATTATTACAGGAAAACTCTCTGCCTTCCAAAGAAAAGCAGATGTAAATTCATTTCTCTTGGGGACCTCTCCTCTGATGGTGTGTGCCTCTCTCCATGGTAAATGCTGACCATTTGTTGTCAGGGCCTCAACAAACTTTCAAGGAGCAGAGGTATTTTGCCTCTCATTGATTCAAGGGATTTAAATTTTTAGATAATCCTGTCAAAGAACTGTCAGACACCTTCATGTAATTTCTTTTGTGTAAAGCCTGATGGTCTCAGTGTCAGTTCTCAGCTGATGCATATGAAAGCATTAACTTTTATTATAGATCAAGATCCACTAAAGAAGATAAGACATGGCCTGAACTATTGCAAACTGTGTCTCATCTTTTAGTTCCCTCAGCATCTCTGTGACTGTAGTGTTACCTCATTCCTTTTCTGCTGATTGTCAGTTGCCTCAATATAAAATAAAATTTAGAAGATCTGCATATAAATACAGCACAGTAACCCACCAAAAATTGAGCCACAAAAGTTCATATTCATATTCTTCATATTCATTGAATTTGCAGACAGTAGCAATGTAAACTTTAAAGACCCACTGCATATTTATAGGGAACTTCAATTCCATTTTCACGGGATAAATGGTATTTTACGCTCCACACCATTTAGACCTCAATCTCTCTTCTGGCAAGCCAAGCTGTTATTTTTTGTGGATTGTTCCTAAGTCATTTATAATCAGGCCACTGCACCACTGACAACAGCACCTTTGAAGTCAGGATGGGATTATTAATTTGCTGTGAATTTTCTGAAGAGTTTTATCTTCTTTCCATACACATCCATTAAAAATCATAGAGGCAAAAATGAAGGTACCAGTCACAAACAAAATTAAGCTATCAAAGTCTCTGGTTTCAGATTAATTCCGGGCAGTGCAAAAAGCCACCCAACACTCATTTTTTAATGTGGAACATGAGGTTTTAGGGTTCCTGAAATGCAGCTACTGGGGATTGGGATCTGAGCACATCCAAAATCCTGGATCTCTGGGAAAGGAGCCCCACGGATCCATGCAGCCACGCTTGGGGGGCACCGAAGGGGAAAATCATGACTTTTGGTGTAATTTTTATCTCTCCATCACAGTCCACGATTACCTCTGTGTGTGTGTGTGTGTGTGTGTGTGTGTGTGTGTGTGTGTGTGTGTGTGTGTGTGTCTCCCCTACAAGAAGAGACAGCGTCTATCTATAAGGTTGGAACTAAGAGAAATTTCTTCTCAGAGAGGGTGATTAAATATTGGAATGGGCTGCCCAGGGAGGTGGTGGAGTCACCGTCCCTGGAGGAGGCTAAGGAAAGAGTGGCTGTGGCACTCAGTGCCGCGGTTGGCACGGCGGTGTTCGGCCGTAGCTTGGACTGTTGTCTCAGAGGTCTTTTCTGACCTAAATGGTTCTGTAGCTCAGCGATACAAACCGATACAAACTTTAGGACTGGAAACCCCTTGATGGGGAGGCTCGGCGAGGCCACCACGGCCGCGCCCGAGTTCCTGACCAGCGGCGTGTGCTGAGCCCCGGGATGAGACCGCGGGGAGCTCCCGATGTGGGGGCGGCTGAAAGGATCACCCTGCCCCGGCCGGAGGCCGGCGGCCAGCTCTGAACCGGGGCAGCGCGGCAAAGGCCAGCGGGCCTGGAGCAATGGGCAGCGGGGCACGGGCGGACACAGCGGGGCACGGGCGGCTCGCCCTCGGTCTCTCCCCGCCTCACGGCCGCCCTCGGGCTGCCGGGCGCATGCGCGGAGGCGCCGCCCGCTCCGCCGAGCGCGCAGCGGGCGTTGGGGCAGCGCGGGGCGGCAGCGCTCGGACACCGCCGGCCCTGCTCCGCTCCCGGGCGGCGGCGGTGAGTGCGGGCACGGGCGGTGAGCGCGGGCAGCGCGGGGTGCGGGCAGGGGTGGTGAGTGCGGGCAGCGCGGGGTGCGGACACTGCCGGCGAGGGCGGGCAGCGCGGGGTGCTGGTGGGGGCCGCGGGTGGGAAGGGGCTGCCCGGCGCGGGGACGGCGGGAGCGGTGTCCGGAGGGAGCGGTGTCCGGAGGGAGCGCCCGGGCCGGAGGTCCCACGCCAGGCTGCGCGGGGACCCCTGAGGGGAGGGAAGGTGGAACGCGCCCCGCCGTCCTCCGCCCCTCGCCGCGCTCCGGCGGCGGGAGCTGCCCGCGAAAGTCCTCTCCTGGGGTTTATGCCATTTCCAGTTAAGCAGGAGGAGAAAATGTGTGGAGTGTACTGAACAAAGGAAGAATCCTGCGGAATTTCTCTTTTGGAAGAGGTTAGCGATTCTCCAAAATGGGCAGCTGATATATTTTTCTCTGAAGTTTTAAAAAACACCATCCCCCAAAACAAACCCGCAGAGCACAGCCGCAGCCATCCGAAGCTCTCGTATTCCTGTTAAAACTTTTTCCACTGTCGGCAGGATCACCCAAAGGCCTCGTCTGTGCTGGAGCTGCGGTGGCCAGGGCAGGCGGTGCGGCTGTGGATGCCGGGGGTGGGAAGGTGTGGTTGGGAATGAGCCCGACCCTCCTGGGCTCTGATGGACCTGTGCTAGGCCTGGCGCTGGCAAGGGAACAATTCATCCACAGGAAACAGGAGGGGCAGCGGGAGCCTCAGTGTTACCACAGTTGAAACTGAGATTGAATGTTGCATTGGTTGAGGAGTGAGAGAGCAGGCAGTGATTAGGCTTGCTGGAATGAAAGAGAGAAATGGAGCCAGTGAGTGAAGGTTAAGAAGCCTGTAAGCACATGAAGACACTTGAAAGAATTTCAGATTTTCATAGATAAGTCCAGGAAGAGAAGAGGGGCAGTTATGCAGGCATTGATGTTCTAGATTAAAATCAAGACCTCAAATTCATTATTACTATTGACTGTCAATGAAAAAAACCCTTGCTGTGCTTTTTCTGCTCGTTGACACTTTTTGTGCCATCTTCTCCCCGCGCTGGCACCATTGTTGATACAGCAGTGGGGCGGAGTGGCACAGAGCATTACCCACAGATTCACACTGACCTTTTAAACACTTTTTCTGATTAACCTAGTTAGTAATCACGTGTTTCCCTCCACCGCCATAGGGATGCTTATACTGGCTCAAGGAAATGTGTGGTGGAGAGGGAAAGAGTTTTTTTAGTTGTACGTGAATAGGTATGTGTGTAGGAGCCCTGTTTTTTAATGTACACGTGTGTATTATGCACAGAGGCGCACACAGCTATGTAAAGGGATTGTGCAACTGGGATGTTGAACATTCTGGCCCTTGTGTTGAACAGAGGGAGTGCCATTGATAAAGCAGTTGTGGGGGAGGTTTACAAGTGCAAGAGGTGATGAGCAGTCTGAGGAGACTTGTCTAGTTAATGTGACATTGCGAGAGTAGTTCTTGCTGGACCAGGGGAGTGAGATTAGAAGCCAGAGAGCAGAGAACTTCTGTGTCAGAGTACTGCATGGAAACAGGAGTGAGATTTTTACCTAAGCATTCAGTTTCAGCCATCTCACTTCAACCTCTTTTAGACTTGCAAACTTTGTTTTACAGCACAGGTTAGGCTAGAACCTGGCATTCTGAGCATTTCTGTTTTCTCAGAACTAGCAAATATCAGGAAACCCCAAGGTGAAACGCGGATTATTCTTTTCCTTAAGAATAAAGTTCAAGTTCATCCATAAATTTGTGTCCAGCTAGTGTATTGGCTCAGAACAGCAAAGCATTGTACCTGGTTGTAATACATGCAGGTGTTAAGATTATAACTTAATGATATCAGCTTTCTTTTTTGAGAAGTGGATAGTTACACACAGAATAACTACACTAATAGTGTGATTTCCAGAAACATAAATGGAGAACTGAAGTTTTGAAGTTAGCTTTAATTCAGTCTCTTCGTACATCTAGCTTGAACTAAAGTTTTCTATTAAGTAATAAAGTGTTGTTTGTTGCATAAAAAATCCTGTTGTACTCAGGGTATTAAAGAGATTAAGTATTTTGGTCTCATCCTCATTACTTTGGTTGTGTGATGTCGGGACATTTTCTTGATGTGACTCAAATCTGCATGAAATTCTGCTTTGACTATGGAATTACAAAATTTCTTGTATCTTCTGTTGTGCTTATCATCTCAGTATCTCAGTACTCAACTAATTCCCCCCTTAAATGACAAAACTCTCCTAAGACAGGGAAATCATCCTTCCATTTCACATGAAGAATGAAAGATAAAACTATAGAGATCAGATCTGATTCAGGTAGGATCTGATTTTTTTTCAGGGTATTGAGTTCAGTTGTCCTCATTTGTGTTAAGTGCAAAGGTGCAAATAAATTGAATGTCTGTCCTAAGCCTATTCTGCTTTTGCAAATCAAACAATCAGATTTTGGGAAAGGCATCCCTAAAATAAAATTTATGTAGTTGGTGTCCACATTGGAACAGCATTTTTAGGTAAGTTACCCAGAGTGATGAATGAATTCTGTGGCAAAAGTAGGATAAAATATACTTCAGAACAGTGCCAACTTTAGACTACAGCAGTGTGAACCATTTTGTTTGCTTTGTCATTTTAAACAGATCCCTTTTCCTGTGATCCTCTCATCCATCCTTTTGTTCGGCCTGCCAGTGTGACCTCCCTCACTTGTGATAGTGTACCCATTTCTGTGTTCCTCTAGTGAGGCAGATAACAGAATCAATCAGGTTGAAGAAAAAAAACTTATCTGACTTACTTTTGACTCTTACCTGGCTCTTAGAAATGGCTGGACCGTCAGGGAGCAAAAGATGTTGTTGTTACCATTTACCCCACATATGAGCACAGGGTAAAACCTAACCCCTTTAGCCCCTCTGCTTCCGGTTTCCATTATTCCAGTAAATCTTTTATGTGTAATTTCTTCCCATTTACTCAACAAATGACACCAGATTCCTATAGGCAAGAATCTTAATTTTTTTGCACCATCCTGTTAAGAGCTTTTGCTTTCAGTTTCTCCAATCAGTCCTGAACTTTGGTGCTGGTTTTCCTCTTGCTCTTTCATGAATTCCCATCAGCTGTATTTCCAGGATGCTCTCTGGTCTGGCTCGTGTTTCTTTAATGGTTGTTTTGCTTCAGCCTCCAAAGACAATCTACTTTCTTCCCCCCACCATTGCTTCCTCTCCTCTTCCACATTATAAACAAAAGCACTTGCAGTGTGCAGTAGAGAACCCTACGGAGCTGGCAAGGGAGTAGCCTGAATGACCTAATGTCTCGTCTATTCTCCTGCCAGCTGAGTTCAGATGTTGGTAACTATTTGACCTTTTAAAATCTAATCGGACAATACCCAGCCCTTTCCTTGTTTACCTTTGCTTGTCTGACTGATTCTTGTGAACTAAAATTTGATACACATTTGTGAGGTCTGAAATACACTTAACCCGTTCTCTTGCTGGCACTTCTGATGGTACTGATTGTCAAGTAATCTGTGTTTTAATCAAGGTCGCTGGGTACTATTATTAGAATAGCTACATTTCAAAAGCAAAGCCTGCCTTCCTATTGAAAGTTAAAGAAATTACATGCTAACCACCTCAAATCACACCATGGGTTTTGGCTTGCTAAGAAGGCACATCTGTTGAAAGCTCTTTTGTCCCTATTTCAGGCTGTTGGTTATTTTTAATAATACATAATCATTATGTAAATGATGATAAATTTATAATGATTATAAATTTATAATTATAATAAATTTAACTTTGGACAAAAGGCATCTGTTCAGAAATACATTTATAAAATCAGACAAAAAATACATTTGCACAGCCCAATATATTGGAGTTAGCATCCAGGGCTGAGACTCTTGGATAATGAAGTAGCTCAAGAAGTGTTGCCCATTTTGAAACCAGGAATGCTGCTTTGTGTAAATGTATTTTTTTTTTTGAGCACAGATGTCTTTACATGAGGGAGAGACAGACAATCCTGCAATTGCATCTTGTAAGATCTTTGAGGTCACTTGCATTTTACACATTACATTGTGCATTTTACCTGCTCTGTGGAGTGTTTCGTTTAAAGAATTTGAATCAGCCTTCTCATCCTCACTTCTGAAATTGCTTTTGAAAGCTGGCATCTCATGTTTGAAGATCACACACTCAATATACTTCCAGTTTTTCATCTTAGTGGTCAGTCTGTACAAATATGATTACTCCAAAGTGGTCAAATTAAGTGACATTTTAAGCTAAATTCCAGAGACACCAAGTGAAATGTAGGTTTGGAGTAATTTATCATAGATGAAACATAATCCCAGTGAAGTATTCATTTTGTCACCTAAAACTGCAGAAAATCTATATTTGCAAGAACTCTAGGGTGGGTGAGATTTTTATTTTGTTTGTTTACACCAAGAATTGTGGTAATTCTGGATATTCCTGTTTTGCTGTGGTCTTTGTTTTCCTGTAGTGTAACAATGGATGGACCAGTTTCAAGATTCATTTTAAAGCAATTCTTCATTAAAATCCCTATCTCTAAATTAGCCATTTAACATAACTGTCTAAACTGAAATATTTATTATAATTAGCTGTATTTGTAAATGTTTCTTTCTTGGCATTGAAGAGTGACTCAAAAAGTGTGAATTTGTTAGTTTACTGCTGTGAAGGAAGTTTATGGAATCCTAGCAGGAAAATTCATAAATTGTGGCTTCACAAGACATGTGAACTTTTGCATCTGGCTGTATCTCTGGGTTTATCAGTGAGCTGTTTACTGACCTTGTGTGTATTCTTCAGCTTTTATTTGAAGACTATTACTCTTCAAACTATTTACTAAATAAACCTAGGAGGAGAAACAACTTTCTGTTTGTCTTTCTGTCCTTAGCCTTCATTCTCATGGCCATGGGAAAGGGGTTAAATGAGGTTTCAACATCAGAATTAGTTAAATCTCCTGCTGGTTTTCCTATAGATTTCTCCTGTGGCAGCAGAAATTAGCACAGTCCTTGATATTTTATTTCAATACTGCTGAGCAGTTCTGAGTATCAGAAGTGGAATGGACTCACTGTGTTGTTTTCTGTTTGCTACTGTTGGTTGTCAGAGCTGTGGGCAGCAGCAAAATAAAGGGAGGGCACACTGAGTGTGCGGCTGCGTAAGCAGCTTAACTGATCTAAGCTTCTCCCGCTGCCTGAAAACAGGAGTTCTTCCTTTTCCGCTCCATCCTTGCTGGGCTTTGCATTTTGACTGCTTCCCTGGTGCTCTGCAGTCAGCTGAACCAAGGACCTGATCTGTTTTATTTTAAAACAGGCAAGAAGGTGAGAAGGTGAAAACAATCAGCTTTTGTGGAAAGGCCACTTAGGGTGACCTGTAAAGAATTAGTTCACTTAGGGTGAACTATAATGCAGTGCCCAGCTACAAGCTCACCGAGTCTGCAGTTCTCAAAAATAGAAGTGTCAGAGCACTTTCACTATAGCTGTTTGCTAGGAACTCTTGGCAAAGGTTTGATCAAAGTTTTCATCTCAATGTAAGAAAGAAATTTTTTACAGTGAGATCGGTCATTCACTAGAACAACCTCCCCAAGAACATGGTGGAGCCCCCAAAACTAGAGGGTTTGTTGGTTTTGCAGTTGGACAGGGTGCTGGATAACTTAATGGGGACTCCCTTCCCCACTAAAGGTTGGACCAGACAATCTTTTGATATTCTTTCCAACCTGGGCTACTTTATGGTTCTATGAAATTTTTTGTATGAGTGATCTGCGCCAGAAATACAAAAGGTGGAGATGCACCAGCTGGTGGACAGCACATCTAGGATCTGTCCAGTGACTTCTGCAGTGTATTACATATGTGAATGATTTACCAGACCTAAAAAATATCAGTGGTGTATTTTTTGCATTAGAAGACTCCTCCACATTTTCTGTATGCTGGAGTAGGTGTTCAGCTTTGTGGGGGAGTAGGGGAACACCTTTTTAAATCCTCTAAGACCAAAATTAGATTCTATAGAGGATCTGTCAGTTAGGAATGAAGTTTTCAAGAGCTAACTTTATTTTAATTCTGTGTATTTTGACACAACTAAGATAAATTACATACTCAAATACAGTTAATTGCACACACAAATTTGACACATTAATTTAGCATGTGATTTTTAGGAACATCAATATGAACATTCTCTGAATTGTTTCTTTAACATACATTTTTTTGTTTCCTGCTCAGGTAGAATGGGTGTTGTACTGGCTCACTTCATAAGGAGTAGAAGAGTGACTGTAGAATTATTGTTTTTGTTTTGGGAGCTGCTCTAGCAGCTCTACAGCCCTGGAAAGTGCAAAAAGTACTTTATAAGTATGACCTTATACTGGTAGGTGTGGATTTATGCTGTGAGATTGATCAGTTGTGACTTAGAGCTTTACTGGGATCCTTATTTCTTCATAAATGACAGTTTGAATTAGATGTTAGTTCATCTTCCAGTGTTTTCCCCCATTATGATGCTCAGAACGCCTCCATCCTCTAGACCAGTGTGCTTCCTTTAGGAAAATTTACACGAGTTTATATTTTCTATTGCTCCATGGTAGCTGATTGGAAGGGGCCATGAGTAAAATTGTTGAACTAGAGGTCAGGAGGAAACCCAGACACAAACAAAGGAAAGCAATCTCAAAATAGGAAAACTGTTAGTACCCTTGGAAAAGAAACACTGTTGACATTGTCAATTTTTGCATGTTTAGTAATTCTTACAGAATCACACCTATTTAAAATAAAAATTGATCCTTGACTTCAATCTTGTTATACCAAATGTAATCTGCTATTGAAGTAGCTAAGGAGGAATGCAAAACTGGCTCCCTGAGAGGTTGATTTTGGTGGCAGATATAGTCTGGAAAGTTCATATTTCCTTTCCTTGGCTGTCCTGGAGAGCAGAGGGATAGAGGAGGAGAGGGAGGTCGGTAGGAGAGGGAAAAAGCTGAAGTGCAGAGCACAGAACTGCACCAGCCCCACTGGGATTTCTTCTCTTTCTCACCCAGTAAAGGGTGGGTGGCAGTGGCAGGAAAGGAGAAGAAATTCCTTGACTCGTCTTCAAGGCTGAAGCCAAAGCATCATGCTTCACTACACCCCAAATATGTAAATGAGTGGAGTGTTTTTGTGTGCAGCCTTGTTCAAGTCCTACTCAGAAAAAAATAAGTGCAATGCAGTAAAATAATGTGTGAATCTTCATGTATTTGGAAATTCAGGTGAGGTTGATGTGAGGAATAATGGACGTAGGTGTTGAGAGAGGGAAATAAGAATATTTAAAACTGTGGTGGTTTTTTTTTTCCTGGTTTGTGGGCTCTTTATCTTTCTGTTTTACTGTGGCTGCTCTGTGGATTCTGGTGGTGTACAACTTTGTGTGTTCTCTTTAAGCAATTCCCCGGTGTGACAGAAAACTTAATAAAATCTGTAAAGGAGTTGTGCCTCATTATCTTTTGCCTAGTTACCATATAATTCAATAAGATGAAATATGTGTTTATGACTCTTTCATAACTTCTATGCAATTTGATTTTTGGTTGACTGGAAAATCCCATTAAAACATGCTCTGAAATGTTGTCATATATGCATTGCTTCAAGGGAGGACAGGCAGGGTGGAAATTTATATTAAAACATGCTGATGGTGCATAAATACTTGGAAGAGAAGGCTTTGTTTGCACATTTCTCTAGCTTAGTTTAGCACTTCACAAGGAAATTACTTTTTATTGGTTTGGGGTTAACTTTTCTAAATTAAATGTGGTGTTAGACATTGTCCTACCAAGCAAGTGCTAAATGCAGTTTCTGAATGGGGCAGAATGTTGCCTCCTCACAGAAAAACAAAGTAAACTTCATGAAGTAGTAGTCTCATGTTTAGTATAAAATTATTGCATACAAAATAAAGGTGCCAGTGAGAGATTGTCCAGGTTTCTTTTTGCAGAAAAAATGCACATTCTGAGATCTAGAATGTTTCTGGGGTTTTTTAATAGCTAGTTGAAAAATACTGGTAGTTGAGAGGGAAACTGATTTTTAAAAGTAGCTATTGCTACTTGCCTGCCACAATATTATAATAATTCCAAGAAAAACTTCAGTGAGTTGAGGAAACCTTTTTCAGATGTATGGAATTGTCAGGTCTCTTTCTGTGAAAAGAGCGGACTTGAATATTGGATACAGATTGATACAGTTGGAAGCTGAATCTTGTACAGCCAGTTTATGTTATTGGAAAATCTGTAAAGGTATTATTTGTGACACTTGGGTCATGGCTTTGCTTTATAAGCTGTGTTGGGGAAGAAAGTATCTGTAAGAGTTTCAGAGCAGGATAAATGGTACATTGTTACCTTTGATCTTGTGACCTTTTCTGAGTGTACAAACACTATACCTGCAATGAAATTACATTTTTGTGAATGGACTGTGCCCAGAGACTGTTCCTTGGCCCTTCTCTCTCATGTCTGGAGAGGTGTAATCTAAAATCTGAAATAACTCTACTTTTATTTTCCTTCCCTACCTAAGCCATACGCTATTAAAAGGCAGAAAGTGTTGTTATACTCTGCTTTCTACTTATTCTGAATGCTTTGATGTGCTGATTTGGGAGACCAGAGTCAATGAGAAAAGGGAGATTGTAGGTAGTGAGCAAGATCTATTAAAGAGACCACTTGCCATCTGTCAACTCAATTTCTGGTTGTGTCATGGTATTGTCTGCTGATATTTACTCCCCTAGACCTAATCCAGTTTTAAACCACTTTGGAGAGGAACTAGATGTAGTTAGCGATTCTATACTGGACGCTTCTCTCCTTTCACAGCCAGATAGTTACCAATAAAAGCTAGATCTGGAGAATTGTGTTATAATGATCACCAAATCTCTCCCTCGTTTATTGATTTCCTTTTAATTTCTTTGAATCTATTTCTATTTTTGTCCTGAACAGCATCCCATGACAGCAAGTTGCATAAATTAGACACTATGTGAAATTTCAGGTCCTTATTTACATCTGTGTCAGCTGAGGTCAGTGGGTACCCTCCAGTTTCTCCTTTTGTTAGAAGTAATGGCTGGCTGTAATGTGCTGCATGTGTTACAGTTAGCTCAGCTGATCTACCTTCTCTGAACTGAGAGGTTTGCTATACAGTGATGATTTAAACACAAAGGATTCTTTTTCTTTACAAATAAATAGCAATATGGAATTTTTAATCCATATGCAATGCAGTTTTCAACTGAAGTTGAGAGCCGCTGGCTATTCCTCGGTTTATTGTCTGTAAAATATCAGGAGATGGTCTGAACTACAAAACCAAAGTTGGCTTGTTCGTAGTCTACAGAACAGATGCAAACATTTCATTTGTATGAAAACAGGGACAGAACAGGGGAGGAAAATAAGTTGAGTGCACATTCAAAGCTCCTAATTTAGAGAGGCTGTGGGTGAAAACATGGTATAAAGAAAACATTCTGCAGCATTCTTATACAGTTCATGTGGGTTTTTTTTCTTAAAAATTGGTAGCAGATGCATTGATTATTTTATCTTACTATAAATTTTTTAAAAATACATGATAGATATTCAATAAGCAGCTGTCACTTTGCTAGCATAACATAGAATTTTATTGATACATTATTTAACACTTCAGCTACCTGTAAATATGTAGCAAAGGGATCATGTTGTTTCTCTGGCTTAAGTATTGACTTTGTATGTTACTTTATGATTTTAGAAGAAGCTGGTAACATTTTGGAGAGGAAGCTACTGAAAATATCAGTAATGGTGATAATAAATTCAACGTTTATTTTGTAGTCTGTAATTACAAGTTTCCACTCTTTGGGTGTATGTGGGGGGGAGAATGCACATTTTTGTTTGTGGAGGTTTTTGGGGAGGTGAGGGCTGGCATGGTTATCCCACAGTTCCTGGATTAGCTGTCTCTATGTGTCTCTTGTTCTGCTGTTTCTGAGAAACCACTCCAGTATTTCAGGTTTTTAGCCTTAGGCTGGGCCCTGTGGTATCCTGTGTATTAGCAGTATCTAATTCCATATCAAAAACATAACTTTTGAAGAGAAGAGACAAGCACATAGACTGCTTCAGAAATCTCTTTGACTGTGGTGAGATTTTTTATTTTTGAGAGGTTTTATTGTTTGGTTTACTTTTTAATTTGAGGGAGAGCCTCAGATTACCTTTGTTTTTGTCAACTTATTTATCAGAGTAATTTTGTAACGTCACATAAAGTTTTTCCCAAACATTCACTATCACTCCATAACAACCTTTGGCTCTTTGCTGAGGAATCATTTATATAGAGTTTCCTTCCTCAGCTTCTTACTCCTGCGCATGGTCATACTGTGCATGTTTTGTATGTCTGCAGTGGCATTTTGGTTCAGATTAGGAATCTCCCAGTTGTCACCACTTACTGTACCTCGGCTTGCATTGCAGAAATGTTTCAAAACACTCAGACTGAGTTATTTTTGGATGAAGGTAATCCAGTAGATAAACTCCAAGAGCTGCAGTCCCACTGCCACAGTGCTCAGCTCATGAAAGCAGATCAGAGCTACCCCAAAGTAAAATCCTTTACCTGTGTTGTGTAAGTGTTGGGTCCTCAGCACCAACTGTTTTGCTCTTTGGGAGTGCTCCTGTTCCTCTGCATTCCTAGCTAATGTGAGGATAATCATGGATAGAAATAATTATTACGCACTTAGAGGTTATTATTCATGTCCACTGTAATTGCTTCAGATAAAGAGTCCAGCTATTCAAGCCTAAGTTAGAATCGATGATATCCAAGTGGCTGACAACTTGAATTAGATTTGTCAGCTGGCACCCAAACACTAATTAGGTCAAGGAGCACCAGATCTATAATGGAGCTGTGTTCCTATCTCTGTTACCTTTTCACCTTTCCCACTGTTAATCTGACTTCCCGTCCATTCCCTAACACGCTTATCCTTGTTATCCAGCGGCTACCCCAAGTCACAATACTCTGACATGTCACATGTGCTGGCAGTGCTCTTTCCCTGTTCTCATCTCTTTAACTTACTTGAAGCCCTTGCAAGGGGCTGTGGAGCTGTGGCTGGACATGGTGTTTGCTTCCTGACTGCCCACCTCCTGCTGCCAAAATGGATAATGATTTACGGCTGCCAAAGGTGCTGTGATTGCTGAGATACTGCCGCAATTGGTAAACCCATCTTCAGTGAGAGCATTAATGGGTTTTCTCTGTTCTTCTTGGTCATTAATTTTTGTGGAAAATGTGTGGGAGCACAGAAGAAATATCGGTGTCAGTTTTACTTAAGAGGGTACTGAGGGAGGAGCAAAATATGAAACAGATAAGTGACATAGTATCAGTTTTGTGTCCAAAAAAAATCAGGATAAAAAAACATCCTACTGTGAAAGCTTTATGTAATTGTTCATCTTTCTCGCTTGCAAAAGAAGAGGAATTGGTGATTGTTATATCAATGCTTCAATGGATTATCAAGTTAAATACTAGAAATTTGAATTCCCAAAGCATAGGAGATTGTCTAACCTAAAGCAATGTCTTCTGACAGTAGCTTACGCGAGAATGAGGTGTCTGAAATTATAGGCTGCTCAGAAAGTCATGGTCTCTTGAGGATTTGTGGAATTCTGGTTTCCACACAGATGGTTACACAAGTGTTCAATTATACCTCCCAGGAACTGCCCCAAATGCTCCCTGTGAGTTTTAAAACAATGCAGTCCAGCAAAAATCTCCCTCTCTGTAGAGAGAGTTTTGGTACTTCTGCCAGATGTCCTGCTCGCAAAGATGTATCAGGAGAATGCTCTTGTTTGGTTTTGAAAGGGAGGAGAAGGAAGAGATATCTTAGCTTATAGCAATTCCCGCTTTTTACCTCTGGAAGTATCCAGAGAATAACCAGCCAGAATATTGCCACAGCTTAAACAGAACAGAAAGCACTGAGTGAAGAAGGGGTAAGGAAGCTGAGGCAGAAGTTCAGACTCAAGTCTCTCCACCTGCAGTCCTGTCCAGGTGTAGTCATGAGGAGCTTCCTTCTCTCTCCTTACAGGGTGGTGCTCTGCCCTGTGCATGCTCCTTCTCTGAGTAATGATGTGTTTAATTGGGTTTGGGGTGCAATGGCAGTCTGCTAAGTACAGGTTCCTCTTAGTGATCTGGTCTGTGGTTTTGGGTGCTTAAATTAATGATGATGTTTTATAATGCTGTGATCTAATAGCATATACAAAGCAGAAGGTTTTTCAGTTCTCTGTTTTATCCTTGCCCCATGTAGTCTGAGGTGGGATAAATCTTGGGCATCATTGTCTGATAGAATAGTTTCCAAAGTGTTCCATCCCTCTTTATTCCCACCAAATTCCCTGGAAAACCTTTCTGTTGCAAGCAAACTAAACTTAGTATATACAGGATTCTCCCATATCCTCTGGAATTTATGTTCAGAGAAAAATGAATCTATTTTCCCGGCATTTGCATCCATGTAAATTCTTTGGTACACTTTTCCTGGGGAGAAAGCTCTTTGGAAGTAGACAACAGTAAGTGAAATTGTAGTCTTCTGTAACATTTTTTTCCAAACATGTAAAAGACATGTGGTGGGAGTGGGATTTTTAGGTAGGCACATTATACATTCTGAATGAATTGCAGTCAGATAATTAAATAGCTACACAGGAAGTCAGATTGATAATGTTTTCATATTTCTTCTAAACAAACCTCCCCCAGGAGTGTTTCAGTTGTTGCATTGCACCTGCTTTGGGACTGAGGAGCTAGAACAGGGGCATTTATTTTTAGACTGAATGTATGCTGATGTTTTAGTTAGCAGTGTCCTGGAATGGACCTGCTTTCATAAAAAGCTCCGGAAGAACCTAAATATTTATAACTTTAAGAACTTATATAGCTCTTTGGCTTCATGAGTTGTACAGATTACAAAACTAAAATTAACAGCTGTATCACTTTGTCAGAGTTCTGTTGCAGAATGAAAAAAAGCCACTTCCCGCTTCCCTCCCTGGATGCTGTCATGCGCAATTCCCTCCCCAGCTGTGAGAGGAACAGGAGGTCTTGCAGTATTTGAAGTCCCTTTCGACACAGCAGGTGAGAAGCTAAGTGAGGAAAAATACTGCTGCTGCTTTACATCAGCCTTATTTCCCCTTCTCTTTCTACTCCCTTCCCTTAAGGACTCACTTTGTTCTCGATGTTCTGTATCCCTGGAACACGACAGTGAGTGAGAACAGTGCAGGCAGTCTGTGTGCCTTCAGTCAGATCCTCTGTCCTTTCATGGTACATGCTGCACACAAGTTTCCATTAAACTTGGAGTCAGGAAATGTAGCCAGAAGAGGTGTGTGCCTGCCAGCCAAAGATAGTTATCTTAGTAAATGCAACAAAATCTTGCAGAAGCACTGTCTCAAGACAACAGCTTTTAATGCTGAAATTAGTTACCTTCCCAATTTGAGAGATTGCCACTGCTAGAATATGATTATTACCTGGGGAAATGTGTATACAAGTACTCTATGCTTTATGCTTATAAGTAGTGTATGTAAGAGTTCAGTACCTTCAGAACTGAGAAAAAATATTTAGGTTAGTTGTGGAAAGAAGTGCACAGTTTGGTTTGTTACTTCAATATTAGTTCATTACTTTCATGAGAGTTGTTTCTCATTGGTAAGAGCCTGCAGCCCTTTGGTGGTGAGCAGGGTGCTGCTGGTAAATAGCACGGCTGGTGTTGGTGTGTTTCCTGGGCTGTCTCACGGAGTTTAGAACTCAGTGTTTCCCACTGAGTCATTATAGTTCCTACTAGAAGTGTGTGGTTCATTGTTTTTTGTGGGGATTTTTTTAACCATTCTACTCTCAGCCAAGCAGGCAGACAGGAAAGGTCATGTGTTGGTTGGATGTATCAGCTGCCATTAACTCAGAATTGGACACTCAGCGTGGCTGTTGTGCTATACAGCTGTCCACTGTGTTGTAACATATCTAAGGTGATCTATAACATTACAGAAGATGGATAGAAGGGATTTATGGAACAACAAATATTGGTAATATTTAGATACTGTCAGGGGTTGTGGGGCCTGTGTGTGTTTGTTCTTGCATTTTTGTATATAAAAGAAAAACGTTGCTTTGATGCTATACGGTCATGACAGGTTTCAATAAGGTTTGTGAAGACGTAAAAGCAGGAAACTAAGTAAAGACTTGGAGAGAGGAATAAATGACTCAGTAGCAAGTCAAGATGTTCCTGTGGTGTGGCCAGCCCTCTTCAGCTTTATTAGCTGGCTTATGATGGTAAAAAAGATTTCTGTGCTTGTCTTTGTTCAATCCTTTCTTCCAAGCCACCTTTGAACTATTTAGTCAGTTTGAACCAAGGGTGTCAGAGTAAAGGACTAAAATATAATTAAATTTCTTCCCTTTAGGGGAAGGGACCATTAATAGAGGGCAAAGACCCAATCGGTTCCTCTGCAGTGGGAGAGTCTGTTCCGTGAGTGAAATGTCCATGTAGTGGCATTGCCCACGTCCTCAATCAACCTCTTGCCCTGTAGGGTTTTGGGTGTCATAGCAGGAAGCTGTGATTCGTGAGAGCTTGGAAATGAAGAAGTTTGAGAGGAAAGTCAGGAGTAGAAAAGACACATTTGTCGGAGAATGGGCATAGCAAGTTCCAGAGAGTTCTAAACACTTGTAATTGCTGTAAAAATCTACTGCAGATTGATGAAGGGAAGTTTCTGTACTACAGCCACTGACTGAAAAGCTGTATTTGATATTTCCTAAAGAAGGGCATACTGTTTCCATCTGTAATGAAGGAGGCAAAATGAAACAATTGGTGTTCTGCAGCCATTTCAGCAACTCTTTATTTTGTCACTAGCTCCTAATATAATTTCCTTTGGAGAAATTAAAAGATATTTTGCCTTCTGTGTTTTCCTTTTCCTTCTCCTCCCTGTGTTTTCCCCAGTTTCTGAGCCTGTGTATGTCAGTGTTCTGATTTTCATTCCCAGAGAATATGATATGCCAAGTACCTAGGGCCAGGTGCCAAGGCAGAGGCAGTGACTTGCTCTGCTCCTGGTGGAGAACATCCCATAGCAGGGGGGAGGCAGTAAGTCCCCTTTTTCCCAGCACAGTTCCAAGTAGGCAGAGCCTTCAGAGTGGTTGTGACTCATGGATGTGGATGCCTGTGTTCTGTTTTGGTTTGTTGGTTTTTTCTAACGTTGTAGAAATCCACACTCAAGTTATTTGTTAAAAATGTAAAACATTAAAGACTAACTGAAATTTATGGCAATAATTGACCCCATTTGAGAGGGGAAACATAGGAAGGTGTGTTTAATTCACTACATTGCTGCCTCTTAACAGAGCAAGAGAGCACTCATGGATGCTGCCTCTTCTATTATTGTGTGTTTTATTTGGGAGGCTGTTGCAAAAGCAGCTTTCTGAAACTGGTGGGTAATAAACGGCAAAAGAAAATAATGATGTAACGGGTGAAGAAAATAGTTACGCCACTAGCTAAATCTTTTGGGACCTGTTTATTTTAATAAGTTTGGCAATTTCTTTGTCACAGATATTTGGGTTGTAACAATGTGACTAATCATTAAATGGCACTCATTTTATTTTTATTCAAGAAGCAAAGGGCAAAGGTCATTTGTTTTGGCATAGAGTAGTCTGCTAAGAAAAATTCTGGCTATTAAAAGAGGTTTTATATATATTCTGAAAAAAAAAATTCAAGTCCTCTGCTTCTGTCAACTGACAATACTTAGTAACAACAAGCAAAAAACTATGGTGGTGAACTATGGTGGTGACACTTCAGAGTGCCTTAATGTCTGCTCTTTATTCAGATTTATTTGCCTTTACAGAGATTCGATGAACTTGCTTTAAAACCACTTTGCTCCTTCATCCCACATCTTGTAGTGCCAATCCTATAGTTTTGTTAGCAGCCTGGGGTGTCTTTATGGAGCACCATTCACCTCAGCAGTCCCTACAAGTACTGCAGTCTGCTCTTGCATGACGAGTTATGGTGTTGGGCAGGCCAGGCTGGAAACATTAACTGTTCCTCTTTGTTTATTGCAACAGCCATGGCCAACCTTTTTTACAGAAAGGTTTGCTTCTGAGGGTTTGGATTTATGGATTTATTTGGAAAGTGAGGACATCCTGGTGGTATGATATGTTGATGTGTAACCTGGCCTCTGAAGGCTGGTGCTAACTCTTAGGAGTAGGTAATTTATTAATAAAAAACCTTTTAACCTCGTGGTGTTCTGCTAACTTGGTTAGGCAGTTGCTGTTACTTTGCTAAAAGCTTTTGTTTTCCTAACCTTTTCCATACACATAAAGACTCCAAGGAGCTGAACTGTTCTTGCTGCCTCCAGATGCAGTTCTTGTTGGCTCTCTGCCTGGTGGGTGCAATGAGCTCCAGGCACTTTCTCAAATGAGAGCATCTCTTGTCTGTTCTCTTTCCAAGATGAGGTACAAAGTACATGCAAGTTCTTGCAGGGCAGGTTGGGATCCTCTCATGTAGTGCAACTTCCTTTGCCAAAACGCAGGCCTTGTTCTGCCCTTGAACTTTATGCAGGCATCCTGTTTTAATCAGTAGCTGACTCTGAGTGAATTTGCATGTGCTCATTCTGATTTCAAAAAATCTGATCTATAGGCTAAAGATAATGATTTGACTTGATGATCTCTGCAGAGTGAATTTAAGTCTTAGTTAAGGTATAAGTAACTACAGTGGAGAATGTAATACCTTTCAAGTTCAGTTAGGCAAAGCAGGTTGCATTTTGTTTAAAATTATACACACCCTCTTATTTCATGTTAATGTTTTTGCATATTCTGAATTTGAAAAGCCTTGAAAAAGGTTAAAGCATTCACCATTTCAAAGGGGTTATATTTTTCTTGGATAGTGTTCCTATGCTACTGAAATTAGCCTCTATGCAGTACTGGTAGAACTCAAAAGAAGGATTAGTCTGGATCATGGAGTTTCGAATACTGATGTATTTGTACCAATATTTGGTAACCAAGAGAAACTTGTCCAAGTTGATTGTAATTCACAAACTCAACAGCATATTTCCTCTTTTGTTTACAGACTTGATATTTGCAAGTTCCCTGCCTTGACAGCGATCACCATGGATAGTGGTAAGTTTAGCTTAGTGATGAGTGTGCATTCGCTATTATTTCCTGTGAAGTGGACAGTAACACACCCCAAAACTGTCCTGTGCTCATAATCGCAGTCTTTTTGCACAAAAGATGCCCTCTGGCGTTGAACTGGCTTTGATGTTACACATGACGCAGATCTTTGCCCACACTGAACTGAACTGGAGTCAAGCAACTGTTCTGACAGAGATATTATTTGCAGATCATAAAAATCATCACAGACTTACTGTGGCCCTTTGAAAGCTGGCTGCAGAATGAAGAGCACAGAGCTGAATTTCCAGCTTTGAGTACTTTAGTTTTAATTGTTTTTAAGCTTGTCTCTGTAACTCCAGATTCTCAGAGCAGAAGTCACTTTTTAAACGTCATAAATAAAAGCACAAAAAATTTTTCTCCTTCCAGCCCTGTTCAAACCAAATGGCTTTATTAAGATGACCTACAGAAAGATTCTACCTTAATAGCAGTAGCTTCAAATTTAGAGCTAAAATGTTTATTTTTACTATTTAATAGTGATTTTTGTCTGCTTAGGTGTTGGTAAGGAGTCAAAAAAGGAAGCTCAATAAAGGTCTCAATAGAGCTGGTTTTGGTGTCCAGGATGCCTCAGGCTTTGCTTCGGTGGCACTTCTGTGTTTCAGAATACTTTCCCATGCTGCTGCTCCCTGTTCCTTCTGTCACTACAGACCTAAAGCCTGTGTTCTTTCCCTGTGACAGCTTCAGCTGCCAGGCTGCAACATATTTATCCTCTTGTGTCCTTGCCTGGCTCTGGTTCTGATTGAATTTCACCTTGCTGGAGTATTCATTCACTATTAGGATAGCAGGCAGGCTTTCCAGGGGATGTGTAATAAATTGATCTGACTGTATTGTACTCTTCAATGTTAATAAGTGAAACTAAGTCTTTGGAAGCTTTCTGATACACAGAAACTTGGTAAAAGCCAATTACTACAGTTACACAGAGCACAAGCATGTCTGAAGAAATAATGTATTCAAATGCATTAAATTTGGTAATTGTATATCTTCGTCTATATCCTACAAAAATTGGGGAAGTAGAAGAGACTTTCGATGATTTGTTTCTATGTGTACCTTACATAATGCCAAAATAATAATTTTGATTTTTATTCTATCTTTTATTTGCTAGTTAATCTCCTTAACAAAGTAAAAAAGTGACTTACCTTGCTTCATTCCTTTATTCTTACCACATGCAAGTCTGATTATGATTATGTTATATTATGTTCAACTTCACAGTAACAGCTGCAGTGAATTCAGCCATGCTGTGGCTTAGCTGGGTGGGCATCCAGCCCAAAATGGGCCTTTTGCACACTCCTATCCAACTATAACTGAATATCTACCTGATTATGGTCCTGGAATACTAAGAAGTCAGTGTACTGGGTTCTGCAATACAGTTCCATTATCTTTTTTAATAAGATTCATCAGGCAGTGACTGATTCTCATTAAATCCCTGTATTTCAATTGCATGGTTTTGTTTCCTTTATACATTTGTATTGACTTCTCAATAGGATTTGAAGTCACTAGGAGTGTGCAGAGCATTAGAAATATCACATCAAAACAAACAGGTTAATATACTTCCTTTTTTTTTTCTCAGCCTTGCAGGGTCAAAAGGCATTCCTAGTCTGGAATAACCAGAGATTGTTATTTATCAGATACATTCATAATTAATATGGGATGTAGTTTATTTTCCTCAGCAGGCTTTTTTTCTATCTGTGATATGTGCATTTTGTATACTATATTGTGAGAGAAGACAGACTTTCTGAATATGAATTGTTAAATAAAAACTTCGGGGGTTTTAGATAGTCATATATTGTCCATTCTTGAACTGAATTAACATTTTGCTGTTCTCCATCAATGCATTTTGAATCAGAAATGTATGATTAGCTCCTTTTGGAAAACTAATGTATTACCTTGAAATTCATACCAATATGTATCAAATGCAGTATTTCTTAACATACCAGCTTTAAAACCTTTATTCTCTTTGCAAATTGGAAAGTGTGTGCAGAAACAAGTATTTGTATCTTGTTTCTGAGAGCCAGAATCTGTAAATCAGGGTATTTTCAGCTACCTGCATTTTCCTGTGTTTCTTTATGCTCTGCATTCAATACAAAGCTGTCATCATTTCTGTCATTGCTCTTTTCAGGGATGGATTCCAGCCATGAAATGAAATTCCCTAAGTTTTATCTGCTGGGGGAAGGGAAACTTAATTTATAGTGCATTATCTACTCTTCAGTGCCTCTACATATGGGCACTCTTAGGAGAGTCTGGCCTAACACGTGTTCCCTTCTGGAATGCCCACAAGGCACTGGGGGACGCAGGCAAAGCACAGGCAGTCCATCCCCAGGCATGGCTGTGTGCTGCATTCCTGACATGGACAAGTCCTTCAGCTCATCACCTTGAGGTGATCACTGAGGCATGAGGCTGAAAGAAACCAAGTTATTCAGGCCTACAGGGGAGTGAAGGGAATTGTGTGGGAAGTGGAAAAAAGCCATCCTTTTTTCTTTCCTTTTTGAAGAGATTTCTGAATATTATTTTCTATCTTATTTAGCCAATGAACTTACACAGTAGGAGATGTCCATGTGCTCACCTGTGGTGCTGAAGAAGACCAAATTTGTGGTAGATACAGTTGCACAGTTGGATGTACTGAGCCCCTGGCAAAATCATGAGCAGTGTAATTTGGGTGATGCATTTTGTAACATATTCAACTGGAAGCATAGGAGTCAGTGGTGTTTTGGAATTCGGTCTTCACATCTTCATTTAATCCTTTGCAAAAGGAAGATCACTCTCTGATGATTTGTAACCGAGTTGTGATGGATTGACCCTGGCTGGGCGCCAGGTGTCCCCCAAAGCTGCTCTGTCACTCCCCTGCACCATGTTCTGCACCACAGGCTCCAGGGGAATCTCAGCTCTGGCACCTGGAGCACCATCCCCCCTTCCTTCTCCACTGACCTGGAGTAATTTTCTAGCAACTTCTCACAGAAGCCACCCCTGTAGCCTGACCACAGAGCTCCATTACAATAGTATACCACAGACACTAAACAAGTTGAAATTAGTTATGCCTAATTATGCTAATCATTGCTGACAAACACCACCACATCTTTCTAAAGCAAAAACACAGTGATTGTCTTTGTTTCCTTGCTGCCCTCCTTTTATAACATTAAAAATCAGATGATTCAGGGAAAAAAAAAACTCCTTCAGATTAACTGTAAATGAAGCAATGCACAAATGATTGTGTAGGCCAGGAAAGCACTACAAGTGCATTCATGTGGCAATTCATTGAATTGTTATCCCCTCTTGCTGGCACTGAGAGCTCAAGAACAGTGTGGCACTGACTTGATGTTCCTGCTTCCTGACCTGAAATACCTGGAGAATTCCTGCATCAGGCACTGCAGATGTACCTCGTGGGTAATTCAGCCTGATGGATTTTGGAGTTGCTGTTCCCAGTTACATCATATGTAAAAATCGTAGGGTCAGAGAGTTTGATGGAACATCAGAAAAAGAGATTGCTTCCAGCTGTCTTCCTTGAACAGCAAACTAAGGAAAGCAAATAAAGAATACCTGTGTGAGGAGATTGGTTGTCTTTTAGGGTTGTTTCATTTGATTCATCAAGTAAGGTGAGGTTTACTGTATGGTTCAAGAAAATAGAAAGAGGCTGCTTCCCCCCACACCCTCAAAAGGGGGCCCATTGTACAGCTGAGATTTCTGGAGTGGAGGGAGCAACTCTGCTTCAAAGTTGCTTTAGAAAACTTACAGACTTAAACATTGATAAATGCAGCTGTCTGGTGTGTGTGACTCTGGGTATCAGTCATAAATATTTATATCAAGAACTCCCGAGCATTCTGGCTGTGATGCCCTCAGGCAGTTGCAAATATGATTTTGGATGTTCACAAGCAGGATTTGTTTGTTCTGTGTCAGTTTAAGAAGTTGCTTGAGCTGAGCATGTGCCTGTCTCTTCCAAGGACTCCTCTTGGGCACAGCTTCAGTCTTGTTTCACCACACACAACTGATGCTGAATTGAGGTCTGTGCATTTATGACATTTTAGCAATAGTTACTGAAATTTTAGGCCCAGCTACTTGAAACAGCAAAACTAGGAAAGGTGTTTTATCATATCAAATAAAGGGGAAGACTTTGAAAAAGCTTTTTCTCAAATGCATATTTTCTTTGAGCAATTTTAGCATGAGGTTTTGGGTATCTATTTTAGAAGTGACCTTTGTTGTCTCTCCTCTTCTTATTCAGTGTTCTTAACAGAGGACAAAGCCAACTCTATGTTAAAAAGATACCCAAGAGCCAACACGTTTCTGGAAGAAATAAAGCAAGGTGACATAGAACATGAATGCAGAGAAGAAATCTGCAGCTATGAAGAAGCAAGGGAAGCATTTGAAAATGAGGAAAAAACGGTATGTTGTGTTGTGTATGTAGAGATGGGTGGGATGTATTGATACTAAATTTTTGGGTGTGCTGAGTGCTTGTGTGCTTTACAGCATTGCATTAGATTTGGGGTTTGCACAGGGAAATTGTGCTGGCAAGGCCAGTGATTTAGTAGTCAAAGTGGCACAGGAACATTTCAGATTTCTTCCAGATTTACGCAGGTGATAAAGTCCACTCTTCAATAGCTGAGCTCTACATAAAAAAATTACAATGTATAAAGGCATACTGGACATTTTAAGTTCTTGGTATCTTTTTGTTGGGGGTCATAGCTGGGAAGATGGATAAGGCTGGAATGAGAATTTTCTGATTTATTAAAATGAAGTTGTAGGACATGTGGTGTCTCTTACAAGCTGCTTCTTTCTGAAGCTGTAAATTGCCTGCACACACGTTTTTTACCTCCCAGACTTGGCTTGGTGTGACCATTCCTGATGATAGCTCATTGTGTAATTAAGAATAGTGTGTACAGTGAGACAACTTGTATCAGATTGTAACACAATATCACTTTTGCTTTTTGTTCCAGTCACTAGACAAAACATAACCTAAACATGTTGTCTCTAACTTCAGCTTCTTTTCTTCCATTTAGGAACATTTAATGTCATGGTAATTAGCATTGCCCTTGCAGAGGTATTTGGGAAGTCGTAAAATAGAAATAGTTACATTTCTTTTCTGTCACAAGTGGTGAAGGAGCTTCCAATAAGGTCCTGACCTTTTGTCCATTTCCACTACTGTATCCTTTTCCCCTGGCTGCTGTTTTCTGCTGTGGGGAGTTGCTAATGGGCCAGGCTCTGCTAATGGGCAGTCGTGCCTGACCAGCCTCGTTTACTTGGGCTTTATTTAGTGCAATGTCCCCCAGCAGTATCCATCCACACAGCCACTTTGTAATGCTTAACCTCTGTGTCCCAGGGGAAGGGAATGGATGCAGTAGACTGGGAACATGATACAGTATATTCAGAGAAACACAGGATCAAAGCTTTCATAGTACAGATAGACTGGAATTCAGATAGGGTCTGTAGCTTATTTATGTCATGGTAACTTTCTGTGTAATCTCTCTCTTTTTGCTTTTTATCTTGTCCACTCGTTTCTTTGTTTTTCTGCAGTCTTCTGGGCAGGTCTGCAATGAGATTTGTAATATTAAAAGAATATCAAGAGGTTCCCTTAAGTTATTTTTGCATGAGTTTTTAAGTAGCATTGTGTGTGTCAAGTGTGCATATATGTCATTCAATATTTCCAAGAAAGCCTTGGGGATTTTGACGGATTCAGAATTATCATTTAAAACTATTAAGTTAATTATAGAAATAAAACTATTATGTTAGGCTAGAGCCAGCAGGGAAGAATTTACAGGACTTTGTGAGTAAAATAAAATATGAAATTTTGTGTTGACAAATGTAATGCATGTGGAGGAAATGGGTACATTCATTAAAATATATGATTAGCTCTGAAATTAATTTGGGAACAAGATCTGAATTTAAATCTATGAAGACTTCAATTTAATGCTGAGCAGTCAAACAAAGCCAAAACAAAATAAAAAACCCTGAGTTCTAAGAATCTGAAATAAAGGAACAGGGATCAAAATAAAGAGCTTACCCACATCTTGAATGTGTATAACTCTCATCTCCCTATCTCTTTAAAAGCAAATTAGTAGCTGAGGAAGAACCACAGAAGTGTGACAATTGATCAAAGATATGAAAAAACTTGTATAACAACAATAGATCATAAAATAATTGAATCAAGGAACATGTGATGATGTCTGTGAGATGAAGGGTGAGTTGAGGTCAGTCCCTTGCCATCCTCCTCATAGCAGAGCTAAGAGGGCCTCAAAGGAAACTGGAAAGGTGCAGGTACAAAGCAAACAGAAGTCTCTCCTCACCACAGCTAATAGAGCTGTGGACTGCTTTGCCACAGGATGTCTCAGATCCTGAAATCTTGCATGGGTTCAGAGAACAATGTAAATGAAGGGAAGATAAATCAGCCTGGAACCATTAATTAAAAGGAATTAGCTTTGGCTAGTGGAAGTTCTTGTAGTACAGGTATGTGAAATTTGGGAGTGTATCACTGCCTGCTTGTGTTTGAGCTCTTCTTTCAGCAGTCTCTAAAGACTGTTGTCAGAGAGAAGTTAACAGCTAAGGTGAGCCCTAGGCTGACCTTGTAAAGCTGTTTATTGGTGGTGCCTGTGGCCTGCAGGCAGCACTGCATGTGGTCACTGGTCAGGAGTCAGGGCTTGTTGGGAGGCTCAAAGATTTATTCAAACCTTACTGTGCAAAGTATCTGAGTGTGATTGTAGCACTGGTATTAATTTAAAGTCCATTAACTCATTTCTTTTTAAATTAGAGTGCATGAAGATTTTAAAAGCTGAGCCAATCATATTCCTTGAGATTTTAATTCGTATTGCAAATTTCCCATGAATTTTAAGTATTGCGAAAATTGCAAAGTTCTCTGTTGCTTTATTCAAGCAAAACAAACAAATTACTACTAAAAAGCTTAGTAAGCAACTCAAAACTTGTCAGCAGCAGATCTAAAATGATGTGATTGAGTAAGACTTCCAGTGTCAGTCTGTGTGTAATTATGAATGCTGGATAAATACCCAGAAGAGAAGTGGTGAATCTTTTCCTGCCACCTGAAACTGGGGCAGACCAGAAGGAAGCAGTGTAGCAGATGCACTCACTTCCCCTTACCGTTTTGTTCTCACCCTCTGCCTGGCGAATACCAAGCAGTTTCCTGACTGGCTTGTTATCAGTCCACCTTTAAAACAAGTCAGACAATTGACAAAGGATCATTTGAGGCTGACAATGCTGCCAAATTTAGTAGGGGCCTCAAGTAAAGACCTCTTGAAATTTTCAAGAGGGTGTGAGTCCCTTGACTTCCTTGTGGATCCCTTATTTGATTCAGTATTCAGATCCAGTTGGCTGCTGCTGACTATGTTCTGAGAAGTATTACAAATAAGAAGGAAGCAAAATTCTGGCAAATTTTGCTGTAAGTGTCTTTGGGATGCCTTTGAGAATTCCTTTTTATTATTTCAAACTGGATTTGCCAAAGCACTAAGGTACATTTAGAAAAGTAGTTCTTGGCAGGAATATATATTAGATGATTTCTAAGTCTTTTCCGTTGCAGTTATCTGATTCTGTGGCCTGCTTGACTCAGTTTTTCAGCCTTAAAAGGCTTTTACACCTGGTATTCCCAGTTGTACAGCACTCAGGGATAAATTATTACTGAAGTGCCCTTTTCATTAATCACAAGTTAGTAATTTTGTCAAACAGAAAGTCCTTCCTGTTGTTAGTTTAAGAGACCAGCAATTGTGGGAGGGATTTTTAGTCTTTTCATTTTCCAGCTTCTAACTTTCTGTATGAATTTTACAGCTACTTTATAAGTTTTTGGTATTTTCCCCTCTTGGTCTTTATCACAACAGTTTGTACAAGTTCTCACACTGTGCAAATTCATCTAAGTTGTCTGTGGATTTGTTGGGCAGGGTTTGACTTTGACCAGATGTCTTGTATTCCTCCTGCACCATCACTTTGCTCTGCAGTGTAGCTGTGTGGTGGCAGAGCAGAGAGAGCTGCTTGGCAGCTGTGCGACTCAAACCTGAAGGATGAGTTTCCTGCAGTTCCTGTCAATTGTGGCACTCTGGAACTAAAAGCCTTTGTCATGGTCTTGGAGATCTGACATGCAAAAATGCAGGCTGGAAACTTGGGATCTAGTATGCTAACAAGCTTATGTTTGTGAGGTTTTGTGGGGTCATTTTTTGGTTGGTTGTTTTTTTCTTTTCCCTTGAATAAGAACATTTAAAAATTTTTCATTTTTTTAATGACTAAGCAAATGTTTCTTCTGCAGGGTTTGTCACCTTTGTGCTGAATTTTATTCCTCTGACAGTGTTAGACCTAAAGTAATTTTTGACCAGGGCATGGGGAGTGTCTAAACTGTCTTGAATTTTCTTTGCCTTGCATGTAAATGAAAGAGGACATTAAACTACTTTCATCCTTAAGGCAGTTCAAACTCCTACCTTAGGCTCTTTATGCACCTGTCTGGTCACATCACTGAGTCAAACATCCCCAAAGCAGCGCACCCTGTTCTGCACTAAGTGCCTGCCACTCTGGGAGAGCAGAACAGCTTTTCTGCAGCTTTGCCATGTTGCGAAGTGCCAAGGAGAAATGCTGCTGTTTCAGCTTTCTGAAGAAGATACAGAGACATTTTCCACAGCAGATAGATCTGACCTAGAAGTAAAATGGAAACAATATTAAAATATCAGTCACTACTTACTACCCTTCTGTTGGAGAAGGTGCATTTCCTCTGCAGTGTGCAACACAAAATAGATTGTTGGGGGAGAAGCGTTATTTCTTCTTTTTTCATCAAAACTACCTTTCTCCTCCAGAGAGTATTTTAAATGACATATTCTTGCACAGTATATTTAATAACTTTCAGTAAATCTTTGCAACTTTGAACTTAAACATGGTACCATTTTATATCTTTGCTGCCACTGAGGCCACAGAACAGTGATGTGGGAAGCTTGGTTCCAGTACATACAGAAGCATCTCATAATCCTAATTAATCCTTTTCTGCTTCTTTTAGTCAACAACATATTATTTTTTCCACTAAGTAATCTAGTTAACTGTATTCTAACCATATGCAAAAGTAACAGATACTCTTAATTGCCTGGTAGTCTGGTGGAGAGAGGGTGAGGTGTTTGGTTTTGCCAGGTTTTATCATGCAGAGATCCCAAAAGCCCTCAGTTGTGCAGCTAATGGCATTTTTTAATGTTAGTTCCCCCAAGAAACATTTTTCTGGTTTGTGGTTCACTGTGGAACACACATCAAGAAGAGCCCTTGTAGAGAAGTATTTCGAGTCCATCTTCCCTGACTTCCTTGCTTTGTTTGAAGGCAATGCCACCTGACTTAGCTTAGATGATTTGGGTTCACATCAAAAAGAAGCATTGTGACAACCTGCTTGTGGTGTCAAGCCTTGAAATTTAGGGAAAGTGCCTGATCCTGGATTGGTGTAGGAGTCAAAATTGGTGGCGTTTATGTCTAATGCTTACCATGTGGCAGCAGGCCTGAACTAAAAGAATGGATGAATCTGATTTGTCTGTGCACAAAGTCGGTCAGTCTGCAGCCTGAATACATCATTTACTAACAACCGAGCAATGACAATTTCAATTCTACCTCGTGACTATTTTATAAATAGTTGCATGAAATGTGTGTTGTCATTTAAAATTAATATGATGCTGGCAGGAGCAGGATGGGGTCAGGTCTATGCATTTTTAAAGAAAATTAAAGAGTTCAGAGTTTCTGGTGTGGATTGGGGGTGTCATTAATTATAATTGGTTTCTTTTTTCTTAAATTATACTATAATATACTAAAATATACTAAATTATGACTATAAAACAGTAGAAGTGTTTCATAGTAGGAGAGCTCTTACATTACAGGTGAGAATGGCTACTGTTGAGGCAGGGTATGCTTTTCTTTTGTACTGTTTAATTATAGCATTCACTGCAGAAGAAATTGGTTGGTAACATGACCTTTGTGCTCTCACTTGTACATATTATTATAACAAAGAGGACTTCAAGTATTGGTGTCCCCCTTCATCTTTATTTTCACTTGCTCATGTTTTCACTTTATGTTCCATTTAGCTGTAGCTATGTTTTCAAGATTTCTAGAATATAAAAACCTGTGTAATAGTCTCATAGTTATGGAGCTATTTTTAACTGTAAACAGAGGATTTGGATCAACTCAAAATAAGCTGACAGCAATTGCTGTTTGAGCCAGAGGGTGGGGGATGTCTAAATTGTGATAAGACAGTACAGCATAGCTGTGCTTTGCCAAAATGGTCTGTCATTGTGAGCCAGTGTTTCCCTGTCAAATTGTGCTAGTGTATTATTGCCACTGTAAAACAAACAAACCCTAAACTTGTATCTTGAGTGGTGCTGACAGATTCTGATCCACCAGACGGCTGATGTGCATGCTGATTAGGCAGGGGCTTTTGAGATTTTTTTTTTCTAGTTTGTTTTGTGGTTGGGTTTTTTTCTTTTCTTTGTGTATTATTGCTTAGTCCTGTCTGTGCTGCATGTTTGTAAACATAGAGTGCAGACACAAGAATCTTAAAAACAGTGAGGAGTTTGTTTTAAAAACCAAATCCCTTTTGTATCACTAATCACAAGAGAAGAAAAATTGAAAGTTTGTATGTGCTTATCCATGCCAGTTCTTATTTTGATCATCAATATTTGAAATGCCTTTTTTTTTCCTCATTCTTTGAAACAACTTGCTTACATTGCTTGTTTTTATTGACTGTGTTGTAGTTTCTGACGTGTTGTGTCTTGCTCTTCTAGAAGGAGTTCTGGAAAGTCTACAAAAACGGACTCCAGGGAGAAAGTAACACAGGACATAGCTGGTATTCATTTTACCTTGCATTTCCATTAATCATTGGCCTTTTTGTTATCCTCATTGTCATTTTTGTCATCTGGAGATGCCTGTTTAAAAAGAAAATGCGTAGGCAGTCGGTGTACGTGCACAGGGGAGCCCACGGAGCGCTGGGCGATGGTGCTGACGGCAGAGGGCCCCTCCCGCCGCCTCTCAGCATTGTTCATTCCCCACAGGAGGAAATGTATGAAGTCAGTGGGCTCTCTCCAGGAGGTCTGAGCTTTTCGGATGCACGGTCAGACTCAATATCCACAAGGCTCTCAAACTGTGATCCTCCTCCTTCCTATGAGGAAGCCACTGGGGAAATCAGTGTGAGAAGAAGCGAAACTGAACAACATTTAGATCCACCCCCGCAATACGAAGACATTGTGAATTCCAGTTCAGCCAGTGCCATTGCACTAACTCCCATTGTCACCAGTACTAAGTAAAACAAGAATGCCATGGACCTTTTAAAAATCAGTAATCATTTTGTAGCACTTTATCTTGGCTTATTATGCATTTCTGTAATTTAACGGACTTGTACAATGAATTTCACTCTTTTTGGGTTCACTCGTTCTTTGGGTTTGGGATTTTTTCCCCTATATAAGGTCTTAAAAGATGAGGAATCTGCATTGAGAGTGTAGTGCAGATGCAGATGTGGTGCTCTGTCATACTTCTCGAAAGTACCTCTGTTTTGAAGGATGTCACTTGTTATATTCCAAACATTGTGCATTTTCCCCACAAGATTGTTGGGATCCCTCTCCCCTTTCTTACTGCAGATTGTCAGAATTCCCTGCAATAGGGGATCCTTAAGCAACATTTAAATAGTTAGTTACACTAGAGGGGACTGATTTTGCAGTATTGCCTCTTGTCTGGTTGGTTCCTTTTTCTCACCTGGATTTTTATTACATGCTGCACCCTCTCCTGGCCCTTGGGAGGCTGGGACCCTTTGTGTTCAAACCAGGATCTCATGTAGAGAATGCTGGTGTAAGAGCAATAATTTCAGAGTCCTAGCAGGAGAGGTGTATTCTAAAGCTTTTGTTATTACAGCTTTAAATTCTGCAAATACTTAGAAGCTGACAATTCAATACTCTAATTGGCGAATTTAATGCTGTAAGTTTTTGTCTGTGTTCTGCCTTTCCTGTTTTCCTATCTGGTTTTACTTTTGTATCCTAGAGGTGAGAAGTGTGTGTGTGTTAATTTCAGAACTTGAAAGTTCATGCAGCAGTAATACTGAAGTACTCAAGAGTGGATAAAATCCTGATCGTGGACTTCCTACTGTGATTTTCACTGGGACCAGGATGTTATCTATAAGCACATAAACCCAAAGGCATTACTTTCCTTTTTAAAAGGGGAAAAAGGAAAGAAATTCAGTGTCCGTGACTTCCTTTTTTTCCACAGCTATGAAAACCTTCCTCAAGACTTCCCCAACTGTGAACCCTTTCCTCAAGTTCTAATACTGTCCTGCCTACTGACATGTACCTTGTGTGCACCCTGTATTGGTGCCTGTGGAAACTCTTTGCGGAGAATATAGATATCTTTTTTCAACAACAAATACATTTATTGCTTATCCATTCCAACAAGGAATTCTAAGAACATGGAGGCATAACCTCAAGCATTAGTGTGGAGTGACTTTCTGAGGCTGAAGAGATGGATGCAAGTTATATACAAGCATACAAGCTTGTACAGAATCACATCCACCTGGTTTAGGTGCTACAAATTCTAGTGTGGTGGTTCTTTTTTCACAGGTTGATTTAAAATTTAATTGCTTGGTTTAATTTCTGAATATTAAGTTTCAGTTTTCTTTCTTCCCACACCAGGGTAGCATTGGCATTAGCTTAGTACTGTTCTGTGTTCTTCTAATCAGTTACCATCAAATGAAATATATTGAGCCCTGAAGGACTAAATTATGTTATTTTGGCTTTCTTACAGCAGAAACCCAAACTGTCTTGTTTCAAACACGCCAAATGAAATGCCACTGCCATCCATTTGAAATTGCTCTTAGTGCTCCTCTGATGGGGGTTTGACCCTTCTTTTCCCAAAGGATTTTTATGGAAGGAGACTGGAAGGAAATGTATGGTTATAGATGGGTGTGTATGTGCACACTTTGGTAAGAATATGATCTAATGTATTGACAAGTGGAGTCAGGAGTTCTCTTTTTTGGCAACGAGCAGGATGCCTGCATTGCCTGCTGGGGATCTCTAGCTGCTAAGGCAAGTTGTGTTAGAGATGAACTCCTGGCCAAACTCCTGACTCTGCTGTTAAAACTGTAACACTTATATTCATTATATACAATAGATATATTAAGATAGGCAGATAAGTACAGTGTGTTTTGGACACTTGTAGTAAAGGTTGCCTGGGTCTTGTTTGCAGACTGTCAGACCTTTTCTTTTGAAGTGGTTTTAGCTCTTGTGAATCCTGAATTGCCACTCGCAGAAGTTAAAGCTCCTTTCACACCGAGCAGGAGTTAATAAATACACTGCTCTAGGCAGGTGTTGCCAGAACAAAGTGCCTCGTCCCAGCATGCACGAACCACCTCAGAAGGAGCTGGAACTTCAGTGCCTGTGCCATATTGGCATCTCCTGTGCCTGCCAGCACAGATAGTTTTAGCAGTAACTTCCTTGTCGGGATATAGGACTTTCCTGTAGGAAATGCATGGAGATCACCCATTTCACATTAGGTTGTTAAGCAGCTGTCATCATCCCCTGGGATGGGCAGTCTCGTTTAGTAGTTTAGAGCTGAGCTGGCTTTTCACTTTTTTCTTTCTTTTTTTTCTTTACTCTGTATTCCACTACCACTTTTAAAAGGTTTGTTTCTGGCTCCTATTAATTCTGCTACTGCATCCTGTAGATACTTTTATGTGCAATCCGAAATTGATGCTTGCCATTCCAAAAAAGAGTCACAACCAAAAACTTAAAGTGATCTATGAGATGAATTGATTGGACAATGCCTTTTCCATGTACATGAGTATGAAAGCCATTGTGGGCTATAAATTATGTCTTGGTTAATAAATTTAATATTTAAACAAAACCTGTGTGGGACAGTTGTGCAAATATATTTCCTCTGAGACATGAACAGTTTTCTCCATGTTGGAATAGTGTCAAATTACAAATTGTTTTGTTCTGTTTTGTGAAATGTGGGGAAATAGCTTAGTCTTGTGGTTGGCTTTTCTAACCTGATTGAAAAATAAAATTTTATTTGTACCGGGGTTTTATACAACTTTTGTTTCTTGTTGTTTTACCTATCCTGTAATTGCATTGTCATGCAATAAATATAAATTTATAGTCATACCTCTCTAAGGTTTTGCAGCTCTGAACGCAGTGCTGTCCTGACTGATGGCATGAATAGTCAGCCTTTCCCACTTCTGAATGTAACATTGAATATCATCTTGTATTAGGACTGAAATTATTTAGCTACTAAAACTAACTTAAAGGTGACGCTGTTTTAAGAAATTATGGAAATTAATGATTTGCTTAGATAATATTAACATTAGTGAAGGTTGTTCTCTCTTCACTGGATGTAAATAACCTCTGATTACAGTATTGCATATTTTAAAGGGGTTTGGTTTACATTAAATTATCCTATTTAAACATTTTTGCCTATGTTTATAGAAAATTTTTTGTAACATTTGTTTTTCAATATGCTAAATAAAAATTTTTAAGATGCCTCTAGTGTTTCAAAATATCAGTTTTACACAACTACAGCAAGTATTTACTTTGTGTATTTAAGTGGTCTTTTAATTTCCATCATTCTATGGATTTAATCAGTTGCATGAATCAATTCTTTTGATGATATAAAATATGTATTTAATTTTGTTTGCAAGTAGGTAAGTCTATTGTTTCAAAATTCAGGCTCAGTTTTAATCAGATTTGTGAACTAGTAGAGTTTCTAATTTTGAAAAAAAGCATTTGACACCACAATGAGCTCATTTGCTTAGAGCCTGGTGTTAATAACACTGAGGTTTTGAGTTCAATCCCTGTACAGGCTGTTCACTTAGGAGTTGGATTTGATAATCTTTCTGGATCCCTTCCAACTGAGAATATTCTGTGATTTGTTTTAGCCATAGCAAAATAAAATCATAGGCTGAGGGAAAGGAGCTGTAGCAAAAAAACGTTGCAGTCAGAGGACTTAATTTCAAAGTTCACTTCAGCCACTTGGAAGAGATTACAAAATTTCATGTCAGCTCTAGGAATGATGAATTTCCAGAGAACAAGACCAAAACCAACCTTGTGTAATGATCCCTGCTGGAAACTGAAGGTCTTCATTGCAGGCCACACAGAGTGTGTCATCCCTTCCTGCTCTGGCAATCAGATAAAATGTCCCTGGGACTGTTCCCCAGTGCAGGGCCCGTGGGACAGGTGAAGCCCAGAGCGAGGTTTGTGCCTCAGAGTTGTGAACTCAAGCGCAGTTTTGTGCTGCTCACAACAAAAGGACAAAGAGAGGTGCTTGGAGCAGCTGAGAGCAGTGACTTTCCAAGCTGTCAGTGCACACTGTGGCCCTGTGCTCCCCTTGGGAGGCTTTTATTTGTGTGTCCCAGGGCAGCACCATCCGAACAGGACACTGCCCTGAGTTGAGTGGGGCTTGCTGTGCACACACGTTTGTGTCCTGGCCACGCATCCATCAGTGTGGGCTGATGTGTGTGCACATGGCTCAGTGCACGAGTGCCCCTGCAGGCCTGGCCTGCAGCTGTGAAACATGGGGGATGCAGCGCTAAACTGGTGCCATGAATCTTGGTGTCTATGAAAATCAGATCATTGCGCAGGTTACCAGTGATGAATGTTCATTATTTATTGTTTCTCGTGCCCTGAGCACTGTGCTGTGCTGCTCTAAATCACACTGATAGATTTCTTTTTATCTCCTGCATAATGTGAGCTTTGTAAATGTCTCCTAGTGCCACTTGCTGACTTTTAGGAAGAAGGAAAAGCATGTTCAGCTGAATGCACTGAGGTGACATCTGTACTATTTCATTGCTTGCTGCACACACATTTGATTGATTTGCTACAGGGTAATTGTACTGTGAGTTTTGCCAGAAAGTTGAACTACACTTTTCTTCTTCAAGGGTATCTCAGTGATTGTATTTTTCATTTGGCAGTGAGTTATTGAATGCTAAGTGACAAGTCAGTGCAAGAAAGATCTTGCTTATGCTCTCTTGACTATATCTGTCCATCTATAGATAGATACAGATATCTCCAGCACATATATTGTACAGCATATTGTACAGAACTTGTTTACCATTTAGATCTCTGCAACAATATTTCCTGTAATATTAGGACCTGTGTCCTCTTTGCCTGTCCTGTCTCTGTGTATCCTGCAATAAAGACACACTGTCTGCTGTGCTGTTTTCCCCTTAGAAACAAAGCTTGAGAATCAGAACAACAATTTTCAGGGTGCCCTGCTGTTTCCTTCTCCACTTGGAAGCATTGTACATAACTGTGTGACTCCCGGGGTTAACTGAGGAGCTTAAAGCAAGCAGGAAACAAGTATTTTAAAAATTCATTTTGATACTGCCAGCAATGAAATCTCTGCATAAGGAATAATCTGTACCAGACTGTCTCCCTGGCCTTTCCCAGGGTGTGGGATGTGTTTTCCCACACAACAGACCCTGGATCAATTCCATGGGTCAGAGGCTCCCAATTTGATTTTTCTCTATTTTCTCACTCAGCTCTTGCAGCTGGCAGTGGCACAGGAGCTGCTCTTGGCTGTGCACAGGAACTCGAGGGCCTTGTTTGGTGCCACACATCTGTACATAGGTGGCTCTGGAGCCCAGGCTTTGCTGCTTTCCTCCCCTGCCCTGACCTTGCTGCTCTGCTCACACCCAGGCCAGGCAATATTTCAGTGCTGGACAAGGAGGCAAGGGGATGAACACAGCATTTGGGGCCAGAGGAAGGTGTCAGCCTGCTGTGACACACGGTGAGGCACCGTCTGTTATCACCTGTGACCATTTCACTACCAGTCTGAATGCAGCCACCTCACATGGGTTGTTTCCAAGATGAAAACCACTGCAGGCAGCATTTCTTGCCAGGTCTTTCTGTGAAAAATGGTTCTGTCAAAGAAAAGCATGGGCAATGTGACCAGCTCAAACCTGTTCTCCAGCTAGGACCCCAAAACCCTCTTAGCACAAGTAATTTATTTCCATTTACTATTAGAATTATTATTGTTATTTTTTCCTTTTTCTTTTGTTATGTGTGCTTTTCTGTTTGTGATTCTATTCTAACCATAGGTTTTTCCTTACAGATGGGTGAAGGTAAAATATACATGTAATCATGAAGAGCTATATGTTTCGTTTTTTTTAATTTTTCTTTTTCTGAATGGGTCAGGTATTTTCCTCTTAGCTTGCTGGTTTTTACTCTTTGTTTAATAAAAGTGGTGAATAATGATACCTCCTTTTTCTGCTCCCCTTAAAATCTTTCACATACTCCTATATCAAAGTGCATAACAGTCGATATTTTTATTGTGCAGATTGTCTAGAAGAAATGTAGCTTTGAAAATCATTTCTAATGTTATTTTCCCTACAATAATTTTTTCAGCCTTATAAAGTGTTACTTGTAACTTAATTTCCCTTTTTTTGCCTAATTGTGTTTCCACCCTCATTACCTTCCAGCCTTTCCACACAGGCAGCTTGGCTCCATGAAAACACTACCATCTCCTCCACTGGCAGCAGTGCTTAAAAAAGGGAGTTTCTGTCCTGCACAGTGCTTTCAGATTTCAACATTTACTGTTCTGCATAACCCAGCACTGACTTCCTGAGAATTGTTCACAAAATCCTGATCCCGGTGCCAAGCTGTCAGCAAACCCCAGCCCCTGAGGAAGGCTGGCTCTTCCCCTGACCTTCACCCACAGCCCTGCAGCAAGGATTTGAACTTGTGTTTCCTCCATCGCAGGGCATTAGGCAGCTCTGAACATTAGACTAGGCTTGCAGTCTTTATCTTTCTCAAGCTTCAAAATCCTTTGAAATTCTCTGTAGTATATGCAGATCTCTGGGTATAGTGAATTTAAGCTACTTAACATAGACTTAATTTACTTATTAACTTCTTACAGATTGCTGGAAAGCAGAGCAGGATATTTCTGTTAATGGATATCATAGGGTGTGGGTTTGAGCTGCTCTCTGGATTTTTTTGTATGGTGGTGACACCAACCTTGGTATTACACTTTATGGATCACAAATTTCATCTGGAACCTGAGAAGTCTTTACCAGAGTAGGTTTTGTTGCTTGTTTTTATCAAAACTGGCATGGTCCCATAAGCAATTTTAGCTTCACTGAATTACTCTTCAGTATAGAAGTGTTTATTAAAAAAATTCCTGAGTAGCACCAGCTGATGGTTTTATGATTGACTGCACTGATGTCTCCTAGCAACGTGACTGAAAAAAGATCATCCCACGTTGCTCATTTGTCCAGAGATTTCCAGATTGCTGTGTTTATCTTGATGAGGCTAAGCCATCTCACTTCATCAGTACTCTCTGCACCACATTTTGTGTCATTTTGTGTTGAAAAGGCTTCTCCAAAGTGACACCAAAGGTATGAGCCCCATTCCCAGAGTCCTGTTTTGGGATGTGCAAAATGCCCTCCCAAGCAGCTGAGTAGTGCTACCCTCATCACCAAAGCATTCCCTTCCCTCTGCCCTGCCCTTTCCCAGCAGCTCTTCTGTGCCAGGGCTTGCAAAGGATGGAGGCCTGTGGAGTTCATTTTGTTGTCTGACACAGGATTTCAGAGCCAGTACAGCCCGTGGACCTTCCCTTTGGCACCTCCTCTGTGCTGGTGACGATGACAAACGAGTGGCTTGCTCATGGTCAACATCATTTCAATAATCCTTTCTTTTCAAGCCATTGCTATTATTAGTTGTGCACAAATGTTCCTCTTCCACAAGATGTCACAGGTGAGATTCTGCAGGAGGCTACCTGCACTCCCCCACCTCCTCATGGCACTTCCCTCTGCTGTCCCCCAGAGTCCCCTCAGGCTGGGAGGACACTGTGTCCCCACCACAGCTGCTGTGTTGGTCTGAGGCAGGTTAGGACTCGGCCCAGATGTGATGGAGGCGTTGCTGGGTGAGACATGGCAGAGGTGTTGCCTTTCCCTGCTCCTGGAGAGGTGTCCAGCCCTGATGGAGCTGTGACTATGGGACAAGGCTGCTGTGCTGGGTGCCTGTGACAGCAGCTCTCTGCCTGGCTGCCAGCTGCATGTGACCCTACAGTAATTAATGCCTCTGAGGAGCAGGCACTGTCCCTGTTTGCAGCCCTTTTTAGCTTCAGCACCAGCCTAAGGCAACCTACTCCATGTGACCAAAGCTTCTGTGGGAAGAACTGCTCACTGCGCATGAGACACTGCAGGGCTGTGAGAGCTGTGCAGTGGCCTGAGGTGGCTGTTGTGCTTTGCAAACCCCTACACTGCCATGGAGCTTTTGTGGGAGACATTTCTCTCCATGTGCCACATCCCAGCAGCACCTGGGCTGGATTTGTGCTGCAAAGGAGGCTGGGTGAGCATCAGCAGCTTTCCAGGTCCACAAAGCTGTCCCTGTCTAACTTGTGTGGCCTTAATTTTAATTTCTTTGGGGCACATTCTAAAAGCTGCATGTTTTTTGCATGGCTTTGAAGAGAGTTTAAAGAAATCCTGTGAAGGTACCTTGGGAATGTTCCTGCCGTCACTGTCCAGTACCTGATGCAAATTGTGTTCTTCACTTCGTTATTTAAACTGCTGGCAGGTGAGATAATCAATTTTAATAGAATGTTACCAGGTGAGTTTTGCAAATCTAATTCTTCAAAGGGCACTCAGAAATGTTAAAAGGTCTCTTTGAATGCCAAATCTAAAGAAAGTGGTACAATTAAACAATAGTCTAGTCTTTTTCCTTAAAAAAAAAAAAGAAAGAAAGAAAGAAAGAAAGAAAGAAAGAAAGAAAGAAAGAAAGAAAGAAAGAAAGAAAGAAAGAAAGAAAGAAAGAAAGAAAAGGAAGAGTCCAGTTCAATTGAAATAATTACTTTTGTAGCAGTTGTTTAAAAGTCCTCCAAAGCCCTTGGTTTTGTTCATGTACACATATCTCTGATACCTTTATAACTTTATTGTCTACATTTGGATCAAGTTCATGCTTCTCTGTTTTGCCTTGGCCTGTCTTTGTGCTGTGGTTGGTATCAAGATCCCCAGCAAACCCACAGCAGGGAGATCAAAATGGGGATATTGAAGCAGTCACACAGTGCCAGCCACCCTCCAGAGCAGCCAGAGACTGAGGTCTGCTAAACTGGATCAGCCAGGGCAGGCACCGGTGGAATCTGTGTGAAAGAGGTTCCAGAAAGGGTTAATCAGAGGCTGCTTGGTGTGGAGGGAGGCGTGCAGGGATGCTGAGGTTGTCCCAGCAACCCTGAACTGTCTGTCTCACCTGATGCTGTTTTCATTCCTTGGGATCTTATAAAGCCACCTCTGTGCTCCCTTGGTGGTGTGAATGAGGTTATCTCTACAGGGCAAGCAGATAAATTGTCCCCTAGAGCTAAGAGATTTGCAATATTTTTCTTGTCATTTCCCTTTTAAGCCTCTGTCAGCAACAATAGAGTTTGGCCTGCTGTATTCACCCTGAGAAATCAAGGGAGAGGACTTCTCTGAATGTTGCTGTATTCATGTATCAACTCCACTCTCCCCGGGTACAGAGTCCCTCCAAGGTGAGAATAGCAAGTTCCTGTCGCTGCCTCTGGCCGTAAACCACTAAATGTGTTGAACAGTTGAGTCCTGCTGTGGTTGAAAAGCACCAATAAATGACTGTAGAGAGTTAAATCCTGCTGTATTTCAGGGTTTTTCCCTTTACTCATGTTCCCCTTGAACTGAACACTCTTCAGAACACCTCTTCACAGATTAGACTCTTTTATTCTTGCCTGTGCCAAGGTAAATTTATAATAGAAGTTTTCTTCCACTTGTGTATAACCTTGAGAAAGATTCTTTCAGCCAGTAGTTTGACCAGCCTTACAGAGAACAGAATTGAGCAATTTTGCCTGATCTCATCAGGTTGAAAAAGATACACTAAAACCCAAAAAGATTAAAAACGCAGTTTTTCACAAGTCTATTCTCATCACATTTTTCTAAGTAACCATTTCAAGCTTTTATCTGTTGTTGAGCTTTGTTTCTATCGCTAATAAACCTATATGAGACAAATAATGAAATATTGATT
Source organism: Acanthiza pusilla (assembly GCA_036630365.1). NCBI lineage: Eukaryota > Metazoa > Chordata > Aves > Passeriformes > Acanthizidae > Acanthiza > Acanthiza pusilla. Next base: position 26,953,159 of record JAXCHO010000098.1, read on the forward strand.
TGCCAACTTGAAACTTTTTCAGCTGCCATTTTATTCAGTGCACCCACTGGCAGCACAGCAGAATGGAGGTTTTATTGTGGACTGAATGAACCCATTGGTTTGAGCATGACAAGGTGAAATTGTAGCACAGCAATAAAATTGCAGGGCACATTTATGCCATCTGTTTCGTAGTGGAAAAACAAAGAACATTTTAGTGAGGGCCTCCAACAAATCTGGATTTAAAAAGGAAAAATAATTGGAGCTTGTAATATTAGGGATAGCCTAAGATGTTGCACATTCTCTTTCCCCCACTGTTGCTGAGTGGCAAAGCTCCCCCAGGTGTTTCTTGGTTTAGGCATCCTTAGCTGTTATAGTCTGCCGGGCTAAGTGCTCAGAAAAACATCTCTGAGCCATAGAACACTGATTCAACAGATGTTTGCCTCCTCCTATCTCATCTATTGCTTTTATCAGCTTCCCATTTTTGGAGTGGGCAGGCATGAGAGCAGTCAGGTTGCATTGCTCCACCATCAGTCAGTGATAGGAAACAAAGTTAAAAGGTCACTAACAATGAGCAAGAGGCAAACATGGAAGAGTTTTGTTACCAATCTTTCATCAAAACAATGTAAAATCTAAGAAATGAGCCCTGTGTTAGAAAAATGGGGAATTCAATTGTTGTAATAAACACAGAATGTGCAGAAAAGGTTTTTTCCTTGGGAAATTAGTGATGTAAGATAGGAAGATTCTCTTATTCTGTTCTCTCATCAAACATTTGATATTGTGGTACTTGTATTTTTAAGTAACTTGTGACCTGAAAGAATTATCCAAAAAACAATGTCCGTGTAGCTGTTAAAATTGGTAGATACTGAATGTGATTAAGATGGGTAATGAATCCTGTTATTATTTTTGTTGAAAAGTTATAAATGTTATGGTTTATCTACCTAATAAGAAATGAAAAAATGTCTTTCTTCACCTTCAAACTGAAAGAGAGTAGCTTTAGATTAGATATTAGGAAGAAATTCTTTCCTGTGAGGGTGGTGAGGCCCTGGCACAAGTTGTTCAGAGAAGCTGTGGATGTCCATCCCTGGAAGTGTTCAAGGCCAGGTTGGATGGGGCTCTGAGCAACCTGGTTTTGTGAAAGGTGTCCCTGCCCATGGCATGGGGGTTGGAACTGGATCATCTTTGAGATCCCTTCCAACCCAAGCCGTTCTATGATTCTATTCTGTGATCATTTGGTGGGTGGGATCTCTTGCAAGCAATTTCTCTACAGTTTCTTACTGTTTTTCATGCCCTCTTTCCCAATCCTCTGTGATGTACCTTCTGTAATGGTATCTGTTCAAAGTCTGTGTATTGTCTTATGGAAAAGGAGAAGACAAAAGCTGTCAGGGTTCTTGAAGCCACTACTTTCTGGTCCAGCTACAATAGCGTGATGCCTCAGAGCATCTGTGTACATTCCCAGTGTCAAAACCCTTCCCTGGCATATCCTGCTCTGTTCAACCACATCATCCCCAGTTCCTAGTCCTGGTTTCTTACCTGCCAAAACATGGCATTTTCCTACAGCCTCTCCCACAAAATGCTGCTTCACAGGATGAGACCTTCATAGCTGATTGCCCTGAGTATGCCACCAGCTTCTGTGAAGGTTTGCATCCTCACCCAACTGTCTCCACCTGCTTACCTGCCTGGCACAAATCAGTGCCTGTCAGATATTAAATGAGAAGGATGGAAGCAATTGGGTTTGTTTGTGTTTAAGCCACAGAAGGCACAGTTTCCTCTTTTTTTTTTTAATACTGTTTGCCAGTTTTAAGATGAGAGCTTGAAAAATGTCATTAAAATGAAGAATGGTCACAAGGTAATAAAGAAACAATCTTCTCACTTTAATGACTTGAGCTAAAAGCTAAATGACTGTAGCAGCTCAGATTGTAAAAGCAGTGGGAAATTTAATGAACAGTGACCCCACAGGAAAGTCAATCTGTCTGTTAATGTTTAGTTTTGTCATTTCTTCTGAAAAGTAATAAACCTCTATTATATAATCTATTGGTTACAGAACCTGGGGCCAGGCTCCCATTGAGCTTAACTCTGCCAATCTGTCTCAGCTGAAATTACTGACCTTCCCCATGAAATAGGTAAACATCCCAAGCAGGAAGTAACTGTGCAGGTACTTGGGGAAACAGCTTTGGTTGTGGGAAAAGGAAATTGTCATAAACTTGACTGCAAGAGCTCTAAATGGTTTGCAAATTCCCTTAATGATAAGCTGATTCAGCCAGTTAAATTATGTAAAATACAATGAATGAAACTGTGATTAGTCAGTGGTGGCTGATGCCCCGGTTCTGTAACATGTCGTTCATCTGGATGCTGTAGAATGCTTGCTGCAAATCTTGTAGCAAAGGTGGTAATCAAATAAGAGATAAAAATATGAACTTCTTTGCTTATGTTTAGCTACTAAAAACACATATTTACTTAACCAGATAGTGGGAAGAAGCATCTTGAAAGTGAGATGATTTAGAGAAGTGTATTTTAACCGCAGGCTAAAGGCTGGAAAGCTGCAAACTTTGGACAGCACCATCCACACAGGCTGCTGCTGTGAGCACAGACCTGGGAGAGGCTGCAGCAGTCTGCTTCTGTCCCTGCCACGGGGCAGAACCAGCCCTGTCCTATAAAGTTCTTCACTGGGGCCAAAGTTTCCGGCTGGCTTTGTTTTAGTCTTATCTACTTCTTAAATCAGAAACCGATCCTGTTTGTTTGTGCTTTGTGAGCAGCATGTTTGAGTGGCTTTGCACAGCAGCTTGTGCTGTGAAAATGGGACTGTGCGTGGGTGGGAGGTCACTTTGGAAGTGGCTGAGCTGACAAAACTCTTCAGGCTTTGCCTCTCTTCTTCTTCTCACCAGTTCAACAGTGGCAATTATCCAAAATCCAACCTCTGCGTGTGCACATCCATCACAATGTTCAAATTTAACTGGAGATTTGTTAATTGTTTACAAACTGCATGTCACACTAAATCTGTATTTTTTTCTTTATGATGGTTTAATAAAAACTGTGTAGCCCTATTTGTACATATTCACATGTCTTACAGGTAACATTTCTTGTAAGTCCACTGAAGTTTATTTTTGCTGTAAAGTCTATTGCAATTTACTGTCAAATATTTAATACAAGTAAAGAATCACATTTTAAAAGTCACAGAACTTTTTATAATTTCCATTATTTTTTTCCTCTTTTCTCTTTTTTGTTGCTGGCTGGCATTTGGTTCTGAGGGCTGGAAAAACTGCTATCCCCAATGGTAATGTCCTTTTCCATTAAGCAAAACTTGTTGATGTAAAGGAAATTTTCCATCCAATGGTTTGTTAGTGCTGAAGTGCACTGAAAAGTTGGTGAAAATTAGTCGGGAGGTCACTATTTTCATGAAGAAGAAAATGAACCTATAAATGGCCATACTGGTCTTCAGGCTGTCCAGTCACCACAGCAGCCCTGGGGCAGAGCTGGGATGGGAACAGTGACATGGGACCACTGCAGACCTGAGGATGGCCAGGCATGGCTGGGGCTGTGGGGCAGCTCTGTGGCTGAGCCAGGGGCCCAGCAGGTGAAGCTGGGACAGCAGGGTTTGCCCCCAGACCAGGACAGAAGTCCCCAGTGCTCTTCCTTGCTGGCTTTTCTTACTGGAGCCAGCCCTGGGCAAGGGGCTGCAGAGCCCCAGCCCTGGTCCTGGGCTGGGCAATGCTTTGGTCCTCATAACCAGCAGGATCCTCCTTTTGGTGCTGCCTGTTGCCTTCTGCCCCCTCCAGAGGGGTGTGACAGGGCAGGCAGGGGGACAGCAGCCTCCCAGCCTGGCCCTGGTATGCCCTTTGTCCCTTCGGCATGCCTGATGCACAACTATTTTCACTCATGCTTTAATCTGCTTTGCATTCTTATCAGAAATATTTTCTCTCTCCTGACGGTGTGATGTGTGTTCTGTGTGTGCCCAGCCTCGGCTGCATCACTCCCACCTCACCTTTTTCTGAGCACAGCTTCCTGGTGCCTCTCCCAAAGTAATTTTGGAGACTACAGACACATTAAAGAGCCCTTTCAAATACACCTTGTGAGGAAAGATACCACATCAGTCTCCTTCATGAGAGTACGGTGCCTCTCCAGCCAGCAGAAAAGTCATGGGCAGCAGTGCAGAGGTACCAGTGCTCCCTGACCACCCTTGGTGTCCAAAGGAAAGGCAAAACAGAACAGAGAGTAAATTAATTTTTAATTTTTCATGATGGTAGCACAGCCACTTCTCACAGCAGGGCACAGAATCGTTAGAGACTGATCTGTCCTCATCAATACGGAAGCACTTCATCCAGGCAATTTTCTGAGTACAGTTTTTTCCAATCTTGTAAGGCTTGCTCTCCTTCCCACCCCAGCACTGGCTCAATCCCTGTGGCATAAATGACTCTGCTTCCCACTGTCCTCACTCCTGACCTTGGAGGGTGGAACTCATCCTGGTGGGTAATGACAGCCTCGTGCGTGTGCCTAACGCGGGCTGCGCGGGGACACGTGCACCAGCCGCAGTTTCACAAACACTGACTAATCAAGCTACTTAATTCCTCCATTCCACAGAGCTGCCCGACTGTTTATAGCAATTAAACAGCACGAGATGTGGGAGAAGCACACACAGTAATGTCTATGCCATGCAGAACATGTTGACCCTTTGGTGGCTGTGGGCCTGGCAGAACGTGCAGCACAGTCGCTGTCCGCATTGGCGCAGGTGGCTGCAGGCTCACGCTGGAGGAGCCGGTGCTGCCAGACCTGCTGCATCCCTGCCTTCCTGTCCTCATCATCTGCTGCTCATCCTGCTGCAAACAGTGCAATCTCAGCCAGCAAGGTCCTTTATCTCACCTTACTTGTTTACTGGTTTTAAGCAGTTTCTTGTAAGAATGTGTTTCCTCTTTTCCGCAGCGTTTATCACGGCATTGCTGATGCGGTTCGCCTCTCCTTTACCTGTCAAGATCTGCTTAACGACTCTGTATTCTCCTTTGTAATGGCTGGTGACACTGCAAATCGCTACCAGAGCCTGCAGCTGGCCAGTAACTTGTGTGTAATGCAAAGAAAAGAGCAAAGAGAAATCACTCATCTACAGCTGAATACTCAGAACAAAATATTTCAGCTGCATCTGATAAGGCAGCTGCAAAACATGCACAGTCTTTTGGAATATAAAACAGAATATGCAATCTGTGGGAAAAAAGCATTTCTGGTTGGCATTATCAACAGTGTTTAGCACATAGTAAGCAATTTCCAGTCAAGTGGAAGATAAACTTTTCACAGACCACAGTGATTTGCTGTCAATGGCACTTTCAGAAAACTCATTCTGATCAACCAGGTTAGGAGGTGACACAGACACTTGTCAGCCAAACAAAGGAGGCTGCAGCCCCGAGGGTGAGATAAAAAATAAAGTATTTAATTGCATAAAGGTGAATGAAAGTAACACACAAACCTATAGAATTGTATTCAAACTGTTAGTCCTATTAAAATATCTGATAAACGGGCTACCCCCTGGGGATGAGTTGTAGCACTGAGCCTCCAGTTCCATTGTCTTATAGTGTCAGAGATATGGGAAAAAATGGTTTTCTTTGGATATTTAGGTGTCCTAGATTGGATAGCAGCAGAGTGCCACATTAGCTTCGGTAAGATGAGATTTAAAGAAATGCAGACTGATTATATTTTACCGCTATAAGCAACACATTAAAAGACGAAATGCTCTTTCTATAAATACTATACATATATTGCAGCACGGAATTCCCGGTTCCAGAGCGCAATCCTTTCCTGTGAGGGATGCAGTGGGATGGATGTTGCTGTATTGCCCTCTCGTGGGACGAGCCTGCAAACAGCAGCTGAACGTGCCAGCGCTGCCACCCGGTGTTACTCACAATTTTCCAGCGGCCTCAGCTGACAGCCAAGGGGTGCCCTGCCTGGGGGGAGAGTGTCCAGAGATCTGCATGTGGAAAATATTTGGTCAAATAAATTCATTTCCCCCTAAATCTTCTGTTCCTGCATTTCTGTAGAGCACAGCTCTGAGGCTACACCCCTGCAGGAATTGCAAAGGTCGTCCTGTAACATCAAAACAATTAGCAGCACAAATACAGTACCGCTCCTATCCCAAATCTCTCTCTGTGGGACACCCCAAACAGGAATTAAAGGCCAGGAGGATGAACAGCACTATTTGGTGGCACAGAGTGCAGATGAAGTGTGTGCCAGAAGTGAAGGGAGCGTACCAGGGCTGGTAGTCATGCACAGATCCATTTTACTGTGCTGGGAATGATGCCATCTATCACACAGAGCGCTGCAATTGCCTCCCACGACGCTGGATCTCATCTCTATTCTGTCCTGCTCTCCTGGGAATTTTAAAGCAGCGTTTTCCTGTCTAGCCAAAGTACTTTTGTCACTCGCACTGAGTTGTCTGAGTACTTCATAGTCTCTGAAATATTTATCCTCTCACTTTTCTTGTCAGGTAAGAAAATTCTCCATTTTGAAGATGACAAAGTGAGGCACATGCATTAATCCTCAGTTTCAAAAAGAGATTTATGTATGCAAAGTGGTACTTAGACAGAATTTAAGAGTCTATATCCAAAATGTACATTGTGAAAAGCCCTGTTCAAGGGCTGGAGGTGCCTGGTGGCACGCAAGGAAGATGTCAGGGAGTTCCCGTCCCTGCCTGAGGGAGAGGGAAAGTGACAGCAGTTCAACTCCTTGTTATGAGCCATTTATTTCTGTATATGAAATAAAATTTTCTAAAAACTGCATTCAGATAGGACTTCACATGCAGCCTGTGCTACTTGTAAACACCTTGGGGTGGAGGAGGAGGAAAAGGAGGAGGAACAGCAAATCTCCCAGCAGGGAAAGGAATCAAGGTAAGATCTTGCCCTACCCTGCTGTAACTAGCTGAGGGAAATGCTGCCTCTCTTGTTTTATGCACCTAAATCCCCAGGGAAAATCTCCCCTGAGAGCCTACTGCAGCACCAACAGGCACAGCACAGGCCCTGGCTGAGCTGGGCTGACCAGCTAGGCTTATGCTGAATTTGTGAGGCTCTTTGGGGCCTGACCTGCTGTTCAGAATTCATTTCACAAGTCTGAACTCTCCTGGAGCTCAGTTAAGAAGACTTTATGACAAAGCACAATGCCCTACTTCTGTCTGATAACAGAGAGCACTGCCTTGGGAAACACCAAACCTACATCGTGGGCTCTTCTAATCCAATGAAAGTTTGGGCCTCCACCTCCCTGAGATTAGAAAAATGCTCTGAAAATCAAGTGCTGCATATTTGGGGTGGGAATGGTCATAATTTCTCTTGGGCCTCTGAGAAAGGCAGGACTGCAGCAGCAGCAGAGAGCAGCTGTGACCCAGGGCTCAGTGGGCTCTGTGTTTTCTGGGGGCAGAACTCCCACTCTAGGGCATTTTTCGCTGTTTTGTAAGTGCTGTGTTTCAAATTTGTTAGCAGCCTAAGGCACCACACAGTGCCCCTCCCCTGGCTAAGTGCCTACAACTAAGGCTACCGATCCAGTCCCCTGCAGGGACCTCTGCCTTCTGCGCTCACAAATTCACACTTCTGACTACAGAGCAGTCTGAGCTTGGCAAGAGGTGACAATCACCTCTGTGCAAAATGCCCCATGAACTGGCAGCTTTTCCTGTAATGCAGAGCCATTTTTTCAAATGACAGGGAGGGTGATGCTGGTTTGGGAATTAGCCTCCTGGGCACGTTTTGTAATCCCTGGTTATGGAAAACAACAGGCAAGACACTGCAGACATTCTTCTTTCTCCAGGGAAGCATCAAAGATGAGTATTCAGTCCTCTTGGTGTTTCTCACTGACGACTTTAAAACTCTCCTGTGCTCAGCAGTTTGGCTTTTGGACACCCCTACCTGGAAGCCTGATTTTCCTGTCTTTGGTGGTGAGTGACTGTCACCCCACCAAGTCACCCCTGCAGATGGCATGGCAGGGCAGGTGCTGACACAGCTGTGCCACAGCTGCCTGCCTCAGTTCCTACAGCCCACAGCTGGGTGCCTGATAAAGTGCTCTCAGCGAATGGTGGACAGAGAGCTTTGTTTTCTTTCTTGAAATTGGGACAAAGAGTGACTTTAGAGAACACCTCCCCTAAAAAATTCTGTCTGACAAAGGTTATTCTTGTGGCTTACTAACAGCACTCAAATGTAGGCAGCTAATTTAGACATCTAAATTGAGAGAGTGTCCTGCCTCATTTTTTTGTCTGGTGTGTAGAGAAAGAAAAACTCTCCCAGAAACTTTTCAAAGCTAGAAGTCAGGGGCTGTTTTAAAGTCATCAGTGGTGAGTTACATTAAAATGTAGTGCAACATCTGGATTTTCTGATTTGTCCTCTAAAGGCCTCTCTCCTTTGCAATGGCAGGAATAGGTACATAAAAGACTAGGCTCCTCCTTCCATCAAATATTGTATCAATCTCCTAAATGTAACTGTCCGAAGAGGAATAGCATTAGCACTTTTTACTTGATAATGCAAATCAGCAGGAAGGGAAAATGTTACATTAGAAAAGAGATACTGATTTTAAGTAGACTGCAGGTATCTTCTTTGGAAGTTTCATGTGGCAAATAACTTGGAATTTGATTCAAAGCCCACAAAAACAGGATCATTTCTTACTATGTCCATGTCTTCCTGTGTGCATGTCTTACGATGTACATGTCTTTAAGCAGATGTTTAAGGACATCTCTATTCAGCAGAGCACACTAATGTGCATTTAAATCCCACTGAAGGTCAATATTCCTCCATAAGTGCATTATTGAACTGCAGTTTTGAAACACATCATCACCTCTGTTTGAAATCTTTCCTCACTTTGAAACTCTACTGTTTCAGAAAGAAAAGCCATATGGAACTAATCATGCACATTTTGTCTAGCAGATAGGCATTATAGCAGATTGTGTTTTCCCTTCAAGTGCTTGTCCATATGAGCATGCAAACTGTGGTGTGTATATAGCCGAACACGCAAGACAAGATTTTTAGCCCTAACAACATCCATACTGATGTACCTCCTGCTTAGCTGCATAATTATGAGATGAGCACACTCATCACTGCCTACCAGCCAAATGAGGCTTATTTGCTTTCTTCTTTTCCTTTTCCTGCCCTCACAGAGACCTTACTATTTTTTACCTTGTTTTCTCCTTATTTTCTTTCATTTAATGATTAGTCTTTCCCCCTTGTCTGTTGGCTCCTCAATCAGGAACATATAGTTGAGTTCAGATTACAGGAGAGAGATTTCTCTTTCTGGCAGATATTCCATGTACTACTATATTGCCTCAGAGAAAGTATATTCCTGGGAAGCAAATGATTTCCTGAAACTTCAGTGTTGGCTTACAGAAAACCAAGAGAGGACCAACACTGGAGGATTTCTACCAACCATAACCCCAGGACTGGGAAGGAGACATCAGTCACTGCTAATCCTTATATGCTGGACTGCATAAATCAGATGCCAAAAAAGACCAAATAGTAAAGTTTCATTAGCTCACAAAGTACTGTGGTTCTTTCTCTTTAAAAAGTGACAGGTATAGCTCCAACTAAAATTGTCAAAAAGTCTGACATTGTGCCATTTTTGTTCATGTCACAACACTGGGCCTGCAAGGCAAACTCAGCTCTTTTCAGTTTGGGCTTACAGCACAAGGTATTCTGGGCATTTAATCAGCAGTTATTTGGACTCTAAAGAAAATATGTTCATCCCAACTCTTGGAAATGGACCTAAGCACTCTGTCATGACACTGTGTAATTTACACATAGAGAAACACACCTAGTACAGATAGCTAGGTGTGGTTATTATTTTCTGATGAAAAATTTTATTTTAAATATTTTTCAGAATATTTTAACACTGTTTTGGGAGGTGAATATTTAATCTTTCTAAATGTAAAGATTTGCATTAATCCTTGTCTGTCACAAAAAAGAAAGAGAAAATTCAAGAGCAATACAGGTAAAATTTCTCAAATGTGTCCTGAAATATTCTTCTATGCACTAGGCTCCTCTATGATTAAAGCTGTATATCTGAGTACTCTCCAGTTCTCTAAACCAGTGGATATACAATCTGGGAGATTCCAAAGCTCTTTGTTCACTAGCATTTTAGCTCTGAATTGCATTGCATTAATAAATACCTGTCCAACATGGAATATTGAATGCCAGCAGAAGGTAATATGGAAGAACTTAAATTTCCCACAGGGCAGATGGATATGAAGGGAGAGGGTAGGAATTTACAGCAGGGTAAAACCTGAAACATTTTTGTAATGGCCACCATTTGGATTAGACAGAGGATTGTAGTGTCAATGGGTTTCCAGCAGAATGAGATGGAGCAGGTTTTCTTAGAGCACTAATTTATCATATGGCTGTACTTGTGAGTGATGCATAGCTATTTCCTTAATACATATGTAAGAGAGTGAAAAGGGTATGTTACCAACATCATAACCAAGCATTCATATTTTACAGTCCCACCTGGGACTGAATGAATATTTTATGAACTGAAAAGGTAGTTTGGGTTCACTTGGCACAATTCACATGGCAGATGATTGGGAGCTGGCCTCAATTTGAGCTGTAAGGTTTGCAGTGAGTGAGAAAGGAATTGAAGGCAGTAGGTGTGCTTCCACGTACCCTGCTGCAGAACTTGGCCTTGAAAATTTTCACTGAGGTTGCCAATTTTATATAAAATACCTTAAAATTAATTGTCATGATGACTCAAACTCATGTTTTCTGTCAGCAGCTCAGTGTTGCAATGTTGATGCTATAGGTGTGCTTAGACCATGATTCTGGCCAAAGAATAGTTTTTCTTCACCAGCAGCAAGAAGCAATGGTGATACTTGCCCTTGCTTCATAACTTGCACAAGGGTCAGGAGTAAACAGTCCTCTGAGAGAAGGTGAACACTGACCCAAATCTGAATCAGCTCTATTACTCATGTAATGAAAAGTGCCTGAAAGCAAACTGCATTTCCATTTTTCAGTAGTCTAAAATACAAGGAGGTCAGGTTGATTTGCAGTATTTTCATTGTTTGGCCACTCCAGTGAGAAATCAATCATTCGAAAAATGTGAGTAATTAGAAACTCTCAACTAGCTTTCAATTAACAGGGAACAGGAATATGGCAAAATTCTTCTTTCATATTTTTCAGGTGAGTTATGCTATATATTTTATACTGCTGTTCAATTTTATCATTCTGGCAACTTTCTCCAGAGGATGCAGAACTCTCCACATAGAAGAAATATAATTCAGCTCCCTTATTCAAAATCAAAAGAACAGCAATGGTTGGGTTTATGCCTGTGAGCAGAAAAAATGTGCTGCACTCTCTGAAGATGTGAAGAGAACAATGTCTAAAGGAATTATTGTGGAGTGATTAAATAATTACAATAGATGATATAATTACTTCATCTTGCTTCTTTCATTTACCTTTGTCTGGTTTTCAAAACTGCTTGCTGCTCGCATTTATTCAGTACACCAGAAATTTTAAAAGGCCAGTGTGCATATGGGGGTATGTGTTTGACAAACTTTGTAAATAAAATTTTATTTATAGTTCTAACTCTCGATGTTCTCATTCCTTGCAATAAATACATAAAAGATGAGTGTGACATATAATTCTTTGGTTGCTTCCGCCGTTCAATGTTAAAAAAGTTAAATATGTAACTGAAAGTGGTAATCTATATCTTATTTGAAAAAATTCAATACCAAGTCAAAGGCACTCAGATAAGCCCTAGCTTGACTTGTAAAAAATAAAATGTCACTTTTGTATGTTTCAATAATATTTCATTTTCAATTTAGATATATTATTGCTCTTTATCATGGGAAATTAAAATATAATAAAATCACAGCAAGATTTCAGAATAATTTTCACCTGAGTAGCTGTCAGGTCCTGTGAGGGAGGTCTTGGACCTCCTGCTCTGGGATAGCAAAATGTTGGATCTGGAGAGGGCAGGCCTGGACTGCCTCCTCTGGGATCAATGATGTTCAGGAAACCCTTGGACTAACTTAAGGCAAAACAATGCCAGACAACCAATTAGAAAGTTTGGCAGCTTTCTAATGGAGGCAACAATTAAAACTTTTAAACCTTATATATGATAGATTGAATAGTCAATGTCAGCAACAACTTAAAATTTCTGAACAGCCCATGGCAGCATCTAATTAAACTCCTCTGTGCATCCCATAGCAGCAGCACATTAAACTTCTAAGGAGAGGAAGAAATGAAGAAGGAAAGGCAGGAAAATTATAGGTAAAGGATCCATGTCACCCCCCAGGGTTCCAGCACCACCTCTGGTCTGGTTCTTGTAGACGGTGGGCGCACACACAGCCCCCTCAGCTGTGCTATTTACAGAACAGTCCCCATGGAGGCACATTTTGTTATTTTCAGACTTTTCAGAAGGGGGCTGGATGGCCTTGTGGTTCCAATTCCCTTCTCCTGTCAGAGACAGAAGTGCGATGCTGTCTCAAATTTGGTTTTAGAGATCATTACCCAAGATTAAGAGTGTGGTCTCAAAAAAAACTCTGTCCCACCCTCTTTCTTAACATTGCCTTATCTCGTTGGCATGGTAACTTTCCTTTTCTCCTCTGCCCAGTGTTTGAGACATTAACTCTTTCAGGTTTACATTAACTCTTTCAGATTTTCAGTTTCTCAAAGCAGCTCTCCTCTTTAGGATGAAAACCACGTCCTACTCTCCCTACCCTGTAACTGAGAAATTGCCACAGACACTGAAGGCACACAGCAGACCATTAGCTAAGGCAAGAACACAGATGAGTTTCTCTGATTTGTGAATCTGTGTCTGAGCCACCTGATTAGGTAACTTTTATTCCAGGAGCAAATATTCAATCTTTATTGTGTGCACTGCAACACAGTCTAGGAAGCTACAAGCAGAGGGCTGAAACCTATTGTTTTAGGCACTCTGACAACACAAGCCAAAAATACAGTACAGCAGGGGAAAATGGAAGATGGAAGAGCAGTGCACAGCAGCATATTTGTTTCTGAGGGCACTTTTCCTTGGTTTTCCACATATCCTGACAATACTACAGCCTTAAGATGAATTTGACAGAATAAAGTTTGTTTGGAAAAAACTTTGCTTGATGAAATAATAACTTTGAAAGTAATCAGCAGCCACACAGAAGACACCCAGTGGTCTGGGGTTTTTTGACTTAGATATATGCATAGGAAGATACATGGAAAATGACTGAATTTGTCAAATGAAAACCAGGTGAGGATTTGCATTGAGTCTAGTTATTACATTAGACTGCTACAGTAGAATCACAGACTCAAAGAATTGTTTAGGTTGGAAGAAAGCCCTAAGATCCAGCCACTAACCCAGAATTACCAAGGACTAAACCATGTCCCTAAGTGAAATATCTACATGTATTTTAAACACCTTCAGGGATAGTGACTCAGCCTCTTCCCTGGGCTCTTTCTGTTCTAATGCTTGACAACACTTCTGGTGAAGAAATTTTTCTTGAAATCAAATATAAACCTCCCCTAGCACAACTTGAGGCCATTTCATTTTGCTCTGTCACCTGTTATTTTGAAGAAGATACCACATCCCCCCTGCCTAAAACCTCCTTTCAGGTAATTGTAGAGAGTGACAAAGTCACCCACAAGCCCCTACTTCTCCAGAATAAACACCCCCAATTCCCTCAGTGACTCCTCAGTAAACAGGACTGAGCCCTGGGGAACACCCTGGAGTCTGTCCCCAGCTGATGTGACTCCATTCCCCACCACTCCCTGGGCCTGGCCCCACAGCCACATTTTTACCCAGCAAAAAGCCATGAGCCATCTCTGGGAGAATGCTGTAGGAAATGGTGTCAAAGGATTTACTGAACTCCAGGGAATCAGGACCTATAGCCTCTCCCTCATCCGCTGAATTGGTCATCTTGTCATGAGAGGAGATCAGAGTGCTGTAACAGGCCTTACATTAAGTACTACAGATCTTCCTCCTCCTCATTTATCACTGTGTTTCCCCCCGTCTGGTAAAAGCTGGAGATTCTCCTGAGCCCTCCTTTTGTTGCTAATGTGCTCATGGGAACAGTTTTTATCATCTTTTAGGGCACTTTTAAGGCCAATGTAACTTCCAGTCAGGCTTTGGCCCTTCTGATTTTCTCCCTGCACAGGCCCATGAAGGTTGTGCAGTCCTGAGTGGCTGCCCCTTCTCCCAAAGGTTATAAACTCTCTGGTTCCATCTGAATTCCACCTGAGTTCCATCCGATGGCCCAGCTCCTGGGCAGGGCGTGGCCATGGAGCCCCTGGTGTCTGTGACATCGGAGGGGACCTGTCCCCAAATCCCTGGTGTGGCACTGTCACCGCCGCAGTGCGGCTCCAGGCAGCGGTGAGTGCGGCAGGGCGGCCGAGGCTGGGCTGAGCGAGGGCCAGGCCAGGAGCTCCAGCACTGGGGGAGCTTCTGAGGCTGGGGAGAGGCTGCAGGGGCTGTGGAGAGCACCTCGGGCAGGGCAGGTGCAGCCATTGCCATCGGGGCGAGGGCCCTCAGGGCTGCGGCATGTGGCCCTGTCCCTGGGCCCTGAGTGTCCTGCCCCCACTGCCCTAGCCACCATCACCCTGCCACCCAACCCTGCTGAGCCCTTCTCTCCCTCCTCCCCCTGCACCATCGGGGCCAGTGCCCTCAGGGCTGCGGGGATGTGCCCTTCGGCCCTGTGACCATCTCCCTGCCACCTAACCCCGCTGAGCCCTTTCTCTCCCTTCTCCTCCTGCACCACTGGGGCGAGTGCCCTCAGGGCTGCGGGGCTGTGGCCTTGTCCCTGGGCCCTGTGTGTCCTGCCCCCATTGGCCCAGCCACCATCACCCTGCCACCCAACCCTACTGAGCCCTTCTCTCCCTCCTCCTCCTCCAGGCCATGGCTGGAAAAATCACCAAAATCCTGCTGGTGCTGGCCATCCTCCAGCATGGGCTGAGGGTAGATGCCCAGGCAGCGAAGATCACGGAAGAAGTTCGGAAGCAGCATGAGGAACAGCAAAACCAGGGGATGACTTGGCTGGTGAGAAGGATTATAAATTGCTGAAGTGACTGGACGGCTGGGAATAACTCTTGATTAGTTTGTGAACAGCAGGGCAGTGATCCTCTAGCATGGGCGGAGTTTAACAGTGCCTGCATCCCACTTGGGTGCCTCTGCCCAGGTGTTGTTTCCTGCCTGCTCCTCATCTGTTTTCCAGTTCAGGGGCCTGGGTACATGGAGAAAAACTGGCCTTACTCTAAAGACTGAGGAAAAGAAGGCATTAAATACCTCAGTCTCTTTCTCATTCTTTCTTATGATATTTCACCCCCATCCAGTAATGGATGGAGATTCTTCTGAGCCCTCCTTTTGCTGCTAATATGGCAGTTCATACATAACCAGATTAAGTTCTAGTTAGGCTTTGGCCCCTGTGATTTTCTCCCTGCACAACCCCACAACAGCTGCACAGTCCCCCCGAGAGGCTGACCCTTCTTCCAAAGGGCATAAACTCTGGCTCCATGTGAGTTCCATCCAACAGCCCAGCTGGCTGGCAGGGTGATGCTGTGGGGCTCCAGTGTCTCTGACATGAGAGGGGACATGTCCCCATGTGGCAGTGCCACTGCTACAGTGGGGCTTGTGGCGGCGGTGTGTGGGACAGGCTGTGGGAAGACTGGGCTGAGGGACAGACAAGAAGCACCAGCACATGGGGGGAGATTCTAAGCCTGGGGAGAGAGAGCAGGGGCTGTGGAGATAGTTTTGGGCAGGGCAGGTGCCTCCCTCAGGGCCAGGCGCAGAGGTGCCCAGGGCTGCCAACTACAGCCAGTGCCTGTGGGAATGTGCCCCCATCCCCACGGCGTTCCCAAACCTCCTCCTGTCTGCCTCCAGGCTCCTGCACCCCCTCCCACCCATTCCTGGGCTCTGTATCTCCTGCCCCCACTGCCCCAGCCACCATCTCTCTATCACCCAGCCCTGTTGACCACTTCTCTCCATCCGCCTCCTCCAGGCCATGATCGGAGGCATCACCAAAATCCTGATTGTGGCGGGCATCTTCCAATACGCACTGACCGTGGATCTGCCAGCAGTGAAGGTCACGGAAGAGCTCCTGAAGCAACATGAGGAGCAGCACAACCAGGAGATGGCCAAGCTGCAGAAGATGGAGCAAGGGGTGCAGGAGCAGCCCAAACCCACCAAGGAAGGCGTGCTCCTCTCAGTCTGGCAGGCATGGTGGTTCTGGGACTGTGTTGAAATTGTCCTCACACTCTTTGGGATCTACTTGCTGCCCAGGGGGAGGAGAGCTGGTTCTGCCAGTGACAGTGCCCAGGGCCAGAGGGAGCAGCGGGACTGGGGGCCCATGAATAAGGTAAGGACCTCCACTGCTTCTGCCTTGTCCTTCCCACAAACAATGCTCTGATGGCTGCATCCAGCCATGGGAGCTGGCAGTGGCCTACAAAGCCCTGAGGGCCTGCAAGGACAACATCTGCTGCTGCCCCTGCCCCTGAGACCACCCACTGTGCCCTTTTTCCACCAGAGCTGGGGAGTGCGGAGGATCTGCTGACACCACTGCAGCCATGTAGAGCAGAAGACAGAGAAAATGCTGTACTTCCTCCTGTCCCACCTGAGGAGGCAAAGAGAGTCCAAATTCCTGCTTCCTGCACAGCCTCTGCAAATGGTCCCAGTTGTGATGCTCCCCCTACCAGGAGGCGCAGAAGGGATTTACTCCTTGTCCATCTGCTAATAAAATTGCTGATTTGCTTAGAGAAATCCTGTATCTGTGAGTGTCTGGGCAAGACTATGTTGGGGGATGGTGTCCCTTGGCTCCATCTCCTCTCTGTAACAGAGATGAATTCTGTGCTCCAGCTGATGTTTGCAGTGGTTACACTTGTGCTTAGGCACTTAGCACCTCCCCTGTCTTCTCTCCACCTGATGCTCTTGCCATCTCCTCCTCACTGCATCCTTTCCCACGCCCTGGAACACCTCTGAACTTGCTTCAAAAGATGCTGCTGAAATCAGCAGTTCCATCACAGGGTCTTGCTGCTTTTCCTCAAGCTGTTCTTTTTAGGACGGCTGTTCCATAAAGTGAACCCCCAAAGGCCTGTGGAGGCCATTGCATCACTTATTTCTTGATCTTCATCAGATCTTGACCTACAGCTGGAGGCTCAGCCACCTCTGGATACAGTTTGGTGAGTTCTGGGAGATGGCCTTGTGTACACAGACGTCTCTGGACACATTCAAAACCCACCTGGATGAGTTCCTGTGTCACCTGCACCAGGTGACCCCGCTTTGGCAGGAGGGTTGGACTGGGTGATTTCCAGAGGTCCCTTCTAACCCTAATGATTCGTTGATTGTGTGAACTTCTAAAAATTGTAAGAAACGGCTTTTGTGTGCAAATGTCAAAGAGAAGCATAAAATGTAACATGTAAATAATCTTTTTTTTCCTCTTCGTTACTTTTTCTTTCCCCGTTCCCTTGCCTCTTCCCCGTCCTCTTCCCTTCCCCAGTTCTCTAAGTCCCTGAGGCCAATATTAGAGATGCACCAAGGGCCAATTCCTAAGGGAACAGTCGGGCTTTTCCCTGGACACGAGGATTTTCTAGGCGCACTTGAGGAATCGCACGGAGGGCGCCGGGCCTGCTATTGCGGGGATTGGCCGCCAGGGGTCCCCCTTGCACCAGAGCTTGAGGCGCGCCGTGCGGAGATGGATCGGGAAAATCCCCGCGAATTCCCTTTGAAAGACGCTATCTGTGACTATGTAAATACTGCTGCATAATCATTTGTTCACTACAGAAGACAGTTTTAATGTAGTTTCTCCATTTTGAAATTATAATGTTCCTTGGAAGGACATAATTTGCTGATTAGAGATATGTTTGTTTAGCTGCAGCGCCTCAAGCTTCAAATTTGATTGCGTTCATTTTAATCACGTAACTGATCTTATTTTCAGTAACACGGAGTTGTTTGTTCCAAATGCATTTACGAATTCTTATCTCAGTTATGTCACATGCTGGAAGTGATATTACCGTTACTAATTCCTAATATCATAAAAAACAAACTTACACAGAGGAGAAAGTGCTGGAAGAGGGAAGTAGCTTTTGAATTTATTTAAACTAAACATGCTCAATTTTAAGTCTTTAATCCTGCTTATGCTGCCCTAAGGGACAGTCTCCAAACCCACACATGATCCTCACTCCTCTGATGTCAAACACCTGACAAGTGTCACACACTTGTGTATGACAAAGAGACACTTGGCTCATGTCCCATTGCCCCTGCCCGTGGCTACATCTCCCTTGTCTGCCATGCTTCACCATGTCTTCCTTCTTCCCAGATGCAACCTACCTCCAGGAACTTCCAGCTGCTCCAGCTGCCATCCCTTATTGTCCCAGCCTACAGGACAAGGGAGGAGAAAATAAACTAACCGAGGCAGTGGCACTTCACAGCACAATTTCCTGACTCCAGCACCACCCCTTCTGCCCTGTGATCAGAGTGCCTGCTCATCCTCTGCTTGGAACTCTTTGGGAAAAGAAAAACCTGAGCTTTCTGAGCCTGCAAGGCAAGCACCAAAGAGGGTAAAATTTTAACAAAGCAAGGCAGGGAGAGGTTTTGGTGTTGGAGAACTGCACCTGGTGAGTCACCTTTTACAGAACTTGTCTTCTCTCTGTAGCATGATGGAGACAGAGATGGCTTTTCAGAAATCTTCCTTTTCAGCCAAGGATTAGAGTGGGACCTACAATGAATTAAGTAATAATGTTACAAACACATGTAATGCTCTGTCCCAGCCTCACAGGTTTAATAGTCACATCTGTGGGCCATCGGGGGAAGAACAGGGATCCAAGGACATACGACGTCAGCAGCAAAACGTTGCTTGGGTACCACAGAGCTTCTTTCCCAGCCAATTCCAGCCTGCCACTGAGCAGCGTCCATGCTCTCCAGCATGTGTGTGCCAGGGATATGGGGCTGGAAGGGCAGGAGGTTCATTACCTTGTTCCAGAAGTTACTGGTCTTTAGGTGCTATTTTAGGAAGAGCTAATCACTGGGTCATAATGTGTTTGGAAAATGTCCTCTCTCACCCAGAACCTTTCTCCGTGGCAATGGTGGGGAGAATGCCAGTGGAAAATTCCCGTGCATAATGAGGTCAGATATACCAGTTTTCCATCTTTTTTAACTACCCAAGCAGTGAAAAGCAACTGGAGTGACAGCCAAGGCTGATCCAGTCATGGCTCCAGGAAACATTTTGCAAGAACAGGACCCTGATGTAGACAGGAGTTCAGGACCTTCATGTACGTGGGAGTCCCTGAAAACATCAGGCTGATTGCCTACTGAGATAGGGTTGTTCTAATCAGAAGAAACATTTAAAAGCAAACTCCATCCCCAGAGCACAACAATGCCTAAATCTAAAGGTGGATATGGGAACATATGACTGAGCACCCCAGCTGGGCCTGGGAGTGTCAGAGCCAGCATGGGCTGGAAGGCGAAGGGACATTAAAGAGAGGGAACAGTCTGTGCACTGGCCAGCATGCAGAGGTTTAATTTCTCCCCAGTAGGTAACAAGCACCAACATCTGTGAAAGTCACTGCGCAGTGAATAACAAACATCCAAATGTGGGGCACCGAGGAAGGTAGCCAGTCCAGCCCTGCCAGCATCAGCAGCTGCACTTTCAAGCACGAAGCTTTTACTGCAGTGAGTATTGATGACCGGGCCCAGCATCCTTTTCAAAGGAGAGGCTTCTCATTGAACTGTGCATTAATGCCTGACTGAGAACTGATGGCTTTGCTTCATAATTTGACTCTGACACAGGGTAACAGAGCAGCAAGAGAAGGTAGCAAATGCAGGCAAACTCTTCTAAATCACTAGTTGTGATTCTAAAATGTACTGTTGAGCTGCTTCTTTGCACAGATGATGAAAACAACATCGTGGCGTGAAAAAGGCTGGCTTTACAAACAGCAGGATGGAAACCTGAAAGTAAACAAAGCACTAAATAAGTAGAGATAACTGGATTTGTTTGTTTGTAATGAGGTGCAATAATAAAGGTAATAATCAGAGAAAGGAAGGGCACCATTTTAAAATTATTTGCAGATTCAGCAAGCTTTATTTTCAAATTTGAGCTTATACATACATATATATATATATATAATGTTTGTGTCTAAATATTGCACATATATAATTTCCTTTATCTACATTGCCTTTTTCATCATTAAAGAATTAAATCATCTGCCTTACATAGAGTACTTCTAATAACCATGTTTGTATGGCAAAGACAGTGGCTTTTTTCAGCCACTCACTAGGATCACTTTGTGAAGCCTTAAGTGGCTTAAAATGCCCTTTACACAGCCTTTATTCTGCTTACTTCAGACAAATCTCAACTTACAGAGAGCTGGAAGGGGAGAATCTCGTGCCAGAGCAGTATAGGTCTGATGCATTCACGCATGAGCTTTTTATATCAAGTCCATGAGCAATAATTCTGACCCATATGGTTTACTGAATCAGAGCCTAATTTTGTAATATCCCATACAGATTTATATCTTAGTACCTGAACATTTTGCCTTATCAACTAGAATGTTGCCCTGCATAATTCATGAAGCTGTGAATTATTTTTATATATCCTCTGCCTTTATTTATTTTTTTAAGCCACTTGAAAACCAAACACTAGAAAAAAAAAAATGCTTAACAGAACTCTGACACACACTTAGACCGTAATGTGAACAGTATTGAGAGCAATAAGGGACTATTCACACATGCCAGATAAATCCCAGATGTAAACATTTCCTTGATCATAGATTACACACTTGAGGGTGGAAAAATAAAGCAAAATATTTTTGTTCAAAATCCAATAATAATACTTCATATTATTTTCATTTATGACTTCAAAATACCCAAAAAACTCACTGCTACTAAAAAACCCCAAAACAAAGTACAATATATTTAATATTTTTATTGCCTCCCTCTTGGATGCTTAACAAGCAAAACAGAATAAACTGCTACAGATGGATCTTTAGCACAGTTTAGCAGAGCTCCTATGCATCCCATCAGAGTATTATAGAGCAGTGAAATGAAGACAGACGATGCAGTAAGTGCAAGAGCTGTAAATGAATGTGAACCAAAATTAGTTTTGAAATGTTCTTGGCACTTTCCCAAGAAAATATTATCACTGTATTTAAAAAGAAGCATTGCATGCATTGTTTCAGGATTACTAAGAATAAACTCTGGCCTCCTTAATTACTTTCTCTTCTGAGACTTATTTCCAGTTCAGCTGCAACATTTACATAAAAACCAAGCAAACTTCTACGGATTGTCAAAATTAAGTAGAACAAGAATCATACTTGAGCACTGTGTCTAGCTCTGGGATCCCCAGGACAGAACAGAAATGGAGCTACTGGAGAGAGTCCAGCAAAGTGTCACTATGATTGTAAAGGGAGTGAAACACCTCTCCCACAAGAAAAGGCTGAGAGAGATGGGACTGTGTGGCCTGGAGAAGAGAAGGCTCAGGGAGGGACCTCATCAGTGCATAGAAATACCTGGAGGGGAAAGTGCGAAAAGGACAGAGCCAGGATCTTCTTCGAAGTGCCCAGTGACAGCACAAGGAGCAAAAGGCACAAACTGAAACATATGAAGTTCTGTCTGAACATCAGGAAATATTTTTTTACTGTCAGGGTGTCTGAGCACTGGCACAGGCTGTCCAGGGATGTTGTGGAGTCTCTGTGCTTAGATATTCCAAAGCCACCTGGACACAGTCCTGGGCTACTGGTTCTAAGTGACCTGCTTGAGCAGGGGAGGGGAGTTGGACCAAACTGAGGCTGGACCACTTCCAACCTCAGCCATTCTGTCATCCTGTATAGAGAATTGTGCTTTAAAATGTGTCAATTAAAAAAAAACTAAAGAAAGAAAAAAAAACCCTGAGCAGACTGCAGTATCTCGAGTATCAACCTCATTAATTTTCAACGCTAGTTAAGCCAAGTGTTTCATTCTTTGAGTGGACAAGAACTGTACATCCAAAGTCAGGTCATTTTATGTTTTCCTATGTTTGCAGCTGTAAGTGATAATGCATCAGCACCCCATGGAGAGTAGTCAGTATTCTGCAGATGTATAAGGGCATCTAGACCAGGCTGCTTTCAGGTGCACACAGCTGGACCTGTGTGAATTTGTGACTCTGTGTTCCCTGACCTAGGCCACTTACTCCTTAGGGAAAACTGAAACCAGCTGGAGTAGCATGTTCTCAGGAAAAGTCTCATATTAAAGCTTTTATTTTTGTAAAAACCCAGCCTTGTCTTATGGTTTTGTTAGATTGACCAAAAAAAGCCCCAACAAAACAATCAACCAACAAACCAAAACATTTGGGAGAGGTTTTGTTTATGGGCAATGTTGTATTTCTGAGTGTGTGACCGTGTGTGTGCACACTTCCTGTAATGCACAAGCATATCACCTGGCACTATGAAATATGTCAAACTAAGAGATCTAGACTTGGTCAAAGCACAGCCAAGATGGAAATTTTAAAGAAGGTCAAACGCTGCACTAGTTTTGATGATTCAGAAGTTGGAAATCTTCCATCTCCATTATCACATATCTAATTTCCTTAGCATATCCTTAAAGGATAACTTGTTTCTGCAGGTGCTATCTTTCCTCAAGGACATAAAACCATTATTATCATTATCATCATTACCTGTATGTAAGAACCCAGGACATTTTCTTATCACCTTAAGTGTTACAGCCTGAAATCCCAGCAATTTGATTCACTCCTCCGAGCCTGTGGCTGTCCCCAGCTCCTCCCTTCATCACCTGCTGTGGGCCTCCTGGTGAGGTCCCTGCCCTGGCAAGCAGAAGCATGGTTTGTTAATAAAAGTCTATTATTTCCCTCACAGCAATTATTGAGATCAGCTAACACAAAGGCAATAGCAAAATGTACTAGTTGATTTCAGATATCGATTTTTGTCCCTGTGCTTTGAAATTATTCCAAATTCCGGCTGTGACAAAAAAGTTACAATTAAAACCTTGGCTATCACACTGACATCTATTGTAGAAAAGATGCACTTAAGGAAATTTAGAATTTACAATATGTGTTGTACTGACAGACTAATTAGTGAGACAAAAAGGAATATTTGGTTTAAATATCAACAGTTGAGCGCCCAGTGGGATTCTTTGCTTCCTTATTCTCTTTCAGACAATGTCAGAACCATGCAAAGAACTGCAGATGAATGACTGCTCTTCAAGCAGGTTAAGCCAAGGAAAGGAACACTAGGGATAACAAAACCTATGGAAAAAACCTCAGGATAGGGTCAAGGTAATGCTATTTTGAAGTCAGAGTTCTACCAGTTAAGCCAAAACTCAAAATTTCAAATTTCCTGCTCTGCAGAAAGCCCTGGCACTTGTGAACAGCTGAAGAGTGATTCACTCATCACAGGTAGTTCTACATAAAAATACTGAAAAATGCAATATCCCCTTCAGAGACTCTGTAACAGCTGCTACGTTTTTACGTAAGCTGAAACCCTTACCAAAATTAGCCCACCTTTCCGAAAGGAAAATGTGACATTCTGTAATAAAAATCAATTCTGTAAGCAATGAGGACCTCTACCCATGTTTTCAGTATCTCATTACAAAAACCTGTAAGTTGTTCTCTGTACATACTCACCAAAAGGAAGAAAAACCAACCACCGAACAACAAAACAAAACCCAAAAAATTCGAGTCTTGTCTCTTAAGGAAACAAGTCTTACATGATCATGCATGACTGTCCAAGTACCAGAATTTCCCATTATCCCAAAATTTCTCATCTATTGATCAATTTCTAACATATCTGATAATTAAGGCAGAGTCTCAAAGAAATTAGACTTCTGTTCAATTACTAAGTTTTATGAATCTGAGTAGTGGACAAAAATTCAGTGTGCACTTGGAGAAAAAGGTAATTCAGTGCAGCCCTGTTTTCTTTTGAGGTGTAATTTTCATTGCGATTAAATGGCAATGCATGCACCAAAACTTAGGTCATGCAGAAATTGTGTTTGTATGATCAACTATACACAAGTAACAGGCCAGAAAGTTGACTTAGGAAAAGAGAGTCCATTTCGCAATGCCAAGAACACTTCATTTTCAAAATAGCTCTTCATATCACTATCAATTGATTATCATAGAACAAAACCCACAAAACCTTTTGTGTAGCTTTTTAGGTGGAGTCCATACCGAACAGGGTAGCTCAACCTGAGAAATAAAAACAAAACTTATGGTAAGAAGGCAGAATATATTGAGCAATCAGAGACTGCTGGTGCAATGTGCCAACCAAATGGCAATGCTAGGAAACCCTTGGGGCTGCCTCCACTGCTCAATTCCTGGTCAGACCACTCCAAATTTTGGCTACCAGCACAGTCTCTGCAGTGCAGTGATAATTCCCCCTTCAAGAACCCTTGACAGAGAATACTGGAAACAGAAGTACTTCTTTCCTAATGTGAACATGAAACAGCTGTGCCTAATTCATTCCTTTCTGTCAAATGCCCCAGGGCCAGCTGCCCATTAAAAGTGAACTGACTGCAGGGCCAGGATGGAGGTGACCCTGTAAACCTAGAGCCCCTTGGATAGGAGTGGAGATTCCCAGGATAAAGCCCAGCCAGGCAGGGAAAGGAGAAAACTGCAAAGCTGACCTGCAGTGGCAAAACGCTCTGGAGGGAAGAGCAGCACTGGGCAGTAAAGGGTACCAAGGGCTGATTTTGATAGGTAGGGTGGGAACTGATTTTGGATTTAATATGTTGTTCAAAGCAGCCTTGAAAACTCTCTAGCACAACCTTGCTGATGTGTTCACACCACTTAATGCACTTCTGTTACTGAAGCTCAGCCTGAACCCAGTGTTCACCTTCAGCTCAGGAGAGATGTGGAATACTGGGTGAGAACAAAACTGCAGCCATGTGGGTATCCCAAAATCCTGAAGGCATACGAAACTGTTACATCAATAAAAAGTGTACAAGACAAATGACAGACCAATCCATAAGACATTTGTTAGGAGATGCCTCCAACCCCTACAAGACAACTGAAGACAGACTGTTGTGCTCTCTTGGAAATATGAGGTGCCTGGATTTCCTGAAGGAATCTGTAAATAAACAAGTAGAAGAAAAAAGCACATTTGAACAAGTACACCAATAAGCCCTACTTTGAGCATGGGGTGGACTACATCCTAAGGTTCCTCCCAAACCTATTAATTCCATGATTAGACATTTAATCAATATATGCAACAAGCAAATCTCCAGAACATGTGTTTTAGAATGGTGGATTTACTAAAACAGAGGAGTGAGAGGGGCGAATTCACATTTTTTCTCAAACTGAAGGCTCACATTGGAGCCCCACATTTACTCTGGGACTGAAGAAGAGCAAATCTCAGATGATCTGATGAAAGACACATGCACTACACCTGAGAATCTGCCCTACTTCTCTTCCAGTTGTATTAGGATTGCATCTGCGCTTGTTTGAGAGAAAAAGATACAGAATTCAACCTGACTGAATGCAGAAAACTTTTGTACTTGAACACATGAGTAGTTTAAGATTTGGGGGTTTGCAGACACGAGAAGCATATGTTCTGTTAATGTACCTCTCCCTTTGGCTTTAGTGGTTTAATACTTATACAAAAGAAGTACAGCAGCAATTGTCATCCTCATTTCTTGCTTGATTGCTGTGTGGCATCTGCCAAGCTCTCTTTATTTTGACAAAAAGCTCTCCAGAGCACAGAGGGTGTTCCTTTTTGGCATTGCATTACTGACTCCCTTTTGACTGTCACGTAGAAAAATGTTGCTAACTCAACTGATTTCTTATTAAGTCTGTATTTTTCTTAAATCCTTTGCTGCTGAAACTGGCAGAGATCTATTTCCCTTTGCTGAGGTTCTCAAAATGAGAGACACTTTTTAATTTGAAAAGAAGATTGAATAGATGAAGCAAGCATCCCCAAAATGTAAAATAAATTATGACAGAATGAAAAATAAAACTCCCAAATTTTCACTTCAAAAAGCATTTAGGGAATACACTTTTCTAGAACCAACAGAAATTATGCTGGAAAATCCTTAGCTACACCCCTATCAATGGGCCAACAGAAGCCAGTTTATGACAGAAAACAATGTATGAATGAGATGTCCTAGCCATCTACAGGGCATTTTCACATTTTCGATGCTCTAGGTTGCCAAGGTCTGTGTGGTAGAAACCACATATGTTACCACTGTGAATAAGCCAGAAAACAGGGCTTTAAGGAGCACTGTACAAACACAGACTAATGGACGGCTATCTGGAATGTAAACATGGCAAAATGGCACTGAAGAGGTGTGTAGAAACCAAGACCAGGGGGTGAAAGCAAATATCTGTGAGCAGACCATAAACCCTATAAAAAAGAAGGAAAGGACAGGTGAGTTGAACCAAAAAGAGGATGTGAAAGAGCAAGTGGGGAGCTGCATGGGGTTGAAGGTACTTGGCTGAAACAAGTAGCCAGCGCAAAGCTGAGAGAAGCCAGCCACAACTTCAGAAAGCTTTTTCAACGTCCAAAGGACAGTGCTCTTGCTACTGGATGGAGCCTCCAGCAAGCTGCTCCTTCCACCTTTCTTTGGGAGGACACTTAATTACTCAGGCTGCATCTCCAGAGAAAGTATCAGAGACCACCAGGTGCCTGTAAGTCACAGATCATTGATGAGAAATTCACTTACAGTGCAGAAGTTCACATCAACAGGGGAAGAAGTGACAACTGTGTATTTGTATCATGAAAGAGTTGCTCTTAATCTCTGATTCAAGGTTTTCCTTCTTTCGTTCTTTTCTTTCTTTTAACTGGAATCTATTCAGTGACCTAAATTTTCTGTTCCTCATAAGCTCTGCTTGGCTCATGCATGAAGGAAAGGGGCCAAAGATGGCCTTGTGCCACCGCTGGCCTGCTGGGGACTTGCTTAGCTTCCCCTGTAAATTGGCCTCGGGCTGCCCTCGTTTGGATTTGGCTCCATCCTTCAGCTTTGGCTGCAGCAGCCCCCGAGGGGCCATTCCACAGCCAGGAATAACTCAGCAGCTCCCCGGCCACCCTTCCAGCCCCTGGATCTCTCCAGCAGACCCAGCATTCATCCCTGAGCCAAATGGCAGCATCCCTGATAGCAGCGGGGCGGGGAAGGATGGAAACCCCAATTAACCCCTTTTCCTCGGGGATGCACAGACGGCTCGGGCAAAGCCGATGCCCTGGCTTCCCCCCGCGAAGGAAGAGCCCCAGGGCAGGACACCAGAAGCGGCTCGGCCCCTCGCGTGGCTCAGCTCGGCTCGGCGGTCCGGAGATCCGGGTCAGCAGCAGCCGAGAAGCGCTGGCCGGAGCCGGTGCTGGGGCGCCGGGCGGGCACCGAACGCGCCGTGCGGACCGCAGCTCCGGCCGGCACTAACCATCGCCCCAGCACCGGCACCGCGGCCCGCCCGCCCCGTCCGGCACGGCGGGGGCGGCGGGAGCGCCCCTTGCCCGCCTCTCGCGGCCTCCCCCGCCCGCCTCCCCGCGCTCCCTCCGCCCCCTCGGCCGGCAGCTCCCGCCCGCCGCTCCCCGCTGCGCAGAGCGGCCGCGCCGGCGGGGGATGGAGAGCCAGCGCTGCTTCGCCAACCGCTTCGATGACTACCCGGGCAGCCCCGCGGCGGCGCCGGACAGGGAGGCGGCGGTGCCGCTGGTGACGGCCACCATCGAGCGCATCCTGCGGGAGCTGCCGCCCCTGGGCGGCCCCCGCGGCTGCCCGGGCGGGCTGTACGGCGGCGTGGCCGGCGTGGCCTACATGCTGTACCACGTCGCGCAGTGCCCGCTGTTCGCGCCGTCGCGGGACTCGTACCTGCGGGCCGCCCGCCGCGTCGTGGACGCCTGCCTGCGCTACCAGGAGGGCTGCGGCGAGGCCGACGCCGACACCCGCGCCGCCTTCCTGCTGGGCGGCGCCGGGGTGTACGCCGTGGCCGCGCTGGTCTACCGCGCCCTGGGGCTGCCCGAGTTCGCCCGGCCGCTGGGCAAGTTCAGGGAGCTGAGCGAGGTCTGCGCGCCGCTCTCCTTCCTCGAGTGCGGCTCCGACGAGCTGTTCGTGGGCCGCGCCGGATACCTGTGCGCCGCGCTGGTGCTGAAGCAGCGGCTGGGCATGGAGGTAAGGGCGGGCCGGGGGCGGGGGCAGCCCCGGGGGCACCGGCCCCGCTGTCGGCGGGTCCCCGGGAGCTGCGGCGGTCACCCGGGCCGGCTCCCCGCGCTGCTGCCGGGCCGGGACAGTGCCCTCGGTCCGGCTCGGCGCTGGAGGGGGATGCGGCGGTGCCGCGGCTGTCTGCACCTTGCACTTTTGGGGACCAGTTTCAGGAAAAGCCCCCGGGAGCCGAGGGCTTTCCCTGGTAGCTGTTCCTCCGCGGCTGCTCGTCCCCGAAATGAAAGGTGCGGCTTTGGCCGGAGGAGCGGGATGGGGTCCCGGCTGGGGAGCGGAGCGCTGTCCCGGGGCACGCCGAGAGCAGCGGCTCTTGGTTGCCAGGTGATGAATTACTTGGCAGAAGCCACCCCGGGCTTTTCAAGAGTATTTCCGTAAAATGAAGTGGCTGAGAAAAGAGAGCGTTGGGTAAAACAGAGTGAGGAGCCCTGTAGTACTAAGTGGTGCTGTGCTGTAATTTGTGAGGGAGGAACCAGGTTTTCAAAGGCATTTGGTCCGCCAGCCGCAGCAGACAGACTTTTGGAAATCTGGCCGTGTATTTGGTGCTTTTCGTGAACGAGAGCAGAGGGTTTTTTTCTGGAAGCTTGAGATGTGGTTATGGTTCAACACAGCATTGGTTTGAGTAGCCGGGACTTTACCCCAGGACATTGTCAGTACAATTCAGCTGACAGTTCAGAGCTTCCACTGATTATGGCATAATAATTATTGCAACTGATTGTGTTTGCTGTGGTGATTGTTACTAAGTGGTCAGTGTGGTATCTGAGCAGGCAGTTGGTAGATTTTTTTTTTCCCTGTCCTCCTGTCAGGTCCAATCTGTGTTTCCTCTGTTAATCACTGATTTGCAAGTTCATATGCTTCTGGCTTTCTTCCCTCCCAGGAGAGGAAGCAACATTTATTTATAAGTAAATAAATGATGTAAAAACAAGTGGCTCTGCCCCATCCAATACCAGTCACTGCAGCTGGAGTCTGAGGAAATTCACTTAATGGAGGTCTCAGGAGGCTCGAGGGTATCCAGAGAAGCCAAGAGGAATATTAAGTCAGTTAAATACTTTGATTGCCTTGAACTAGAGCTCTTACCACACTAAGCATTTAAATTAGCATACCGAGTGTGCTGTTTCTTTGTATAGGATTGTATGACAATCATAACCATAAACATGGTTATGTTATTTGTAATCATAACCAAACTTTTCATTCTGATGTCATTTCCCATGACAGGAAAGTTTTGTAGATAGGTCATAATCCTATGTGCAGCAGTGCCTGCCTGAAGGGATGGTTTCTCATGGAGAAATAAGCCATCTCTGTTGGTTCAGTTTGCACTGGGGGAGTGTGTCCAGTACCCATGTCAATGTTTATGGTGGTGCCCTGACACTCCAGCAGAAAAAGGTGGCACTCTCTGCTCTACTGCTTTATTTAATGTCTTTTTCCATTTGCCTTTCATCCCTGAGAGCAATAGCTGAGCAGTTGGGAGAGTGGGTGCAATCGCCTCTCACAGACAGCATGAGGAAGGGGAAAGCTCTCCTCTGCTTGCTTGCTTGGTGAAAAATCATGCTAAATGCAGCTGTAAAGAGTTAAACATCCCCACAGATAAGCACAGGTGTGCACTTAGTGTGGAATGTTTAGCAGGTGGGTTAATTGCTATTTTGCCAATAAAACACATCCTGTGATTCCTTGCTGATGTTTTCATTGATAAGCTAATGTCCTTCTATAGTATTACTTCTCCTGTCAAATACATCGTAATTTTCAATGCATAGTGCAAGAAATAAAACACACTGTTAATTATTAATAAAAGCAAACTAATTTTTTTCATTTTAACAAAGATTTTAAAAGCTTCCATTTGAAATATTTTGCTCCTTTGTGAGGAAAATTATGATTTCTAGTCTTTATGTACTCAAGCGTCAGCAAAATTTGTGTCCTTTGATGAATATTCCCAGACTAATACGGAATTATTGTAATTAGTACATTGCCAGACCAAACCCTGCATCTTTTTACAAATGAAGAAAGGGATGCCCAGAGAGTGTGCATGTCATTTATTACCCAAGGTCAAACTGTAAGCCAGGTACATCCCAGAATAGAAGCAATATCTTGTGATTCGAACTGCTGGAAAATGCTACCTCCTGTAATTTGATTGTGCACAGCCTCACATGGCTCATTGCAGTATGTTTTCTTGTTTCCCACGTTCTTTTCTTTTTTTTTTTTTTTGAGGACACTGTGCAAACATTTCCAGCACAAAGTGAAATCCATTCCTTACGTTGAAACACAGCTGCTGCTGCCCGCATGGTTTTTCCTCTGAAGGAGTCAAATGGTGACCTATATATGAGAAATCGCTTGTCCTTGAAAAAAGCCTTTTGAGGGAATTTTATAATTTACGTCTTGGGTTTGTTTTTTGTTTCATGCAAGCAGGGACGGAAGGAGACAGCTTTATTTCAGCAAACACGGATTTAGCTCAACTGCTGTGCCCCCATAATTCAGGTTCTTGCTAAAGAGTCCTGGCGTCTTTAAGCTCCACATGTTCTTCATGAAGTTAATGGACTGTCCTGAAAGATCCACTCTGTCAGATAACACTGACCTCATGTGAAGAAGGCATTTGCATTCAGCTGGTTTTCAGATTTTTAGGCTAATACAGCGTTTTTCCCTGATGAATTAATTGGGATTTTTTGCATGAGTAAGGATTACTTCAACAGTCAAGGCTTAACAGGATTTGACTTTCATGATGCACTGTGCATTAGGAAAAATGTTTATTTTCATCCCTTCTTTAATTTCCATTATATTGCAGTCAGTGCTTTCCAGACAGTGATAGGTAAAATACTGTTTTGGCAGAAACAGTGTGTCATTTGGATAAGGTGCATGTACTTTAGCTGTCCTTAACTGCGGTGTTTTCACCGGTCAGGGAAAAAAAATTGTTTCATTCTCTCTTAAGTGCATCTTTTTCTAATGCTTACAGTGTTGGTTCATTGTGTGTTCTTGGGGAAATCTGTCAGTCTTGCTTTTAATTACCTTCCCTCAGTCTCTATTTGCTTGGGCAAACAGCAGTAAGACACCATTAAAATGGTGGTCTCATCCCTCCGTTCAGATGATATTTTATCCTCTCCTCCATTTTTCTCCGTGACGCTTCTGTCCCATTTCGTGGTTGATGGAGCATGGTGTGCCTCGGTCGCTGCACTCCCTTCTGGCGATGTAACTGTCAGATGACGGAGGAAAAGGTACAGAAGTTCAAGTGGCTCCTTGTATTACCATCTGCTGGAGATGTGGCCGCCTTTTAGCACAGCTTGGGTTATCTTTTAATAACTGCCTGTGTGGATGGGCTCCACTGACTTCTGCTGGCTCAGGCTGCAGCAGCAGACAGCATTGGTGCCCTGTAGGACACAGGGCAGCGTTTTGCACTGTCTGGTGCTGTGATTTCATTGGAGACCGTGATTTTGAAAGACATTGGGGACCCCATGACAGTGCCTTGCCTGCAGTGGCAGGGGTGACAGGCTGAGCCAGCACTCTGTGGCAGCAGCGGGGCCAAACCTGTTCCCTCAGGCACTGAGGCACTGGGGTGAATCTTGAGAGCCTCTAGAGACTTTCAGCTCTCTCATGCTGTGATGGTTAAGCTTTCTGTCTCTGTGGCAGGAGGGCATCTTGATTTCCTTTTCCAGCCAATGCTATGTCATGATTCAGTGTGTGTTTCCAGGGTTGTTGTCCTGCCAGAATGTGCACAATTCCGATATTCTGTCAGGTCCTGCCCAGAAAGGGCAATGGTCTTTCTAGCAGGACCTCACTGAGTGTAGGGCCCTACTAAAAACCATACTTATCCTGGCTGCTGTGTATCACCAAAACCTCTTTTTCTTGGACCTCATGAGATTGCAAGTCAAGCTGAATGAACTTCACCTGGTATGCGGAAAGCAGAAATAACATGATTTGCTGTTGGGATGTCTGGGATTTGGGTGCGAGAGCAAGGGAAGCGTCAGGCATTATTTTAAAAGGCAATGGAACAGATGGATGTGCAGTGTGTGGAACCTGACAGGTCCAGCCAGTGTGTATTTCCAAATATTCTGAGAGAGAAGATACAAATGGATGAAAATTATTGTCTTTCAGCTGCTCAGACAATTCTAGATTATATTACTTATTCCATATAGTCTTCCCTCCAGATAGTCCTTTAGTTTTTAAAGACTATTGTAGGACACTTTGCTCCGTTTTTTTCTTTTTTTTCAATCTCTCAGGAAAAAATTGTAAAGTATGAGTGGAAGGATCTTCCTGAGTCCTGCCTTGAACACATTCATTTGCAGCTCCTTAAAGTGGAATGTAGATGTATTAATGCTGAACATAGTGTTTCTGAAAGACGCACAAATTATAGATCTTAGCAAGGGAGATCTGCAAAATTCCCACAAAACTGATGCACCTCCAAGTGCTGTAGCACAGAATCCCCATGTCAGGCTTTTAATCTCACCTCTGCCTGAAAGGGGAGGGTTGGCCTTTGAGGTGAGATTTCATTCCTCCACTGTGGCTATTAAAGTCCTTTCTCTCTGTGGAAGAATTTGCCAGTTTATCTGAAACGTTGTGGTGTTTTAAATGTCAGATATCGTGGTGCTAGCTGGGACTGTGCTGATTTCATTATTCCATTTCACACAGGCCACTACACAGCCAGGATGTCTTTTTTTGCCAGAGGATCAAAATGAGTTAACAGTAAAGATAAAATCTTTTGATCCTAGCCTGCCTCTTTTAAATGTACACTCTCCTAGCCGTGGTTTCCAAAATCATACGCAGGGGATAAATTTTGCATTAATTTGCTTAAACTGATGAATTTAAACCAGGAGTTGAATACTGTTTTTTTTTTCTAAAGTAAACAGTTAAACAAAGGGAATTATTTGCTCCTGGATTTTTAAATTTTTTTAGAAAGGAATCTGAAATAATTTGTATCTACATTTCAGAATTTCCCTGTTTCTCTTCAGAAAGGCAATGCGAATCCTTTTTATTTTAACAGCCTTCAGATTGGGAGATGGGGATATCTTGATAATGGCTGCCTGGAATCAGTTCCAACACAGTGGACACTGAATATTTAGAGTTGTAGACATTGTAGAGTCAAAGTAGAAAACTGGAGGTTGAAAATGTTGAATTTCAAGTTCACCGTTTACCAGCCAGCAAAAAAGCACTGTAATACCGACTGGATCCTGCTGGAATTGGAGGTTTGATTGACACAAGTTTAGCGACATAACTTATGTATTCTGCTGCAGAAATACGGATTTCAGCCTATTATAGCTGAAGAGTGGTATTAAAAAAACAGTTCTGTACAAAAGCAGTGCGGTATCTTTGTACCTCTTTATGCTGTTGGAGGAACGTTTGCCTATGCAGCAGCATCTTTCTGCTGAAAAAGCACCCCAAGCAGTAATACTGATGTTATAATACGAGATTTTAACAAAAAAAGGAAATATATTTATGCAGAGACATCTCTTGTATCCAGCATAGATCTCTGCTTTCGCATCCTTCTCCTAACTCCTTTAAATTTCATGTGCCAGAATTTAACTCTTAAGCTTTGTCAGTTCAGTCACCTTCCTCATCGTCCCCATGGATATCTTTGAAGTCACCTTTTGGAGTTTGTCGGTGCCTCTCCTTGCCCTGCTGGAGGCAGAGGTGTTCCAGGCAGTGTCCCTGCCCTCTGCAGTGCTGCCTCTGCTTGAAGGTGAGACCTGCAGGACAAAACACAGAAGAGGAATGAGGGCACATTTGTGCAAAGGTGCTGGGCAGTTACCTGGACCTGTCGAGTGTGTCTGGTGACTGAATCTCTGCAAGAATCTGGAGCCATCAGTGTTTGAAGCAGAGAAGTAGGGGATCTCTCCAACAGAGAGGTGCAGGGTTGGGCTGGGAGCTGCTCTTTTTCACAGCATCAGTTACTTGGGGTCACTTTGGTGGCACAGGTTCCTTAAATCTACTGTCTTGGGTTTTCAGATATTTCTATGATGTGTTTTGTGCATACACCAAAGGACTTCATTGCAATACTGTGTTTCTACAGGTAGCAATATTTGACATGGATGTTTCCCTCGTGATTTTTTGGCCTGATTCTTACACAGGACCAGAAGCCACAGTTAACTGTGTTAACTCACAGGTAGCACCAGATGACACAGCAGAAAGGAAGAATGTGCATGTCAAACACGCCTGTGTGACGGAGTGTGTGGAGGCAGAGACAGGCAGGCATGGGGAAAAAACACATTTGACAGAGGCTGAACAGAGAGGCAGAGAAAGAAACAATAAAAAAATTATTTTAAAAGCAAAAGAATTAGAATTAGCATGATATAGAAATAGAAAATTGGAAAGTTGCAGAGGGGTAGCAGAATTCAGGGATGAAAGAAAAAAGGCAAGAAATAACATAGACCTTGGAGAAGGGGAGATTTATAACTAAAATCAGGTGCTGGAGATCTGATGGCCAATGCACTCAATTTAGAAAAAGGTAAAAGTTCAACAGAACAGTAAACACAGGGAGAAGAGGACAGGCAGAGGAGTAACTTACATTTCATTGAGGAAAATTGCTATTTTTGTCTGCTTGTTTTTTGTTTGTCACTCTTCTGTCCCCATATTCTCTTTGCATACGCTCATACATCTACAAAAATAGCTGTCATCACATTCTGTGCTTACAAATCAGAGCACAGCCTTATGTGTTTTATTCCATACTTTCTTTAAGTAACAACTGAGACAACTACTGATGTATGGAAGCAAATACAGGCTTTTTCATGAACCTTGCCATACTTCCAACACTGACATTTTCCTATTATGTGCATATTATACTAGAAATCAGTGTGTAACCTAAACAGGCATGGTATTAGTAAACTTTATTTTGGTACCAGGCTAAAGAAGCAGGAATATGAAAGACTGAGCTGCTCCTGGGTGGAAGAAAAGAGCACCAGGCTAACAACAGTTATGCTGTAAAAGTGTAACATCCTCAGCACTCAGAGCACTGAAAGGGAGGGATAAAAGTAAGCCTTAAGTTCGTCTGTATTTGAATCCA
Organism: Acanthiza pusilla; assembly: GCA_036630365.1. NCBI lineage: Eukaryota > Metazoa > Chordata > Aves > Passeriformes > Acanthizidae > Acanthiza > Acanthiza pusilla. Next base: position 26,988,158 of record JAXCHO010000098.1, read on the forward strand.
CATTGTTACACATTTAATACACAATAATACGCATTTAATACACATTGTTAGAACATTAGGTTTTAGATGTAGCACAGCTATGCACTGCAACTGGCAGGGTGCAAATGTAGAACAGATCCTCTTCTTTTGTCTCACCTCTGTTAAGTCAATAAATCCTACATTTCTCTGTTAATTCAGCAGGATGGTCTTAAAATCAACCTACAGCCCCATTGACAGGCTGTGTAAAGATTGCAGAGCAGGTTCTCAGCCTTACCTCCAAGCAGTGTTGAAGCTCTGTTAAGAGGATCAGGGAGCAAATAAAAATGGGCAAGTCCCGTGGTCCTGCCGTCACCCAACTTCTCTCTTCCACCCCTTTTAAAAAAACATAATTCAATATATGCAATCAGGTCACTATTTTTGATAAGATGATCTGTCAAAACATGTCTTTGCCTGTGTCTATCATGGCAGAGAGTTCTTTGACCATTGACAAGCATGAGATTAAGCACCGAGTGATGTTGTGTAACCTTCTGTCCACTCCATTACAGCAGAGCTCAGGGACAATATCCTGTCAAAACCAGTTATTTCTTATCTATATTCTAGGATTATTTTCAAGTGATAGTTAGTGAGCTGGAGTACCAAGGCAAAATAATGGAAATAGCTCTTTCATTTTAGGCAAACATGACCAAAAAGTATCTTAACAGCAGTCCAAGCTGTGTTTGAGTCATATGGCATTTCTCAGCTCAGTATATTTTGATGTCTGAGAGAAGAACCATAAATCTATTTTTGCAGTAGATCAGCATTCCTGAATTCTTCATTCTAATGGCTTAGTATCTCTTGTTGAAGAGCAGTGGATCATGAGTGAGATGGAATGGATGTCTGATAGCACTGAATTATGTGGGAGGAAAAAAAATGTGACAGATAAATACACCCTCTATCTGCCAAGGCATTTAGTTATTTTGGGTGGCTAATCTTTTTCTTCACAGGATACTTCCAGTCCCTCATGGGTACAATGTTAACATGATTGAGAATTATAAAATGGGATATGTTGGTCATATTTAGATTTCAGCATCAAGGAAATGAAGGCTGCTCTTTAAAATTAGAGGCAGCACAGGGCAAAGCAGCTCTGTGCTGGTGGGTCAGTGCTGAATTGGAAGATGGTGATTATTGCTTATTCCACACTGGTGCAGTTCTGCAGTTTGTCTGCTCAGTTGTCACAACCAAACGATATCCCTGCCATAGTCAAAGAGCTGACAGAGACCTTCAGAGGTAGTTCAGGCTGCCATTAGCCCACAGGAAGGTGTTCTGTGCCTGTCAGTCCTGGCAGCTCCTCTCTAACCTGCTCTTCACATTGCCAGTCAGTGACAGGGAATCTGCAGTCTGCCCTGGCTCTCTGATACACTCCTTTGTTAGAAAGTCCAGCCTAATGACTAATCTGAATCCTGCTGTAACTTGAGCCTGATTTTTCTTGTCCACTCCATTGAAAAATAGCAAGAAATTTTGTTCCTCTCTGCAGAAGCTCTTTGTATATTTCAAGACTGTTACAATTTTTACCCTTATTTTTTAAGGATAACTTTTACCTTTATTTTTTTCTTCTCTAAACAATCCTAATCCTTCCAATCTTCCCATGTGTGTCATGTTTTCTACAAATCTGGTCATCCCCATTGCACTCTGTCTCCCTCCAGCCTTTCCTAAGAGTGCCAGAAGTTGGACACATGGCAAAGGCCTTTCTGGTTTAGCAAAGAGATGATTCCCTTTCTTCCGTGTCTCTTTTCCATATATACAGCTCGGGAAGGTGTTTGCATCTCACACCAGCGTGACACTGACTCACCTCCAGCTCATGACCTGCTATTATCCAGCAGCCTTTTTGTGAGCTGCTGCTCGTGGACAGGTATTCTTTAGGAAAAGTCTCTGAACGAGTGAAGTAGGTAGGGGTCATGTGGAGACAGGGAGTGATTGAACATTGTGCTGTGATATGCAAGATGAGAAGCTCAACTGAAGGAGCTTTGTGTCATTAATGCCAACCAGAGAATGTCTTTTCCTTTGTTCCCTAGATAAAACTGGGAATGTGTCATTCCACGTTGTAACACGAGGTGTGCCATTACATATCCGGGGGACATCTGTGAAGTGATAGAGTTCTTTTGTGGAAGTACACTTGGGACAATATATCTGAGAGGGCTGTATTAAGTCAATTATTTTGTCCGCATTAGAAATCAAGGAGTAAGTGAAATCTGAAGTGTCTGGAGGTTAAATTTAGTCTGTTCTTGTGATTTACTTTAGTTGCTAATGTAAAGATAAAGCTCAGTGTTGTCTCTTCTTCTTGCCATCTGTGAAATGGCTACTGCTGTACTTGTTTTAGTTTTCTAAGACTAAGCCAGTGATTAAGTAGTCAAAATTCTATTTATAATAGCAATGGACTGCAAGATGCACCTTCCACATGGAGCTGTTCAAATTTGATCAGAGCTAAGTTGGTCAAATATGAACTCAGGGAAAATTATTAGCAGTAGAACAGCAGAAGAAACTTATTCAGGCTCTTTAAATAAATATTGATTTGTTTGTTTTTCGTCTTGCAGAGCTGAATCAATCATGAGCTTTCTTATGCCAGGCTGCCATTTTCATCTATACATGTTTTTTATTATACCATCAAAAATGCCTGGAAATAATGCTCATTTAACTGCTACACATCCAGAAGATAAAATGTAGACAGAGTTGTAGCATGAATGCACTTGTCCTATTTTGATTTTATTCTCTAAGCACTGTGGGACTGCTAGCTTATTTTGGTAAAGCAAATATTGTGAGGTAAATTTAAAAAAAAAACACACAGGTAAGCTGAGTCAAACTTGGACTTTAATCTAAAGGTCTCTAAATGAATAAAATCCACACCATCTATCTAAACAGTGGATGAGCACTCTCAGATTTGCATTTAGCTCAGTTGTAGAGTCAAAGCATGGCCGTGGTTGGAAGGCACTTCTGGAGATGTTCTGGTCCCGTCCCCTGCTCAGGGTGGGGTCCACAAGAGCCAATTGCCCAGAGCTGTGTCCACTTGGGTTTGAGTATCTCTGCTCCATGCCTTTCCTAGGCAACCTGTTCCTGTGTTTGGCCACCCTCACAGGAAAAGAAACTTTCTTTTGATTTTTAAGTATTTTTTGTCAGTGGGCACTGCTAGGAGGAGCCTGGCTGTGTCTCCTCTGCTCTCCCCTGTCAGGTGTTTATCCACATTGATGAAATCTCCACAAGGCTTTCTCTTCTCCAGGCTGAGCAATCCCTGAGTTAGCACATAGAAAGCACACAGTCATTCCTCCTTTTTGCCTCTTTTCCCCAAAAGCAGGCTCACAGTGCCATTCCACCTCCTCTCACTTCCCCTAGTACTTTGAATGGCTGAAGGATTGCCATTTTCTTCCCTTGCAGTTGCAAGCAGGGAAGAGCCTAAAGTCCAGAAGGGTCAAAAACACCCACTCAGCACCATGGTCTCCTTTTCAGTCTTTGCTGTACCAAGGAAGGGCAGAATCTTCTCTTAGTAGCTAAATATTAAGGTTGACAAAATTGTTACTGGTTCTGGCAGGTAATTGGGAAGGTTGTGGATCTGAAAAGTTTTAAAGATTTCTTTTTTCCCCGCAAAAACAAAGCTGGTTTGGAATGCTGCAAAGCAAAGGGAATGCTGCCTCTTGAAGGCTTCTCAAGTGCCTCACAGCCCTGCAGTGCTGTGTGTGTTAGTGAAAATGCCTGCATGATTGTAGGAGGAAGACCATGCTCCGCCATTGAAAAAAGACAAGAAGTGATTTACTTGAGTTGCTGCTGTAAAGATAAAGCTCAGTGTTGTCTCTTCTTCTTGCCATCTGTGAAATGGCTAATGCTATACTTGTTTTAGTTTTCTAAGACTAAGGCAGTGCCCCTGCACTGTAGGAACGTCATCTCCTGACCATATTAACCAAACACCTTAGGCTTCTGTTTGCCAGTGGAGGAGGAGAGTTCCCTGTCCCATGGGATGTGCGAGGAGCCAACGATGCAGCAGGGGAAAAAGACAAAACCTTTTTCTGAAAGCTGAGTTACAGGCCGAGGGATGATAAAACATTCTTCCTGGTGTCTGCAGATGGCCAGGACACCCCTCAAGCTCAAGGGCTGTGGAGGAGGTTCTTCTCTGTTGTTATTTTTATGGAATCTCTTTCAGCTTCTCCATGACAGACATCAGAAGACTTCAGTGTCCTTCTGGGCCCTTGAAAAAGCTGCTTTACTCCAAGGGCATCAGAATATTAAGCACACACAATAGGGTAATGAAAGGCGTATGGTAAAAGAGTTTTAAATGCATGTATTTTGACTTAACAAACTTTGCCTTGGAAAACACTGTTTGTGATCTGCAGGTCCAGAAATAGCTGTGTGGGGCCCTCCTGTCTCACTTTGCTCAGTTCCTCCTGTGGGGCTGCAGAGAACAATCATGCAAAATGACAAATCCTGCAAAAGAGAAGATGGCATTGAGTGCTCCCAGGGCACCATGTGTCATCTGTAACACGAAGCAATAGTAATTCCTGTTAGTTAATTACATGCAAGCTAATGGCCAAGTGCTGTGAATATTTATTATTGCTGGCAGTAGTGTGATTTGTCTCATGGCTCTTATTCTTCCTCCTTGCTGTGTGAGGTTCGAACTCTTAGAGTAATCTGAACTGTGCCTTCTGACACAGCAGTCTCTTTTTCATGAAGTCTGCTTGGTTTACACACTGTCACAACTGAGAATAAGTAGCACAAAGGGAAGATTGATAAAATATTTGTAATTTTATTATAGTACCAAATGGCAATTTTTTAACCAGGACAAAAATACAGATAGTAATTCCATTACTTTCCAAGTAAGCTACATTTTAAAGAGCACAGTATTCCACACTTCCTCAAATGAATCCCATGACTCTTACTCTGCCCTTGAAATGTGGCAGTATTGAATTATAAGTGACTGTCTGTATTTGAAATATGACTTGAATTGTATTTGGAGTTGTGGGCATATTTCCAGGCAACGCTAATGGCACTGTGTGCCACTGGAAACACTTTTGTTCCTGTCTTTTGCTTCAGAACTGTCTTGTTGCTGTGCCCTGGAGTATCTGAGAGCCACATAAAGAACACTGGGATTTTTACTACATCAGGCTGCTACCCCAGTCTGAGGATAGAGTAAAATTCAGATGACTCAGAGGACTTGATCACCTTCATCTGGTTTTCCTGCATTATGTTGTCAGCATTCTTCCTGTAGCTTAAGTTGATATTTCTATTCAGTGACTTATTGGCATGGCACAAATTGCAGATCATCACACGGAGTAAAAGTGGCATGATGCCAGCATGGAGTTCTCTAGAATTCCCCCTCCTTGAAGGCAGTGCTGATGCTACTTCAAAGTGACTCATGCATGCCTTTGTTAGCCTGTGAATGATTCTGTTGTCTCCTTTACCTCATTTAACTAATTTCACAGGTAGCCACATTGTTCCTCAGCTGCAAATATTTAGACATACTTCAGGTGTCACATGCCTCATAAAGATCTGCATAGCAGAACTGTGCATATAAAGCAGCATGACATAGAATAAAGAAGTGTTTTGAGACAAGCAAGATCACTTGTTGTAAACAACAGAATTATAAAATTAGTGGCTGATGAAAGAGCAGTAGCCAATATCTGGTTTACATTTGAATAGGTCTTTTGATGCAGTGTCAAAGATAATCTTCCTTGAAAACTTAATTCATGCCGGCTTGGATGGGGACATTGTGGATTTGGAATTGCCTGAAAGACCATAAGCAAAGCTAATCATAAGCCCTAATAAGGGAATGATGTAGCAACCAGCCTTATTTATTGTCTTCATTAATGATCCAGAAGAGGCAGATATCTGGATAAGAATTGCTTTGGCTTTTAAACTGAAGGAAGTGCCAGACTATGCACAGGCTGAGGGAAAGTGTGAAAACAGCACAGGACATTAATAAATGAGCTAAAAGAAGTTTTGTTTTTATTTTTTACTGTAAGCACATGCATCTGGGAAGAAATATATTTAATACTTATCCTGTATGCTAGGAAGAAACTGAGATTCAAGTAAGCCAGACATGACAGGGCCTGAGTACATCAGATGTCAGCGCTTACTTTAATGTAAATTCTCCTTATGTTCCTTTGCATTTATTCTCCATGGGAATGAACAGCTAATATCAGTGAAAATCCATAACCAGTTCTTGTTATCACAACATGGCATCCACAAGGTCAATGCAGTTTTGGACCCCCTACTCAGCTGTACCATCCAACAGAGAAATTATGTATTCACTCTGGGATTCCTCAGACCTTTCCATTGCCTAAAACTCACCGGGGATGCCAAGACACCAAAAGTTCTGTACTCAAAACTTTCCTGGGCTGGTGACTAAGGTTGGATATGCTCAAATGTCCAAGGCACATGGTTTATGCCCTGGAAATCTTCTGGGCATGTTTTGATAGGTGTGCAAATCCTGAGAGTGCTGTGTTGAGGATCACCTAAGCCATGCCAAAATACATAAGCCAACAGCTACATCACTCACGACCTGTGGTGGAGCTCTGGTGCAGATTTACAGTGCTCTCTTCTCCATGGTGTTTATGCAACTCCTTCCAGTCTTCCCGCAGGTAGTGGCAGTTTGCACTCCGTCTCACCTGCCATCACTCATCTCTGCATCCTCCAAAGGAGGCTGTAAAGCTGCAGCTGGGGAGCACATCCCACCTAGCTCATCCCTGCCAGTTTGCTGGAAATGCTCTTCTCACAGAGCCCCAAGGGTCTGACCTGCTGCAGAGTAAAAGCAAATTTAGCATCGTGTCTTTTCCCAGTAGCAAGGGCAGAGTGTGTTCACCTCTTGTCACCCTTAAAGGATTTAAGACCAAATGGGCTCTGAGCAAATTACAGTACAAGTGGGGGTCTTCCTTTTTATAGGCAATAACCTTGAGACTTCATCACTGACCTGGTAATTCAAATTCACCTCCCTTCTTTTTCTGACACAGCGCAGTGATTTAAGCTGATGCATCTAAGCCGAGTGTGCTGATGGCTAGAACAATGTCTCTTATTGCACCTCTGATTGAAATTACTCCCATTTAATACTCAAATATTTTTCAGAGCAAAGCCTGGAGGAAAGTGCCCTAAACTCTGTTTTTGTCACCTGAAGTGACAGCATGGAAAGGAACTGTTCCTGCATGGCAGAGGCACAGTAACTGCACAACAGGTTTAAGTAACAGTTTTCAAACTGTTTCACACGCTGCACAGTGTGGATAGTTGTATGCTTCCATTTGCTTGCAGTGAGGAGCACTATAGTGTATAAACAAATTTTTCTCCTTCAAGATTTGTTTTCAGTGCTCCATCTGGTTTAATGTCTTGTACCAGTGCTAGATGACTCAGCTACACAAATGTCTGTGCAAAGTGGTTCTGAAATGTGTTGTCTGTAACATGCCTAACCTGCTTTTTTTAAGGACTGGCTTTATGCTCTGATACACAAGGGTTTATTTTTCTTCCAGAATTGGTGGGCTAAGTTCTGGGAGTTGATTCTATGACTTGTCCTTGCAACATCTGTCAGTGTTATGACCCACCCCTGAAGGCAAGAGTAACCCAGGTTCTTGTTAATAGATCCCTTGGGGCAGATTAGAGTGAAATGACGCTGAATGATCGGTGTTTATAAATATATATATGTAGGGTTTATTTTGGAACAATTTGGTTGCAATGGAAAGCAGGTTTATGGCTGTTTTGGTTATTATTGACTATAGTAATACAGCATGTATTATGTAAAAGCATTATGTACAGTATGCTTTTATGTAAAAGCATAAAAGTAACACTTAAGAAAATGTATGAGGGAAAAGAAAGTGATCAAGCATAGGAGTAAAAAGATATCACCACCAATGGATCCCATGATGAGACTTGATTGTTGGAATTTTGATGTCCATTGGTCAAAGTGATGGTCACAGTCTTGATCCATCGGGGTGGGGGAAGCCCCCAAAACACAAAGTTCAATGGGTTATTATATACTTAGGCTTGGTGAGAATGCCCAAGTACCTTTCCTGGTGGAAGAGCTTTCAGTTTTTTGGTGGAAAGCCTCAGAAATTAGTCTGGGGGTGCTTTGGGGGTCTTTGATGCTTTATGAGCCCTTCTTGCCTGTCATGTCAACATAGTTGAGCCACTTATGCCCCATCAGAAGGGATGAGCTCCCTCAGGACCTTTTCTGGGGAGCAGGGGGAGTTTGTCCTCCTGAGGGAGGACAACTGTGAGATAAAAATGCCCATCCCACCTCCCAGGATCTGCCTCTTGCCCGGCTCAAAGCCCTGTTTGCAGTCCTCAGTGGTGGGTGTTCCTCTCCTCTGTCTTATGGGGCCCGGAGGCTTTGCCACTCCCCACCCAAAAACTCACTCCCTGCCCCTGGGGGGCCTCAGCAAAGCCTCCACACCTGGGCAATTGTTGGAGTCATTAACCACAGCATTCCAGTCTCTCACATTCAGGAATAAATGTTCTTACATTGTAACATTGGCTGGGTTGAAAGGTGAAAAATTATTTATTTAAACAACATGGGCTCTGAAGAATTCAAATTTAATTCAGTTGGAGTGGTGGAGCACTTCTGACAGTTAAGCCAAAGATCTTTCTAAAAATTCTCAATTATAGAAAGGTTCAGTTGGTTTGTTGAAATTGCACAGTGTGAGTGGACTCAGCTAAATTTTGCAGAAATAATTTCCCTAGCTTACTTGAGTCTTGGGGGAGCAGAGAGATATTTTGCCTTTAAACTTGCAGCTTTTCATAAACTATCATTTTGTTCATACATTGCAAGATAAAATAATTTTTTGTGTTCCTTAGCACATTCTCTCCTGTCCAGAAAATAGATGTCACCTCCTTTTTAGCTTCACTTAGCAGAATCTCTTAATTGCCTCTAAAATACTTGTTTCTGCTTGATTTTTTTTTCTGTTTTGTTTTGTTTTGATGATGGTAGAACAGACCTAGAGAATTATCTGAAGAAAGAGCAAAACAATGGCTGCTAAAGTAGCTTTTAAATAATCATTTCAGTTTTACTCTCATGCATCCAAACACTTTGCTTTCTGCAGCGCTGCAATACAGTGAGCAGAGCTAACACTGACCTGTTCACAGCACTATGCAAATTGTCACATATGGTTTAGGTCCTTCTCCTCTGTTGAGTGTCAGATTTTGAGGAGGTCAGGGACTCCTCTGAGGTACTGAGCTGTTACAGCTGTACACATGTACAGCCACTCAGGGCATTCCCTGCATCCCTACACAGCATGTTATGATGGAAGCCCAAGCTTTTGTTTATTTTAAATGCGGAAAAAAAACCCCACAGCATTGAAGGCATTGTGGGTGGGAGCCTCTGATGCTGATAGCAACTGTGTTCTCTTTCTGAACCTTAATTTGAAACAAATGAAGAAAAGAGAAGTAGTTAATTTCTGCAAATTTTAACAGTAAGAAGCTATAAAGTCTTTTCTGGATAGTTTTCCAAATGCTACTTTCTGCAGTTCCTCCTCCTCTTTCTCCTCCTCCATCAATTTTTTTGGTTCTAACACTTCTGCTGCAAGGCTTTGAGGAGAAGTATCTGTTTTCTTATTTAGTTTGGTAAGCCTGTGAATGATGCATGTTCACTTGTACAGAAGGAGGAGGTCTGAACACTCAAAAAAACAAGCCTGAAGGCACTGGAAGTAGACTGGGAATTCTTGCATGAGGAAGATAAAAGGACTGGATGATAGTGACAGACCAGGAATGCAGTATTTTTAACGTAAAGAGGGGAAAAAAAAATACAAGACTGCCTAATAATGTATAGAAAGAAATCTCTGGTTTCTGAGTTTCAAATGTCCCTGGCATATTTTGTGAGTTGCAGCCGTGCCAACGATGCTCAACAAAACACTGAGGAAGCCAAAAAAAGAAGAAAGAAGTAAGTTATGACACCCAGCAACACACTTCATATGTAAAATTAAATGGATGTACAGTTGCTTACATTGTAATATTTGATTAGTTGGAAAGTGGTAAGATGTTTTTGGCAGGTGTAGTTCAGGCCAAATCCTGTAGTCCTGACAGAAAAAAAGTGCCCTGTGGAAAACAGTGTAAATGTCTGACAGTCTCAGCTGCATCTGTGAAGCATGACCTAGGATAACAGCTTGAAAGGGAAGTTAATTCCTGTTAAACTGACTATCAAGTAAGATGAGAGATAATTTGATCCACTACCAGTTGCTGGTGGGTGTATAAACTGTAAGCCTTTATTTTAGTTTTTTTCAAGCTTCTTGATTTTATTTAAATTCTTCATACAATGTATTTGCAGTAGCAAAGAAGATTTACAGCAAGAGTGCAAAGTTCTGCCTCAACAGAAAATATAGACCATTATTTGGAATTCTGGCTTCAGGGGAGTGGTGCCTCATACCTCAACTGAAATTTTTAGTCTTTCATTTAGATGCAGAAGATGGTGTGTTGCCTGGCTCATCACAGGAGACAGTCTTCTTGAGAATATTTGTTGACAGTTCTTTGAGAGTCTGAGGGAGAACTACTGCTTATAAATGCAGCTTATATGCAGAGGCATAAAGTATGTACAGCCTTGGAAAAAGTGATAAAAAGTGATAAAAAAATTAAAAACCACCAAATATTTTTATTATCTATAAGTCATGCACTCCATATTGGTTTGGAGCAATGAATGCCAATGCATGTGCTGGTCAGTTCCCTCCAAACTGACTGAAATGAGAGCAGGATCAATCCTTGAAGAGTTGGATATTTGCTCAGCTGTGTCTGTTAGGTGTCTCAGCTTCTGCAAGTGAGGTCAGCATCTCACTCTGTCAAGTAATTCATGTTCCTGAAGTCTCAGTCTTTACAGGCTACCTCAGACAGAATTATTATCAGTCCCAACAAACTATGAGCCAGGTCTATGGTGTTACTAGCAAGACATAGAAACCCTAACAAATTGTAAAATTTTCAGCATTTCTTACATGATACTTGCCAAGAGTAGAACTCCCCCCTGCCAAGACTCATTCAGGTCAATGAGGACTTTGATACTAAAAGCCATACAAATGATCTAATAGGTGAAGTGACTTTGACAAATTGAAAAAGAAGAAGTGCTGCATGAGGCTGAGAAGGCTCTTTTCCATTACTGTGAGTGATTAAGATATGGTGTTACTTAAGATGAATTGAATGATGAGCATCCTTAGAGATATTCTCAAGGAAATAGCAATCAATCTTTCTCTGTCCCCATCCTGTTCTTTTAATTTATTGTATTACATAGTTGCTTTTAAGTGTAACCTCTTAGTTTTATTTGGTTTTTTTGAATTACATGAACAACATATAATCACAGTTGTTGAAACAAATGAAGCTTCAATGTTATTTACAATTGCAGCATGAGAATGGCACAATAAGCTGGAAATAGAGGAAAGGTGGTGTGAGCATAGAGGTTCTGTGCAGTAGTTTGGCCAGAGATATCCCTCAGCAAAGGGTGCCAGAAAAAAAACTTTTAATCCTCCAAATAGGCTGTATGCAAACCACTGGCTGTTCTCTCCAGCCCAGTGCCACCATGAATTTGGATGTAGATTGTTCTCTTCAGACACAGGCAGCTAACACAGCCTATGGGGCCCAGGAGCTCTTTCACCTCACTCTCCCTCTCTCTTTACTCTTTCCCAAGGCCACTTAGGCCAACGTGTCTCTGTTTTGTGCCCCATTTTGCCCCTGTTCTGCCCAGCACCTTCCCAGCCCAGACAAGGAATCCCAGGCAGCCAGCAAGGACATAACTGCTCCCAGGAGCAGAGTGTTGTTGACTGGGAAGTGATACACAGTGCTCTTGTCCTTTTGTCTTCCTTAACCTTATTCCTCACAGGTATTACCAGCTTCCCATAGAAAGCTAGACAAAGTTCCTCAGAGCTTAAATTTTGCAGGCACACCAGAGATGTCTTTATTTTGTCTTACCCCTTGCAACAGTGCTTTTGAGTACCTAATTTCACTCCTCTCTTTAGATTTTCAAAGGTAACTATGTCTTCATGAACTTGGCAGCTGTACAATTCATAATCTTAGTAAATCCTAGTATGAATGTTTCTCTTTGCACATTTGTGCTCCTCAGAAGTAAACACATTACATTTTATTAGATCAGTGCCCTGTCCAATGCTGAGCGCTCTCCTTTACAGATAAAATAAAATAATGAGTAAATGGAAGTGTCCAGTTCTTTCTGGAGATCTTCACATCATCTTCAAATATGGCCCATCAACTTTCTTTGGTCTCTAGACACAGTTATAGTTTTCATTTGTAGAACTCTCAGCTTCTCTTTGAACGCTGTTAGCCTTTGCTGACTGACTCAGGATCAGGTTCTGCCCATCTTGTGCTGACCTGCAGATGTGTACAAATGCTAATAAATTCCTTTTCCCAAGGAGCAACCTGCCTAAGCTCCTGGTAGCAAACAGTGGTGTCCAGTTGAACTGGACTTGCATCATTTTTTAATTCAGACTAAAGGCATGGGTTAATGCAGTGTTTTGGGAGGGTCTGTCATTTGGGTTAAAAAGTTTTGTCTTTTGCAAGGACTGTTTAATGAATTTTGTTTCCTGCTGCTCTGGAGCTGGAAGAGTGGATGGTACTTCTTATGCCTCTGCATAGATGGCATTCACGACCCAGTGCGAACACTGGGACAGCTTTGCTACCACGAGGAATGTCTGTGGAACAGATGAGGCCTGGAATCACTTCCAGAGAACCAGCAGAGCCGCTGATGAGGGGAAGTAAGCTGATCCAATGTACACAGGCAGAGCAGATGTTCTTGCTCAGTAGCGTTATAAATGGGATGGGATCCTGGGACAGCACAGCTCCAGCACACTGAGCTGCCTCTTACCCCAACAGAGTGCAAGGTGCCCAGCCTGGAGGATGTTTGTCATCGTAGCACAGCATTGTCAGGGACACAGACCTGCAGTGCAGAAGGATAAATCTCCCATCAGGAATTGACAAGTCTGTGCTGCATTTTTGGCGTGAGCTAATTACAGAACTCATGTACTGATGCTCTTTCTGACTGAGACTAAACATAGTCAAAGGATTTCCTGCTGATGAAGATAATACATGAATAATCTTCTACCTGTGAGGGGAGAATAGGAATGAAAGCAGTATCCATGCAGCAGTAATCTCCCACTTATTTGCAGCTCTCGTAAAGTGCTCCAGTGTCTGGTGGAGGAGTGGTTGATACACAGGAGCTCCAAACAAGGATTTGGATTGCAGAAAGGTGATGTCTGATACATCCATTTTAGCCCGTTCCCTATGTCCCCATAATTGCTCAGCCATGCATTATGGGGCTGGTTAATAAGAATAATAATAAAACAAGGGGAACAAAAGGATTTTACATGCGTTTTGAAAAATGTTGGTGCATAATTCTGTAATGTAAGAAAAAGCCTCTCCAAGCAGTGCTGGGTTTGTTTCTCACTTAATTTGCAAATCTTTTTAATGTTTTTAAACAGGCTTTTCAATTCACGCTCTTGAATTTGGGTGCAATTTTAGGGAGAGATGCTTGAAATTAAATTGTTGGCTCTCTGTGCTCTGTGGTAACTCTAACCCTCGACTAGGCAGCAGAGAACATGCAGCTGGGGTGCAGACAGCTGCCTTTCAAAAGCCTCGGCACCGGAGTGCATCCCAGGATACCTCACTTCTTGTCCTGTGATAGGACTTGTGCTCCTGAGAAATGCCCTGCTGGCTTTGCTGCTGACCAGCCATCTTTGGCTCTCTGGGCACTGATATCTCCTCGGTCATGGTGGTTATCTGAACTGCTCTGACCTGGGATCTGTTCCTTGACATCCCTCCTGCTTCATTTCTCCAGCAGAAGAGAGCAGGGGGGCTTTGCTTCCCTACTTTATTCAAGTAATGAGAGTGATGGAGACCTGGTTTTTCCTTCCCAGGACCTAGGAGAGCCACTATATTACAACTGGATAGCTGTATCAGCACACCCTGGTGCAGCAGAGTAAGAGGGGTTGGGAACCTGAGTGCAACCAGGAGAAGCTCATTGTTTCCCTCTCTCTTCATCAAACCAGGATAGGGGGATCTTGAAGAAAGGTATGGCAGTAATGAAAGATAGTCAGGTCTTCTTGTGCTTCCTCTCCCTCCACACAGACCCTCTCCCTTGCTATTGCCTCTGCTGTGATTTATCCTAAGATGGGAACACCGAGGGACAGTTGTCCTAAGAAAAGAATAGCATGTTGGAATTGCAGGAGGAACTGTCTGGTTGCTTGTAAAGTCACAGAATCCCAGAAACAATTAGGTTGGAAAAGACCTCTGGGATTATCGAGTCCAGCTATGACTGAACACCACTGTTTCAACCAGACCATGGCGCTACATCCAGTCTCTCTTTAAACTCCTCCAGGGACAGTGACTCCATGGGCAGCCTGCTCCAATGTTTAATCACCCTTTCTGTGAAGAAATTCTTCCTGATGTCCAACCTAAATCTCCCCTGACACAGCTTAAGACGCTGTTCTCTTGTCCTGTCACTCACTGGCTGCTTGGGAGAAGAGGCCAATCCCTGCATGGCTACACCCTCCTGCCAGGGAGCTGAATGCATTCCAGGGGTGGGGGAAGCTGTGATTATTGCCACTGACTTTGGTACCCATCGGCCTCCAAAAGGGGTGGGCATTGGGCCAAATGGGCACTCCCCAATTCCTGCCTGGTGTTCTTATCTTAGGACAAATCAAAATGCCCATCAGAGAGAAGTGTGTGGGGAGGATGCACACGAAAATCCCAAATATTGTCACCCATCACAAAAGGTCAATTCTTTTTTTTTTTCTTTGAAACTCTCCATTTTTAAGTGGAGACATAAGGAATTGAGATGCTCATTGCATTTGACCAACTGTGTAGCAGCACCAGCTGCTCTGAGCCAGCCACCTGTCTGCAGTGACAGGTGTGTTCCATCCTTCTCTGCAACACTTCATGTTCCCCTTCTGAAGGACAGGTTTAACAGCAGAATTTGATGGGTTTAGTGCTACACAGTCCTGGCAAGTGAGACCTCTGGAAGTTTTGTACTCTGTTAATATAACAAAAGTTCTGCGTTGTCTTCTTTACTGGCAATCTGATTCATCAAAAATAAAGGCAGCCTTCAGTTTCTAACTGGAGTCATGAATAGTGGCCAAAAAAGTGGGACAGGACTAACATTGCTATGTCCGTGGTGCTGAGACAAAGACCAAGCCTCAAAACCCCCCAAATTTGCATCTTAAAAACAAGGAATGCCAGTGGGATCTATAGGGAAGTCCGACTTACTCGAGATTGCAGTAAAGTACCATTTTCTAGTGAACTGACTGAATTACATTAGTACTTGTCCTGAGTCTGAGCAGTGTCATGCAGTTGTGTTAGTATGAGAAATTTGGGAAAGTACACTCTCAAGACAATACATGGTGCTGTTACAGACTGCACTAGGAACAGTACTTACAGAATTAATCTAATTTATTGACCAAAGTTTTCAGGAGGTTTAAACCCATATATTTTTTATTTTTATAAGAGAGGTGTACTTGACATTGCTCGTGAGGGAAGCAGACAGCTGTGCACTCAGAGCTGGGCTGTGCCACAGGAGAGGTACATCAATCAAACTGGAATGACACTAAGGGGAGGCAGACCCCTGTTGTACCTGCTACTCTTCTGTGGCTTCAGGTGTTAGCATCACCTGAAAGGCAAAAACTTGGCTGTGACATTGCATGAAAAGGTTCCTGAACAATGCCTGTCGTTGGCAAAAAAAGATCAAGCTTAAGGAATGAACTTAAATATCATGTGCTGCAGTCAGTATCATGAAATTACCAAGCTGACTCCTGTGTCTGCTGTCCTGCTGAACACAAACATGTGTGTCCTTTTTGCAGCATTTTGGGTTATTATAACTAATTCACAAGCTCCCTCTGGTGGGCTACCAGCATAGGAGAGCAATGGCAAAGCTCCTGTCATATTTGCAGACTGACCCATTTTCTTCAGCTTATTTTGACACTTTGTAGAGTATCAGAATACAATCAAAATTATGTAAATGGCTTTTTAGAAATTTGACAGAGAGAGGTTTGATGTGTTAGGTGCATTATAAAATGTTTTATGTGCATAGGTTTTTTCCACAGTAATGTGAGTGTAGCTGTTACCTCTTGAAAGTGCTTGTGCATCTATCAAAAGATAAAAATACTTGGCTTCAGTAATGCCTTCTGTTACAGGAAAGAGCTCTAAGGAAATAAATACAGATCTTCTAAAGGAATTAAAAACTTACAGTCATCAAATATACTCCATGCAGAATGCAGTTTGATGTACCAGTGGTTTTCAAAATGAGCCAAGGGGCTTGTACAAACATTCAGAGGAATGATGAAGTGCTGAAAACGTTACCCTAATCAGAGGAGCTCGTACTGCTGCTTTCTGCCTAATCCTCAAGGTCAAGATTTCTGTCTACAGTTTTCAAAACACATCCGTGGGGCTTAGCACTGTCATAACCAGTAATTGTGAAATCTTTTAGTAGATTAAAAGGAGCTGTGAAATTATTGACTTCCGACTAAACAATCTCAGGGTGAGAGATTGCTTACAAAAAACAGGATGATGCTCTGTGATTGCTGTAGACAGTGCTTCCTGACTGGCTTTTAACAGGGATTTACCGAATAAAGGACCTGCCTTAAATAATTCACAGAATTGTGGAGTGCCTTTATGGGAAAAGGCATATTGTCTGCAGTGGCACCAGAGAAAAATGGAGAGACTTTATGAATCAATCACAGTGGCTTTTTTGCTTTAAGTCAGGCTCCTAGGCTCCGACAGTGGAACAAATAAAAGGTATTATAATTCTGCCTATGTGCTGTGCTTAAAGTAACAGGTGTGTGGAAATGTAGCTGTCACCAGTGTGAGTGGAGCAGTTATTTGGCAGCACTCAGCATCACTGGACAATGATTTAAAACAGAAAATAAAGAAACCTGCCAACTTACTGATACAGAAATTGCAGGGAGAACATGGAATGCATGTATTTGAAACTTCAGTCTAGTGAAGAGAATAAAATGAACATTTCTAACATCAATTGAGACAAAATCACCTATTTTGACTGAAGCAGACAGGCCATCTATACTTAACTTGGAAAAGGAGCATGTATAATGTGTGTGTTTGATAAGTAGCTGAAAGCTTAAGAGGGGCTTTTACATGAGCATGTAGTGACTGGGCAAGGGGGAATGGCTTTAAACTGAAAGAAGGCAAATTTGGTCTAGATATTAGGAAGAAATTCCTTGCTGTGAGGGTGGTGAGACACTGGAACAGGTTGTTGTGGAGAAATTGTTTGAAGCCAGGTTGGATGGGGCTTTGAGCAATCTGGTCTAGTGGAAGGTGTCCCTACCATGGCAGGGGAGTTGGAACTGAATGGCCTTTAAGGTGCCTTCCAACCCAAACCATTCTGTAATTCTATGGTAGAACAGGTTGTGATGTCTTTAAAACTACAAAAAGAATTAGGTGAAATTTTAAAGCATCATTAATATATTTCTTAGTGTCATTAGTCTTCCAGCCAAGTACTGAGATGATAAAGAGTACTTTTACCTACACTCCTATTAAGTGACATTCAAGAAGTTTCTCAAAATGTGTATCTTATCTCAAGCATTACTTTTTTTTCTAGGTAGCATATTCTCATATTGGCTTTATTCTGCATCAAAGCATCTGACAGCTCCAGAGGACGTGATATCAATATACAATTTATCCTTTCAAAACCTTGAGGATGATCAGTCTGTTTCTTTTCTGTCCCTAATTAAACATTGCTTCAGTAATTCCCAGGGGCAAGGAGGCATTGCGACTACACTGAAATGAAAATGAAGTTTGTCAGACCACAGTTGCACTGTCTGAGGTTATGATTAATGTGTTCTATGATTGTTGTTTTGGTCATAAGATTTAGCTGCTTTATTGAAGATATTGTGAGGGACTATACAGAGACAAGACACAGGTTTTGGGGGTTTTTTGGGTAAAGTGCCAGAAATCTAAGGAGGTTTTAATGCAGAATTGGTTGGAATAAAATGTGTCAAGCCAATGGAGATTCTAATGTGATTGCTGATTACTCAGCCTTTGGCAGGCCACTTAAAGTGATGGTAAGTTGAGAGTTTCTGTTCCAGCCAACCATTTCCTCAAATAAGGAGCAAATGCAAACCCTTCATATTTAAGTGTTTTGGGAAGCAAGCAGCAGCCCTACAATGACTGTGGATGGAGGGATTTGTAAGAAGTATTTGTAGTCAACATAAAGATTTTTTAATTTAGCTGTTAGTTAGGACGCAGTTCCTACCTGCCCTAAGCCCACAGGTCAGTCTGAGTGGCCAGAAATAAGATTGTTTTTTAAGATACAAATGTCATTTCCTTTCCCATTTTCTTTGGTCATGCGGAAGTGGATCAGGTGGGTTGATTTCTACCATCCATTCTAATCGTGATTTTAAATTCCATTTTTCATCTGTTTTTGCACATGGGCTGCTTTTACATTCTCAAAGAGAGATGACATTCATTAGCATATTTCATTAGGCCAGCCCAAAGTGTATACTATGTATAGACTTAAGTATCCATAATGCACAAGTGTTTTTCTACACTTACTTTATATTAAAAAATGGTGAACAGTGCAGTCCTATCTAGCTGATACTTCTTTATACGGCACTGTGGAGGGCTGGATTTGGGTGCAAGTTTATATCCATTTAAAATACACAATCAGCATTCTAAAATAGTCATTAGTTCAATTTAAAAATTAAATGTGCTGAACATAAAAATAAGCTTAGCAAAACATTGTTTGTATTGAAAGCTAGTTGGTAATATTAAGTGAAGGAATCATTACATACAGAAAATGAACTGATTAGGATTTTTCTAACCCACACGCCTTTGCCTTCCAGAATTACAATTAGTAGACTTTATCCTTCGCGGGTATTTTTAAAGGGTGACCTTACTAATGCTTTTACAAGGTATGGAATTTGGAGGAGTAAGTCCCAAATTTCAAGACAGTAAAATGAGAGCTCTGGAGAGAATTCAGTGTTTCTCACTGTGTCTTTGCTCCCCTCATTTGCTTAACCATTTCTTGAAATTCTGTGAAGCTAAAATAATTTATTGTAAAATGACTGGAAGTGAGTGAAGTCTCCAGATGTTAATGGCTTATTTAATTCTACTGCAGTAACATTAAAGAACACTAATCAAGATCAGAAGTAGGTTGTTCTCCAGGTTGTACAAATATCAGAGTCATTTGAAGAAGCTGTAATAAAATCCCTTGTTATCAGGGAGCAAGGTGAGACGCACAAGCAAGGTTTTTCAGCCATTAGTTTCCAGTCAAGTTTTAAGTGACATTAATTGTCTGTAGCATCTTTTACAGTCCAAATGAGAGATCATAACAGATGGTGTCTCCATATTAAAGCTATCAGTATTTTTTAAACGTGAAGAACTAATTGTAAATCCTATGGTAATACAAATTATAGCAAACCCAAATGTGTTCAGAAACATTTCAAAGACATTATTCTGATATTCCAGTTAATTTTAGGATTGCCATTTATCTTGGCAAGACTATTTGTACAGCCTTTTCCTTTTTTTCTGTCTCATTTCACCTTTTTTCTTTTTTTTTCTGCCTCTTTTCACAAGTTGAAATATATTTCTTCAAGGTACTGCTGCCATATGGTCTTTCCCCTAAAGCCAAAACACTGCTTCAGTTAAATTATTTAATTGGCCTAGGTATTGGTCAGTAATGTCCAGGTGTGGTTGACACAAATGATTGCTGATGATTGCATTGAATTGCATATAATTAGAGTTGTAGTTAAAACCTGCACAACTGATTCCTCACTGAATGCTTTAGGTCATTAGCTTGGAAAAGTTTGTGTCCAGTAAAATACACGTTTTGTCAGTCTTACTTCTGATGCGTCTAAGAGTAAGGTATTAGTCATTTTTTTGGGACTGCATTAAAGGCAGCATTTACCTGTTTGTGATGCTAAAGTCCCACAAGCGTAGCTAGCCTATCTTCATAGAAGCCTGTCTTGCACTTCATTTTCCTTAGCATTTTCTTGTATTGAGAAAGGCTGATTCTTTTGCTAAGAGTTTTCTGAACCCTCATACATAGTAGTGATTTTCAGTAAAATTTAGTACTCTCTTCCTTGCTTCTTCTTTTTTTAATCTCATCTGTAGAAAAATCTGTTTAGGTCGGTGTGTCCCAGTAAAGTCTGTAACATTTACTTCTTTAATCTTTTCCTTTGTCTTCTCCTAATGCCTCTTCCCTCAGTCTAGAGGCTGCTGTTCTGCAGCTTGCCTGCTGCTTGTTGTCAGCTTCCATCAGACTGAAGGATCTCTGGGAAGGAAAGACTCTTAGAGGGCCTCTTTTCACCTCATCTGTGCAGCTAAAGATTTGACATTCACTTCCTGAGACAGGATGAAACTCTGTTTTTGAGAAACATTATGTAAATCAACTGTGTTATGTAAGGATCTCTTAATAATGATGTACATTACAGCATGTTTGTAAGATTAAAGCCAGTACTTCGTCTTGTGCACTGGCAAAAAAGCAGAGTTCTGAAAAATGTCTTTAAAAATGAAATTATTATAATAGAATTGTTGTTTGTTTGATGTTTCTGTTCAGGTGCTGACTGCAGCACAAATTAAATCAATTTGCCTGGCCATACTAGAATCAGGAAAACAGTATGCAGTGAAGAAGAGGAAACCGGTGCCACTCATGTATTCCTACTATGGAACGGAGTATCTTGGTGAGTAAAACACACCACCACCTCTGAGAGTGGGGCTGTGTGCAGATGCTGAGCTAGCTGGCACTTCAGAAATAAAATACATAAAACCTACAGTGTGGGATTTCTCCTGAACCAGTTGGGACCATCCAGCCTCCTAAAACTGTGAAGTGGGACTGGGGAGCTGGAGGTGGGGCTGGTGCTGCCAAGCCCTTGGGAATGCAAGAGGTGCCTGTGCTGCAGCAGGGGAGCAGTTCATTCCCTCTTCCCCTTTCTGCCCTGGTGAATCTGCCTTGCCAAGCAGAGGCAGTGAGAGGTGCCTATGCCTGTGAGGAGCAGGCTGCTCAGGGAACTGTCAGGGATGTTCTCTGCACGCTGCTGGTGCCATGCAGGGGCTGGCACAGCGGTTTTGGCCACAGCAGTGCGACTCAGGCACGTGGTCAGCTGCTCCCCTCGGGCAGCTTGGCTGGAGCTCGTCTGAAGCAGTGGTGAAAGGCCACTGAGCAGGGCCCTCGTGGGGTTCTCAAGGCACAATATCACTGCAGAAAGTGTGAGATCTGTTCACAGTTCCTTGGCAGGGGAGCAGAGAGAGCAGTCACTGAGCGCTGTGTTCCACAGACCCTGGCGGGTACAGACAGTTCTTGCACTGAAATTCAGGTTTTAGCTCACTGATACTGTCAGTCAGTAACTGGGAAATACCCATTTATGGCCCAGTTTCAATTTGCATTCAACAAAGACTTCAAAATAATGGCCCAGATTCAGCAGTGAAGAAGAGTAACACCTTGAAACTGAATTCAGTTCAGGTTCAGTTTAACTTCACACAGTGAGTTTCACTCATATCTGAGTGAGTGCCAAAAGAATTCATACATATTTTAACAAAGCTAGAGGAGCTAGAAATTACAGAAGTAGTAAAATATAGTGTTATGCACCTAGAAATCTTTTATTCTAAGCACAATTCTAATATGCATAAAGAAGATGAAGGAGCCATGCATTTGACAAGGAAATCTGTTTGAAGGGGAAGTTGCAATGAGGTGGAGACAGGACCTAAGCCCACTCTAATTCAATTTTTTCTGTTCTTTACAGGTGCAGCACATGGGCTTTCATCAATCCTGCAGATGTTGCTCTCCTATTATGAGTACCTGCAGCCAGCAGATCAGGAGCTCGTGTGGCAGAGTGTGGATTTCCTGATGGACCAAGAACAGAACAGCAATTGGCCCCCTGAGCTGGGGGAGACAATCGAGCGGGAGAACGAGCTGGTGCACTGGTGTCATGGAGCTCCAGGTTCTCTTCCCATTGCTGCTATGAATAGCCAGATGCTGATCACATTGCATTTCCACATTAGGTGATTCCATGTAGAAGATAATCTCAGGTTTAATTTGACCAAAGTGGCAAAATCCTAAAGGACATAAAGATGTTACGCTTAGAGATGTGCAAATTCCTTAATTGCTATTGTTCTTCCCCAGAAAAACCTGTATCCCATCACTGTTCTTGGGCAATAACACAGATGTAGCTTACAAAACACTTCAGCTACTTCAGTCTTTGTTAAATTCAGACCACAAGTGAGCTAAACATTTCCTTAGGCACTTGAGTTGGTTATGTGTCATGTGCATTCTCATAAAGTTACCATGAACTGAGCTGTGCAGTGTTCTGGTGAAGATTATGATTAATTTATTTAAATCCCCTCTAAAAATAAGCCAAATAGCTTTTTATTTAACAGAAGTTAGTATGCATGACTGTATATAATTAGAATAAAACAGTATTTCCCTCACTGGAAAAAAAAAAAGGGCCTTTTTTCTCATTTAGTAAAAAATTCTATCTCTTGCCAGTGTAAGAAATTATCTTGCCCATCT
Organism: Acanthiza pusilla; assembly: GCA_036630365.1. Taxonomy (NCBI): domain Eukaryota; kingdom Metazoa; phylum Chordata; class Aves; order Passeriformes; family Acanthizidae; genus Acanthiza; species Acanthiza pusilla. The sequence continues at coordinate 27,010,575 of JAXCHO010000098.1, forward strand.
TTGTGTTTATGTCAGTGTAAGCAGGTGAGGTGAATGGGGATTTGAAACCAATGGAAGACAGTGCTAAGAGTTTACTGTTTGAAAGCAAAAGTGTGACTGCTGTTTTAAAATGATGAAAGTCTGGGAATGTTAGAGTAAACCCTGAAATTCAATAATGCATTGAAAAGATCGAAAGTGGTGTTGTCATGGGGAGTGGATAAGTAAATCTTACTGGGTGCTTTTAGCATAGCAGATACTCCCCCCTCCACATGGAGCATTTAGGGGCAACGTTGACATGTGTAGAGCATGAGACTGCAGTTTTTTAGTGCATTAATCTTTGTTTTCTTACATGTTCTGTGAAACCCTTGGTGTGCTTATTACAAAAGATAATTTCACTGCTCTTTCCTAGGCATTGCGTATCTGTTTGCCAAAGCTTACCTGGTTTCCAAGAAGCCTCAATACCTGGACACTTGTATCCGCTGCGGAGAGCTCACTTGGCAGAAAGGCCTCCTGAAGAAGGGCCCTGGAATATGCCACGGGGTGGCTGGTAGTGCTTACGTGTTCCTGCTGCTCTATAGGCTCACTGGGAACTCAAAATACATATACAGGGCACAAAGGTTAGCATTCCTGTCTTCTGGCTTTAGGGTAATACTGGAAAGTTTCAGGAACATTTAAAAAGTAGAGTCCGTGACCACCACCCTGGGGTGTAACCCGAGTGTTTAAGCTCGAGGGTCAATTCTAGCTGTGAGTTCTGGGGTGGTGCACTCCGTGGGAGCTCTGTGGGAGTCTGGTTCCAGGCTGCCTGTGGTGGGAGAACATTGGGTTCTCCCAGGTTCCCTCCCTGCCTGAGAACCTGCGTTCCTTCAGAGGGAGCTGGGCTGGACATGGAGGAATGATGTCCATCCAGGTCCCATCCTGGTGTGATGTCAGAACTCAGACAAGTTGCGTACCCAGGTCCAGGAGCAGAGTAAAAATGATTTGTTATGATTTTTCAGAGCATTTAAGACTATTCCATATAACTAGAAGTGGAAAGTAAGTACAGGATGTGGTGTGCAGTTATTTTATTTTTTTTAAAATTTATCATTCCCACTTTTAGCTTAGCTAGTGGGGTTAATTCTGTTTTGTCTAGGTGCAAGCTCAAAGTTCTGTCACAGTGCTGCAATTATCTTTAATTATGTATGTGTAGTTTACTGTACCTGTTTAAAAACATAGGATTCAATGTTTGTTATTGTTTTCCTTACAGCCTAGAATAAAAAGGGGAAGTGGTATAGTAATTAGGATGACTGATTTTCAGCCATTTGCTTATTTTTTTAATTTGTTTAACTATTTCAGCATTACAGAATTTGTAGCATCAATGTGAAACATTGCTTGCCACATGAAAGTTATCAAAAAGTATTTGTTTAATGATGTCCTACACAAATCAGAAAAATTTAATAGCTCTTAAGCATAATGCACGTACAGATTGCAAAGGTTTGTCTCTTCTAGATCTAATGAACCTCAGTTTCTTATGGAAATTGGATAGTGGAAAATTTGCAGATAAGGTTAAGTAATGATAGTTCTTTTTTTTTTTTTTTTTTAATTACTGAATGTCATTAAAATTATGCTTCCAAACAACAAGTAGACAGAGTGGGATGTCAAATAATAACAAACTCTTTTTTTTTTTCTCTTAGGTTTGCAGAGTTCTTATTTACAGAAGAATTTAAGTCTGGTTCCCGGGCACTAGAAAGTGTATATAGTCTGTATGAAGGTTTTTCAGGAACTGTGTGTTTCCTGACTGACTTACTTCAACCTAACCAGGCCGAGTTTCCTCTCTTCAGTGTCTTTGTCTAAAGACTGACGTTCTCCAGGGCCACATCCCGGTGGTGATGGGAGAGGGCACCTGCAGTTTCACTTATTTGTCAAGACAGGCTATTTACAAAACGAGCCAGGGGTACCACTAATGCTAGCCTTAATGTAGCTGGGAGTCAGATAAAAAAGAAAATACACTGGGGCTTGGGTGGGGGGGGAAACGTGTGTGGTCAAAATAAATGGGTCAGTGGGGGGAAAAAAATGGGGGAACTGATTGAATCTGATGTTGTAGATATTTATCTAATTATTCAAGTGAGAGAAAAAGGGGCATTATCAAACTTCTAATTTGGTGAAAAAAAGGCAATCTAGAATTGGAGGGACATGAAAAGAAGAAACAGTGATGCATCCAGTAGGTTTTAAAAAGAGTCCTGCCAAAACTATTCATGGAGCAATGCACTTATTGGGGAGGGTGTTCTAGCTGTGTCACTGCACTTCACAAAGGCAAAATCTGGGGTATCTTTTTTACCTAAACCACATCTGCCAGTTTTGGTAACATGTATTAGGAATACCTGTATCTTGGAGCTCTTTGGTCTTCATATAATGGATGTAATGGCAGTTCTGTAGATAGCTGTGTGTTCAGGCTGCAGTTTCACAGTTCATTTCTGCAAGTGGGGTCTTGTGTATAAATGAGCACTGAATTGAACCTTTCCATTTAGAGCTCAGTCTGTGGCAAGGAGCTGGTCTCCTTTCTGATCTACTGTAACTGTGTCACTTCTTGTCAGTATTTTCCCAGTCACAGGGAAGATGGGTAGAGCCATGGACAAGACTTGGTTTGAAAAATTCTGTAGCAAAGGTACAGCAGGCAGATGCTTTCTTCATGGTCCAGTATTGCTAGATAAGTCTTGTTCAGTGATACAAAAGCTTCCTTTCAAAATTACTTATAGCAGCATTTCTGAACAGGACCCTAAGTATTTCAGATGATGGAAAACCTATTTTCCTTGATGAATTCTTCACTACAAACCCTGCAAAGTGAATACAAACCTGGGATGGCATACTGATCTTCAGAAAAAAAACTGATAACAAAACTCAAAATTGCGTCTTTTCCTAGTTAACAAAATAATGTATATGCCCAAATGGTTTTTAGCTAGAAAATCATTTAGATAGAAATAAATGGGTTGCTCAATACTAGTTGCACTAGCACTTAAAGTTGCAATTATATGCTGTTTTCTTTGTATTATAGATACGACATGGTACTTGAAAGCTAAAGAAAACACATAGATTTGTACTAAAAAATAGAAAATTAATATCTGTATTTAAAATATATTTACTATTTATTTATTTATATTTACATGGGAATAATGTAATACCTGCAAAGACAAATCGGGAAGACCAATGTCAAAAACTGAAGTTACAGAGAAAAAGCTGCTGTACATGCACTGTCAAACAATGCAGTCCCTCTTCCTGCGCTCTCAGTTGGAGGAGATTACAATTTCTTTATTTTTAATGCCTAATGGATTAAAGTTCCCATTTCATTTCAGTGGGCTTTGATCAGGCTATAAGATGGAGCCGGGTCTTGCAATCCTTCCACATTTTAATATAATAATCCCATTCCTGCTCTTGCCACTGTTATTTTAATGAGATGGCTTGCATTATTATGAGCTGCAGATAAAGATTTCTGTTACTTTGTCTTGCACTGTGCAGCTCTAATTAATTACTTAATCATAGAAATAACCATATTTCATTGATGAATAAAGCAATGCAGTTCTGGATCAGTTTGTCAAAAATTTAGGTATCTTTTAGAGAATGGAAATGTTAAAATTCAATATGCATTTGTTACGTGTTTATTAAAACACATAAGTTAAAAGGTTAGATGGTCTTTTAAGAAAGCCACTAATGTCAATGACTTGGTTACTCTGAGCAGTGACATGTGTGCACACAGAAGGATGAATTCCATAGGGAGGGTGTACACATGGAGCTGAATCAAAAAGTCAATGGAGATGTGAGTGTGCTCTGCCCAGCCCTGTTGAAATGCTCCTGTTAGATCAGAGCAAAGTCAATTGTCAGTAGTGAAGATGCCAAAGCTATTAGGATTTTTTATCTAGTTGTTTCCTGTAATGCATTTGGCTCATACATTTCGTAACTGGAACCTTCTTAAACAAAAATTTAAGGAAGGTAAAACTTGGCCTTTCCACTTCTTCCCTGTGGTCAATCACTTTTCAGTCTCAGTTTTTATTGTAGAGTGATGTCACTCGGCTCAAACTTGTGAGTAATGATATTTGTGCCACTGCATTTAAATAGCTCCTATAATTGTGTTCTGTCTTACTGGAAGACACAGAAATAGGTTCTGCTGTGATGTAGACACACTTTTGCAATCCTTCATTTATTGCCTACCCTTATATTTAGAGATGCAAACATAAACAAAAGCTGTCTTGTGTTTTGATAACTACACCCTAAAAGAAACCCCAAACAACTCCAAACGTAAGCCTTAGCAGAATCTACCCATATCAGGATATTAATCATGACCTTTTTATTTTGTCCCCAGTGCCTACTCTTTAATTATCAGTGGGCCACAACATTTAATTGTTTCCACTCAGTTATTTCTCAGGAGTTGCTTGAAAATGAAAACCATTGCCAAAACCTTAATGGATCTAAAGCATTATAAACCAGTAACTTAGATTTGGACCAAGTTATGAGTGCTGATACTATAACATATACCACATACATATTAAAACTTACCATAATAGCAGTAGATAAAATCACTTTGTTTTATTCTACTTAAATTCCAATGGCCAAGTTTGCATTTATCTTTAAATGTGATTCTTCATAAATGGCAGGAAATAAACCTTAAGAGCTCGGTGTCAGTTTTCTAGTGGTTTTTCCTGTGTGTCTCTGTAGAATTTCTTCCAGCTCATATTCAGAGGAGACTCTGATCTTCTCTGTGTTGTGATCAACAGCACACACAAAACAGATCTCCTGTCTCCACAACCATTCTCTGTAAAAGAAGCCACGTGTTTTGGCTTTCTGAGAGAAAGAAAGAAAGCAGTTATTTGAGTAAGAGCTAGTCCATTCAACAATGAGAAAACCCATGCAACCACCTAGTTTTTGAAATCTAGGTCCCAGACATCTCTGCAGGTTATGCAAGTTCAGCACTGACTCCAGCAAGGGCAGCACACAAACATCCAGTCTCATGGGATACATCTGGTAAAAGTCTTGGAATATAATTGTTCCTTTCTTTCATCAAACATGGCAGTTTGAGCTCACTCTTAGGGATTCATGGCTTTTCTTACCTGACCTGGCTGGGTTAAGGTGGCTACTGGATGTGCTGCAGTCACAGCTTCTGAACACAGTGCAAATCCACCCCAGGGCTCTTTGGAAGATGTCACTCATTAAATGAGCAGGAGTTTTGTCATCTTTTCCCTCCATATTTTCTATCTGTTTTTTTCTCTGTACTATATATGCTGTTACAAACATGCTGTTGCAACCTTTATTTGTTGCTTTTAAGACATTGACAGGAAAGCAACCTGAGTAGAGCTGTCAGCACTTTTCAGTGTAATAAAACGTAAGGTCTTCTGTGTACCCTCCTTCCTGCTTTGAGAAATCGATCATGCAACCTTTGTTCGACATTCTTCGTGGGATGCTGTCTCCTGCTCCTGAACTGGGCCCTTATGGACTGAAAAATGTATTCCTGAACAGATTCTGCCATGGTGCTGTGACAAAAGACTGTGCTACCGGAAACTCGAGAAGCCTCTTTCAAAGAGTAAAACACAATAACTATGTCATGTTTGCACATTAGTTTCTTGGTTGTGTTTAGTTTCTAAAGTGTAGGCAATAGGAATTTAAGTGATATAATAGTATTTCTGATTATGCTGTTAAAGCAAAGAGGATGCATTATGTGGGTATTGGTGCTTATTCGTGATGTACCTGTGTTTGTGTGGTGCTATTGTGAGTAAAGCTGTAGATTACACATCAGTTTAAGGAGCTATATACTGTTCATGACTTTTAGCCTGCCATCCATAGATTACTGTCAGGGAATAATTTTGGGGAAAACTAGATCTGTAGTGTCCAGATTTATTTCAGGATTCATAGAACCAGATGCAGTAAGTTTTATCAACAGTATAGCTCTAACAAATATATCTTTATTTTTACCTGCTTCTCATCATAATAATGGGTTTATTTTGTGCCACTGCTTTCAATATCTGCTTTGTTTGCATCATTGTTGCCTTCAGTTTCCCTGCCTTTGTTTCCCAACCTATGAATAAGTTGAGGAAGCTGAAGAAGCAGCCCAGGTCTTTTGTTCTGGAAAATAAGATTGATTGTTTTTGCTTAAGCAGGGTGTTCTACTACTTGCATTACATTATTTTATGCTCCCAGATGGTCTCTTCTCACTGGCTGTGCCATTTCCCACCTGCTAAGGAAAAATCATTATCCTGTATAACAACTGTCACTGGTGTTTTACGTCATTAAATAAAACAGAGACTTTCTAGGGAGCATGGTCACTCCTCCAGCATTTCAGTTCTATTAGGACAATCGAAAGCAAGTGAAATGGCTAAACATTCCAATATATACTTTTAAACAGTTCTGGGAAAAATACATAAGTGAATGCAAGTAAAGGGATCACCTTTATTGCTACTCTGTGAAATTAAGGAATGCCACTTTGATGTTCTAATGCTGATTATATATGGATGTGGAAAGAACATGACAAGAATACTGATTGGTTTTTTGAATACTGTGGAAAAAACCAAACTGTAGGTATCTGCTGTATTCAGAAACGTACAGGGGCCATATGTGCAAATGGAAACTTTGATAAGCAATCAAATTTTTGTACTCACATAGTTTTCTGCATATACAGTTACAGCATCTGCCAACATATTGTATGTTTTATGCCAACAGTGACCTATTTTTGTGTATGCATGCATTTTGAGAATATATCCTTGTTCTTTGGATCTCTGAGGTCTGCCAAGTAAATCTCAGGTGCAGTAATCTTCTACATACCTTGAATATTCACTGGGTTAAGTGCATATTCTAATCTGTAGGAAGATTAGCATATCAGGAATAAAATTGCCCTGTAGATTTTGAAAGAGTAATCTTGCTCTGAAGAAATACACTGATAGCAATTGCTGGCTGGCAGCACAGCCTGGACTGCTCTGAGATGACATTTCAGTTTATATAAATATGTCTTAGACTAAGTAGTGGCAGCAGAAAGCTAAATTGGAAAGAAATAAGATAATGACCAAAAATCCCACCATGATGGGAACAACACACTTCAAAGCCATAGGCCAAAAATGCTCAGGGCCCACAAAACAATACAGCAATTTAGGGATATGAATAGGCATTTTCCAAGGGAACAGCACAGTGTTTCATTGCACAGGTAGTGGTACAGCAAGCACTGTGCAGGTTTCAGCTGCCTTGAACAGCACTTAATTGCCATTACAGCAAAGTCATCATATGTTGAAAAACATTTGCCTGTGAAGTTGTCTATAGCAGAACCTCCTGCCTACTCCTGTCTTTTAACAGAATAGAAGTGATGTGCACTTTCCACGATTAGGCAGTTTAAAATAATACATTCAAGAAGCCAACAAGCACCAACTTTTCAATCTGCCTTTGAATTATTAAACCTTCTAATTTGTACTGTCGCCGTTGGTCCTATCCCCCATATATTTAAAATTCTACATCATGCTCTCAAAAAAAAATTAATTTATAAATAACAATCTGCTTGAAAATACATAAGGCCATATTTATTTTTAATGCTTAGAATGGAGTCCCTTGACTTTGTTCATTGCATGACTCAAAGAGAAGATGGAGGCATTTAGGTCAGGTACAGCAATACCAAATAGAATAGCAGAAAATTAGTTAAAAACTCATTTTGCCCAGTGGTATAATGATATTTGAATGAAAGAGATTTTATAGTGTACTGATATTTAGCAACAGCATTGTATGACACTGTAGAAGTCCTTAAGTCAAGTATATCCCATGGGGAATTGAAAAGAGATCCTAGTCAAACATGTATTTTTACTTCAAATAGAAGAGAAAGGCTGACTGACCAGAAACATAACTCCAGTTCTGTCCTCGTTATCATGACCACACATGAGAGAAGAAAGATTTCCTTTAACAATGGTCTGATTTTGCCACTGAATTGGCCTCCTGCACTCACTCATTTTAAGGGCCTGATAGGTCACCTGCTGATGTCAGTGGTGAACCTCCATTTGATTCCAGGCATGTAAGGTAGCTCCTTCCACATGTGTGAAACAGGGGTAAAATTACGTCATTCCAGACCCCAGGCCTACAAACTTTCCTTTACACATGAGTCCCATGGAATTAATAAGGCTTGTTTGTATAGTATGAGGAAAGCACAGATGTTTGCATATGCAGGGCCCTATTTGATAGCAATTTATACACATTTTATCTCAATATCTCTGCAATATACATGAATGCCAATACAAATAAAAAGTACAGGGAACTTAGATGGCATTATTTCATGTCTAGTTTGTGTTGGTGACACTTGATTATTCAATATATTCCAATGTGTGATGTTCATTCCTTGAATACGTGCCACGCCCTAGATTGGTTTCTCAGTATTACAGCCATTCACAGCCATGATGATACCATGATGTGGTACAGGCCTGTAGAATCAAGGTTGATTTGATTCTTTAGAGATGCACCTTATTGTTTGAAAGCAGGACCCCTGCTTTTCTAATATTTTAAACACTGTGATCTTTCAGAATGTGTTTATTGTATTAGTTTTGTATTGTAGATTACGATAGAAACTAGATTTTATAGCTTTTTAAAAGCAGTGATAATATCAAGCTTCATAGTGGCAGAACAAACTGTGTATATCCATATTATGAATATTAAAGCTGTGATTATATTTTGCCTTAAATAAAAGTCCAACCTTGAACAGTATGATATTGCATTGGATTGTTTATTTCTGTACTTATCTTTCATAGTGCTGGCAATGCTTCCTTTTAGAATAGTCATGACTCAGTGCTCCAAAAGCTCTTCAGTGGTTATCAAAAATAAAATAAATAATTTTAGAATGAGATAAATCATCTAGGCTGCACACAGTGTTTAGGTAAAACTGTCTCATGGTAGTTTCCCACAAGACAAGACAGGTTGATTTTGGCCTGTAGATTAAAGTTTACCAGTCTAGGTATTTATTGTCAATGTGCTTAAAGCTCAGTTTTCATGACCTCTTCCCTTTCCAGAAAGACCCCTCCATTCTCAATGACGGACACAAGCATTAAATTCAACTAGGCATGCCCACAACAAGGTTTTCATCTTTGTCATCATTGCTCAGACTGAGCTGAGCAATGAGACTCCAGATTTGCCAGTGCAGGAGTTCAATAAATGATCCAAACCAACTATTTATTGGCATATTTGGTATAAATCTGGTAACACCCTAAGTTGCACTAAAGAAGAGTAGCAGATATGCAGAAGTAGCATTAGTGTTATCCCATTAATAACATCTCAGAGTCCTTATCTTGCCTTTCTCTAGTGCTCCTGGTAGGTCCCAGGTCTGTAACTAATCCCCACATGCAGATCAGCAATTCCCTGGGAACAGGCAAGGAGAAACAACATCTATCACTGGGCCCAGCTGAGCATGAACCAAGGACCTGCACTAAGAGGAGGAGAGAAGCAATGGCTGGAGACTCCTGTGCAGGACAGAGGCACCATCTGCCAAGCTGACTTGGTACCTCAGGTTTGTTTCTTGCCAGGTGCTCAGGTTCAGGATCTCACAGAGAAACTGAAAAGGCTTGACTTTCTCTAAGGCTGTCACTTTGTGCTGCTCATCCATGCAGGCATCAGTGATACTGTCAGGGTGACTGTGCACATCTCCAGAAGGACTCCAGAATTTTTTGTGGCAAGGGAGAAAGGATCCTGCTGGCCAGGGGGTAAGGCCCAGGGGCAGTGGGCAAATGATGCAGGTCAACAGCTGGTGTCACAGGGGGGCTCAGGGGTCTGTGGCCCAAGGAAGCTTTGAAGGAAAAGGTCTGGCAAGCAAGAGGACATTCACCTGGCCAGTTCCTAAAAGGGCACCTCTGACACTGCCACACTGCTCTGCTCAGGGGTCTGAGCTGGGTGTATCAGGGAGAGGCTCCACAGCACTCACAACTCCTTTTCTGCCTTCTGTTTGGTTTTTTTGTGGGGTTCATTTATTTATTTATTTAATAATCTGTCTCAGCACAGGTTTTTTTTTTCCCTGGTACAGCACTTTGCCCTTGCCTCTTCCTATCAGGATCTCTATTTCATCACTCTCTACAGGTGTAGCCACGTTGGGGCTGGTCTCTTCTCCCAGGCAACCAGTGATAGGACTAGAGGACATGGTCTTAAGCTGTGCCAGGGGAGGTTTAGGCCGGACATTAGGAAGAATTTCTTCATAGAAAGGGTGATTAGACATTAGAAGAGCCTGCTCAGTGACGTGGTGGAGTCACTGTCCTCGGAGGTGTTTAAGGAAAGCCTGGACGTGACACTCAGTGCCATGGTCTGGTTGTCTTTTGCAGCCTAAGCGATGCTGTGACCGTGTGATGTGCCCAGCCTGAGGAAGCGCCCTGACGTGCGCCCCTCGCCCCGCTCCCATCAGCGCCCTCAGCCCAGTCCTGTGTCTCTTGGCTTGGGGCCTGGCTTGGGGTCTCTTGAGGGGCACCTCCCCGCGTACCGCCGGGGAACACTTCTCCTCTTACAGCCCAGCCAGGGCCGAGCCCCGGCCGGGATCCAAACCGAGCCAGGATCCAACCCCGGTCAGGATCGACCTCCGGCCTGGCTGCAGCGCCCGCCTGCAGAGGCCGCGGGCCGGCGGGCGCCGCGCTCCCTCTGGCGGGCACTGGGCCCCAGCGCTCCTCAGCGGCGGCTGGGCGGGCCGGGCTGGGGCGGCCGCTGCGATGAAATTCCCGGGCTCCGTCCTCGTCTCCCTCGTCCTCTTCTTGTCCGAGACGGCGGCCGCGTTCTGCCTGAGCGCGGGGTACCGCGCGGCGGGGGACCGCATGTGGCAGGTGCTGACGCTGACCTTCGCCCTCACGCCTTGCGCGCTGGTGCAGCTCAGCCTGGTCTTCATCCACCGCGACGTGAGCCGCGACCGCCCGCTGGTGCTGCTGCTGCACCTGCTGCAGCTGGGGCCGCTCGTCAGGTCGGTGAGCCCGTGCCGCCCTCGGCGGGCTGGGGCCGGGGCCGGGGCTGGAGCTGGGGCCGGGGCCGGGGCCGGGGCCAGGGGCGCCCGGAGCCCCCCGGCCTTTGTGCGCTGCGGGCGGGGCCGCTCCCGCTCTGCACCGCCGGCAGCCGCGAGCGCGTCCTGCCGCAGCTGCGGGAGGAACGGCGTTCTTTGGGAATGCCTCCGGCAGGAACCTGCGGGCTGACCCCCAGGGAGAGGGGGCTCAGCCCTGCCGGGCCGCGGGGAGCCGGAGAGCCCCTCCGCGCTCCGCTCTGCGCTGCGGTTCCATCCGTGCGGCTCCTTGCAGATGGATTTGTCTGCTCGCTGCAGGCTCATCCACAGCGCTTTGCTCTCAGATCACTTCCAAGAGAGAACGGGAGATTCTTCGCTCGGTTGCGAGTTTAGACCAACGATGGTACCCATCCCATCCGTGCATCTCGGAACATCAGTGATGCTCTGGTCTTGTCTCTTCTTTCCAAACGTGAGCTTCCTGCCCCAAATTGCTTTGGAGATTTTTTCTGCTTCAATTCAATGTCTCACTGAAAATCTCCTTAGAAAAAAAAAACCAAACCCGAAAGAGTTAGATAGAAAGTTACAGCAGTGTGCAACTACAAAACAAAACGTTTCCTGTGGGCATTAGTTTTAAATTTATATTCAAATCTTTTATTTAAAAAGAAAGGGAATTAAATGCAGTGTGTCTGTAGTAGAGGCTAGGAAAGATATCACCAACTTTGCGAAATTCCTAAAGATTTTAGAAGAAAGATTGTTTACACTAAGAAAGGTGGACAGTTTAGATGTTACAAAATATCTTGCACTACAAAAACATTGACTTCTACAACCATGCATGGATTTTTTGTTTGCTTTGTTAATATTCAAAATGTATTTAAGTTATGGCTTAACAGTTAGTTCTTAAAGACCTCTGATTTTCTAAAAGCTAAGAGCAAAATGCTTCCACATTCTTGGAAAATAAGAGAGGAGCCAAAGAGAAAGGAACTATCAAACATTATGTATGTGACGTTTGTCATTTTCAATCAATTTCTTGAGGTCAGACAAGGAAAGAATCTAACGTCAAGCTAGAATATGTGAAGAAGCGAACAAAGGAATTAAGCAACAAGAAGAAATTGAAGGATTTGCTTTTTAATTATCTGAAAGAAACATAGACTTATGTTTTGACCCCAACCACCAAGCATGACTTGACTTTCTGTTTCTCTCTCACCATCAGGTTTATCTGTTTACAACACAAGTCTTATCTTGGGCAGAACACAGTTCCTGCTGTCTTGGTGAACTCCCAGATGCAGTCACTGCTGTAAAACTAGTGAGCATATGGAAGCCCTCTCCTCTCTAGTGTGTTGCCAACTCTGCACTTCTTCCTTTCTCAAAGATTTACAAGCTTAGTGTTTCCAGAAGATTTGAAGATGTTCTGGAGGTGCTGCAGCATACTTGTGCCATAGTCCCTGTGGCATCATTTAAGTATGACAGAGTGATGTATGTTGGCCTCTCTCTAAACCCAGATAACTAGAATTATAATTACTAATTAAAAAAGGGTAGTGCATTCATGCTACCTGAAAAACTTTTTTTCTGCTAAAAGCTGGAAGGACTCTACAAATTAGAAGTTTATTAGAAAACAACCTCTCTTTATTAGGGAAATGTGTCAGTTTGTAGGATACAGCACAAAAGTGTGGGAAGGCAAAGTGATCTGAGACAGACTGTAAAAGGTTTTGGGGTTTGGTTTTTTTTCTTTCCTTGCCTTCCTGCAGCTAAAGATTGCTGTATCTGTCAGAAGAGGAAACTGATTGCTTCCTGCCAGATATAGCTCTGCACCATAAATGTTGATGTGTTTTCAGCACACAAAATACTTTACCTTTTCCTGCTTTGCACAGGAGGCTTTCTAACCTGTGTGGACTGGCATATACATAAGGCTAAAGTGATAGCTAAAGGCAAAATATTTTTTGGCTTTATTATCACTGCACCATGGCTTTAACTTTTGTAAGCTGAAAAGGACCATTGTCCTTGGAGGCATTTTGCTCCATTCTTGTAGGCAAACCTCTGCTCCTTTGCTCCAGAGAATCCTGCTGCTCTTAGTCATCTGCTTCCCTCGTGGGGAGCGTCGCTCCATCCTGCCTGCTGGGACTCTTGTATCTCACTGGCAAAGCCCAAGGCTGTTTGGGGAGGGCTGGGTCAAATTAGGTCAAATAGGACACAGACAGTAGAGCCTCCCCAGGCTCTGTCTGCTTGTGGCGTGGGAATGAAACGTTTAAGAACCTTCAGGCTGTGTGTGATGACATGCTGCAGCAGAGGGCTGGCAGCTTTGGCTGGCTTTAAAAGAAACTTAACACCAACTTTTTAACTATCTCTCTTTGGTTTGATATGATCCAGGATAGTCAGGATTTCTCTGTTCAGACTCAAATACTCAGAGATCAATGCCCTGCTTTACCATCAGTCCATGTATGTTGTGTGAGATTTTCTTCATCACCTTAAAATCTAGTTTTTTTTCTTTCCTCTTCCTTTTTTCCTTAAAAAAACCCTTTAAATTTTGGGGAATGGTTTGGAAATATCTTGGCAGGGAAGGAGGGTATTTAGCCTTGCAAGCCAAATGATTCAGCCTATTTTGAATCATCTGAGTGATGGAGAAAAAGTACTTTCTCTCATAAAACCTTCTTGCATGCCATCACCTTCCCCAAACACCCACACTCCACCTGTTTGGGAGGCACTGGCTGTCCTGCTGCCACCACTGGAAGGACTAAAATTAGGTAGCATCCCTCTTCCCAGAGAGGACTTTTGGTACACTGTTAATGTACCCTTTTTTAATTTCTTCTCCCACTCCTGAGGAGTTTCTCTATAAATCTGGAGCAATTTGTAGAGCAAAATTCCTATCTCCCTTAGTGGCCTGGCTGTGATCTTTAGGATGCAGGCATGCCAGAGGCTCTGCAGAGACTTGGCTGGAACACAGTGACTGCAGGTTTCCAGGCATCATGGGGGATTCCTGCAGCATTTCAGGTCAGTGCCACTCCTTACCAGTGCACTAATTTGTCTGGATGCTTAGAAGATGTATTTGGATAGGTTTGGTTTTTGGTTTGGGGGTGTTTTTTTGTAAAAGGAAATTCTTTTACTTCATTAAGTAAATTATAACAGAAAGAAATGACTTAAAATAGCCAGGGTTTTTTTAATAAACAAGAGGTTTATTACATTTCTGTTTTTTTCTCGGGAATGTCATGATGAGCTTTTTGGCTCAGACTGCTCCTGTGCTAGGGCCTGTCTCTTTGTTCCCTCGTTCGGATGTCACTTGTAGCACCAAGGTCATCTTGAGGTTTTAGGTGCTGCTGCAATTCCAATACATAATAACTGGATGTAGGTTTGCTGGTGTACTGCTCTACACTTAAGGATTTCTTCAAAATGTAAATAACCCCTCAGAGAATCAGGGAATTGTTAAGGTTGGAAAAGACCACTAAGATCATCGAGTCCAGCTGATAACCCAGCACCGCTGTGTTCACCACTAAACCATGTCTGTGAATGCCATGTCCACATGCCTTTTGAACATTTGTAGGCATGGTGATTCCACCACTTTCCTCAGCAGTTTATTCCAATGCCTGACCACCCTTTCAGTGAAAAAATGTTTACTAATATCCAAGGAACCTCCCCTGGACCAACCTGAGGCCATTTCTTCTCATCCTGTTGCTTGTTATCTTGGCAGAAGAAATTGACCCCCACCTCACTACAACCTTCTTAGGAGTTGTAGAGAGTGATAAGGTTCCCCCCAAGCCTCCTTTTCTTCTTGCCCTTCATGAAGGGCACCAGAGAGCCCCTTATAACTTGCTTGCCCTTTTCAATTCTTCAAGTAACAAGGAGATCAGGAGCTAAAGTACTGATTTGCAACAAGCTGACTTGGCCAGTCGGAGCTTGCAGTGACACACTGGGGATGTTGGTGGTGTTGGACCATGAGTCTGCTGGATGCAGGGGCTCCCTCCCACGTGATTTACTGAAGGCTGTACTGGAGTGGCATCATCAGAAGGGAGTGGTGTGAACCTGGCAGTGCTTGCTTCTGCTACCAACTTCGTGGAGAGGGAAGCTCGAGAGATTGCAGGTGTCTTTGGAACCACATTCCCTGGTGCTCTGTAAGTGCAGTGTGAGCCCGACTTGTTCCATGTGAGGAGGTGCAATCAGGAGAGGCCTGGGTCAGCAGAAGGATGAACCTTTGCAAAAAACATCTCAAGCAAATATAACAGGCCCCCTAAATAGAACATTAATGACTATTTTCCTCAGGTTCTAATGGGACAAGGATGTAAACAATAGACTTTTTTTTAAATTTTAATGGAATAAGGCTTTGTTTCTCAAGGCATAAGGAGAAACAATTACATGTCTTTATGTACCATGTAGACAGCAACACACCAGATGCAGGAGGAAGCTTGCATCAAACTGCCAGAGGACTTGATGTGGCGGCCAGAGTTTGATCCTGTGAGCTGCAGGAAGTAAAAAAAGGAAAAACAAAACACCCAATTTTTTACAGTCATTCATGTTTTGGTCCTCTAATTCTGCAGCTTAGAATCTAATAAGCCCTAATGGTGCAGATACTGCTTCAGCGACATTGTGCAGAAGCCTTTTCTCTCATGGGTAGTCTCTCTTTCCTAGTGACCTGCTTAATAGATCAAAATAGAACAGGTCTAAAAACTTCCCTTTCTTGTAGGACTTCCATTGGCAGGCCTTACTGTAGAAGATCCTGCTAGCTCTAAACCTTACAGCTGTTGATGCATGTCCCTCTTTTCGAGATGGGAAGAATATGTCTAGACTCTCTTCAGGCTATTTTTTCCCCTTTATTCTTGAGCAGATGTGTTAGGTGTCCATGGTGAGATGAACAGAAAGTCAGTGCAGGTGGAAAGTAGAACAGATGTGCGTGAGAACAGATGTCAGTGTGTGAGTAACAGATCTTTGTCTGATGCTGGTAAATTAATCTGCAGGACTGATAGGCCTTTTGCGTACTTCTCTAAAGAGAAGGAATTAGTAAAAATTCATTATTAGAGAAATCTGCTTGTACATTTGCAGATAGGTCTCAAATAAGTGTTTGTTCCTGAAGTGCTGGCTGGCTGTGGAAAGCTCCCTGTTTTCATTGCCTGTTCCCTCTTCACACCACCATTATTTTGCCTGTGTTCAAATCCCACTCATCCGTGATTAAAAAAGGGAACGAGGTGCTCACTCTCAGCAAGCATATAAGGGTAGGATTATTCCTCCTACTTACTGTGTAGAAGACAAATGTGTTGCGACTGAATCACTCTTTGTGGGCACCATCAGGATCCTTGAAAAAGTATGGCTCTTCTTTCTGCCAAGATATTGCAGCAGGGGAGAAAGTAGCACCATCCTTTTTTTACCTCTTAACTTTCACTGTAGAAAGTAGATCTGACTTTTTCTTCAGAGCAATTGTAGTTCCTTCAGAGCTTGTACTGTGGTTGTCAGTGCCTTACAAGCAGAGGAGAGCTTTCCTTTTGCCCTTGACACCACGTGAAGGGCTCTTGAAGGGCCCCAAGGATCACTGCATTGCAGGAGATGGATCATGCAGGAGTTGGGATCTCTCACTCCTGTTCCCCTGGAGCAGAGCAGCAACAAACAATGAGGGCTCTGAGGAATTCACTATGCTGCAAGAGTTCGTAACTGGGGGAAAGCTGCCATGAAGCAATCCCCTTCTTGCGTTGTCTCTTTGTTGTGTTTCATGCTAAAAAAGAACAAGCCAGGTAGTTCATTGAAAGACAAGATGCCCAACCCCTTTGCATGTACTTCATAGGCAAAGTCACAAGCTGGCACATGTACATGATCTGATTTGATTCTTCATCACGGTTCTGGTCTATTCTCACTTGGATGGTCCTTCAAATGCCTGTGCCCCTCCCACAGTCTATTCCTCAAACCTTTAGATTGGTGCTTATTCTTTCTAGTGTGCCTGCTCCTGTTTGAAGCAGTTGCTTGGGCAGTGGCGCCAGCTAGGATCTTGAGTGCATTTGTTATTTGTCCCAGATGGCTTGACCTCCAGAGACACTCTTGCATGGGACTGGCATGGTCTGGGAGAAAATGGGCACCATTATCAATGTAATCTGAGTGCTCGCACGTAACATTTTTATTACTCAGTTGTGCTGGTAAAAGCCCCATTTGGCTCTAAGGTTTGCTCGTCAGACCACTTCACATTGTGTTTACTTTTCTATATGGACAAAAAAATCCCCATCACAAACAATATACTGATACTTAATACCCAGCTAATAAATACAGATCAAATGCTTGCTCCAAAACTCAGTATTTGGTTGATTATAATGTTTGCTGTTGTCAGTAGTCTTGAAAATCTTATCTCTTTTATGGGATTACTGCATATTTTTTAGATGGGTCCCTAGACAGTATCTGCTTCTAATCACACACGGCAAGAGTTCAGCGGCTGATGCTGAGATCCCATTTTCCATAATATACTCAGACTTGCCCTCAGCTCAGGGTGAATGCATGGCTGTGAATACTAAGCAAGACAAAAATGTTCTGGGATCTTTCTTTTGGAATAAAATCGATTTGTGGGTTTTAGAATCTATGTTGGCTTCATAGAGCCATAGTGCTTTATTAATTTTTCACACTTTATTTTTGGCTGTCTGGGTTCTTTCATGTGGAACAAGATTGACAGGAAGTGAAAAGATTAACAAGGGGAAGACAGAAAGTCACCTCTGTGAATGGAGCCTCCAGAGCAGCAGGAATGTTGAATAGCTTTAGTCATAATGATAGCTGAAGCCTAATGAATCAAGAATAGTACTACACAATCCCAAAATTGCTCCTTATCTAGAGCAATTGAAACTTGCTAAGGGTCCAGTTAGGGGGAAAAAATGAAGTAAAGTTTATTAAAATAAACAGAAATGATTTTTTTCTTTCTTCTCCCTTCCCCCTCAGCTTGTGATTTCACCTGTACCTCTGTTGTTCCTTGTTTGCTATTACTTCCCAGACAAGGGTGACTATTTGCCTCTGTGTTTTGGGTCCTGCTTGATTCCCAAGCCCACCTTGGACACCTTCATACCCACGTAGTTCTCTTAGATTAGTTTTCATAAAGTTTTTGCCAATTAAAAAATAGCCATTAGAAGGAAGTTGCAGAAGCTGTTCTTTCCTTGCAGATATCTGTCTCAGGCTGTTACCTTCTTTAATAAACCAGAAGCCAGACTGTCCTTGTTGCCACAGCATTTACAGCAGACAACCTTTTCAATTCCCTCCTAAATGTATGGATTAGTCTCTATGAATGGGTAATGGCAACAAATAGTAAAACAATATCTAATTTATTAATCGAAGTGTATGTGCTGGCACCAGTTTGCTCCTTGGAAGTCAGTCAGCAGTAAGTTAGACCTGTATAAACAAGAGGGGTTGGCTCCCATTGTGTTTAAAATATGAAGAGCTGCAGCAACTGGAAACACTGCATCTTGTTACTTAGAATCTTTTTGCAAGATTATATTTAGTATTTCTTTAACAGTGCAATGAACATAAGCAAACATAAGGAATAAAGCTCCTATTCTTGTGTCTTTTAAGTGGGTTTATTGCCATGTCCCATTAGCATGTTCCGGATGTATGGAGGATAACAAGAAGAAAAAGACTTGAGAACCTGAAGAAACACACTTCCAACTTGGGTCCTGGGTTTGGCAGCCTAGTAGTGAGTGAGAGTTTAAGGACTTTAATGGCACACCAGAGAGCAAGGGCAGCTCACAGGAAACAACTAAACCTCTTCCCGAGTCTGAGTACTACAAGGAGCCCAAAGGGCACTGCCAGGTTCTTGCCCTCTGATCACATATAGCTCATGTTTTAAAGGGTGAAATCTGTCATATTCCAAGTTTACCAGGAGGAGAAAACCTATAAGCTTTGCTCTAAGAACCAATGTCTTAGGACTTAGTATGTGATTGCTCAAAATAACAAGAAGTGGAAGACCTTTCATTCTTTAATTTTTCCCTGTTACTCTATTTATTTGTTTGCTTGTAGGTGTGTGGAAGCCTTTTATATTTACTTCCATGCTGGCAGAGTTGAAGAGCCCTATGTCAGCATCACAAAGAAGAGGCAGATGCCCAAGGATGGGTACACAGAAGAAATTGAGAAGGAAGTGGGACAGGCTGAAGGCAAGCTGTGCACACACAGGTCTGCATTCAGCAGGGCCTCCGTGATCCAGGCATTCCTCGGCTCAGCGCCCCAGCTCACGCTCCAGCTCTACATCTGTGTCCTGCAGCAGGAGGTCACGGTTGCCAGAAGTAGGTAGAGCTGTTGTTATGACCTTTTTGGTTTTCGAGTGGGAGGGCTTGGCAGGAGTTGGCACCTGTGTGAACTTGAAGGTGCATTTCCACAGAAATACTAAATAGCTCTTGTTGTATCTCTAAGGCCCTGAGAGGCCAGGGATCTTTACCAGCTTCACGGCTAGGGAGGCTGAGGCTAAGTGACAGGTTAATAATTGAAATGAAGTAAAATATAATAGCAATAATAATAATAATAGTAATAATAGTAATAATAATAATAATAATAATAATAATGATGATGATGAAGGGGTGGAGAGGGGTAAGGAGGGTGGAGGGAGAGAGAGGGAGAAGAATAAAGCCCAAGAAAGACAAGTGATGCACAAGCTAGCCCCCAGCACCGATTGACTTCTCCCAGACAGCTGCCCCCAGTTCATACACTGAGCATGATACCTGTGGCATGGAATATCCCTCTGGGTAGTTTGGATCAGCTATTCTGGTTGTGCTTCTTCACAACTCCTTGTGTACTTCACTGGCAGAGCACAGGAAACTGAAAAGTCCTTGACTTAGAGTAAGCACAGCTGCGCAAGAGGTAAAACATCAGTGTGTTATCAACATTATTCTCATACTGAATCCAAACTCAGCATTGTATCAGCTACTAGAAAGAAAATTAACTCTACCCCAGCCAAAACTAGAACATTATGGCAATAGTTTCTTGGAAGACATTGCTTCTTACGGTTTCTGAGTTCTTCATAACTAAGGTAGGTTCTTCAAATAACCACGGCATTTGTGATGTGGGATGAGGACAAAGCAATTGAATCCTTTGCTGAATGGCACAATTAGCAAAAACTCCAGTCGCTTTGCTGTAGATGGCATTTACTTGAGAAAGGTCACCTTTTTATTGCATTTCTTTTATTACTGGTTCTGACCTTGTTGGTCATGATTGCCAAGGAGAAGTCCTGTGTTCCAGATGATCAGAGAATTGCATATTTAATAATAATTTGTAACACTCTATTGCTTCTTGCTTTTTCAGTCACTGCTAAGTTGTGAATCACAGACTGATAAGTGACCTTCTGTTAGTGAAATGAACAGAGATAAGCTGACTCACCAGTGAGTTTGGTGAACCCACTTGCAACCTCACTAACTTGCAGCAGTTATTTCATGCTTCCCAGGAGCATCTCTATGCAGATTTAATTCTAAAATACAGAAATGCAAAGAAAAAAAAAGTGTTAGGAACAGTGGCAATGTCTGTTAGAGCTTGTTCATCAGAAAAACAAGACTCCTAACCATATTCTTGTTGTGTGTGTCTTAGCTGCTGAAATACTGAAACTTTCAGCAATCTCTTTATCAAGCCAGTCCAGTTCTTATTCCAAACTTCAGATGTATTCAGCTTCCCTGTTCTTTGACACTGGTCCTCCAAATTTCAGGCTCTCTTCCATTTGCATTTGTTATAAATATCATTGTCTTGTATTTTGATTTCCACATGTTTAGTCTTGTCTCCTTATTGATCTGTTATTTTTCTGGATTTGTACATACCCTGTCATTCTGTGTAAATTCTGCTCCTTCAGGGGTAATGAGGTTGGTATCACCTGAGAACCTAAAGCTGTTTACCATCATGCTGGGGGCATGGCTTGTTCCTGTCAAATCTGTTTGAAACTCCTTATTGGTTCCAGTATTGGCTTGAACATTTCTGAAAAGAGCATGTATCCTTGCCTAGCCCTTTGTCAGCCAGAGCTGTGCTGCATATTTCTTGTGTATTTCATGGTATTCATTAATTCCCGTGGATGTTTTCTTCTGGACTATTGGGGTCTTGCCAGTGTCTGGCATTCTTTAAAACTGTCATTTCACAGACTCCCAAGAATGTAAAATCAAAACAACCAGAAAGCTGCAAAGGCAGGACCAGCTCTCAAGGTTAGTGATGAGCCATATAAAGCTTTGGTGAGTGTTTAGCATGAAATGTGTAAAAATGTTGATGTAATACAACATTGGAAACCCACATTTAATAGCCTAATCTGATTCCTAGTTCTGTTTTGTACATGTATACTACTGTAGTGTGTATAATAGATTTTAGTAATAGGTACATGTGAGGTAGCTCATCTAGGGCAGAATTTGCAGTCTTAGCAATTTCTGAAGTGGGAAGGACCAGGTCTTGAAAGGACTTCAGATGTAATAACAAAACACACACAACAAAGGAAAACAGTGCCTGGCTGACTCTGTTAGTGTCCACCTCTGATTTGTAAGAAAAATACAGAGTTTTGGGAGGAGGAAGGAAGAAGAGAATGCTGTCTTTATAAGGACTGTTAGAGGATTTGAAACTGTTCCAGGGGGAGATACTTTGCCTTTTAAATTTACATTTCTTTGCCTGCTCAGGATGAGTAAAAGCAACAGTGTCACCCTCCCGCATTTCCCTTTGTGGTCGCTTCAAACCGTCTTTCTCACGGAGTTAAAAGTGATGTTTGCACTGAAGGTTTGGTGACAGTAATGAGCTTTCAGGAAAGGAGCTGGACTCGACTAGTGTATTAAACCAGACTTAGCATGACCTATTTTCTGTCAATGGAGAAATGCCTCTTTTGAAGTCTTGAGTTTATAAGATAGGTTTGAGATTAATATAGATTCCCTAAAGTGAAATTGGGGAATAAGATCAATGTTTCAGCTTGTCAAAGCAGAAAGCAAGCAGAGTTCCAGGACAGCAGCCCTCAGTTCCCGGTGGGTAGATCTCTATGTTCCTTTGAGAATATTCTTTTGATTCATTAGCTCCTGGAAGTTATGTTCTTTCACAACTCAAAACTAAAGGAAAGATTTTGTAAAGAGCCATAGGATATCAAGCAGTATTCTTGATTAAACTCACCCGAACTTCTTCATTCAGCCAATGTTTTTCCAAGACATTTAAATACGCTCAGCTCAAATACAGTGCTGTAAGGAAGATGTTTAAAAACACCTACTGACAATTTCAACATAAACATTTTTCAGAGAATACATACACCACCAAACTGATATGTACAAAATTACCATATAAAATGGTAAATGCTTTTCACCTTACAGAGTGACTTGGAAAATTACATATAAAGACTTAATTAATTATTTTCCAGAGTAATTCAGAGGTGTTTGTGGATCAGAATGGAAGAGAGATTAGCTGAAGTGATAGAGAAAATTCTCTTAGAAAGTTTATAGAGATCTTAAAACTTGTTTCTTTCAAAGGATTGCTTAGAAATTAATAATTTCAATTAGAAAAACACCCCAAGCCCTGACAATCTTGGCCATATAGCTATAGCAAAACCAGGAATCCTGTTTATTTGTAGAATATTGACACACAAATTAATTGAAGTTGCAGAAAACACTGGTTGCTAAGCATTGCAAATGTAATTGACATAATTAAGAATTCCCAACTCTGATTATTTTACCTGATGCATTATCAGATATTCAGCATGTTGGTAAAAACTGTGAATATATGTTTGCATAATTGTGTATGCAAATGCTAAAAATCCTGTGGGCAGTTGGTACTTTGTTTATTCTCTGTGTCCAGTGGTCATGTCCATTTGTAACTACTTAATATTGCAAGACAGGATGCCCTCCTGCAGTGCCAGGTGACATCTGGTCTCTACCTTCACTTTCTGCAGAATTGAAACGTTGCAAAACCTTCCTTTCAGGGATTCTGGGTAGGTGGGGGATACAGAAGATGTTTTTAATAGCAGTGTTTTTTTGAATGCATGATACAGATGGGTGTATAAAGAAAATTGATGTATAGGAAAACACAGTGCAAACGTGAGTAAATATGTCTCTACACAGTCAGAGAAGATGCAAACAGTGTTGGGTTTAAATTCCTTTGGCTTTCAATTTTGAGCTCTATCACAGAGCTTTTTTGTGATTTGCTTCAACATAGAACTTCACAAGCACCAAGTTATCTGCATGTCCAAGTTACTCCAAAGTTTCAGGTTCTATTTTGCAGTTTCTCATCTTCATGGAAAGGGAAAGCACCCCTGTGCCTTGTGGAGTACTGTAGGAGCTTGGGAGCAAGTTGGATACTCTTATGATTGAGCTGTAAAATTACCAAGGACAGAATGTGTAAGAGCAGCCCTCAGCAGGGGGAGGAGGGAGAGACACCTGTGACAGCTAAGTACTTTCTTTTTCTTACTAGCTACTTGGAAAAGTATCAAACTGGGACAAAAACAGGAGGTAGGATTAGAGTAGTGTGTTGGGTTTGACTGGGGCAGAGTTAATTTTCTTCACACAAATATAGGCAAGGAATGGCTCTCGTGGCATTACACCATGCTGGGAATCCCCAGGAGTGCAGTGAAAATGGCTGCACTCCTCTGATGCAATATCTGCTGCTAAGCTGAAGGTCCTGATTGTTCTTTTCTCTTTGTAGGTATTTTTATGGTCCTTTCTCTCCTGTCGATTGTTTATGGCGCCTTACGCTGCAACATCCTGGCTATTAAGATAAAGTACGATGATTACGACATCCGTGTGAAGCCTGCTGCCTACCTCTGCATATTCATGTGGAGAAGCTTTGAGATCGCCACGAGGGTCACGGTGTTGGTGCTTTTCGGTTCAGTCCTTCGAATCTGGATTTTCCTCGTTGTGCTATTGAATTTCTTAGGTTTTTGCTTGTACCCGTGGATTATCTTCTGGCTTAGCAAGTCCCCATTTCCTGAGAACATAGAGAAGGAATTGAGCAGGGTGGGCACTACCATCGTCTTGTGCCTTCTCACGTTCCTGTACGCTGGCATTAACATGTTCTGCTGGTCGGCGGTGCAGGTGGAGCTCAGTGATCCTGACCTGATCAGCAAATCCCAGAACTGGTACCAAATGACCGTGTACTACATCATGCGGCTGATGGAGAATGCCTTCCTCCTGCTGATGTGGTACATTTATAAAACAGACTTCTACCTGTATGTCTGCTCCCCAGTGTTGGTCGTGCAGCTCCTCGTAGGTTACTGCATGGGCATCTTCTTCATGTTGGTGTTCTACCAGTTCTGCCACCCGTGCAAAAAGCTTTTCTCCTCCAGTGTTACCGAAGCTTTGCTGTCCTGTTTCAAGGTCCTCTACTTCATTTGCCAGCTTCACAAATCCACTCGACTGACAGGCAAGGTGGCAGTGAAATCTCCTGAAAATTCTGATGAAGCACGGGGCAGTAGCAAGACAATAGATTCTCAAAACGGGAGTATTCATCAAAGTGTTTCTTCCAATGCCTAGTACAACTGGAAGCAAGTAGGTGCCTTTGGAAGGTGGCAGATCACCTGCTGGGAACATTGTGTATCTTAGACACTGTGTCTTGTGGATGGGGTTTCTTTCTTGCAGGTGTAGCACTGCATGATGGCTGACAAGCCTGTTTTTGTGGCGAACAGTGTATGAGTATTTGTGTCTGTGTGTGTTTGTGTATGGAGATCAATCGTTGTTTGTAGACTTCTATTTCAGAGCCTTGTTGCACATAGGTTTATTGTCACATGCTTATTTTAAACCATTATTGGAGACATCCTTCAGAAACGGGCCTGATGCACATCTTACTCAGGAAGTCTGAGGATGGAAGGCAATGAATTTTATTTCAAATAGGATGTCCCATGGCATGCCACCGTAGCACGGAAAGAGAGCTTAGACCTGGACTATGTATGGACTGTAGCTGTGGTCTGTTTTGATCAAATTGCAGACTATTTTACACTCTAATCAGTGTAATAAGATAATACTTCTCTCAGTGGTATAAGAATTGGACTTGCACAATGCACTGTAGCCATGGTTGCCATGAAACAGCCAATTAGCCAGCACTGACATGGAAATGTGACTTTTACTGAGGATGGACAGAGGGGTTATTGGCTTTGCACTGTTTCACCCTTCATGTTTACTGCTTGTTAGTAAGGGAATTAAATTTAACACACTTATTATGATGTTCTGGAATAGCTCATTTTTTTTCATTATCACTTATTTAATACTTTGTGATGTTCTGGTGTCAGGGTGGTGTTCACTGTATGTAAATAACTAGAGGTTGGGCAGGCAGTGTGTACCAGTCATGTAAGTGCTCTCCAGTGCACATCTCCGGGGAGTGATTCGCCCAATTTTAAAATGTAGGTGATAAGAATCATTCTCTGCAGTCCTGTTACTCAGTGTTAACCAGATGCCTTCACAGTCAGTTTTGATTATCCATCTCCCTTTTGGATGGCTAAAGTTAGAGAGATGAGCACTACCCTGATTGTCAGGGGTTTGGTAGTGTACCAAGTAGGCAGCTCACTGACTTTTTGTAGGGGGATAGAAGACAACAATTCCTTCTTTTTGAGCTGTGATTTGTTATGATTAGTTTTATATCATTAATTCAAACCCTTCTGACTTTGCCTCAGAAGTATCACAACCTTGAAGTCCGAAAGAGAAAATGGAAGTCATTGACTTCTTGTTCTCAGCAATACATCACCACAAATAAAAGTGTTTCTGTATTTTGCAAGATGCTGAGAAAGCTTTAGCAGATGAACAGCCAAGAACTTAGTGAAAATGCACAAAACCATGTGTATTTTCACAAATTAAGTAAAAGTTTTGCACTTTGTTAGCTTAGCACCTTCCTGACATTTCTTTTCAGTGTTACACAGTATAGCAGCTCATGGAAACAAATAATGGATGACCCAAAGCATCTCCCAGTTTCCAAAGCTTAGCCTCCATTCTGTCATCATGCAGGATGTGAAGCTCCTCGGTAGGGATGACGTGAGCATAATTGTATTAGAAGTGTCTCAAACTCAGGTCTGAGGTCATTTAAAATGAACTGTGTCACCTACAGTGCTGCAAAGACCTAACTGGCTTTTATTTTTTTTCTTCACTATACTGTAAATGAATGTCTTCATATTTCAGTTTTATAATGGAGTTATGTGTTCATTTTGCTTAATATGTGTCTGTGTATGGTATGTGTATATAGATGTGATTAAATTATTGGTGGGTGGTAATGGGATTTTTGGCCTGATTTTGCCCTGGGAATGTACCTCATATCTGGGGAAGGCACCAAACACCTCTGTTCTAATTTCTCTGAGGAGAATGGAATAGCGAAGTGACTCCTTGAAGACACGACTGTGTTTCTTTCTACCTTTATAAGTAAAAGTACAGTATAGTATTTCTCTGTGCTTTTCTAGATGCAAAAGACTATTGCCTGTTGGGTTTTTTTTCAGTAGTGAGTTATAGGAGCAAAGTAGAATGTAATCCTTTCTTCCAAACCTGCAGAATTCAGCCCATGGGCTCAAATTTTCTGATGTTCTTAGCCAGAGCTGAGTATCTGTCTTTATAGTTGGACACTCATCAATATCAATAATCAGGGAATTACAGTGGTTGCCTGTCTACAAATGTACCCAGGTCTGAAATGTTAGTCTTTGGGGGAAAATTTTAAAAGGGATTTCATATGTAGAAGTAGTTCATATCTAAAGAGACAGTTTAAAGCAGACTTTGGACACTGTAAGTGGTGGTGCAGCTGTGATTGTGCCGTTTGGAAACAGTGAGAGCTTCACAAACCTTAGCCAGGTTGGTGCTACAGTGAAATGTTGGTGCTACAGTGAAGTCAAATGTAGGAGAGTTACACAGCCAGGAGCCCAGAATGAATACACAGTGAGTACCATTAAACCTCACAAACTACTGTATATGCATATTCAGAGTGTGTGCCATACTACTTCTTATTTTTATACCAGTCTCCTAAAGTGCATGCCTAGGGAGCTGAATATTTAAATCACTGTTACGACAGGAAAAAATATTTATATGAGTTACATTACTGTGCCATGGCTTTGCCTTAGTTGTGCAGAATAACCAAATACAGTTCAAACACTCCGCCAGCACGAGGGGCTGTTGCCTGTGCAGTGCCTCGTGTCACCATGGCCTGGGGTGGAGCCCAGCCTGCAGCGTGGCTGCTCTGAGGCATTTACCCAGCTGTGCTGCCACTGCTGGCACACAGGTGTGGAAGGGAGTCTGAGAGACAGAAATACTGTGTTAGACCGGGGTTTTAAGGGACCAGCTGATTTTTCTGAAGTGTGCTGTAAAGCTAAGAGTGGCAGTTTTTCTCAGGATAATGACAGTCTGGAGGGTGTTGTTATCAGTACACCCAGTGGCTGCATGGAGAGGACAGCTACAAACAGTGTTAGCTGTCCGTGTATGAGTAAGTGATCTCTTGCTGCAAGTTCACTGTGGTTTTACTCTCCTCTATGAATGTTAGAGGCACCCGTGTGTTCCGTGGAAGGGTTTAGGGCTACTGCTGAAAACTGTACTCTTTTGAGTAGTCTCGTGTCACACAAAGGATTGCTCAGCAAAGGTTATTCATGTGTATAAGAGTATGCAAGATCTGACACAGGGGTTTTCTTTTATACTTGTAAAAAACCACAAATTAAAACGTTGAAAATATCCATCAAGTTGTGTTGGTATCAGTTCTTAGTCTGCTGCTT
This sequence comes from Acanthiza pusilla, assembly GCA_036630365.1. Classification (NCBI taxonomy): domain Eukaryota; kingdom Metazoa; phylum Chordata; class Aves; order Passeriformes; family Acanthizidae; genus Acanthiza; species Acanthiza pusilla. Next base: position 27,038,084 of record JAXCHO010000098.1, read on the forward strand.
TCAGAAATCCAGAGTAAAGGTTACAGAGCACGCTGTCATCTGTCACCATGCAGCAGCAGAAATGTTTTCAAGAAGACCTGATGGAAGAATTGATCTGTGATTGTTTTAGGAGCACTTTACCTCCAAGCTTCCATTGCTGTTTAGCAGAAAATTTTGTAAGAGGGGGCAGTTTAAGAGGCCAGTGTTGTATGGAACAAGATTAGTATATGTTTTTCATTGTCAGTATGAGAGTATTTACTGGTTTACATTGGGAACTGGGAGGAAATCATTCCCTTATAAAGAATATTTTAACTTCTTTTCTGTATACTTGTTTCACACTCATCTGGATTTACCATGTACTTATATCTGACCCTGGGAGTATCCAGCAAAATCAGTGCTGAGGGGTCTTGTGGAGGGAGAGGAACACACAAAAACTTAGCAATACATGTAAGTGTTTCTAAATTTCAACATATAAAATAGACACGTGTTTTGTAAATGTGAGTGTAAATAGATAAATTACAACAAGTTGTAATGTGGGCACATCACTTTCATGAGCATCGAGAAAAGATTTCAGAAGTCCTGGTGGTGACTGACACTACTGTCTGCTAGTAAGAGCAGCACTCCCTATACCACAGAATTGGTGGATACTTGGGCTTGGTAAACTAATTTTTTTTTTTTTTTTATTTAGAAGTAGTTTCTTTTCTTTCTTTTTTCCCCATAGTAGCTGATATATCTAGCCTAAAGCAATGAACCATTTTCTATTACTTTCTGCCTATTTGAGGGGCTTATGTACCAAAGAAAATGGGGTTTTGAACTCAGATATTTGCAAGCCAGACATCACAGCATTTATAATCTTGTATTTTAAAGTGAAGTTGTGGTGAGTGCCTCAAGTCACTCAGGAATCAGCCCAGAAACGTGAATATACAGTAATACAGCAGAGATGGTAAGTTTGATTCACCAGAGACTGAAGACTTGAAAAGTAAGAAGTATTAAGGATTATGTAATTTCCTACTGACCAAGAAAAAAAAGTATAATAAAACTGTTAGGTCTTGGGGTCACCCCAAAACTAGACTAAGAATGAGAGGTAAGTGCTTCAAAATGACTATATGGAAGCTTACTGAATCTCTGCCCTGAATGAACAACTTCATATTCTGGAAAAAAGGGACAGTTTTATCCTTTTTTTTTTATTACATGCAGTTACACGGAAAATCTCTTGCAACTGAAATAAAATTTTATGGAAATGATGAATGTCTCTATTCAGCTATGAAAATTTTGCCTTTCAGGTGTGAAATTCAGATGTGAATGCATCTGTGTGTAAAGGCTTCTAAACACAGACTAGCATTAATGGGGAAACACACCTAAGCAGAGGATGGATGCTAATTTGTTGGATGTTGCTTACTGAGATCCTTCTGGAATAACATCACAGTTGTAACATTTTGGCCCTGAAGGTGAGACCTGATTGATTTAATGAACTAGAAACAGCCTGTCTTAAATAGGTTATGTGCCTTCACGTTCATAATTGCTTAAGTTCCTATTTTGACAGAGCAAACAAAATGACAGCAGATAAATGTTACATATTTTAACTTCTGAAATGTCTCTCATCAGCTACTTGTTTCATCTGATTAATGTGCCCTGTCAGTACAGAGCTTTAATCAGCCACAGACACTCTGGAAAATGATTGGGAGCAGATTTAGATGGAGAGCAATGCCAGAGGTAGTCAAGGTGAAGATTAATTCACATCTGCCTTCTAGAGTGGGAAGTAAATGTCAAAAACAATAGCACAGCAGCTTGCAGACGAGGTGCCAGCATTGCATTTTGTTGTGTTTGTGCATGATTTGCAGTTCTTGTAAAAGGAATAAATTCTGTGCTGGACTCAGGAGCAAACAGAAGAGAGGTGCTTGTGATTGCTTCAGTTCTGCAGTTTCTGGCCCTCATAGCACCAATGATATTCTTCATAATGTGTGTCCTGGCTACCTCCCCTCCCTCTCTGCTGCTTCATGGGGGTCATTTTAAATAGAATTGGAAAAACAAGGCATGGTGAAATGCTCAGCAAATTTTTTTCAGTAGGATTGCTCTTTTGGAGCCAAAGGTACCTGGCAATGAAAAGGACTGAACTCATGGAGTGCATCAATTCTTCATTGCCATGTTAAATATTTTAATAATAGTGATCAGTGCAATAATTCAAAGGCATGCAGGTGTCATTTAAAAAAATAAAGGGGAAAGGGAATTTTCTAAAAGAAGTAGCTTCAACTTTGGAGCTACAAGGAAAGTAAGAGCCCTACAAAAGCACAGTAATTAGGTGTTTCTCAAACTTCCTTTTCATTATGTTTATTGTGGACTTCCCTGCCCTCCTTATTTTTTTAAGCAGCAAGAAGAAAAAATACCAAGCAGGAGAGAGGGAAATATTTAACATTAAAAAAAGGTAAAATGTCACTGCAAACCTATGGAAATGTGTGTGTCAGCTCACAAACGTTGCATAGAGGGTAAGCCTAGATTTCCCCACTGATGCACTTGGAGAGGTGTAGTGCAAACCCCAGAAAGGAATCCAGGTACAGTGAGGCAGAAACTGTGAAGGTCTCCCTGATCTAGACATAGCCTCATGTTAAAAAGAAATCATTATCTATCTTTGTTGTTTGACTGCTTTAATACTAGCAGTCTTAATTATATGCATATGTATTTGTATACATATGATATATATAGATATATGTAATTATATGTGTGTGTATATTTTATGCATTCTATGTATTGCAGTACACACATGAGTTCTGCTTCTGCATCTGAGTCCAAATAGGCAATTTCCATGCTAATGGTCAGAACAGAAATGTTACCCCTGACATCCTGTGTGCAGTTTTCTTACACAATTCCACCTTCCTTATGCGTGGGAAGAAAAACAATGGGCCATGCAATATATCATGTCTTTTTTTAAACCACATGGTACCTGGATCATTCCTGTTTTGATCTAGTTTTCTTCATCAGCTGACAAGATATGATGTGCTGAAAAACCTGTCCGATCTTTGCAGAATGATAAAAGATAATTGATTGGCGAAACATGGGACACGGCACATGCTAAGCCTTGTTCATGGTGATTTGGCTGTGTGGATCAGAAATGAACCAAGCTTCCTCAGATTCAGAGGAAAGGGAAAGGGAAAACTTTGCAGGGGAGACAGGTTATCAGGTGGAAACAGGCAAAGAATGTAATAAGTGAGAAATTACTTCTGCCTTGCCATGAAATATGGGCTTCAGTAAGGACGTTGGTGGTGTGCTGTGAGGATTGATGGTAATGCAAATTCAGGGAAGGCTGCAGAGATCTGTGCCATTAACTTATCAGACAACTCAAATGCCAATGACAGCTGACTCTTCACCATAATTTACCATTGGTACAAAATGCAATGGAAGCCCCCAAGGGCACCAAGCAGGAATCCATTAGCCATCAATCACTTGTCCTATAATGTCCTTTAGCAGTCAAGGGCTTATGTGTTTAAGCTGCTATCTTAATAACCCATACATCACCATTCTTCTTGAGCACAAAGCAAATGAGCAGTTGTCTCTTCAAGTGAGGAAAGAAAAAAAAATCACTAGGGAAAGGGAAGTTTTGCCAGTGAGAGATCTAAAATTTTTAAAAAACTGTTTATGGTCTTAAGTGTTCCATTCATTCAAAAGAAGTTCTGGTGTAACAGAAAACTAAATACAATTTTAGCCTGTGTAGGAGTGTATTTGTATGGGAAAAAATACTGACAAAGGATTGGAGTATGATTTGGCAGACTCTCCCTGACAGGTAGCACAAGTCTCAGTGAAGTGACTTTGTGTCCCTTAATGCAAAAGGAAGTGTCATAGGTCACTGCAATTAGCAGTCAACAGCTCTGATTTTGATGAAGGTGAATGCAGCTCCTTGAGCTTTGGCAGAAAACGATGTGAGAGAAGGTTCTCTAAATCCAGCTGAGAAAGAAATGAGGTATCTCCAGCCTATTGCTGCTCCCATGAAAGCCTGAGCAGTGGAAAAAGCAGAATATGATTAAGCCACCATAACCTACATTTAGAGGTCATAAGCACAAGAAAGCAAATGAACAAATAATATTGTGGAAATTGTAGTCCCAGATTTAATCCACTCATTTAAATTTTGTTTTTCACAGTGATTTCTCTGGAAGTGCTAAAAATGGGTGACAGGAGGGAGGGCTGTGTGTGTATGTATAAACAGCTGTAAACAGTCTTGCAACAGAAGGATTCAATAATTATTAATCCGGTGGTAATTCAACCTGGAAAAAAGTCATCCCAGTTCAAAGCCCAAGTTATGTGACACCTGTGTCTTCACTGTGCTTCTCAAAGGGATGGATGGATGCTTCCAAACTTCTCTTTAGTGTAATTTAAGCCAGAGAGGAGGTTGTGAGATATTCTCAGGCCAAGTGTCCAAGTTATCAGGGAAAATCCAGAAGTAAAAAAGCTTTATCAAGAAAAATGAGTGAAGGGAAACATAAATCCAGTGATTGTGTGGCTGGAGCAGTGTAATTCTATAATAAGAGGCAATTTAAGTGTGACTTAGCAGCAGATAGGCGTCGTGCTCAATCTTGGCACAGGGATGAACCCCATTTTAGTAATCTAGCTGAAAGATAATTTTAAAGCAAAAGCCTCTTCCTTGGTGCCGTAATTTATTGTACCATATTATCTTGCTTAGACACATCCATTAAACATGACATCATTCCTCAATGTTTTCTCTACTGATATTACCGAAAATGAACATAAAACCAGGGCTGAGGGCTGTGTCTGTTAGGTGTCTGGTCACGGACAGTCATTGCTAACTGAGCAGGGTCACCCCCACACCTCCACACTGAGAGTTTGGAGGGAGAAAAACCAGCAAAAAAAGCTATCACAGCACTCCTTTGTATTTTGCAAGACAAACTGCAGCATTGTAAAGGCCTGTATTGTTACCCTGTGGAGGGTTTCGGCACTGAGGTGTTCACACCTGGGCCTGAAGGGGGATGCTGGAATACCCTATGGACGTGTAGTTACACTGGTACCATGGTCATGAGCTACCACAGCACAGCTTTAGCAGGCTGGGAGGCACCTCCTTTGTTTCTGGGGGTGGAAGTGGGGATGCAAACGCATGTCAGGAGTGATACAGCTTCAGCAGATCCTATTTGGAAGAACGGAAATGGGCTAATGATCTCCGGAGGTCCTTTCCCAGACTGTGATCATGAGCTGCTAATTAGAAATGGGATTTGACAGCCCAGAAAGAGAGAGGGAAAAGAAGGAAAGCGAGTTTGATCGGAGCGGAACAGGGCAGGTGTATAGGGAGGGAAGATCCGGGACGGACCGAGCAGGATCCCAGCTCCCTCCCCCCTGAGCCGTGCGGGGCTGGCGCTGCCGGCAGGTGGCACCGCAGGGCTGCTGAACCACCGACCCGGGCGAGACGGGCACAGGAGAAACTGTTCTCCCTCTTCTCACATCTCTTGAGAGGTTTTCTTGGGTGGGAGATCACTGGTGGAGTCCCTCCCTCCAGGCAGAGTTACCGTGGGCTATCACCAGCGCGTGTAAACGAAGTGGATCTGAAGCCCTGGGAAGAGAAGCCTGGCAAATAGATGATGGTTGTGTTCCAGAGCCACATTAGCGGATCATAAAGCTGGTACCCTGCCAAAAGGCTGCCCTCTGGGCTCCCTCTCCCTCAGTCCCACGCAAAGCCAGGTTATTCCAATCTCTGCTTTTACGCATGAGAAGTTATGCTGTCCCAGCTTTACTCCAGCTCCTCCTGGAAAATGCTGCCTGCTTAATGAAATGAAGTTTCTCTCCGTACTTAGGGCATGTTGCTGCTGGTGGCTCTTCCTTCCAATAACACAGCTGTGTGCAGGACTCTGGCCCATTTTGTGATGGTGCTGCTTGACTTCAAGCCAAGACTGGTGTGGCAAGCATCATCTGGATCAGACATGGATTTTTTTAATACAGCACGTGGGTCTCTCATGATGACTGCAAAAGCCAGTGTGAGGAAGTACTGGAGCAGGGAACTACATTGAGAGTTACGGTGTAAAGCAAAGACCTAGAAGGATCTGCCAGTCCTTGTTGGAGTCTCATTGACCTGTTTTTTCCTGGCTCACAGCTATCTGCTTTTCTGCCCTCCTCTCAACATGGAACCATTTATTTTGTAAAGAAAAGAGAAAGAGCAGAGTTTCAGACTATGTCATTCCCTTGAATGAAGGCAAGTGCACACACTGACAACCTGAGGCTGTGTGTGAAGAGTCCCTTCGGGGAAGACATATTGACAGGTCTTGTTTTCTTCTTCCCCTTTGGTGTAGAATCAAGGGAAAGTTGGTAAACAGTGAATGCGCAGCATTCAAAATAAAAACTTCAGCCTAAAATGTAAAAAGAGGTTAATCAAGGTCTCTCCTTGGCTTTCCTCCTTCTACATGGGAAGGAGGAGCTGGATCCGTCACTCTGTTCTTTTGGGGTTTTTATTTGCAGAGTTTTTCTTTGTCCCTTTTAGGGACATGTGTGAAACCCCTAGGCCTATTGCAAGCATCTGGCATTAAATTTGTGCAGCAATACACAAACCATTATTGCATAGAGCAGGAGAGGAACTAAATTAATTCCTAAGCAATGGGGTAAAATTCCTGCAAGGAAATGAAAAACCCTGAGACATGAATACTTTTCAGTACTGTCATGCTGCAAAAGGATCACTGTTTACCTAACTTTTCAGCACAAAGAAGGATGAAAAATGCTGTGTGCAATCAAGTAGCTTCAAAGAAGTTTAATAAACAGAATGTGATGGCATGTAATTTTTCCACACTTCAGTTTTACACTCTTACATAATTAATACACAGCTGCCAACATTGTTTTTTCTTGTACAGGATTCATTTTCCAAAGTAGAACAAAGTATAAAATATGCAAGTTTTTGTAATAGCAAAGATGTTTCATTCATTTAGAAGGTGGAACCACCAGAATTCAATCAGGGGTGATGTATGGGTGGTTTTGGTACCATTTATACTCAAACTTGCCGCTTGCACAATAGGCAAAGTTTGCTGTGCTTGTTGTGTCACCTTTGGAATTAACAGAAAACTCACAAACATTGGGGAGCACCAGAACTCACTGGCTGTGGAAGGGTCCAGCACCTCTGCCCTTTCTATTAGGCTCAGGCAGTGAGATCAACTACTTGCATTTGATGATTGCTAGGCCGAGGGCAGCTGAAATATATTCTGTTTCATGGTCTGTGTCCAAGCTGTTAAAAGGACATCAGACTTTGCAACTGTTGTGACTGATTCAAGAGCAGCCCCTGCAGGCCACAAACCTCCTGAGCCAATAAAGAAATGTTTCAGGGGCTATGGCGCCTGAGGAGATTCCAGGCAAGGCAGAGCTGTGGTAGCTCAAAGCATCCTGGATGCTCACACTGGCTCACCCCAGAGAAGGCACACGTACCTCACCCGGAGCTTAGGGGAAGAAAAATACAATGAGAACACTGCCATTCCAGGGCAGGGAGAGTAGGCTGGTCTTCACTGCAACAATGGACATCCATAAATCAGAATTTTCCCCCTCCTTCCCTTCCCCAGCCACTCCAACTGTTTAACTTCCAGAGACTACCTCCATAAAAAACTACGGTGAGCAGACCCTCTGATGACATCCAGCATCCCTGGAAGTGTTACCCCATCCCTGGAAACACCCAAGGTCAGGTTGGATGGGGCCCTGAGCAACCTGAGCTAGTGGGTGGCCTCACTGCCCATGGCAGAAGGGTTGGAAGTAGATGACCTTTAAAATCCTTTCCAACCTAAACCATTCTATCATTCTGTAATTCTGGCAACCACTTGGGATGGCCATCAAAGGGGATTCTGTGAGAGTCAAAACTATAAAAAAGCAGGCTGTCCTGTGACACACACTCAGTTTTGGCCAGAGCAGAGAGGAATTTGCAAGGCTTGAATGTACCAGACAAAGATGAATGTTAGATTACACTTTGAAGTTTCTGTGGACATTGAATTACTGGAACAGCAATAATACTAGTGATCATTTATCAACAAAGATCATCATGAACTGCATCTCAGTCCTGATGTGATAAACAAAAGACAGGTCTGGGCAGAGGTAACTTTTCTGTGCTTTCTATGTTACACTACAGCATTAAAAATTATATAAAGCGGCAATATATTTTTAGCAGAAAACCTAACTGATTGTATAATTTATCCTTTGTATCACAAAGAAAAAGTCTATTTCAACAGTTTATATGCATTTGAGTTATGAAACGTTACATGTAAAGTTGGTAGAAACAGATTTGAAACAGACCTGGGGTCATGATTAAATGGTTAACTTATTTCCTAAATGAATGAGAAAGGAAACAGGGTGCTGCAACCTTTTGCTCTCACTTCCTTGTGAGAGAAGACATAGAGGCTGTCCCACAGAGCGCGGGGCTGCTGTGCACACACATCTCAGACAGCCATGGGGAACTGGGTGGAGAATGAAGGACTGTCCATCTTTGTCGTTGTAAGTACAATTTTTATTGTGATTTATGTCTAATAAAAAGTTCTACAGAAAGTTGTGCTAAGCAGTTCTCACCGTGCCAGCGAATGATGCACCTGATTATGCTGAAACTAGGGCAGCAAGTGCAGGGAAATGCTTCAAGGGAAAAACTTATAAGAAGCTCTCTCTGGTATTTGAGTTGCTGTAGGCTTCATTGTTAACTGAGAAATGATTGTGTGTTAACTTTACCTTGCTTTATTAGAATATTTTAGTTAAGCAAAACAAAACATTAAAACTCATTTAGCTGTGCACTTCAACAGAGAAAGAAATTAAACAACCACCCTTTCAGGCACTTTTATTGACAGAAGTGGGGGAAACTGAAAGCGCAGTGTCTTGATGGTATAAAACATTTATTAATGTCAGATTCAAGAATTTAGAGCAGAAATTTATGAATCCTTAAGACAACTAATATTTGAATTGAATTTGTTTACAGCTTGCATAGATGGGCTGTGAAAGTAGGTTAAATTAATTCTGAGCAAGATTTAAAAGTACAGAAAATCCCAGTTGCATTTACAAGTGCTAAAGAGCAAGCAGGGCAGTCCTCCTTGGAGAAAACAAAGTGTTTTCTTTTTTCCTTTCCCAGGGTGATATAAGGACTATAGGTATACCTATATACATATATTATGTACATATACATATTAAAAACATACACAACACCAAAATGTAAGAGCAGCTAAGGTATTGTGGCCAAGTGCAGTCAGTAGATGTAAATACTGAAAGGAAGACATCGAAGTTACGTATCTGTGGTGACTGAAATGCGAGCATCTTTATTCCAAGAGGCATTTCTGCTGCTGTGAACTTGCTTATTACATTGTAATTTAGGAACATGACCCTACAGCTATGGCACTTCAGTGCTTTGGAAGGGAGTGACTGTGTTTGCTGTCACCTTCAGTGACTTGAGGAAGTTGAAACTGCCAGGAGGTGAATTCTGACTTTTTATTTTCTTTTTTTTTTTCCCCACTAGAACTGAAATATTAAAAGGATTAAGTAAGAGGCCTTTACTTTGTTCAAATAAGGAATTTGGTTTTTGGACCTCAAAGCTATAATAAGGTCAACTAATAGGGAAGGAAGCTAATGGGGATATCGACAAAGAAGACAGATAAAAGGGTAGATCACTGGAAACCTTACCCAAGTGTTCTGCCTTGGCCTCTACATCTTTACTGAACACTGAGGAGGTACAGGGTTGTCCAGTGCTTGACAGAAACAAGACAGACACAATTTCTACTGATGTACCTCAACAAAAGAGAAACACACTGCCAGAGTGTGCCACTGTCACTTTTAATAAATATCCTAAGCACTTCAACCTGAGATAAGTCTTGTGTTTTGGTGCGGACTTGGGGATTTCCTGTATACTGCCTTACCCTGATGGAAATCCCTTCAGTTCCCAGTATTTATTTGCATTTCAAGATCTGAACTAATCCCATTTTTTAATGTCATTTGAGCCAAAGAACTAACAAAATGTATGGGTTAGGAGGGGTGAGGGACTCTATTGTCACTTTTTCGGGTGTTTCTCCCAGTTTTCAGACTTTCTGTTTTAATGCACCATTTGGTAAAATTATTTAGACTAAGTGTGCAGTGATACAGGTTTGTTTCAATATGGGATGTGAAATCAGCCAACCAGCCCCAGGAGGGCAAATATCCAGATTTACTCTGATCTCTTTGGCCAAATGGACTTGTAGCTGCCTAAAAGTTAATAACTTGTTTTTCCCTAAAGAAACCTGCACCACAGGATGTGTAAGTGTGAGAAAATTCTGCAGTATAGCTGTGAAGGGGCCCAGTTTTTGGTAGCCTACACGTTACCAAAGGGCCTGTGTTGAATATTCCCTGCTGGCTGATTTCAGAGCTTCTTCTTGAATTCATCCCTATGTTTAATTTAACCCATGTAAATTTAGATCTCAAGCTTCTTTGTCCTTTGTCACATCTTCCAGATCTCCCTCTTACATAGGTTTATGTGCCTGTGAAACTGCCATTTGGAAGAGTCCCTAAACTTTAATGGTGTTTGCAGATTCCACTGGACTCACAGAATTAAACACTTGTACTATGACAGTTCTGATACAACTATGTCTAAGCTCCTGGACCTTGAAAAAATTTCAGCTGCACATTGGTGTATTTTGGTCTATTGTCATTCCTGTACCCTGTGTTCACACATCAGAGCCCATTTACACCAGAAAGATTTCTATCAGCCCTGCTGAAAACTATATACCCTGCAGTAGGGCTCTGTGTGCAAACAGCAGCACAGGGAACTAACTGACAGTTATCTGAACTGTGTGCATTCAGATGGATTATCTCTAATAACAAACTGTAAGCTTCCTGTTTAATTCTCTTTCAGCTTGTGTGGCTGGGCTTAAATGTCTTCCTCTTTTGGTGGTACTACCTCGTGTATGATGTCCCACCAAAATTCTTCTACACCAGAGTGCTCCTCGGCGTAAGTACAAGACATTACTATTTTGGCATAGACAGAGCACACAGAGCAGTTTTGAATAGTTTTAGTTGATCTAAACAGGATCTAGTGGCTGGAGCAGCAGGCTCATGTAGAAGTCACATGCAAATAACTGAAAGCAGAGGGATGTACAGTGGTTCTGAATAGAAACCTGGTACACAAAATAGAGAGATCCCATTCTAAAGATGTTTTCAGTTAACTATTATGCTAGTAAATAAACTAACTATTATGCTGGTAATTAAAGCAAACATTTATTGTGGCTGCTTTATTAAGCAAAAGATGAATAAAGTATTGCCATTGAACTATTGTGCAATCATTTCCTCTTGCAATTATTTTTCAGAGCATGAATAGTTGACAAAGATATTGGCTCTGAAAAGCAATCATCATTCATATATTCATCAAGCTTGTGAATGGTAGTCAAGTAGTAAAGTGATCCTGGATCCTGGGCTACTCCGTATAATCCAACTGGTTAATGCAGCACTATGTGTCCTACTATAAACTTCCTTCCAAAGCTACTACAGGTCATGACCAATTGAAGGGGAAAATTAATTTGTTCACATATTTTAAAACCCTGATCACAGACATAAAAATCAGCCTAAGCTTTGGATTACAGAGTGCAGCATTTTGCCAAAGGTTTGCAAAGCCGTGGTTTAATTCTACAAAGCATGAAATCCCATTCTGCATACGGCTTCAGATCTGTGGATCAAATCCTGTCCTTTGCAGTCATGGTGCAGTTCCCTTTGAAGTCACAGAGACTCGTGCTTGGATAAGTAGAGCTCAGTGTAACCCCTAACAGCTGTGGTCTGAGACCTAAAAGGGTCTCAATCCATGCAAGGAGAGCAAATATTATTTTTCCTTCCCTTCATTGTGTTTGGATTAATATAGTCATTATTCCTTCATTTCAAACAGTTTGAAAATCTTAAATAATTCAGGGTGTAAAGACCAACATTAAGGAAATAGATTCCTAAAAGCTGAGGCAACAAATTTCCTTAGACTCCTTTACAGACAGAGAACTGAAACCACTTCCCTTATAAGCTGCCCATCTACTGTAACCCACACCAAACTGAAACCACAGACTTTCTTTACAGCCTTGGGACACGAAACTCTACTAATGGCTTAGATTTGCACCTGTGTTTGACTGTTGATTGCCAGACATGACAGAGAGCTTTTTATACAACCATAATGTATCAAAACTGAAAACAGAAGGTGTCTGTTTATCTGCAGGAATGTTTTCTGCCTGCACATGTCTCTGACTTGACTAGAGCATGATTACACTGAACATTCACGTCATTAATGTGACCTCTAAATCTCACACTCTTTACAAGTTGCCATATAATACATAAATTAAATTTGTGCCTATCCATGCCCTGGATAATGTCTTAGATAATGCACTTAATAAGAGCATCTCTCTAATTACAGCGTGCTCTGGCTCTTGCAAGGGCCCCTGCAGCCTGCTTGAATTTCAATTGCATGCTGATTCTGCTGCCGGTATGTCGAAACCTGCTCTCCTTCCTCAGAGGATCAAGTGCGGTAAGATGAAGAAAGAATTTCGAAATTTATGAAAGATAACCTAAACAGCCTTGCAAATATACCAAGAAACTTCGTCCAACTTCCCCAAATATACCATATTTTGAGGATGTCCTCTTACAAGAAGCAGATAAGCCTGGAGTTTTGCTATGAGCAAGACTGAGGTCTAGTGCCCATGGGGTATCTAGAGCTCTGCTGAGAGTTTAGCTTTGCATTAATCTCCTTCAAATCCTCCCTTTTTTGCTGCCTCCTGGGCATGGTGCTGCCCTGGATGCAAAGTCCTTCTTTTGGCTGGCAGCAGTTGTTAGTGCTCACACAGATCCACCCTGTTTGTCACTGATGCTGCACCCACTCAGAGAGGGAAATATTAGTCCCTTCTTTGCATGCTCAGGTCTTAAGGTAAATGTGGTCTTTTATAGACTTTCAGAATGAGACTGCTTTTCAGGTGGCTCATAAATTACACTCTTTCTGGTCTGAGTTGCATTTCTATCTCAGGATGAAATAATTCACAGGCCTTTTGACCTTTCCTAGCTCCCAAATGCAGATGTTACACACAGCACCAAGGAACCACCACTAAGAAAAGGACACCTGATTCTAGGTAACAGCTGGAGAGGCTTCCTCTGATAGTACTGACTGTATCACACTTCCAAAATCTAGACTTCTGGCTATTACAGCAGAAATAATGCAGACAATGAAGGTCATGGCCCAGTGAAAAAGCAATATTCTCAAGCCCATGAATTGTCTTTCCAAATGTATAATGATTCCTCCTTTCTTTCTGGGCACTTTAATATAAACAGGATCAACAAAACCAGTTCCCAGAAGTTGTTTTTTATCTCTAAACCTGGTATAAATCCTTTCTTGCAAATGAGGCAGCCTGTGGGGGCTGAAAAAGCAGAGCAGAAGAGGAAGTGATAAAATAGATGCTGTCTTTCAAGAGTCCTTCATAAGGGAAGATATGAAGCAATAAGAAAATAACCAGAGACAACTCAGGCTGTACTTCCATCTAGTACATATATCCTGACAATGTGACTGAATAAATGAGATGTGCCCACCACATTAAACTCTTAAATTACATTTAAGAGCAAGGCGAGTGCTCTAGCCTTTTTAAGGAATAACACTTAGGAACGTAAAGTTGGAACTACACATCAGGCTTTCAGTCTTTTCCTATACTCCTTCAGATCCTGGGATGCTGCAAAAGCAGACAGTCATACCCTCCATGTATGTAAAAGGAAAAAGGATAGTAAATAAAACTGTAGGGTTAAAGTTGTTATTCCCCTGCCCTAAGGTAGATCAACTAGGATCAGCCAAAATTCAGAGCTGACTCCCCAGGCTGCAAAAGTCAATAATGAACATAAATTTAGAAAGAAATAATGTTGCTGTGGATTAATGCAACTGGAAAATAATGATGAATACTTGATCATACAAGGCCTTCTTGAGATTCCACAGTTGAAAAGCTGGGCAGAGGTCTTCTGAAGTCAAAGTGGTGAATGAGCTGAAGATACATATGGGGACACAAGTGGAAGGCTAAAACCTGGTTTTGAGGTGTTGAGAATCGTACTCCAGCTGGGACTTTATGCTACTTGTGAATTTCTTCTCTTGAAGCTGTCCCTCTTGGTGTTCAAGATTCAGTCAGTCCTTCTGCCCTGGGCGCTGTGGTAGAGTCACTCAGGCTACACCCAGCATAAAAATGAGTCCCAGGCAGGGAGATCCAGCTGCATTCCTGCTGCCTGCTGGCTGCACACTCTCTTGCTGTTAGCTGGGAATGAGGAAGCGAAGGGCTCTGGGGGTGAGCGAGGGCAAGGAGGGGCAGAAAATGGTCTTTGTTTAGCTTCAGTTGCTTTTTTTCAATAAATCTACACCTCAGGAAGGATGTAATTTTAGATCTTAAGCAAAACACGCATGGCCCAGTGAGCCAGTGGCAGTGTCAGCACTGTGGTGGCCTTAGCACAGGGGGACAGCTGATTATGCTTGTGTTGTTGTCTCTAATTAACTAAGCTCTGCAGGTAACAACTGTGAGGGTCTATAAGAAAAATCATTTAAATATCAAATAATTTATTGGAAGGGTAGTGACCTTCCCAACAGCAATGTCATCAGGGTCAAGAATAATAAAGAATTGTTCAAATCCAATGTTCAATGGGAATGTACTGAAAAGTCTTGCCCTCTCCATCCTGCCACCCAGAAATCATATGCTACAAAGTTATTTTAATTTTTAGTTGAAAAACAGCTGTGCTGTCTTTTCATGCCCCCTCATTGCTGTATTTATCACTGTTGTTAATGAGCCTCATGACTGAAGGCAGCAGGAGCTCTCTGCCATTGCTTGGCCTTCCTTTCTTAGACAGATCAAGTGGATTTTGCAAGGGAGTCAAGCACTTCCTCGCTGTGCTACATTTTATTCTACAATCTTTTTTTATTGTCTCTCAATATATGTGATACAAAAAGGCCAAATTTCTCTTGGGTGTTGTTATAGTCTGAAGTCATTGTGACAGCCCCAGAGTATTTGCCTTTTGTGAGGAAATGTTTGTGGTAGTTTGCAGAGTGTTTTCTTCCCTTATCCAGCAAGCAAACGCAATACAAACATACAGCACATGACAATCATGCTTTCTGCTGTGTGGAGACAGCAAATGCCAGCTTCACAGGAACTTACAGCTCTAGGAGAACTCCCAGTTACTGCAGTGCAATTCAGATGGGGCCTGCTAGGAGCTCATCATCATTTGTAATGAAAATATCATTCTGTTTTTCCTTGAGAACAAGTTTTTTGGTTTGTATCTGCAGAGGTTTTTGCTATTTCTTTTTGGGTAACTCCAGTACCAAGTTGTAAGTGAACACCTGGGAATTACACCTACTATTTTGGGGAAGGAATACCTCCATATCACTGCCGTGGGTGACTAACACATTTGGGATGGGAGGTCCCTGAGACAGTTATATCCAACTTTGTAGCCCATTTCTAGATCATTCCTCCTTCTGTTTATAATGTACAATTCAAAACAGATAAGATGCATTCCTTTGTCGTACTAGATGCTATTTTTTTTTCTTCTTATCAAATACTCTGTTTCAGTGGGATGTGTTAAAACATAATCTGTAATTTCTGTTTTCTGAAAGACAGGTGCAAATATTTTTTGTCTATATTTTGGAATTCTAAATTTTTCTTAGCAATGCCACCAGTGTGCTCAGGGCCTCTGGCTTTGTACCTACATTTTAAAAGTGTGCATAGACAACACAAATAGTCTTCAAATATCCTTTTCTTCAAACCCAAAGTGCTGCTCTACCCGTATCAGACGACAGCTGGACAGAAACCTCACCTTTCACAAAATGGTGGCCTGGATGATTGCCCTTCACACTGGTTGGTACTCTAACATTTCTTTGGTTACTGCTTTCTTGTGTATGTTTATTGCTTCCTTGTGTATTTTATGTGGAATCTGGGTGGGATCCAAGTTCTTAAGGATATGGGCAGAAATTATTTCATTAAAGGCATGTGCCAAGGCTTAAATCAGTTTCCAGATATGAGCCAACTGGGAGAGAGCAAAAGATAAACAAGAAAGAATACCTTTATTTTGAACCATCAGTACCATTTATGATAGTTTAATAAAGGGTGTTTAGCAATGCTCTGAGAACCAGATACCCTGGATTTAATTCATGTTTAGACTTATTTCTTATCTGGCATGTCTGAAACAAATAACAGAAATTATAAAAAAAACCAAAAGGATATAAAAGCTTGGGCTGGCCGTGACAATGGTTTTCTATTTTATCTCTCATTTCTTAACCTCAGGGCTTTCTATCTTTCTTTTCATCAAATTTGTCACTTCTCAGTGCACGTACCTTACAAATCATGTGCCCTAGTGCTGGAAACTTCCCTTTACTTCTTTCCCTCCCCCACCCAAAAAATGTAAACTTCATGTGGTATTTAACAGTTAAATACATCAGTGATCTGGAATTGTGATGAAGAGGGTGAGAGCAACAAAGCTCTTAAGGTGCAGTTGACAACTGTGACAAAGTCTCAAATGTCACCCAAAATCACCGAGTACTTGTGGTAAATGCTGATTATTCCTTTCCTGTCACTGCTAGCAATTCACACCATCGCACATTTATTCAACGTGGAGTGGAGTGTGCAAGCTCGTGTTGAAGAGAAAGGCACTCTGGCAGCTGTGCTTTCTGGCCTTGGAGACAAACCAAATGAAAGCTATGTCAACTTTTTTAGACAAACTATTGCGGTAAGGGACATCAGACTCTGAAGAGTGATCATTACATTTGTTTAGGTAATCATATAAGACCATTTGAGCAGAGTGCCTATTTCTGGTGTCCACAGTCTGGGTTTGGACCAACTTGCAGAGAAACCTTGTAGAATCCATTCTTCTACATTTGCCAGTAATATCATTGCTGAACTTTGGTAGTACTTTAAACTTTTTCACCTGAGAATTTCAAAGTAGTTTTAAAACATTATGTAAAAACAAATACCCTGTAAAGCAGTGTCCTGAGTTAGACATGGCACTCAGAAAGGCACACAGAAATCAAGGCAAAAGTTTTGAGGTTGGGCAGCTTAATCTCTGGTCCGTGGAGGAAAAAAAAGGAAGGGACTTCCTTACTCCTCAGAAGAGCACTTAGCATACAAACTCTGCATGACTTGAGTCTCATGGCTGTGCAAGAGGAAAGGAGAGCTTTCATTTAGCTCCCAAAATACAGAGGTAGGGCTCCATCTCTTAACACCAGAGCTGTGCAAATGTATTCGCCTTCCCCAAGCCTGTCCTGCTGAGCCATGGCAGAGTAAGAAACAACGTTTGGTATGTGAATTGGTGGAAAACCCTTTTTCTCTACTTCCACTCCCCTGAGTAAAGGTAAACTTGCAGTGCAACACAAATGGAGTGGGACTTTGGCATCAGATGACTTTAGCAAGGTAAAGGGTTTGGTGAGTGGTGGGTCAATCAGCTCTGCTTTGGTGCAACCTCTTCCTTAGACCAATGTGTACAATTACTTCACAGAACCCCATTGGGGGCCTATATGTGGCTTTCACGTACTTGGCTGGCATCACTGGGGTTGTCATCACACTGGCCCTCATCCTCATCATCACCTCATCCACCAAAACCATCCGGAGATCGTATTTCGAAGTGTTTTGGTACACCCACCATCTCTTTGTCATCTTCTTTATTGGCCTCGTCATCCACGGCGCTGGGTGAGTATTTGCACTTATCATGAAACACATGATAATTACTGTGTCTTCACTTAAAGCTTAAATACTTAAATACTGTGTCTTCACTTCCTTCACACATGAGGACAGGGACTTCAGACCCTGAGCAGCAGTTGTTTTTGATGGTAGTCATGGGCCAATCCAGGAGGCTCTCACTGATATGTGCAATAAGCTCTCCACACGCAGGAGGTTCCACGTGACTTTGGCATATTTAAGCTCACTGACATTCAGCTACTTCTGATATCTTAATTGCAAAGCTCTTTTCCAATGTTTCTGTTTCTAACTGTAAATTTGCCCTTCTCTCATAAAAAAGGAATTGCGTCATACACATGTGTGTAAGGAGCTCTCAGTATAAAAATTACATAGAGTATAGAATTTTATTGGGTAAATGAAAACTATAGTAATATAGATTTGTCTTTCAGGCTTGGATGAACTTCTAATATTAACAGCATTTCAGAATAGACTTTTAGCTGTTTCAACTTAGATATAGGCATTCATAAAGTTTTCTGACTCCAAATGCCAAACATTTTTCTGCTGTTGCCTCGTTCTGTATCTCCTTCTGAAAGAGTTTAAAAGCCTAATGAAACAGTTTTAAGATTACCCAAACACAATTTTAGAGCTTAGAAAAATTAACTTTAGATGTATTTTATAAAACTAAAGAACTGATGAATAAAGAAAAAAGATTCAATTATCCAAGCTACATTTCAATAGTTCATAATTACACTACATTGTCCATTTTAAAGGAAATCCTACAGGCAATAGAAAGTGTGCTTTAAAAATGCCCAGCAAAAATGACTATTCAAAACCACTTCCTTTCAGTCCATTAGTGCCATAAAAAAGACAGAAATGAGAGTAAAACAGGAAGAATAAAAATAGAAAGCAGATAGGAATCGCCCCCAGCATATTTGTCCATTCCAACTTTCATAACAAGGAGATGGTTAGAGCAAAACCTGTGGAACGAAAAGAACAAGTGGTTCATGTTCTCTGCAGCAAATATTGTATAGCTACTGACACAATGTCTGAACTCACCATTAGTTACTATGCAATGCTATCAGAAAGAAAGCACTGCTCTTTCCAGAGGTCAGTGAAGAGCATATATCTAATAAAACTTGACTTTTTATTTACTTTAATGTTCATTGTACTCCCACCATTTAAATTGTACTGGAATGAAAAGGCAGGAGTCTGGGCAGCAGTGGTTGTCAGCAAAGTTTAGCTGTCCTTTGGAAGCAGATAAACAGGAATATTATCATCTGTAGAGGAGACGATGCTTTCTGGCTGTGAACTCAGTGACCTCACTTATTTGGCCTTAAAGGCAATAATGACCTTTTGAGTTTACAGAAAATATTAATATACTAAGAAATATGAGACAGGCTTGTTACACTCAAGGAAGGCATCTCAACTGTGCAAAGATGGATGTCATGGAATGAGTATGAGCTGACAGTCTCAAAGGAACATGTTAGGAAGGGGCATAAATGCCAGTTTATCTCAGGGGAGAGAAGGCTGGCTCATGGATTGGTACAAACACACATCTGGGGATATACAGAAAGCTGAGACAGATTATTGATAGCATCAGAGGGGCAGATTCAAGAAAGATGGAGAGAGAATATTTACAAGAGCACATAGTGACAGGACAAGGGGGAATGGCTTCAAATGGAAAGGGAGCAGATTTAAATTATATATTGGGAAGAAATTCTTTACTGTGAGGGTGGTGAGGCACTGGCAGAGGTTGCCCAGAGAAGCTGTGGCTGCCCCATCCCTGGAAGTGTTCCAGGCCAAGTTCATGGGGCTCTGAGCCACCTGGGATAGTGAAAGGTGACCCTGCCCTTGGCAGGGGGTTGGAACTGGATGATCTTTAAGGTCTCTTCCAACCAAAGGCATTCTGTGATTTGGTTCTTCGACTCTACGACAATTCTTGTCTGTTACAAGCTGTTACAGCACTTTTGTAGCATGGATGGTTTTTTGTGCATGAGACAAATGCCCCAAATTTCCCACCACAGTAAATGTAAAGAGGAGAGAAGAGAGAGATGCAGTTCATTCGGCTTTGGAGTTAAAGAAAAACTTTCAGCTAAAAAAAGGAGAAATGTAAAGAGGAGAGAAGAGAGAGATGCAGTTCATTCGGCTTTGGAGTTAAAGAAAAACTTTCAGCTAAAAAAAGAAGTGATTATAAGGCTATACTGCTGAAAGATAAATTACAGTACTGGAAAGAGCATCTACACTGAGTAAGAACGGGAAATAAGTTTTTTCTTTCTCTTGTGCAGGGTACTGATGTTATCAAACCTTGATAGCACAGGTCAAGGCAAAAATCCCAGACCCCCTTTCCCTTAAGCAATGGTGTGAGCAGTGGAGGAAATGGGCTCCTCCTGTTCCCGCAACTCATCCCAGGCAGTGGCTCAGCTGAACCCATTAGTGGGGAAGTAAACTGCAACTGCTGATGTTCCTGCAAATTGCAACTCGTGATGCTCCTGGGACAGTGTCACTGCTTCCCTTTATTTTTCAGGCAGGATATTAATCAAACATTTAATGAAGAAGAGGCTCATTAGTAATATTTATGAGCAATATCTTACCTCTTGACACTGTGCAGCAGTTTTGTAATAATCCCAGGATAAATCTGTCACCCAAAGTGAGGCATGCATGTGGCTTAGATACCATGGGGTTTTTTTTGAAGTGTCAGAAATGTAGTCTGGTTCACAGAAACTGAGCTACAAAAGCAGAAAGAGAAGTCATGGGCAGAAGATAGAGAAGAATCATATTGGCACAAACCTGAACAGCCTGATCAAAACCAGACTGTTTCTAGGGAAAATTCAGCAGACCTTAATCTGAATTTTTCTACTAAGATCCCGAGGCTGGCAGAACTCCAGAGAGAGGCAGGAAATAGTGAACAAAATTAGAATAGACTTTTGCTCCTTGAAACTGAAACAACCTCTCAGCACCAGTTCTGCCACTGGAAATACAGCTGTACTGGATCAATCAGGATTCTTTATAATAAAACAAACAACAACAAAAACCCCAACCAAGCAAGAATATAGAGGTCAGATAATCAGCTGATACAAACTGGTATAGCTGCAGTAGCTGCTTTATTTCAAAAGCGTCTGTGGTCATTCACAGCGCCTGAGCAACTCCACAGCATTAGAGGGAGAGGAACAGCCAAAGGAAGAAAGTGTGTTGGAAAGGGATCTCCAAATTTCTAAAATAAACAGCAGAAAATATCTCTGTAGAGGTCAGTAGGAAACTGATTACTTGTCCATTCCAGGTTTTGGTTTTCTGGTTGTTTTGGTTGTTTTTTCTTTTGATCTGGGGTTTTTTTTAATTGAAGAAAAAAGGACAACAACTCAGAAAAGAACGAAGCTTTCTAATTGTGACCACATTGTGGAAGTGGTAATGGATGTAACTCTCAGTTCCTCACCTAATCTTGAAATCACTGTTTTATCCCACAGACTTTGCCTCCTTATTTTTATTTCTTTAATGGTAACTTTGTGGGTGGATGAGAGCAGTAAAACTGTATCAAAGCTGTATCAGTGCAGAAGTCCACAACTCCATAAAAAAAGAGTAGTACATAAATAGAATAACAACAAGGAACAGATACCTTCAATTTAATTTCATTGCCTTCATGATCTTACTCTTTTTCCCAGTCGTATTGTACGGGGACAGACAGCTGAAAGTCTGGCTGAACATAACCCAGAGATTTGCTACAAGAACTTCAGTCACTGGGGGAAGAATGGGGCTTGCCCAATCCCCCAGTTTTCAGGAAATCCTCCTATGGTAAGAACAGTTGGCTTGAGTGTAAATCTAATTGAAAATGTTTACAGTTTGCTCTTTTTTTTTTCTTAAATAATACAGGCAATTGCATAGAAAAGCAGCTCAGCACACTCTTCAATGGCAGCTTTCTTTACATGAAGCAATAGATTTTGACACAATGGATTGTGAGCAGAGATGGACTCCAGACAGACAACTCACTTTCAGTGTGCTGTAAAATGAGCACAGCTGACAAAGCAAAAGAGCAATTGGTATCTGAGGACTGTTTATCCAAAAAATAAACGATGGCTTCTGGGGATATCTAGAAAGTGCTATAATCCTCATAATAAATAGTTTCACATTATTAATGGACTAATGATCATTAACAGAAAATAATGCCCCTGGAAACATGAAATCAAAACTTCAGCTTTTATTAACTAGGGTGGTTTTTCTTTCACATTTCAGATGGATCTCTTAAAAGAAACCACATCTTTTCTTGCAGTAATACAGACCAGAGTCAATAATACATTAAGAATTTTATTCCATGCTTCACTTAGTTACCTTCTTTTTTAGACAGAGATGAAATTGCTTATAGGAAAATACCTTGCTGTAACTCTAGTAGAAAGTAAAAAGCCAGCTGCAACTCTCAACAAAGAAATTCCCTCTCTGACCAGAATTTTGAAGCTGTTTTATATCTTAAGGATTCCCTAATCTGGTTAATAAAGAACATAGATTACTCAAGCTTCACCTCTGCTCATAGAATTTCCAGGATTTAATTTGATCTAAGTTGCCATGTTGTCTAGTGGAAGGTGTCCCTGCCCACAGCAGGGGGGTTGGAACTACATGACCTTTAAGATTCCTCCCAACCCAAACCTTTCTATGATTGTATGACCTTCATCATCTGACTTATTTTATTCTGCTTACAGACATGGAAGTGGGTGGTAGGCCCCATGTTTCTGTACCTGTGTGAGCGACTGGTGCGATTTTGGAGGTCACAGCAGAAGGTTGTAATCACAAAGGTAAATCCTGATGCTCCAAGCAAAATAATTAATAACAGGCACAGCATTGCCCTTTTTTTCCCAAATGGTGCAGCCAAGCCAGAGGCTCCTACACAACAAAGTTGTCAGTGAAAGGAATGTTCTGTCTGCTGTCATGATGCCAACATCCTAACATCCAAATGCAGCTTCTAAATTGTGCAAGAGGAGGAAGTTAGCTAAGGCACAGGTCTGAATCTTAGGAAAGCAATGAATTTTCTACATTTTGGGTAAAAAATTCCACAGTGCAGAAATTCCACAGACTTAAGACCAATTTAAGACATAGAACAAATGACCCCTGAAAATGAGTTAGAGCGTGCCTGTTTCATGCACCCAAAGCTAAAGTTGAGCTTCCATTCCCCATGGTGTGTTGCAGAGATATTAACACTGATTCTGAAAGTCTGGCAGCCAAATTAGCACAGCACTGAGTCTAACCACATGAAAACTATCCTGGCCTTTCTCAGAGTAATTTCCTCACATGGCACTGTGCTGCATCCTGAGGACACACCCTCTTCAAATCATAGCAGGGTTTGAGGGATGACAATGGATGACTCTACCATGCTCTGTAACAATGCAGACACATTGGAAGACTCCTAAATATTGGTGTGCTTTCAGTAATTTTACCAAAATGTCCTGTGAGCCACTTCTGCACAATGTATCTATGGTGTCTGTTTAGTGCCCTGTTGGCAGAAAAGTTCTTTCACAGTCCTAGGAACTATCATTAATACCTCCACTAACAGACAGAGAAAATTGATTCTCCCTCTTGTAAATCTCTTTTGAAAAATGAAAATAATTTTGGCAGACAACTTTAGGATTAAAAATCCGTGACAGAATTACTGGTCTTGCTCCTAGAATATTTCTTCTATTTGTTCTTGGCTAAAGAATAGCCAAGGTCCCACCCAACTATAACAACAAAACATCCATTTCCAGCAGTACTACCTATCCAATACAGTAGAATAGCCCTATTTTTTCCCCTATATTTGCAGTCAGGTCCATTGACACTGTGTTCTGTGCCATAGTGTAAGGTCCCTCTGGAATTAACAATGTGCACACATAGATCTGGTGATGTTACAAGATGTGCCAGCCTGGCCTGTCCCTTTTATAATGACTGCAAATGTGTAAAAAAAAGTTTCAATCAAAACATCAGCATCCTCTGCAGGCTTTCTTATGGCTGTCAGGTGCTGATCCTCACTCTCAGTTCTGCTGGGAAGAAAGTTTTACCTGCTTTCCTTGCTCTCATAGCAGAGGATGATGTTAGTGATGGAGGATGTAGATACATCAGTGAATAGTGAAGACAGACATTTTATTTTCCTTTTTTCCCCCTTGCCCTTCTCACTGTAGGTGGTGATTCATCCCTTCAAGACAATTGAGCTCCAGATGATGAAAAAGGGCTTCAAGATGGAGGTTGGACAATACATTTTTGTCAAATGCCCAGCAGTGTCTAAACTGGAATGGCATCCATTTACATTGACTTCTGCTCCAGAAGAGGATTATTTCAGCATTCACGTCCGTATCGTAGGAGACTGGACAGAGGGCTTGTTCAATGCCTGTGGGTGTGATAAACAAGAATTCCAGGAGGCATGGAAGTTACCCAAGTATGTACGAAGAGTCTCCATGGTAAAGTCAACATCTGTGACAGTTTAAATTTTGCTCAACCAATTTGATGGCACCAGTGATACAAACCTTAAATAGTAACACAGAGGTGGGCCTTAGATGGTTCTTTACAGTTTTTTCTATCAACTGCACTTTTCCTTTTGCTGACTAGTATTCACTCCAAATGTGCATTGTAGCAGACAAATACTTTTTTACTATTATTTCAAATGGTGTTATTAAATATTCACCATTGATTTAATAAGCATATCTCAATTCCAGGATAGCTGTGGATGGCCCATTTGGCACAGCGAGTGAGGATGTGTTCAGTTACGAAACTGTGATGCTCGTTGGAGCTGGAATCGGGGTCACCCCCTTTGCATCTGTCCTGAAGTCTGTCTGGTACAAATACTGCCATGATGCAACCAACCTAAAACTCAAGAAGGTATTGTGTCCTCTTTCTTAGAACCCCTGCAATTGTTTGAGGGCCAAGGGCCCAAATCAAAGCAGGCACTGCAAAGGTGATCTGGCTCCAGACATGCATGAGTCCTGAAAGAAGGAAGAATACAGCTGCCTCTCAAGGTTAGCAGGAGGAGAGCAGGAGGATCTAAAGCAAAAACATAACGAAAGGAGAAATAGCCTACAAGCCAAATCACACATGTTAATTCTGACTGTGGCCTTGGGGATTTCTGGTTGCAGTGGAAATGGTGTCTGTCTGCTTGAGAAACAGAAAGTTCAAGGCACTAATACCGCCTGGGCAAATACTGCGTTCATTCCCCCAGCACAAAGAGAAAGGCTTTTCGGCAGTGGAAGTGCAGTGCTACCATCCTCCTCTCCCCTCCTTCCCCTGGAAACTCCCCATGCAGAGATGTGGGGTCAAACTTCGCAGTTATGGTCATATTCAGAGAACAGAACTGTTTTTGTTACCTGCCTTAATTTATCTTGCCTGCCAGGAGACAGAGAGTTCAACTCTAAATCATTTATTTATGTCCTAACAAACTTTTACAAGGATGTAAGTGGCAAAATGTTGTGAACTAAAAATGTGGAAGAGAAATATAAAGATATTTCCTTGTTCTTGCAGTCAGACATTCAGCTTTACAACCCTCCCAGCATCAAAACTCCTGAATAGCTTCAGTGCCATCCTATCCATCTACTGAAGCATTCAGGAAAATTTCTACAAGTACTCTATAATCCTCACTCTGTCAGCAGACATAAACCCAGAAAGTGCCTGTGTCCCCTGACAGCTCACTCTTGTCTCTTCCAGATTTATTTTTACTGGCTTTGCAGGGACACTCATGCCTTTGAATGGTTTGCTGACCTCTTGCAATCTCTGGAGGCTCAAATGCAGGAGAGGAATAACGCAGAGTTTCTGAGCTATAACATCTACCTTACAGGCTGGGATGAAACTCAGGTAACCACACAGTAGAAGATATTGCTGCCATGAAACTGGGGTTAATGTTAGCAAGTGTATTTTCATAAATGTTCAAATGGTCTTTTATCCTGGGCATCCATCTGGCTCTCAGAGGTCTTGAATGCAGACAGGTGTTATCCATTAGAATTTACATGGGGTCAGCTGTTAAGGTGCACTGACTTCCTTTGTGACTGTGACTATTCCTTACTCTGGCTGTGCTCTGTGGGAAGCAGGCTTTGCTCACAGGAGGAACCTCAGCTGACATGCAGGTGTCTCTAAAACAACTGATGCTGCCTAAAGCATGTAATTAAGAGCTTTAGGGACCAGGGAAGGCAATGCACAAAGTTTGAACAATTAGCAGCATATTTGTTTCAGGACTCATGAGTTCTCTGTCTGGTCCCATGTTGTAGGTTGTTGTCTGCAAAGGAGCAGACACTGGAGAATGTGTGATTTGGCCAGGAAAGGCTCTCACTCTGCTATTTTTAGTGATGTTTTATATTACTTACATCTGATTGCAAAAGTCACCATGTGCCCAAAGTGCTGTAGCTCAGGTAGACCAAAAAGGAGGGGGAGCAGCAAGGAAGTTATCACACATGCAATGGAGAAAAAGATAAGGGAAAGAAGAAAAGTCCCACAATTTTTTCCTTAGGGATAAAGTTACTTGTAACTTTTTTTGTCTCATATAAAAGGGCTGCAGAACTCTGCAAGGCATGAACTTATACCTTTAACCACATCTTCTCTTCCTGGCTTTACTCAGCTTAGCTGGTCTAGGTGAAAGTTACACAGGCAAGACCTCCTCATATGGATCAAACCTTCCAGAGAGCAAACTTGCAGGATTTCATTATGGCCAAAGGAGTAGTGTTATTGTATTTGAAGGGAAAGGTGTTTTTAATTTGCAGTCCTATTTTAGAGTTCTTAGACTAAACTGGTTCATTGCAAAAAAACCCACAATTAATTTCTGTGTTCAGTGTTTCGTAGCTTTGACTCTTGAGATCACTCAGTCTGGGGAGAAGGAAGGGGTAGACACTGGCAGGCAGGATTTTATCAATCTTAGCATTCCTTGGAAAACACCGTAAATTCCATAATCTCATTATTTCTCTCATGATAATCTCTCTTATTTGGGAAATAATTAAATGAGTATTGACATTATTATTATTATTATTATTATTAAACTAGAACACAATGCTGCCATATTTAACTGTCCTTTGTGTTTCATTTCCCATAGGCCACTCACTTCGTAGTGCATCATGAAGAAGAGAAAGATGTGATTACAGGGCTTAAACAGAAAACCTTGTATGGAAGACCTAACTGGGAAAATGAGTTCAAAACAATTGCGGGGAAGCATCCTGGGTAAACCTCTGCAAATTTATAGTGTCTGTGGACTTTTTCTATTTAATGGCCATGCAGCACAATCTTGTTCCCTTGGCTGATAGAGTTTGAGGAGCATTTTTTTTCTACCTATCTCTAGGTATTTTCTATTCTTTTTTCAGCCATGGGCATGATCTATGATCTTGACCAAATTGTTTTTACCTACTTTTTTTAAAAAAATCATCCCTTTTCCACAAGAGACTTCTTGGAGTGTCTAATTACTAGCAGAATATTTAGAAAAAAACTAACCCTATCCTTCCAGCTGAAGTAGATAGGAATATCAGGTCTTGTCTAAATACATCCAAAACCACTTTCTACCTCTAAAAACCAAACCTGAATATGGATGACCTTTAGCTAAGCACCCAAATTAGTAGGAAAAAGCCAGAACAGCTCCTGTCAAGAATTTGTGCCATAAGCTGTTTGAAGCTCTATTTCTTTGATTCAGTGAAGTCAATAAACCTGTCTTCACTGACTTAGGCTGAGCTGAGATTTAGCCCAGCATTTGTTTTAGAAGCAGCAATAAGTTTTAAGGGTTATAAGTTCTTAGGGATAGACACCCAGTTCTACTTCAGTTCCTGTAATTGGGAAAAAAACTTTGCATCTATGGAACATAAAAATGATTTACATGAAGAATATCCAGCTACTTCATACCTAGTTTCTGACCATATTTTCATTTTCTTAACAGCTCCAGAATAGGTGTTTTTCTCTGTGGCCCCGAGGGCCTGGCTGACACACTTAACAAGCAGAGCATCAGCAACTCAGAAGCTGACCCACGAGGAGTACACTTCATTTTTAACAAAGAAAATTTCTAACTCCCAGGCATGTGGGAGTCATTAAATACAAAGTCTAAAGACTGAATTTGATTTTCTGTTTGGAGTCTGGGAAGGACACCCCGGCTTCTAAATTTCAGCTACACTAACGCAGGTCCCTTTGCTCCTTGGGAATTATTTTGGCACTGTGGTAGAGTAAAAGAGTCACAGTTTACCACAGGGAAGTTTTCACTGCCCTCCACGTGCTGGCTATTCAGTAGAAATCTGTTTTCTTTGTCTGTGTGAGGGGATTTCCCCTCAATTAACTGCCTTTATCCTCCTATTATTCACCATGACTGCTGAAGAGTGGAGGCTGCCACACGCTTTTGGGAGCCAATTCACACTCATAAAGCTTAGTGCTGTTAAACAATAAAGCATTCTAGCATAATGCTTGCTATTAGCAGACAGCTAATCCTGGCTGCAGCCAGTCCCTGGAACGAGGGCAGTCGGAAATGGGTGACTGAGAAAGTTAGCTCCTTACAAGAGAAAAATTCCTTTGTGCACCAGCACCTTCCAGGCTTCCAACACAAGCCTTAAATGTCCTCTCCAAGAGAGAATGCAGGCAGCTGAAAAGAAGCTGCTTCTCCTTAGGAAAGTGGAGAACTGAAAAGGAACCACCTGGGCTTCTGAGAGCCACCCCAGCTGCAGAGGGATGACAAAAAGTGATTCAGTCCAAGTCCCGCACCTGGCGTGTGTGTCAGCACTCGGCTGCTTTGAACACCCTTGGGTTCGCATCTTCAGCCTCACGGGGCAGGGATCCAAACAAGAAGAGGTTTGTGTTTTCAAGACTGCCGTTTCTGATTTTCGAGGCTGAAAAAAACTGTTGCTGAATGATTTAATGGGTATTTTCTGAAGCGTTCTTAAATGCAAACAGTGCTTTTGGCTCTATTGCTCGGCTGTTCCTCTTTGATGGTGAAACAGGCTTTGAGAAAGCAATGGTCACTTTATTCACAGAATAAAGTTTCTGATGTGCACAAGACTCCCATACACAGCACAATGCTTCTGTGTGTACACTACAGGTAGCAGGTTCTTAAAAAGAAACAAAAAAAAGGGAACCAAAACTTTTACTACTGTCAAGAGAGGGGAAAAAAAAGTATTAAAAGCAGCAGCATAGGAAAAAAAATTGAAAAAGCAAGTGCAAAAATACTTGAAAAAGTCAGTTTAGTATACCATGTCTTCTGTTCATCCCAGCTGCCTGTAAGGTGACTTTTGAACTCCACAGCCAAGCCCTGCAGTAGCTCCTGCACAGCACAAGACCTTCCTGGAAGGTTCTTGCAGCCACAGAAGAAAGGTTGGTCTCCTTCTGCAATTTCAGGCAAGTTTGTGCAGCCATCTGGTTGCATGTAGCGTATTTTACATCTCAGCTTGCCAGACAGGATGTGTTCTCCCTTTACAGCATTTTAAAATGTTATCCAAGCTCTGAATGCTACTTCAGAAAGAGAGCCTACCAGTTCCTATTTATTAATATCGCTTATTGATGAGTGCTGGCAAAGATCAGCTCTTGGTGGAGAATTTTACAGTTCCTTCCCTCAGAAGGGCCATATTCAAATGCACATAATTCTGTCTGAAACACACCTATTAAATCATAACGGAACATAAGTATAACCAAAGAAACTTCTTTTGTAGAGTGAAAAATATTGTTACTGGAATATAATAAGGGTCTCATCCTATGCACTGAAATATTTGCCCTTGATTTTAACGGAGATGGGATCAGGCTTTTACAATCTTAGAAAGTGGACAAAGAGGCATTGCAAGGGGTCACATGGAGACAGCATATTTATCACAAGAAGAGTGTTGGAGCATTGTATTTTAATGCACCATTAGTTTTCTAAATATTGCCATGTTTGTTCTTCAGACACCAGGGATCTTTCATTAGTCAGTTGTGGTGACACTGCCTGACCAGCTGCAAACTTGTACCAGGGGTTGTTTGTCACCTTGAATTCAGAAAAAGTAAATGTGTTTGTTAATAAATCATTGTCTTCCTAAAACATATGAAAGAATCAGTGAGAAACTTTCTCAGTTTCTTTCAAAATTTTGTTTTATTAAATCCTGCTAAAATAGCAAGCCATGCATTATCAGTCATGGTCTGAATAAGAAGTTTTTCAAAATCTAGGATACAAGAGTGAAACAACGCTGAAATACAAATACAGAAAACAAACTAGTTTGAGTTCTAAGGGCAGCTGGCTACAGGTGAGCTTAAAGCACAGTCCTTTTTTGTGGCCGAATGCTGCTGCTCACAATCTGACCATTGTCAGCTGGGCCTCTGACTCAAAATTTCCTCCTTCTGTGTATTTGGGGATTTTCTCTCCTCAAGGGGAAAGGGTTACTTTCACAATAAACTGATTCTTTTGCTGTCAAGATGCTGATTCCAAAGGGCTGCCCTGGAAATAAGGAGTGGCCTCTCACCTTGGTTTGAGACACTGCACGTGGCACTCAGCAGTTTGTCGAGGCCATCGGGCACCACTGCCCTGCAGCAGCAGCAGCTCAAGGTTTGCGAGAGTCAGGGATGTCTCAAGGCTGCTCTCTGAATCAAGGGGTGAAGCAGCACAAGAGGGGTGCCACTGAATGCTTGAAGGCAGGACTTGAGGGAGCTCCACAGTTCATTGATGAGGGTCAATTGCCACCATAAAATTCTTCCTTCCCTTTTTACTAAGCTCGTCATTTGTTGGGAGCCAAAGTAAATGAGATACTGCACCTGCTCTGGCAGCAAAGCTGTCACACACTGTTGAACTTATGCTGTACCTGAGTTTGCAGTGGATTGAAGTCTGATCTCTGCTTCAGTTCCAAAAAATTCCCTACTCAAATGACAAATGCTGAGGGCAAGAAAAGTCATTTGAAGGGCTATTGAAATAACTGTTTCAACTGATGGAAGCAATTAGGAGTTCAGTTCAAACAGACTGGATAGAAAAGTTGGCCTCACTTATGGCCTCAGCCTAGCATGTTTTCCTTCCCTTCTTACATAATATTTTCTCTGACTTCCAATATGTAGTCATCTGAAATAAGCAGTTAATTATTTCATCAATATCCTCCCTGTCCAATCCACTGTAAGTTTGTCTTACAGTTGAAGACCGTGACTCTCTGGGGTGCTGGGCAGCTCTGGCTCCCATCGGCCTCACCTTGACTTTGGAAACTGGAAGGGGCTTTGGAGAGTGGAACTGGGCCAAACTCAGATAACGTATTGAAGCAAGAACTTGGTATGACTGGATCTCATCTAGTCCTCCGTCCTTCTCTGCTCCCTACATGCAAAGTGTAAATATGGGCAAATGAAATCCAAGTTTTCCTAAGTTTTAGCCTACAATAAAAGTGCTACTGTGCCTGTTCACCATCATGGTGGGAAACCACCCCAGTTACAAAATAGATCTTCCTCTTCAAAGTCTTGTAAGACTTTCCCTGCTGGGTGGGGATTTTCTGCCTTTCAGTTCTCAAATGGTGGGTTAAACTAAAATGGGGAAAAAAACCCAACAAAAAGTTGCTAGTGAAACAAAAGATGTTTTTGAAAAAAACAAAAGGGTCTATTTAGGGCACTTTTTCTGAGGATCTTGCTCTACTTTGGAGTGCTCTTAGCAAGCTAATGTTGACTGCTTATATTTTTTCATCTTTCAATGAGTTCTTTGTAGAGTTCAGAGCCAAGTGTCTGAACACATAGTTACATATGCTCAAAGGAATTTAGGAGCATACGTGAAGATGCCACGGTTGTAAGAGCTGGCAGGTTCAAGATCCTCATGCCTGACTGTGTGAAACAGCATCAGGTGCACAGACACAAGCCAGAGTATTTACTTGTCATGAACCAGACATTCACATTTGCATTTTATACAGACCTCAACAACCAATCGATCTCATTCACATTCACCACACACAAACTAGTCCAGACTAACAGCAAATTAATCATAGTGGAGTGGAAAAGTGTTGAAAGATTTGCTGAAAGATTACGAATGTTTTCCAGTCCCCTTCTGGAACTCTGGAACCCCATTCCCTCCCTCTCCACTGGTACTTTTCTGCCTGGCAAACTGCCCAGCCAGCTATTGCAGATTTCTCTCTGTCCAATTCTTCTACCAGTTGCTGCTGCCCCAGCTTCACTCACCCTCTCCTTCCTGCTCCCAAGCCCTGTGAATTACCTGAAAATCTCCATCTCCCATGATCTTTCTGCCAATGTTGTGTTTGTGCCCAAAGCAAGCTCAGGGAGAGGCACGAGGGCTTGGCTCTGAGCTCCAACCACTGGAATGCACATCTCACAAAACATGGTTCTGCTGCAACCTCCCCTGCCACACAAACAGACCAGGGCTGTAGCTACCTCTGGATTACCAAACCAGGCTGTTTCAGGCCTCTCCAATAATATTTTATCCCTCTGCTTAATGATTTTAATGTTAAATTCTATGATGAAAGAAATTTATGAGCTGTTCTATTCTAGATTTCAGCATGTGTGAGTCAAATTTTATACATTCATCCTGTAAAAAACCCAATTCATTTGACCGATATTTCATTTTCATTGTTCAGAAATGAGGAACATGGCCCAAAAAGCCCCATCTTACTACCCCCCAAAATACCCAGGCACCTTGTAAAGCATTTTGGCACAGAAATTGTCCAATTTCATACCACAGACTCTTTGCCTTTATAGACCAAGGAGTTTTCTACCCTGCAATGCCATGGAGGCAGGGCAAAGTGAATATCCCTGCAGGATTACCCAAAGCTGGGCTAGTTCCCATGAACAGTTAATGAGGGCAATTGCTGCTGAGGTTTTATCACCCTCCCTGCCTTTTTCTCATACTTCCCTTTCACAAGGCAACCAGGGCTAGGTTAAGTTGCTTTCAGGTGGTGAATTCACTCAAGCATTCTGAGACCTTACCCTTGCTCAGACAGCAGAAAGGAAATAATCAGCAAAGACTGACAAACCGACTGTGAGAAACACTTTCTAAAGAAAATTCCCCTGAGAAGACAGAAAAAGAACCCTGTAGGTTGTGAGCAGCCATCTTCTGACTCAGAATTATGAAAGTTCCTCTGAACAACTGTGAGAAATTCATGCAATACTGTCACTGTAAAACAGCTGCAAATGGTTAAGTAAATATGTGGATCATTGTCCATCACTTTGTTCATCTCACATGAATAAATTAAGGACTTGATAGCAAAGCCCTATTGCTACAAGCCAAAGGAAATAATGATAAAAATGGTCTGTAAAGGACAGCAACGTGAGTTGCAGTATAATTCTGCTTACAGAGGACTAACTGATGCTCAGTTTCCCAGTATCAGCTTGAATTCGCTTTACAGGAAACCACAGTTGCTGCATCTGGAAGTGAGCCATTGCCCTGCCATTTCACATCCAACGAGGCAGGCAGCTAATTCTGTGTTGTAAACATAACCAGGGAATCTTGCCTCAAGTTAGTCATTATTGTTGGTAATTTAATGAAAGTCCCAATGCCTGGATTTCCATTAATCTGTCAGATGATCAGCTGATACCACTGTAAAAGCCATCATGTTGAATGAACTGAATGCAGGTTTGTGTGTTGTGTGTCCTCACATCACTGCCTGAGGTATTCCAGCAGCTTTTCCCCAAGGAAGCACTCTGAACCCCCCAACCTCTCCTCCTGAGTAACCACCGTGATGTGAGTGTTGGCCTGAGCATTGCAGTACAGGGCCAATACATCAGTGTGCTCACAGCATTTCCCACTGCTCTGTTTTTATAGCCTGCAAGAAGACAATATCCTATTAAAACCTTTTATGCACTGCAGAAGACGATATCCTATTAAAACCCTCTATGCACTGCTGCCCTCTGTAAGTTCTTATTTGCTTTAAAACCTCACAGGGTGCTGGGGTGGTTAACTGTGAGTGAGCAGGGCACAGGTAGCAGTGACAGATTAGAGAGGAGAGCTTTGTAAGAGCATTTGGGGAGAGATCTTGAAGCGAGATGATCACAGAATCGTAGAATGGTTTGGGTTGGAAGGGGACCTTGAAGATCATCTGGTTCCAACTCCCTGCCATGGACAAGCACAACTTTCACTGGACCAAGTTGCTCAGAGTCCAGTCCAGCCTTGCCTTGAATACATCCAGGGATAGAGCAGCCACAGCTTCTCTGGGCAACCTGAGCCTAACCACCCTCACAGTAAAGAATTTCTTCCTAATATCCAATCCAGACCTACTCTCTGTCAGTTTGAACCCATTTCCCTTTGTCCTGTCACTCCAGGCTCTTGTAAGTAGTCTTGCTCCATCTTTCTTGTCAGCTCCCTTCAAGTACTGAAAGGCCACAATTAGGTCACCTCAAAGCCTTCTCTTCTCCAGGCTGAACAGCTCCAGATCTCTCAGCCTTTCCTCACAGCAGAGGTGCTCCATGCCCCTGATCATCTTGGTGGCCTTCTCTGGGCTCTCTTCAAGGTCGAAGTCCTTCCTGTGCTGGGACCCCAGAGCTGATGCAGTCTCAGGAGGGATGTCACCAAAGCAGAGCAGAGGGGCTGAATCCCCTCCCTCAGCCTGCTCACCTGCTGTTGATGCAGCCCAGGGTATGGCTGACATGATGACAGACATTGTAGGAGTCTGAGCAGGTGAGACCAGTAGAAAAAAGCAGCATCCTCCAACTGTTAACACTGCATAAAAACCCCGCATTTCTCAGGCTTAGTCAGGGGGTGACAGACACAGGCAACTGACTACTAGGAAAATTTACTGGGCACACTTGCATTTATGTAAGCAACAGAAATCAGACCCAAACCCAAGAAAATTATGAAAGTCCTCATGTTACTTTCAAATCATTTGCAAGAACTAAGCTGTAACCCATTAAGATGACACTTCCCCTTTAGAAGTAACAGATGTTCCCTCCTTATTTAGGTAATGTCCACAGCCCTTTAATTTCTTTCAAGGTGCTAGGTTTTCCCCTACCAAAAGATGAAAACACCGTTCATTGCCAGCTAATGGGGACAGCCTTCGCATTTTGCAAGTGCACAAAGAAGCAGTACCAGCACAGAAAATACTGGCAGGGTAAGCTGGCAAACTGCTGCCTTACGGGCCAAGAAGGT
Organism: Acanthiza pusilla; assembly: GCA_036630365.1. NCBI lineage: Eukaryota > Metazoa > Chordata > Aves > Passeriformes > Acanthizidae > Acanthiza > Acanthiza pusilla. The sequence continues at coordinate 27,072,635 of JAXCHO010000098.1, forward strand.
TTTTACTCCTCCTGAGGAAAGCAGTGATGGGAAAGGTTGCCCAGGACTTTGCATATCTCGTAAATGTCACGCAGGTTGCAGAGGGAACCTCTCACCTCGTTATCTTGTTCTCCACCCAACTCAAGAATGCTCTCATCTTTTAAAAAACTAATAGAAAAAATTTCTTTCTAGTGCAACTACCAACCTTGCTTCTCTTCCATCTATACCTGAAAAAGTATTTTATACTATATTTTATTCTCCCATTTTCATGTTAAACTTTCTTCTGCCTTTCTTCTGTGGCTCGGTGTGACTCTCAATGCTGCGAGTAAATTTCTAAGTAGGAGAGTCCCTGCCCCTCAGTTGCTGCTCCCAAGAGTCAGCACCAACATGCTCAGCAATGACCTTCCTCAGAGACCTTCATCTCTGTCCTCATCTAGAGACAACAGCTGGGCTCAAACTCCTTTCTGGGACCACTGAATTTGGAGTGGCTGATATTACTTCTTCATGTTCCTAGGACTACCTGTGTCCATTCATTTCAGTTTTCTTTCCACAGGTTTTGAGACTGTAGTTGGGATTTTATTTTATGTTTGAATGACATCCAGCATAGCTGGGCCTTGTCCCCAATTTAGTGCTTCTGCATGATACAGTAATAATACTGTGAGAACAACACTACTGCTACTGCTACCACTATTGTGGAGACCCAGGGACACACATTCCAGTGGCTACAGTTTGAGCAATTCTTAAGATCAGTTTCCAAGCTAGGTTTATTTGTTTAATCTGTTTTCCAAAAGAAATGAGATAGGAGCTGAGGGAATGAACGGATTACTGAAAAAGGGAGAGATGGAGACCAGGTTTTGTAAACTCAAGGGCATTTCAGGAGAGTTGGAGTGTGGAAAACAAAAAGTAAATTGGAAGCTCAATTCTTTCTTCAGTTGCTGTTTCAGCTGTTGGTGTTTTCCATGCCACTTCACACTGCCTCTCTGCTTTTCTCAGTTTCAAGTTTGGCTTATAGAGAAGAAAACATCATGCAAGTTTTTCTGAGATTGTACAGCCCCTTGACCAGCTGCAGTGGGTGAATGAAGCAGGCTGGTAATGTGCAACACTGACTTTATTTTTATTTCACCAATATCTCTTCCACATCAATAGATACCATTACTGTTGTGGTGTAAGACATGAATGGCAGTCCTGTGTCTCTTCTCAAGGGAAGGTATTTTTAATTGTAGAACACTGATATAAAAAGTATGTCATAGCTTTAGTTAAGCATGCGTACAAAAACTGACTTTTACTGGGACCAACAGGTAACACCAAAACATCCCAAGTCAGAAAATAGGCAGGTGACTGTCACACCCAGCTCACAGCTGCAGCTGCAGCCCTGACTTCAGAATTCCCAGTGGGGAAGCAGGAAGAGCATCTGTGGGGTATCTGCCAGCACAGCCAGCACAGCCAGGCGGTTGGCAGCCTCATGTTTCCTGGAGGCTGTGACAATTTCACAGAAAACATGGGTTTCAAGAGGAATGGCACAACCATAACTGCCCTGGCTGTTGTGTAACAAATTTCTGTTATGTGCTATAGCTATGACTTCCAACCCTGCAGCCAGGGCATTTCCTCCTCGTGTCCCCCACACCAGCCACCGTGTCCCACTGCTCCCCTGCTGGAGCTGTCCCCTGAGCCCAGCAGCAGCAGAACTGCCTGTTCAGAGAGGTCTGGGTTTGCTTCATGTGGAGCAATCCACGGAGACCAAACTGGAAATCATGCATTTTCCAGTTGTTGCTCAAATGAAACCTAAACTTTGCAGAGACACACGCACCCCTAAGGCAACTCTGTAAGTTGCTTATGATGTCAAAGCAATTCTACGAAGAGATGAGCTTGGAAGATCTCAGCTCTGATCCCTAAGCCTCAGCTGATCCAGATATAAACTTTAAATTAAAGCTACTCAATTCCTTCCTTTCCAAAGCCAGTTTTACAAAGTTTTTCCCTACAAAAAATCATTTCAGCTATCATGGAGAGAATCTGTGATGAGTGCCAGGAGATAGGCAAGTGTAATTTGCTCACAGCATCACCAGACCACCCAGCTACAACTGTGCCTACTGTTTGATTTCATTAAACATTTACCTCAGGCATGAACACTATACAGCTATTACAGCATTGATCTGTGAGGTCCTTACACAGTCCTGAAGACATTTCAGACTAACAAATGACATCACTTGAAACTCTGCAGTAGATTCTTGTGTGATTTGGCCAGACCACTTTCAACAGCTGCTGTAGAAGCCCACACAGCAAAAATCCCACAGAATTATTGACTGAGGTTGGATAGAGTCATGACTGCTTCAAGCAGAGTGCTGTGAGCACCAATAAAGGCAGCCACAGCCTTGCTGTCACCTCACCCTCTCACTTCTGCTGGCTAATACCTAAATGTTGAATTGTATTATCTCTAGTCAGGATATTTTTTTTTTGTTTGTTTGAACACTGCTGGAGTCCTTGTTTTGATACCTAGACATGGATAAAGTGCAAATAAGCAACTAGAGTAGGAATTATAAATGAACAAAACTGCCTATGTATGACTCAATATTGTTAAGGTAATGGATAAATAAAAAGGAATTAACACATTTAGAAATATATATATGTGTGTATGAAAGTTCTATAGAAAGATCATACTACTTTTTGTCAAATAAGGACTTAATTTCATTCATCCCACTTCCTGCAACCTCTCATTTTACCCATTGTATATGAATAAACACTGAATGACAGCTGCCTCAAAAACTGCAGTGAACTCTATGAAATCACAGAACAGGGAACGTTTAATTTTTTCCCAAGATCATTACACATATGTGGATGTTTTGCAGTTAGCATGATAATGTTTCATACTCTAGGAGGTGCTGTTCATAAATTATTTTAATTATATCCAGTATAGGCCTATGCTGACTAGAAAGAAGTTTGAACATGTTGCAGCTGAACCAAGTCCATCTCGCCACCTTCCCCTATAGAAGGAGGATTTTAATGGCTTTGATTCTGAGCTCTGTGGTCTCCATGCTATGAAACCACAAAAGCATAGATTACAAACTGTCATTAAGTTATAAATATGGCAAAAGTGACTATTTTAAATGGCAATGCCACTACAAAATTTGGCTTTCCATCTCTTTTGCTTCAATTTCTTGTGCTTTTCTACTTGACCCCAGTAGCTCCTTTGCTCCTTTGCAACTGTGACTGACACAAACTGTAATGACCAGTGAGGTGTTTCTGTGACACCAATTCTCCTTTTCAAGTCTCCTTTTAGGTCAGATGTGGGATGGGAGTTTCAGGGGCGTTTGCAGCTGTCACTCCAGCATGACCCTGTTTCTTCTTAGAAAACTTTTATGTAACAAATAAAGCTGCTGCCATATATTTTCCTGTGTTTGAAAACACATGCTAGGTGGAGTATGTGAGCTAAAACTCCAGTTACTCAATGGTGGTTTGGATTTGTTGAAATAGAAAAATCTCCTCAGTGGGCATGGGGTGTTTGGCTGCAGTGCTCTTTGAGGAGGGGGAGAGAGAAACCATTCCGTACACAGCCAGTGCCCACTGACACTCACCTGGCAGAGAGCAGCAGGCAGAGCAGCTCACAGCTCACAATATAAATGTGACAAATGCACAGCTTTGGAGCCACTGTAGCACTGGGTTTATTGCTGCATTTACAGGATATCACAGCTGAGCTCAGATACTCCCTGAGAGACAAACTGGTACTGGCTGTGGGCTGGGAATGTCCTGCAGTGCACAGGCAGAGCTTCCTGACTCAGGATATTCTGATGGGGGTGCAGACTGGCTCTGCACTTGTATCACACCGTGACTGTGCTAAAAATTCCCTCTCCATATTAAACAGGAACAAAATGAGCTGGTCAGACTGCACAGCAGGCAGCATGGCACATCCCAACAATCAGGTAAGAATTGCTCATTACAGGACTGGCTCTCTGTGTTAGAACAAACCCTGTCTTTCTCTATACAGCAGGCACTGTACTGATGTATTCAGGCTACCAGGAGCTAATATTTTCTTTTACAGTGTATTTAAAATATCAGTGTGCTGACATTCATGTCCAACTCCACGCAGCCTAGCTGTGAGCTGAGATTTCAGTGGCTTCTGCGAATGCTTTAGATTGCACAAATCTAAGTTGAACACGCCAGACTTTGTGCTTGTTTCACAGATCGAGCGTAATGGGATCACAGCAACCAGAAAGGTAATGAGTTACTGGCAGACACCTGGCAGGCAATGACAAGGAAAGAAATCTGCTCCCTCACTTTCACACTTCTCAGTTTTCGGTAACAAAACCTGCGTGGGAAGAACAGCAGGTGCCTTTCATCATGAAATCATACATGGGAACACACAGCTCCATACACATGGGCTGTACCTCAACACAAACTTCTCTGTCCTGTTAATAAGGTCCCACGTTAACCATAACTCAGAACCCTGACTGTTACAACAAAGAAAATATGTACTAATAGAAAATACCAGTGAAATGTTGTGGGCTTCCATACTGTGCAATTCTTAGATTTATCCTTGAAATCAACTACTTGGAAAAGCAGATAATGATGCTCAACACATTAGGAGTTAAAAGTAGCTCTTTGCACCCACAGAGGATGGAGAAAAGAAAGATGGAAAACAAGTTAAGTTTACTAGGATATGATACAGAATGAAAATACTTTCCCCAGTTTCAGAATAATCTTTCTGCAGTAAAAAAAACTTTAACTTGGATCATCAAGACTCGAAGTAGGGGGAAGACGCCTGAGTAGACCAGAGGTGTAAGAAATTAGGTCAAGCCTGGAACAGAACTTTGACAAGATTTTGTCTCTAAAATGCAGCTTCAATGTATTTCCCAAGTTCTCATTATTGCATACAAGTGAAGTAAGAGGAATATTTTTCTCAGTTAATTTTATATTGATCAAGAACACAAAGTAGAAATACAACTAAGGCAAAACTTTATTTTTTTTGGTAGAAAGAAAAATGAAACAGTCATATAATTAAGCAGTATTTTCTAGGGTTCTTCTGCAGCAGGACCTTCACCAAGCCCTATTAAACTGATAGTCTTAGTGCATCTTGTTATCAAGTAAAGCAAAAATACCAAATGAGATTACAAGTGGCTAATGTGGAATATTTCTTCTGATCGTTGCACCTGGATACCTATGAAAGGGGCACAACAGCCACCACTGTTTTTACTCACCCATGTCTTTACTTAAACCATATTAATCATACCAATCCCTTTTCCAGTTGCTACCCCACACATTTTTTCACATTGCACAATCCCAAATATGAAACAAATGTTTTTGTCAGTTCCCCAGTTTGGCTCTTGGCTGCTGGAACCTAATTCAGAAATTTCTGTCATAACCCAAATAATGCTTAATTATTCTACATTTGAAAGTCAGAACAACATACACACACATCTTCACAAAACACTTGCCTTTGGCAAATGCAGTATTACAGTATTAATTTTACTTGCACTTCGGTAAAAGCAGAATTTTTTTTGTCTCTGAAGCAAGATTATTTTGAACAGTAGTGTAAATTACACATACACAGGGCTCCTTCTGTAGTGTCACACTAGCTATACGTATACACAATTTAAGCAGTAAAGTATTCTTTAGCTTGCTCTTTGCACAGGACACTTGTTTCATATCCTAATAGTCAGTTATCTGAAAAACAACCCAAACTAAACAAAACTGCATAATAGTGCTTTAATATTCATTTCTTAGAATTCAAAACAGCCCTACAGTAGCTGTTAGGTAGTTACCAGTCTCTTTCAAAGACATACAGTATAAACAAAAAATTCTATCCTTAAGCAGCATCAGAGAAAACAACTTAATGCAGCTGCCACTTAGTGGCAGCAATCATTTAGGCATTTTTGGTATTGATACATCTCTTTATCATATAATTTGTGCATTTATCAACAAAAATGTAGGCCCCAATCCAGCAAATACTTGCAGGTGTGCAAATTATTTTCTTCCACGTGGAATACTTCAAGTTAAAACTCATCAATGAGCAAAGTTAAGAACTTGCATAAATCTTTAAAGGAGGGAAACTCTTAGTGCTCAAAACTTAACTGTTTTATTTCACAGGACTAAGATCCAATTCTAGACTTAGAGAAAGTAGGAAAAACTCTTATAAAGAACAGATATGCTACTTTGATAAATGCTTTCAAAGCTAACAAGAGCCTCTAGAAATGTGTGTGCCTTCTCACTGATCACTTTCATCCTACTTGTAGTAATGTGGGTGCAGTCGTACTGCCCTAGCTCCTGGCTACTGCATGAGGAATCAATAAAGTGCGTGTCAGAAATTCCATAATCACGGAATAAAATCAAATTTAAGTACCTTCAGAATGTTTTCAGATTTATAAATGATGAATTAAGGGCTGGTGTCAGATCCCCAGCATGTTTCCCTGAATTGCTAACAAATATTATGCTCTTCATTTGAAGACAAATGAGAATTCTGCTAGGACTGGGTATATTGCACCTCTGTCCCAGCAAAGTCCTCCTCTGCCTCCAGGGGAAAAGCTTACCTGGATTTAGTGTCCATGTAAACGTTCATGCTTGACCAAAAAGTGATGCTCATGCAATTTCACAAGCACCAGCATTCAAAGGGAGAGTTTGCTTTGTTTAATCAAGCACGGAGAACCAGTATTGTTTACAGTATAACCACTCTGAATTGTGTTCATAATTTGTTCCCAAAGGCATCATAATCCTGAGAGGTCTTGCTTGCCCTTTGACATTTGATTTGATGTGTTTCATTCCTCTGGAATAAAATATCTTTGATATTAGCTTTGATATAAATTCTACTGATCTTTGTGGCACCTTCTCATTAACAGACTTCTAAATACTTAAATTACTAAAACTTTCTCTTTAGATAGATACATATATATATATTTTAAATTTATTTTGCTAGCTTTCAGATAACTAATCTATGAGAACTGGCTTAGACTGTATGCTCTCTGTAGAGAAGTTCTGTATGCTCTTCATACAGAAACAAATAATAGTTTGAAATATTTAGCCATATGTTAGGATGATTTTTTTTAAAGGCTTCGGTGTTGCTTATATTTCTCTTCCAGTCAGCTACAGGATAATAGCAACAGCAAACACATTGACAATGCAGTTCATGGTTCGGTTTTCCCATCTCACTGTGCAGGTTCCTGGAAGAGATTATTACAAAATTAAAATAGAATTCCATCGTCTTTATACATTCACTTTATTGCAGTGTAAATTATGCCACATTAGTACAAATATTTCAGTTGTGATTTAAGGGAAACAGTAGTATGTCATCTTGGGTAAAAAAGACTACACTCCTCAAAACATTTTCATTAACCTATATATTGCTTGCTACCTAACATGAGCCTTGTATGCTTAAGACAGTTAACAGGAAAACCCCATTCCATTATCTTTCTTTAAAAGCTGGACTTGCAAAAATCCTTGAAATTCCCATACTGAAATTGGCATAACAATCAGACAGGAAATCAGAAAAGGAACTGGATCAGATACATTCCAGTGTATTTATTTTCTGTAATTCTTCCTCTTCTCCTGTATCAATGCCTTACAAGCAAAGGAAATGTGAAGACTAAACTGTATTTGTTTACTTAACTTCACATTACAATTTCTTTTTAAGCTTGGTTGACTTTTTGAGGTCCTCTCTGTTTTAAACTTAAACCTTGGCACCCTCTTCTAAAAAAGGCTTTCTGAATCTGACAGACAAGATTATTTTAATATTGTTTCCCTGTCATATTCACAGCCCGTGGGAAAAAAAAATCTATCTAGAACTAATTTTGAAGCAATACAATGCATCCAAAGCCTGGCTGACAGTTAAGCAGCTGAAACACATACTGTTAGTCAAACTATTTCTATTTTTCACAAAGTTCTTTTCTCCTCCAAAGTAGCTGTCCCCTCCCAGCAGGCAGATATGTTTAGGGCTACCCACGTGTATTTCCTGTGAGCAACGTTTTCTGCCTCTTCAGCTGAGAGGATTCAATGTTTTGACTCTTGTTTCAGAATGAAAGGCATTTCTACTCCTGCTTCTCAAAATTGACAAAGGAACTGCTCTTAATGCAGGCACTTAATGTAGGCAGCTCTGAAGGTACTTAATTCTGCTGGGATTGTAAACAAGCACGTAATCCTGAAAGTTACTGCTTCCACAGCTACTGCTGAGAATGTTCAGCCCAACTGCTACAACTGAGCAAGAAGCAATGTTTCTCTTACTACAGATTTTCTGTTTGGAGGGGGAAGCTTACCATCAGTTGTGGTATCCCAGAAGCATGAGCTTGCTGTGTGGAGACCAGCTCCACTCCTCTGCATCACCGCACAGGTAACTGCAAGATACAATCATAAAGTCAGGGAATTAATTATTAAAGCAGAAGAGGTGAATCATTCAGCACTTAGGAACTCAAGCCTGTGTTACATTTTCAAATGGGTGCCATGTCTTAGCATTCTGCTAAGACAAAACCTTTTTTGACAGCCCCCTTGCCCGCAGTATTTTCCTCAAGAACGTGTTACTCATTTCATCATTATTTTTACTCACATAAAGACAACGGCTTTAACAAAATGCTTGCTAATAGGATTATGCTTTTTATCTTTTAAACTACTTAGATATGGCTTGTGCCCCTCAGAATGGGATTGCAGGTGCTGTCCTCACAGGCACAGCAGAAGTCACACCTGATGAGAGTTGTTTCCCAAAAATACTTGTTGACTCCTCTCTGAAACCACACTCGAGTAACATGCAGCTTTTCTGCAATGGTCATAAAACCACTGACAACCTGAGCCTCAGATTTTCAAAATATGGAACAGTGTAAACACTTGCTATTACATCATCACTCCATCACTCCATCACAAAGGACCAAAGTGGGTTAAACTTTCTTATTTACCTTTTTCCTTCCACAGGTATACACACAAATACAATGGGACATGACTGTGTACAGGACTAAACTCTTCCAGATGTTTTTACTTATAGGAGGCTTAATCCAACTGAAAATTTTATTTAAGACAGCCATTTTTTCCTGAACTGACACTGAAAGGTTGACACAATTGTCTTGAGATTGCTTAACAATCAGGAAAGACAGTCTAATGTAATTTTCTGTGTTAAGTGTTGCCAGCATGCTCAGCCCAGGTAAAACTGCCACAGCTTTACCCCAGGTATTACTAAAAATCTGCATAACAGAAGAGTTCAGGTAGCTGCTCTGCTTTGTTTATAGCATTCCCCTGAACCTTCTGGCAATTATTCATTGTGGCTGCCTGTGCTACAAGTACAGCTGCTTGTACTTACCAATGTATTTATAGGTTTTCCCAAGTTTTACCAGATGTGTCAGTGACTGTTCTACGATAGCAGCAGTCCATTGGTTGACTTTGTTCTGATTATAATCTGCCTTGCCTAAAACACTTTCAATGCACTAAAACAGAGGGAAAAAATTAGTTGTAGCAAACAAACTTCAAAATGTAGAATTTTAAAGATTTTTTTCCTAGCAGTCAGATTACTTTAAATCACTTGAGCTCATCAGGCATCAGTTGCTGAAGGGGAAGTAAAATGACCCTTCTTGGAAACTTATTTTTAGTACACATTTACCACAATATTACAGGTATAAAAATGAGGGTCTAACTAAACATTTTTTGCAGAAAATACCTCAGCCATATGCTTTGGATACCAAGAAAATGGATGTATTTACCAGTGAAAATCCCAACACTGTTCCTAATGACTGGCTGCCCAGTTTTCAGGAGCTCCTGTAATGGGGATCGCACTACTTAAATCAATAATATCAGCTTGGGCAGGCCAACCTTTCAGAGCTTATAAGCAAGAACCCAAAACCTTCAAAGCTAGAGTGACAACAGTGAAATGCACATCCCTGCTTAAAAGATGGGGAAGAAATGAGAGATACTCAAGGGTCATATCATGCAGCACAAGAAACATCAGAACTGCTTGCAAAATTGGATGTTCTCCCACAGCTGCAGATTGGCCAACCCTTGCTTAAAATGATTGAACAAAAATCCTTCTCTCAAACTGCAACTCTTAAATTGCATTCTCTTCTCCCAAGAAGTTCAGAATTTCATGCTGACAGATACTTCTTAAAACTGAGGAATTCACTTAAGAAACACACACCTGGAAAAGGTAAGCAGAATAAAACTGTGTTTTCCTCTGATCCAGTATGATGTATCCTGTGCACTAATCCCTCACTAACAGACTGTGTAAGAGACCTGTGTCCCACATTTTGAAAAGCCCAATCAGCTCTGATCACACTGCACAAAGCTGGCCAAAGGAGTCAGTGGAAACAAACGTTCACAAAGCACAACAGAAGACTGAAGAGGGACAAAATCCCTCAGGGATTTTGGTCCTTCCAGAAATGTACCCAGTGCTAGAGCTCTGGTTAAGCTTCCAATCAGAGGCAAAAACACTTGGCTTTACTCCCAGTGTCTGGAGACTGTGTCACACCGTATTTGGCTTTACAAGGCAGGGACAGTTACATAAAGGGCTGAATTGTTGTTTATACAACATCCAAGAGCTTGCTGTTGTGTACTGGAGCAGCTTCAAACGTGCAGGTGGGAAAGGACCTGCAGAGACCCTCTAGAAATCCCTGCCTCAAAACGCTATTTCCCTGAAAAACCTGAGAGCATCTGTAAGCCGCAGGCTCCTCATTAATCACTTTCTCGTTACCAGATATTTAATTTAGACTATCAGGCTACTCACTTTCAGCCTATTCTCTCTCTGTAAAAAACGTTTTTTAAAAGCTAGAACAAGGAGCTCATGTAGCACAACCTCCTGCACATGCCACGGCTAACTTCTGATAACATTGTTCAAGGCCTTGTCCAGTCAAGTTTTAAAAATCTCTAAGGATGGAGACTCCACAAGCTCTCCCTGCAACCTCTCTAGTGATTAGCTTCTCTCTAGCTGGATAAAGGGAGAAAAAAAATTGAAGTGAATTTCCCTTGCAACTTGTGACTGTCACCCCTCCTCTTTCCACTGTAATGCAAATCTGGCTCTTCTCTCATCTGCCTTCTCCTCTTTAGGTAGTTGAAGACAGCAATTAGATGAAGCTTAAAGCAGCTCCAAGTTAAACTCTGTCTTTATAGAAATACTAATTCTATATAATTTTATATTTATGCGGGAGGGTCAAGAAAAATAACTGGCTTCACTATAGTGCAAGGTATGGTAAAGCATTCCTTTGAAATACAGCTGTTATTTAAAACCTACCTCCTTCACTATGTTGTGGGCTTCATCAGCATTGAAGATCATCTGCAATAGAAGTCAATTATTATTATTTGTCAGAAAAGTAAACAAATTATAGTTTTACTCTAAGGAACACGTAATGATTAGACCTCATGTCTGGTTATTTGTATCATAGTCCATAATTTTAAAACATTCCTTTTTTTCCCCAGCTCCATATATATGTTATTTAGCACTGCTTTTCTAGTGATGTTTGACTGGGGCAAAAAAGGCCAGACCTCAGTGCACTTGGAAAAAGGTTCACTTTACTTTTCTGTAAAGATTGAATTCCACCATATCTACGCTTATCATGGGAATATTCTCCCGGAAAAATTAAACGACAAATCTTTTCCTCTGGGTCTTAGTCCATGTTTTCACTGGAGTCACAAACTTACTAACCCACAGATTACATCTTGCGTCCCGAGGGTAACACACTGTTTTGCAAACGTAAAATCAAATAGACTGGCTTGCACAGTCATTACATTACCCAAATACCTTTCTCAAGCGCAGAAAAAGCTTGCAGGTTTTAATGCCTCCTATTTAATCCTTCCTGCTCATGGGCACTTGGCTTGGCTCCCAAAGGAATCATGGCGCGCTCCCTTGTGCCACCTGCCTCCTCACAGCCATGAATTCCGAATACTTGGGCAGGGGCAGAAACCTCAAGGGAATTAATGTATAAGTTGTTTGGGGTCTTGGTTTATTTTTAAGTGAAAACTGGTGGCGGAGCCCTGACGCGGCGCTCGGGGAAGGATCGGCTCCGCCGCTCGCACTGGCAGAGCCAACCCGCGGCGCTGACCGGCACTTCTTGGGATTTTCCCCTGGAAATGGGAATTTTTCCCAGGAAAAATGGCCGCGGTCTGACAGCCCGGCGGCAGCGCCCCGCAGCGCGGCTCCTTCCCGGAGGGAACACCATCCCGCGGCCCCGGCCCGCTCCGGACAGCGCCGCTCGGCCCCGGCCCCTGCGGCCGGCGGAAGGTCCCGGGCACGGCGCCGGGCGAGGCGGCGGCCCTACCTCGTCGTTGTGGGGGTGAAACTCCTCCATGGCCCCGGCGCGGGCGGCAGCGGTTCCGGCAACGGCGGCGGCGGCGAGTCCTGCGCGGCTCCGCCTCCGCCGGGCGGGCCGGGCCGGGCCGGGCCGGGCGGGGCTCCCGCCGCGGGGCCGGCGCCGGGCCCGCCCTCGCCGCTGGCACCGGGAGCGGCCCTGCCCAGCCGGGGAGGGAAGGGGAGGAGTGGAAAGGTCCCCAGCGCAGCAGGGACAGGGACCTGTTGGAGCGAGGCGGCCACCAGCATGATCGGAGGGATGGAGGAAAGGCTGGGAGACGTGGATTGTTCAGCCTGGAGGAGAGAAGGCTTGGGGCGGCCTTCAAGTACCCTGGAGGGAGCCTACAGGAAAGATGGAGCAAAACTAGCAAAACTGTTTACAAGAGCCTGGAGTGACAGAGCAAGGGGGAATAGGTTCAAACTAACAGAGAGGAGGTTTAGATTGGATATTAGGAAGAAATTCTTCCCTGTGAGGGTGGTGAGGCACTGGCACAGGTTGCCCAGAGAAGCTGTGGATGCCCCATCCCTGGGAGTGTTCAAGGCCAGCTTGGATGGGGCTCTGAACAATCTGGGATAGTGCAAGGTGTCCCTGCCCATGACAGGGTGGTTGGAACAAGATGATGTTTAATGTCCCTTCCAACCCAAACCATGTCATGATTCTGTGACTCCGTGAATGAGCGCTGTCCCCCGGGCCCTCCGCCGGGCACAGGCCATGGCCGGGCTGCTGCTCCTGCGGCGCTGCCGGGCAGCCTGGCACAGGCACTGCGAGTGAGCACAGCCCCTCGAAAGAGCCGAGAATTTCTCCCTGCGATGTTAGTGCCGTGGGGAAGCCCTTTATGGATGGACAGAGCTCACCCAGGAGCGACTCCTCCAGAGGCACTGTCACACCCCTCTGCGTTCCTGTGCTCCCCTTCCTTTCCCTCTGCTTGGAATGGATTTGTGTCAATGATCTGACACACAGTTACCTTTAGTGAGCAGTATAGTTGCCACCAAAGTTACAAAAATGGTAAATTTTAATTTCAGGTTCCTTAAATTCTGCTTCATTATAAAGAATTGGTCCTGAGTTTTATTTCACTCAATACACACACACACACACACACACAGACACATATATATAGAAATGCATCAGATATTTGCTGTCTCTCCGAAGTTGCCTGGGAAACAGGAAAGGCACCTCGTATGAAACTGCAGAATTTTCAAAGGGTGGGGTTTTTGTTGTTTGTGTGTGTAGTTTTTTTTTAAAAATTATTACTATTCTTTTTATTGGAGTGGGGTGGAGGGATCTTGGAATCTTGTGTAGGTTTCTCTCCTGTGATTTCTCCTGCATTTTCTCCTGATTTCTCCTGTATTTCCAAACCAGATTAAACATGACAGAGAAGACCAAGGCTTCTGGTTTCAGTACTACTGGAATATCTTTGGACATACAGACACCTACCTTACAGTAGGGTCTATTGTTCCATCTTAATTGTACATTCATTGGAAAGACTGTGTTTGAAAAACATGAAAGCACAGGGGGAAGAAAAACTAAGCATTTTTTATTGCCCTGCTCTCAATATAGCTTTCATGTTTAGTATTTGCTAATGGCCATAGAAGGAGAAAACTGAAGATGAAGACTAAACTTCTTCAAAAGCAAATCTTTATGAGCAAGTGCAGATGGATGTGGTCATAGGAAAATACATGAAAGAAAATCTCCTGCAGTATAAAGGGTATTTTTTTTTCTGTGACCTCCACAGTATTTTTGTGAGCTAAGCTAGAGATGAAATTGCATGCTGGTTTTTAAAGAAATAAAAGCAGGTGGAAACATTTGTTGTATATGCATTGGCATCCTGTAGACAAAGATAACAGTGCTTAAATAACATACCCTTGCATCCTATGGGTTTTTTTATTCTCTGTGTCTTTCAGAGATCTCACATCTTTATATCTGTATCTTTAGATGAAGGATAGTATCAAATGTTCCTAGGCTCTTTTTCAGTTCCCTCTAGACATAGTCAAAGAAATAAAATTTACAAAAAAAATTAGCAATAATTATGTCCCTGAATCACATGGAAAATAAAGAGGGTTCAACGATGTGTTCAAAGCTGACTGACGACTGGGTGAGCGAGTGTAGGTTCTAATGTAAAAAAATTACTTATCCTTCCTCTCAGCTATCCTTTGTAGATAGGACAGCAGGAGGTCCAAGAAAATGCTGAGTCCATCAGGCTCAGCTCAACATCCCGAGAGCCATTAGAAAAATGAAGAAAAGACAGAAGTATATTAACCCATGAAGTGTTTACAGAAAAACACCCAGCATCCCCCATGAGCATCCAACACAGATGTCTCAAGAGTATATGTCAAATAACCTGATTTTATTCTTTGGTAGGACAGTTGGTTTAATGGATGGAGAGGAAATGCAGAGTAGGCATGTTATTTTGTAGTAAATTTGTCTTTTTAAGCTCTCCCACATAGGAATGTGTAATCTGGGGAAAACGAACCAATTATTCCTAATAAAGGTTTATAAAAGTAGGAGGAATAAATGCAAGAAGATGGGTAGGGTTTTGCCCTAAGGGCTAATTAGTATTAGTCACAATAACTTGAATAATGGAATAAAAAGAGTACTTATGAAAGCTTGTTATTGACAGCATATTGAAAGAAGTTGCAAGCCTGCTGAGTGACAGGATAAAAACTAAAAATACTGAATAGGTTGGAGAAAACAGCAACAAGAGATTTCATCAAAAATATAAAGTACTGTCTGTAAAACCAGGACATCAAATGCACAACTACAAAATGGGGCCTAATTGCCTAGGCAGCAGTGCTGCAGAGAAAAATATGTAATTACAATAAATTGGAACCCAAGTATGATGTTATAAACAACTAAATAAATTGAAGGATACCATGAAGGGCACAGAAAGCAGTTATTTTGTTCTGCTTGGTGTTGATCAGGCATTGAATGTAACTCTCAGCCTAATGTGATGGTGGGACAGATAAAGAGTAATTTTTCCTGAAGGCAGCACCAGAAGGAGGCTGAGAAAATATGATTTGTGGAGGAACTGCATTTACTTTATCTCCCTTGTCAAGACTTCTTTATAGATATCTCTGACTGCATAGTGATTTACTGGAAAAGGTGATTAACAAGCCAATATGTGAAGAAAAGTAGGACCAGAAATAACGCCTTTAATTAGAACTCAGGGAGATTTATGTTAAATATTAAGGAAAAAAACCAAAGGATAAGAATAATAAAGCACTGAAGCAGACCTGCTTTTGAAATCACCTTCTCTGGATCAATAACACCATGTTAACATCTGCCAGGCATCTAGGTAGCTTTTAGAGGGGAGGAAGTATTAAATAATCCTTGAGCTGATTTTAGACATAGATTTATTCAACTTTCACAACTATTGAGTGCTTCCTTTCTTTCAGAATGAATTCACTATTTTTATCTAATTTCAATAACCTAAATCACTGTTATTTTTCCCTTTTTTTCCTGAGAATGACTAATGCTGTTACTGATTTTGCAAGAGCAATACTAAATTGTAACAAGGAGCCATCACACTTCAGGAGGAATTACCTGATAGCATTGCTTAATTCTTTATTACACTACTGCAAATTGCAAACTGGAAAATGTAAATGGGTTGGCAGTATAATCAGTTCTGAGAACTGTGAGAGGAAAAATGCTGAAAGTGGTGGCTCAGAAATACAACCCTAAATGTGAAAGAACTGTAGGCTTTCATCTTTCAAATGCAGAACAGGAGCTTTTAATAAGAAAGAGAACAAACAGGGTTGTTGAAATTACTTGTTGATGAAAAAGCAAATATTTGAGGAGGATTTGGTGCACTGGAGAGGTGGCAGCCTGTGCAGGCTGTGCAGATCCTACGCTGCCTGAGCACTGCCAGGAAAAAATGAGAATACTGAAACAGCTAAAATAGTCTGCCTCCTGTCTCGATTTATCCTTTACATTGTTGTAAACATTTTAAACCTCCACATCCACGTTAAACTGTGGAATACAAAATCAGTAGAATTTGTTTAATTTTTCTGACTTAGTTTCTAAGCTACACGTGGCTGGATGCTGGAGGAAGGATCAGTGTGTGCTTCCCTTGTTCTTGCTCTCTTCCTACACACTCATTGCTCAGTGCCACAGTGATTGGATCAATGGATCACATGGACTCTTGGGATAATCAATATGGCAGCTCTTTTGCTGCTCAGATCAGGGATGCTTGACCCCAGGAGAAGTTTAAATTATTTGTTTTTCTGAGGGTTTTGTTTGTTTGTTTTCTGAGAGTTGTTTTGATGTTACTGCAGTGACTTGCTAGAAGTCTTAAAGAAAGATATAAAGGGTCTTAGGCTTGTTGTTAATGCCAGTGGTGGTCCTTGAGAACAGTTCTCTCTGTTGCTTTCAGGAAAGAGGCAAACTCTTGCCTGCAGAGAGAACAACACACTCATGGCTTTACACAGGGTCCCAAAAAATGGACAAACCTTCTGTACTGAGTTTACACGGCAATGTGCTGGCAGTGGCTGGGGCTGCAGAGCAGGGAGGGACAGAGCAGGCAGGTTTTGGGCTGGCAGCTGCCAGGTCAGCCCAGTGCTGCAGCTACCAGCAGGTTACAGCTCCCTCGGCACACTGCAGCTGAAGGCAGCATTTTCTCCAAGCTGCTGGCTGTCAGAACTGTTTTGTTCAGTAACACTCAGCAATTAGAGACACAAAAAGGCAGCAGAGTGGCAGGTATTACTTGCAGGCCTTTGAATATCAACTTTCTCAGAGCACAAGAGGAAAATGCGTTGTTTATCATTTGCTCCACTTCAGTCGCTTTCCTCATTATGTGATAAGCACAGAACAGGAGCAGCAGGAGCAGGTCAGGAGCAGGATGCTGAAGGAAAAGCCTAGCACATATGACAGGACTAACAATTCTCCATCCTATAGCTTGGGTTCTTTTTCTGAAAGTCGTATCATTGTTCCAGTAAGATAAAGTAATGAAAATATATCTAACCAGTCAAAGGCAAGGGATATTGTTTTTGGTTGTATTATTAGCTTTTTACATCTATGATAAAACATTATAGTGTATTAACATTTTTTGGATGAATTATAGCTGTAACTTGGCATTCAAAAATTCAATATATAATTGTATGTCGTAGTGGAAAAGACTTTATTTCCCAAGTCTTTCCCAAATGAGCATTACAGAATATATTTTACTTTTCCAAAGCCATTAGCAAACCAATGTGCAAAGCAATTTAGTGGGAATTTCTAGTGATCAAAATTTAAAAATAGATGCCTTAAAGCAGATAAAATCCATGAGTTTATACATTTTCTTTGTTGGTTTTTTTTTAAACCAGGAATTGCTTGATTTCAACTGAGAATGGCTCCAGACTTATTTGTTCAAAATGTATTCAATTACTTCCTCCTACAAATCAAAATTCCCCACAGATGGTTCAGGAACAATGTGTGATCTCTATATTGAAATCTTGATTTATTTGATTTACTTAAATACGAGGGTAACCTCCCAAGTCAGAGAACCAGAAAGAAGTCTTATTGATGCTGTTCATATGACTACAGAGGCTCAGAAATTTGAATGATTTCTGAGACAACTGTTTTATTTGTCAAGATTTCTGTGTGGTAAAAAAAGTGACCTTCAGTGACCATATTGTGCAAACATCAAAATGTACCAAGACTGCCTATTCACATTTTGTAACTCTTCATTTGTTTATGGTAAATAATATTATATAACATATAATACACGGAATACATGGAATGTGTGTGTTATTCAAGCAGTCATCATAATGGTGTTGTAAGATGATAAATTTTGAGAGCTTCTGCCCAAATACTCCCACAACATGTGTGTTTGAGGACGACAGATTTTATGATGTACAAACATTTAAGTGAAAATAAGGACTGTTTTTAAAAGGTTTTGTTTAAAAACATCCAGCCTGTGAATTTTGTTATAGTGTGCTGTGCATAAAAACATCGTAATCTCAGTCTTTTATCATTTAGAAATGCTGCAATACCAGCAGTAAAAGCAGGCACACTGCTATCCCTTTCTGGAATGCAAGACCTTAATTGCATGAAAGTTAAGTAAAACATGTGGCTCTTTACTATGACCAGTTCACTTATCTTTTATGCTATTATTTGGTCTACTGAGGTGAAAATAACCATTACAGGACTGGGATACATTCCTGACCCTTTCTTGATATATGGGATACAAAATGCCATACTATTAGGTGCTGAATTACAAACTGGCAAGAATGTCACACTTATGCACTTACATTGTGGTGATTTTATTTTTTTCTAGTGGTTTGGGGAAAACCCTAAACGTGTTATTTTTAAGGTGAAGCAAACACCACAAGATAGCTGAGCTGATGTGACGGCTCAGTGCCAACAGAGTGGTCCAGCCCCCATTCCCTGCCCTGAGCTGCTGGGGAGGGGAGGAAGTAGAGAAATTAGGAGTGAAGTTAAGCCCAGGAAGACAGGAGCAATGGGAGCAAGATGTTTTTTAAATTTTGGATTTATTTCTCATTACCCTACTCTGATTTGGTTGGAAATAAATTAATTTGCCCAGTTAGAGCCTGTTTTGCCTGTGACAGTAACTGGTGAGTGATCTCTCCCTGTTCTCATCCCAACCCATGAGCTTTTATTATATTTTCTCTCCCCTGTCCAGCTGAGGAGGGGAGTGACAGAGAGACTTTCATGGGTACCTGGCATCTCCTACAAGTGTTCAAGGCCACACATTTGGGCTGTGTTTATAAGTCACTTAAACCATGTTGAAGAAGCACTTGATTCAAGATCACAGAATCACAGAATTATAGACTGGTTTGGGTTGGAAGGGAACATTGAAGATCTCCCACTTCCAACACCCTGCTGGGGACAGAGACACCTTCAGCTGGACAAGGTTGCTCAGAGCCCCTCCTAAGCTTAAGCTTTTCTCTTAGCAATAGCCACCTCATAAGGCTACAACTGTGAACAAGAGCATTGAGCAAATCATCATGCAAGTGAAAGAAACACAAATTAGGCTCTTTTTCCATTGTCGCTGAGCTTTCTAAAAAGTGAAGAATTATTTTATAAAATATATGGAGGTGCTTTTTGCTGTGAAGACGTAAGTTTGTCACCCTAGTTATTTTTCCAAACCCTGTTTTAAATGCAGAGTGCAGCTTCTCGGTTCCTAAGCAGTGTTTCTTGTCAAGGACAAGTTGAACCAATTTGTTTGAGCTAAAATGTCCTTTCAGTTTCTGACCAGAATGAGAAGCATTGGTGAATAAAGCCTGTTGTTAATGTTTGGTGCTGGTGTTACCAAGTACCTTTGCTTGCAGTAGGATAATTCTGTAGAAAGACAAATCTGAGGATTAACAAATTGGTACATTATGTTAATCCAATAAAACCCTGCAGTTTTATAGACTCATTTTCTGGTTGGCTTATACCAAAGTATTGCAGGTGAGACAGGATGATGCAAAGAGGTTGGTGAAATACCTTGGCCTTAGAATAGTTCAGTGGCAATGAACAGAGGAAGAGTTTTGTCTGAAACCCCAGAAATTTTTGCAGTCCATATGTTATTGACAGGCTCTAAGGGTCCGTGCATGCATTTTAAGCAAAGTAACTATAGTGACCTTGAAGAGTTTAAGGGAATTTTTGAAGAAATGGCATAAATCTTCATAGGTTTAGCAAAAATTTTGAGGTTAAGTATAAAAAAAAAAATTAAGGAGCTAGGAGAAGACTGTTTTTCTTTGTTCTGTATTGTCTGGAATTTTAGGAGTGTTCTGGGGTTTTTTTTCTCTGTGTCCTCTAAAAAGCCCTAATCTTGTCCACTGACGATTCATTAGAAAATAACTAACATTTAGGTGCCTTGAACTATATTCTTGATGAACCTTAGAAATTTTATAGGAAATCTTATATATAGGAAACTTGATAGGAAATCAGCTGGTTTCATTAACCATTTCTGAATTTTGTGGATGCCATTAAAAATATTTGCAATAAAACATTTGTGAAAAACACAATTATTTTACTAACTAATTTTCTAATTAATAAAATTGTATCTAGCTATTTTGAAGTAAAATGGTCATTCTAAAAAGCACTTTGGTACATTTAGGATTAAATTATATATTTGTGTCCCAGTTTATATTTCACAGATGCATCATAAAGGTTCAAGTTCTTTCAATGGTTTTTCAGTGTTGCCTGGAGAAATATTTTTCAACATGGAACACCAGGTACCTGGATATTAACTGAACCCTTCTTTATGCAGCATTTCATTCTACAGCTCTGACTCACTTTGCACAGTTCTTTCTTGTGCAAAAAATGGCAGAGCTGACACCAAAATAATTGTCTAAATAAATAGTACACACAGTAATGGGGTTTGTAAGAGCAGTCCCTTAGCTTGCATGAGTCCATTCTAGGCAGTAATTCAAATATTGGCTTAATATAGCACAGCGAGGCACCAATTAGTGCCTTCTCTTATTCTTTTCCTTTTAAATGTACTAAAGAAAAGCAGAAGAAATTGAATAGATACCTCATTCTATGATGTGAGAAAGGGACATAAAAACGTGTTGCTGAATTTGGTATTTCTCCGAGTCTGCTTTTAACTTCTCCTTTAAAAGGAACAG
Source organism: Acanthiza pusilla (assembly GCA_036630365.1). Taxonomy (NCBI): domain Eukaryota; kingdom Metazoa; phylum Chordata; class Aves; order Passeriformes; family Acanthizidae; genus Acanthiza; species Acanthiza pusilla. Next base: position 27,093,399 of record JAXCHO010000098.1, read on the forward strand.
AAGATGCTGTAATTACTTGGAAAAGCTTTTTGTAAATACCTTCTTTTCTAAATCTCTTCAGTGGCTGAAACAGAAATGGCCTTGTCTCAGAAGAGCTAATGCCAGCATTTTCCCTTTGTCATTTCTAAGTCCGTGACATAATTTTTCTGTTGATGTAGTAAACGTTAAGAAAAACCTCTTCAAAGTGTTGGGCTCTTGTACAAGAGGCTTCATTCTTCTTCAATAACATTTCCTGCATCTTGGTTTTGACAATGCTAATTTAGTATGGAGAGGAAGAGAAGGCTGAGAGGACAGTGAATAACTGGAATGAAGCTTGGAAAATACCACTTTTCTCTCAGAGGTAACCTTGGATTTGTAATAAGAAAACCTCTCCATGTCACATAAGTAAAAACAGTCGGCTAAGTAAGTTCAGGGACAAGAACCTCCTGACTTGTAGCCCAAGGCCATTGTTACAAAGACAAAATGCAAGTCCTGAGAAAAGCAGGTTGATCTGGATGCTGTGGCTACTTGGTTATACTGATCTCATAAAGATTTGTGATGTACACTGAAAAAAAGTGTTGGGGCTGTGTCAAATTCTAGCAAACCCCATATGTCACACACCAAGGAGGAATTGTGAAGGAACAGTATCAAACTTAATTAAATGTATTTTTAAATAAAATTAAAACAGTAGGCATAACAACATTGATTAAAGAAAATTGGCTTTTTTAAAGAAGGAACTCTGAGTGAATTGATGAATGATTTGAAGAAACATGGTGCTGTTGCTCCTGAAGCAGTTAGTGTATTTCTTCTTGAAATGTTAACTTGCCTTTTTATTCATTAGTTCATCAAACCAGGCATTTTTTCCAAACATAAATCTGATTTTTTTTACCCCTTTTAGCTGGAAGGGGAAAGAAGCACATCAGTATCACAAGCCACATTAAAATTTTAACAGGGAGCCTTTCCAAAAAGTTCTTAATTTAAAATGCAGAGCATACAAGAGCTCAAACCACTGAAAAAAAAACCACACACAGAAATAGGACACTTTCATTGAAATGTCTTCCTTAAGTTTTTGACTGCTAGAAGGTACTTCTGAGGTCTCTGTTTTTTTATGAATACCTCCAGGAAGTGATAGCTCAAAACCTTGAACACAGAGTTGGCAAAAGGCACACTCCCCTCTCCATGATGACTGCAATTACACATTTGGAAAATAGCCCAGGGAGTGTTCAACTGGATGATGAGAACTTGCATATCTCAGCTCCTGCAAGAAATTTGAATTTCTTTTTTTTAAATTTTGTTTTCAAATTCTGCTCCTGGCATGTGCGTTATCCGGGAGAGAAATGTAAATAGTTATCCCAGAGCAGCTCTTGCTGTTAACAGCTATGGGTGTTTATTGAAAATCTCTTTTCTATTTCATGGCACATGATCTCTCACCCAAAACATTCAAGTTCAGAAAATTGCATCGATAGCCTATTTTTCTGATATTTACTATTAGATTAGATTAAGGTGAAGAGAGCTAAAAGCTTGCAGAGCACTCAGTGCTACCTGAAATGGAAGCAAATTAGGTTTAGTTCATTAATGTCATTGAACTGACCTCTGTGTAATTTGCACAAGTTCTTCATATTTGGAAGAATTTGTGGCTGCATGAACCGGGATCTCAAAAAATGGTTAAGTTCCTTGATTTCTGATGCATGGAGTTTGCAATTCTGTATTCAGAGAAGAAAACTGACTGCAAAACTGCTGTCCCAGAGGACAAGAGTGTTGTCACAGCACTCTGGCAAAGGACCACGAGCACTGCAATTCATCCCTAATAAAGCTGCAGTCTGGGACCAGAGCTGGCTAATTCCTTCCAGAAAAGCAAGTGGTGCTGATGGAGATTGGAGTCACCAAAGAAATAACAAGAACACTTGACCTTTGTTCTAAATAGGCCACAGATTTCTGTAATCCTGATTTACAAATCCCTTGGTTCATGCGGTCCCTTATGGATCACAAAGGGTGATTAATAAAAATGGGCTGGTGTGGGTAGTGCTGCCTAAATTATATGAGGCCTCCAGTCTTTATGATTGGCTGCTTTCTGTCCCAAGAGAAACACAAAAAATCTGTGATATTTCTCAGAAATTCTCCTTATACTTGGATATCTGGTTGGTAATGCTGTACCTGAGCTCTTGGTGTTCAAATAGCTGTCAGCCCTTCCTTTCACCAGCCCCCCAAGCAACATTTATAAGATGAAACTGAAAACCCCCACATGAATCTGGGGCTGTTGTTTTAATACTTTAAATTAAATCATGCATTACAGAATGTATTCACTTATGTAGCTTTTTTGATAATGATTCACTCTGTTATAGAGAGCAATGTGTTATTCTGGTAATTGCAGGCAGAGGATGTACCTGAGCATTTAATTTAGAGCAGATCCCTTCAATAGCTTTGCCTGAACAAGTCAAAAAACAATGTTCTGAGTATAACGTGTAGCAAACTCAAATTATCCTCCAAAGGTGTTGTATTTATATACTAACCAAGTAAATATTGTACCTCCTAAGCAAAAAAAAATTCCAACATATTCATTATTTGGAATAACACAAAAACAACACTTTTTAAAAAATAGTTTGAAGGTAACAAGTAATGTTACTTTCTATTTTGCATAAGCTGCAAATTTTATGCTACAATTTTTTATGTGAAAGCTGAGCAGGAGATTTTGGTTGTATGCATCAGAATTTTTTGAAAGTGATGAAATTTCACAGCTGTGAAAAATAAAGGCTCAAGTATTTTCATGTGGCCTACCTCTGTTTATTCCACCAATTTCAAAATAGTATTTTAACATGTAAGGAAGTGCTGAATTAGTTTCCATTTCTTTCTTAGGTGTCTGCTATGTGAGCTCTTCAGGTACCTAAGGGGAAATGAATCACTCAATTCATCTGGATGAACTGAGATGCTGTTTTCACTGTGTTACTTTTGAATTTTGTAATGTTTTGTAATACTTGCAAATACTTGTTTGATGAATCCAGGTCACTTGAACCGTTGGAAGTGATGGGCATAAAGCTTCAGAAGTGTTGCCAATAGGTGTAAGGAGGGCACCTATGATGAGTGCCTTTTATTATACTCTTAAATACACTTTTACCTTTTGGACACTTCCCTCAGCTGGTGAAGATACAGCTATTATTTACTAAAGGTTGAAAAACCGTGAAACTGTAAAGTAAATATCGGGTTTTTCCCTTTCCAAACCCTTCGTGAGAAATCACCGATTCGCCTCCTGAGCTGCCAGTTCCACACCACTAAACCCCCGCTGAAAACTAGGAGATGACACTAGCGGGGTGTCATCTCGTCCAACCCCGTCAGGGTGATGACACTAACGGGGTGCCATCAAGTCCAACCCCGTCGGAAGGATGGGGCGACTTGACCTGGCGAGTGCGGGTCCCCACTGGTCCCCCTGACATGGGACGGCGGCGACACGCCGGGGAAGGCAGCGAAGGGGAGCGGGAAGGGAGAGGAGAGGAGAAGCGGGAGGACAGGGGAGAAGGAGGAGAAGGGAGAAGGAGGAGAAAGGAAAGGTGCCGCTGGGAAGGCGCTCCGGCCCGGCCCCGCTCCGCTCCGCCGGCTGCTCCGCCCCGCTCCCGGCAGGTCGGGACGGTGGCCCCGGCTCCCGGTCCGGCCCCCTCCCCGCATCCCGGCCCCATCCCGGCCCCATCCCGGCCGGCGAGAGGCGCTGCGGGAGCGCGGCCGCGGGAGAGGTGCGGGGGGACGCGGCGGAGGCGGCTCCGCTGCCGGCGGGGCTGGAGCCACCCCCGGGAGCCCCGGGCTGCGGGAGGAGTGACAGGTTGGCTGTCGCAGGGCTGCACCTGCGGGAGTCCCTGCGAGCCTGCCCGTGCCCCGTGTGAGTGCGGGGCTGGCCGTGCCCGGGGCGGGCTGTGCGCTCCGAGCCCGGAGCCGAGCCCGGGCGGTGGGACTTCACCTCCCGGCTCCCCGGGCTGCGGAGTTGGCAGCGCAGCCCTCGGCGGCGGCAGCGATGCTGCTGCTGGTACGTGATTTTCCTCTCCTGCCGCGGTTCCTGGTGAGTCCGTCATTCTTAGTAGCAACTGGTTTGGGGGGTTGTTTTGGTTTTGTTCTCTTTTTTCCGCTTTTCTTTCCTCCCGAGGAGCCAGCCTGCGGCGCGGTCCCGGTGGAGACCCTCCCGCCGCGCCCTGCCCGGAGCGGGGGCTGCGCTGGCCCCGCTCAGACCGGGGGCTTTTGGTGTGAATAACCTGATAAGGGGTGCCTGCATATTTGCTTGGGGTTTATTTTTTAATGCTTTCTGCAATGTGTTACTTGGAAAATCCAAGGCGGTGGGTCTTGCCCGTCCGTGATGCTGTCTGGGGCTGTTCGTTCCGTGGCAGGGATGATGAGGAACGGGCGCTCAGTCGTTCTCTTCACCGAGCAGGTGAGCGGCTCTGTGGCGCTCAGGTTAAGATCGGCTCTTGCCGTGTGCTGCCTAAATTTTTCTTCCATGTTTTTGCTTTGAAAGGAGTAGTTACTTATTCTTAAATGCTATGAAGTATCATTTCAATTTTATTTTATGGCTATACAAAGAAAAGAATAAATGATGGAGGCTGACAACCACTAACATAGTAGTTTTGGTTACTTGATAGTTACTGAATGCAGCTAACCACCACTTATTTCAGTATTCCAAGTGTGGAGTCATAGCATGGGAATAGTTAGGGATGCTGCACCCCAGCATTATTGATTCTTGGAAAGCCTTGGCAGGGAAGATTTTCTGTGACTGCCAGGGAAGTAGCCCTTTAAGCAAATGTGAGAAGATAGAGGAGCAGGTGGGACAATTACCTGTGAAGTACACGAGTGTTACTGTTTTGCTGTATGCACTTCAGCTGAGAGATTTGTTCAAGGTGCAGCCCATTAAGCATTTTAAAGCCCCGTGCGGTAAAGATGCTTGGAGCATACATTGTTTTCAGTGGACTCAAAAGAAAGAAGTGGTTGGATCATTGCCTGAAAAGATTAAGGTAAAGATTGGCCTCTTTACTCAAGAAAGAAAGGGTCTAAGAACAGCTGGTGCTGGAAATTTGAAGTTGGACATCCTGAGACTAGACAGAGGGTGCAGATTTTTAAAATAAAAGCACTCATTAGACTAATTGGTTCTTAGAGTTTTTCATCATTATAAAACTTTAAACCAGGGATGTTTTTTCTAAAGGCAGGTTTTTTTACAACGGGACTTAGTATGGGGAAATCTTATGGGCTATGTGTAGGGGAGGCTGGAACAAGTGATCATAATGAGCCCTTATTGCCTTAATCAGGCATATAATCAGGAAAGCTGTGTCATCTCTCAGAGCACGTTCTCCATGTATTCTCTCTTTCTTTTGCTTCCCCAACCTCCTCACTGCAAAAGGGCTCAATACTATTGAGAGCAGCCCTGAGGAGAAGAACTTGAGGGTGTTGGTTGATGAGAAGCTCAACATGATCCAGCCATGTGCCCTTGCATCCCAAACATGTCCTGGGCTGCATCAACAGCACTGTGGGCAGCAGGGCCAGGGAGGGGATTCTGCCCCTCTGCTCTGCTCTGCTCAGATCCCACCTGCAGGGCTGCATCAGCTCTGGGGACCCCAACATGGGAAGAACGTGGACTTCCTGGAGTGAGTTCAGAGGAGGCCACAAAGATCATTGGGGGCTGGATCACCTCTGATATGAGGACAGGTTGAGAGGGTTTGGGTTGTTCAGACTGGAGAAGAGACAGCTCTGGGGGGACCTTGCAGCACCTTCCAGTACCTAAAGGGGCTACAAGAAACCTGGAGAGGGACTTTTGACAAGGGCATGTAGTGATAGGACAAGGCGTAATGGCTTTAAGCTCAAAGAGGGTTGATGTAGATTGAATGTTAGGAAGAAATTCTTCACCATAGGGCTGGTGAGGCACTGGAACAGGTTGCTAGAGAAACTGTGACTGACCCATTCCTGGAAGTGTTGAAGGCCAGGCTGGGTGGGGCTCTGAGTGACCTGATCTGGTGGGAACTGTCTCTGCTCATGGCAGGATGAATGGAACTCAATGAACTTTTAGGTCCCTTCCCACCCAGGCCATTCTGTGTTTCTGTAATATCGACGGTTAGCTTTTCACTATATGTTTTTCTGTGTATCTTTAATATAAATTATTCCCCAAGTGCAATTAGATCCAGGGGTCTCCACGTTTTCTATCTAAGCAATTATAGGGAAGATCTGGAAAGTAAAAGTTGCAATGAGAATTGCTATTCATAGATCTGAGTGAGGTTTGAGGAATGTGGTTTGTAAGGCTCAGGTGTAGGTTCTATTCCCAGACAATATCAAAGTGTTTAAACACTTAAAGTTATTTAACATGTTAACATTTCTAAGCAGCTTTCAGCGCCATGTTTACCCTTAAGAAATACTTACTAGTGTGTTTGACTTTCATAGATTTCATGGTAGTTGAAATTTTAAGTTCTTTAGGGATGGAGAAATGCTCATTTAACCAAAATTCGATGTGAATTTTGGGTTGTAACTGTTGTTTTTACAGTGGAAAGACAGCAGGCACGAAGGATCTCATTAAACAATTTTCAGTGTGATGGTGCAGTCATCTCATTGTTTGCCTGTCTGCAAAACATACTCTTATTACGTAATATTCTAAATCTCCTTATCAAGAGAGATAAATTTCATATCTGGTGATTAACTACCATCTATTAGTAAGACATTTGGTCTCCTGGGGTGGAGGGAGGAAGGGACTCTGCTAGAAGGATGGCTGACGACATCTGCAGTGCAGGACTGTGTTGTGACTGAGCACTGTTTCCCAGTGGTTTATTGCTCTTGTAGCAAATAAACCTACATTTATTTGTAGGCCTTGCCTACATTTACTCTGCCTTCTAATCAAACTTCGTTTCTGCCAGGGATGAGCCCTCTCGTGTGTTTGCTGTCCCAGAGCCTGGGAATGTAGGAAAGCAGAATAGGCAAGCACAGTGGGAAGAGAAGACACTGAAGACCAGCGTGGATTTTGTTCCAAGGGTGGTAGGTAGGAGGTAATTCCTGGTAGGCACAGGAAGCTCTTATGTATGTATTTCTTTCTCTTTTAGGGTAACTTTCCTTAACTCTTTTTAGAATGCATAAACATATACATACAACATATGACAATAAAGCTTTCTGCATTCTTTCTGTTCCAAACATCCTGACTCTGCTCTTAAAAAAAAAAAAAAGAAAAAGTCTTTTTTAAGCTTGTCTCTTAGTCTGTCTTGGGTGTGACCTAATGACCCCATTTTTGGGGGTTTTCCATATGCTGGAGCACAGCTTCAGAACCAAATCAATTGCTTTGGAACTGAATTTGTCTGCTTTGTTTTGGTTTTTTTTATCTTTCTCTGCCTACACTGAAATTTCTTTATTATTCAATTACTCTAATCTCTACCTTTTTATTTTCTTCATAACTTTTCCCTGGGTATGCTTTTTGTATTGCTTAGAAACAGAAGTGGAATCAGAAATGAAACAAAATTCCATTGTGGTTTGAACTATATTCCACAGATGAGTATTAAAAGGAAGCTCCTTAAATGAGCATTTTATTTATTTTGAAGAGAGCTGCTCTGCATCTTCACTTAAATGTGTCTCTGGAATAATTAAATTATCTGGGGCATCCCTCATTGTTGACATACAACTTTTTTTTTCCTGAGATTGCCTTTCACCACAGCCTGTGCTTTTTAGGGGTGGTTGCATTGTGTGTGGGGATGACTTGTGATCTGCATGCAGCTGGACATAATTGTGTCTCTGCACTAGGACTCCAGTGACTTTTGGATTACTCTGCCACTTTTTCCCTGTACAAACTGTGCCTGGCAAGCTGAGTGAGCAGCAGTGCATCCACAGATAGGAGGAAAACATGCTCACAGCATCAGGGTCTCTACGTTTTTATATAATTTATAAAATATATACAGGGATGGAGACAGTGTGGGAATTGTATACAGCACCAATGTGTTTCCAGGGCTTGAACAGGAGAGTGGGGCTTGAAGGAGTTATTTGGGTTTGGGGCTTTTTTTGTGTATGATACAAAAGTTGCAGGTGTTATCTGAATAATGTGGAAGCAAATGTCCATGACCAGGGGAACGTTTGTTTCCAAGGTTTCTGCTATTGAATATCTGGGAAAAAACAATGTTTGAAAGCAAGCCATTTGTCACTTAGAGATTATATTTTTCATTTGCAGTTACTGCATGACACGCTGATAGCTTTTTGAGCAGTTGTATATGCTTTGAATCTGAGCTTGCCTCCTTACTTCTGCAGCCATTGCAGAGCCCTAGAGAAGGTCAGCCTTGGGAAGAGTTCTACTTATTATTGGTTCTAAAACCTAATTCATTTTCCTTAATCTTTGCACAAAATCTCTGGTGCCTGGTGAGTCAGGGAAGAGAAAAATGGAGGAAATAAGGATCCAAATGCCCATTCTCACAATATTACACCTGCTTAAGAAAATAAATAGCAAATAAGTAATGCCAAGATTAACAGGTGCTCATACACACATGCAAATTTGGAAGGCTTCAGTTAAATATTCAATTAGATAAAGGTATGGTTTAGGAATTAGCATCCATTCGCTGTAGGCATTAGTGCAGCAATGGCACCAACTGCATCATGGAGTGTTAACATCGACAGCCAAGAACATGAGATTTCTATGGGGAATGAGGAATTTTAATCCTGTTTGAAGTAATCCAGAAGACTGAAATATGAGGAAAATTAGTATTATTGAAGCCTGTAGGTTTGAAACATTTGGGTGAAATATTTGGGTTTTGTGCTGAAGATTAATACCAAAAAAAAAAAAAAAGTAACACCTCTGCCTTCAGGGAGATGTTGCACTGCAGAAGACACTTTTTCTAACAGTGTTTTCTAAACTGGCTGCAATATTTTTCCCAGTTGCCGACTATAAAACAGCTTCCTTGACTCTAGTCATGATCTGGAATAAAAGTGCAAGTACATTTGTCTCTCAAGGAGCATTTCTATCCCTTTTTTCTACAGATACATTTTAAACCTTTTAAATATTTTAAAATTCAGATGGCTGCAGTGGTGAAAATGTCTTTTAACTGTTGGCATCTTTATCCAGATTAGAGCTCTCTTTATTGTTACTACCAATGTGAAGCTTTAGAGGGGAAAAAATAATGAGTTTTTAATGGGAATGTAGTTCTTAACTCTGTCTAGCTTTGAAACCCTCCCTGTCAGAACAATATGGATGAGTAGGAAGCAGTTAGGAGGAGAACAGCGATTAATGCACTGAAGAAAAACGATTTATTAGGTAAGACTGAAAATGAATAAGGGAGAAGGCTGTGCCTCCTTGGTATTTTGTCTCTGCTGGGGAATTATGGCAGCAAAGAAAGGTGGAGAAGTGTGAGTAACCTGTGCAAACACAAAGCGTCACCTGGCTGGTGCTGGAGTGTGCCAGGAGTGCCCTGCAAGAGGAGTGGGAATTCTGTGTGCCACAGTGTGTTTGTAAACCCTGTGCTTCCATTCGGGAATGTTTGTCTGCCTCTGAACTTTCTAGATGCAGACCCAGAATGCAAATGGAGTTTATTCAGGCAAATGTAGCTGTGTGTCCTCCCTGAATCTGGGCTGTGAGCATTTGGCACTGGAAATAATATAAATAATATTCCTTTGGATTTCCTGCTTTCCCTGAATGTCTTTAGGAAGGGGTTTGTGTCTGTTATGATTGTGAGAATCTTTAATGGAATTATTTAAATGGTATCATCCATGATGAGGTAGAAGTCCATCTTGATCAAATCTTTTCTCACAAAATTTTTTTTGAGACAACCTCTGATTTGGCAGGAATTTGCTGTTTGCCGTGAAATCACTTTAAACCATGACCTTGCCAGTGACATTTCACTTCTCTTGTGGAAGAGAGCAGAAACATGTCAAAATGATTTGTGGTACACTAGTTTTGAAAGTGCAGATTCTCAATTAAGTGTCTAAATAATTAATGCCATAGTCTTTATATCAGAATTGAAATTATGAGCTCACTTCTGATTAATTTTGTGAAAACATTTTAATGTTAGCTTGCCCCACCATGTTTCCAAATATGAAAAGACTGTGTTTGGAAGTAAAAGCAATTAAGAATTCAGCTTCTGGCTTGGTGGAAGACTTTGATTGGTGCAAGACATTGATACCTATGAAAGTCCTCTCTCCGAACAAGGGCAGTCTGTCTTCTGTCCCATTCCTGTGCCTGCTGAGGTCACGAAGGTTCTGCCTTTCGGTCACTTAAGCTCCACACTCATTCACATCTTGGTTTCTGATGGGATTGTTCTGAACCAGTTCTGGTACTAGAGACAGATTAATTTCATTAACTTCATTTTGAACATACTGCAGATCAATTCAGAGGCTTACTCTGTCTCTAGTGAGCCACCTCGAAATGCATAGCAATATCACAAATAATGCTTTTCTTTGTCTGACCTTTCTCCTCTTAATTGAAAAAATAATGTTTAAACAGCAATAACTATTTCTGAACTTTAAATCTGAGCAATGATATATTTCATTTGATACCAAAATCAGCCTCCAGACAATATAGCATGGATGACTGCAAATTTGTTTGGGGTGTGTGTTAGTGTGTATCACTAGCACATGAACAGCTGATCTCAACTGTGAAAATCCCATGAATTAATGAAAAATGAGAGAACTTTATTTGTGTGAGTGGATTATGGTGGAATAGTTTACTGTACATGCTGTGTGTAGCACATGTTTTTTGATTGCCCAAGGCTCAAAAAGCTAGAAATAACCCAAGTCTTGTTTGATACTCTTGTTTTTTGACTTGGTGCAATTCTACTGATTCTGCTTGGAAGTAGACCACACCTCGTGTATAAACTTGCACTTTTTTCAAACTGAGTTTATTTTTGGCATTCTCAAAAACAGCCCTTTTGAACTTCTGGCGTTTATTAATGGGGAGGGAATGAGACCAGGATGAAGGTTTTCACTGTGGCATTCAAGGAACAGAAATGGCAAGAGGGACAGAATAATGTATCATCACGTGGCAGCCTCACATAGATAGGAATATCAGATGTTTGGATTTGTTTTGTTCTGCTTTTTTTTGTTGTTTGTTTGTTTAAAAGGTAATTCTAATAACAAAATAACCAAGACAGGGACTAAGCAGGAGGCCAGTGACAATTAGCAACCTGTGTTTGAATCTGAGGTTTAGAAAGAATTTTTTTGTTTCTAGTGAGTTTCTGTTTAGTTTTGAAGGACCTTATATACCTGATCATTTTGTGGTTCATTTTAAAAACATAGACATAAACTTGATCTTTTGAAAGAGTACCTTAAGATAGCAGTGGAAAATACCTCTAATATTGAAGTGTACTCCCTGTGGTTTGATGGTTTTTGTGTACCAGTGACTATGTATAGTGCAAAAAGAAAATAGGCCAACTGCACAGCACTGTAAAAATGAGAATCTTCCAATTGGTCAGGCACAAACATTTATGAATTAGCAAAATGTCATTTCCTTTTGTACTATAAAATGTCTGCATCCTTAATTTAAGGAACTATGACCATATTCATTGACTATTAGTATATTACCACTTTTCTGTTGTTGTTTAAGGAATTCCATGGCATTGATCCACCCAACTTATTACTGCTGCATCTCCAGTTAATACCTGATGGAATGTGAGGATATTGATTTGATAAATACACAGTATGGTACAGCATAGTTTTGACTTTCTGTCTGTGGGTTTTGTGCACTGCAGTAGCATAATCTTCAGTACTAGGGGCTGACTTCTCCTATTATGTTTTGAAACCTTGTCATAAAATGAAATGTAAATAGAAGGTCAGCATGATCATGATGGTGTCATAACAAAATGCTGTGTGGTTCTTGAGAGGTTTTGGATTTTCTAGAAAGAAACAGAAATTCTACAAGTTATGCTTTTCTGGATGAAAAGATGTCCAATGTTTCTACCAGAGGAACATTATGGTTTAATGTGCTCAGGGGCTCTGCTGGTTTATTGCAGTTCCCTGGCTGCCTGAGACCTTTTGGTTTTTCTCTAACAGTTGTATCACAATGATGTATTAAAAGCATTGAGTGTGAGGGAAACTAAAAATGGAGCTGAACCCAACTGAACAATATAATAATAATTCATTTTTCTTCAGCAGAGCTGTATCAGTTTATATTACTAGAGGAGCTGGATCCCTGTATTTAAAGCAGCTCAAAATGGACTCTTTATTCTCGTGGAATCCTGTCTGGCACAATGGATGGGGGGAGGTCTTTTAGTGTCCTTCCTGACACAAATGGTTCATTCCCTCACGTGTGGACCCTCAGTTCTGTGTGGGCACCCCTGCACATCTGGAAATCTGCTGGAGGCTGGGAGCAGAACTGGAGTCTGGTAGTTCTCAGCCTGTGATGAAAACCCAAATCCTGTGAAACTGAGATATGCATGTTCACGGGGGCAGATTTTAATGTCAGTCTTCAAAATCAAATTAGGCTTTCCAAGGTTCATGGCAGTTCTGCATTGGAAAAACATCTGAACTGGATTGGTTTGAGTAGGTTTTAGTCCAGGGTGAGTTTGAACAGAATGATTGTTGCAGTCACAATGGCTGAAACACAAAGGAATTAATAGTTTTGGGCTCTAGCAAAACCAGGTAATTTTTCACAGGTCTAATTATTTCACCCCTGGTGTCCCTTTTCCAACCTCTGGCACAGTTGCTCTTCCCTCTTTTATTCCAGTACAGCACTAAGGACAGAGTGACTACTTTGCCAAAATACTGTTACACCTTCCCCACATTAAATAACTTCAATTATTTATGTGTCTGGAGACCTCAAATAGGGTGACGGTGAGAGAAGCTCTGACAAAATGAAAAAAAAAAAAAAAAAAAAGGAAGAGCAGTCAGACAAGTGGAAAACAGCAAAATAGTATTTAAGGCTTACAACCATTAACTGTGATGCATTGCAATGTCTCATGACCTGTGCTAGTGCAGTTTTTCTTGTTCTCTGAGACCAAAGCATAAAAGCATTCACATTATGCCAGAAAGTACAAAAGGAATGGAGCAAATACCAAGGAATATCTTCATTTTCCTCAAAAATTAAATGGAACCGCTGCCCCTTAGATTTGTGTCTGGACTGTTGCAATTAATAGACCTGATAGTCTAAAATTCAAAGCAAGCTTTCTGAATTCTGTAAAACCTCCCAAACTGAGTTATTTTTATACTGATACCCCAGGGTATTAGTCCAAACTTCCAGTGCCTTGTTCTCTCAGTCTACCAGTTTAATTAACTTTTGCACCATTTATGGTATTGCTTTAGATGAACAAGTCACCAAATGAATTATTTGTTTTGGTGTGCAGTGTTCCTCCTTTTAGCTAAGCAAATAGTTTCAGCTGTTCCAGAAGTCTGAATTTCTTTGCTTAAGGGATGACAATCATGGTTATAAAAATCTCGGAAGATCCTCCCTTCTGTTAAGAGTGAGAGCAGGTAGAATTAACTGCTTTGAATGTACTGCAAGTGGCATAAGAAGCAATTTTTATAGATCAGGTTGCCCAGTATGTCATACACATAGCATATTTTTCTTTTTTTATTTTGTGGTAGAGGTTTTTCTATTGTTTGGGTCTTTTGGGTTTTTTTCTTCACATTCCTAAAAAAATCACCCAAATTTGACCACTGGGAAATTTCCATCTTCATGTACTTGAGTAGCATTTGCAAGTCTTTTTTGAACTTGAATGAGCTGTGCCTTCCTCCACAAGTTCTAAGTTCAGTTTTAACCAGACAAATTTTAACAGCATCTGCAAAAAAACATTCCCTGACAGAAAATGCTTTCTACCCTTTTAAGTCTGGAGGCCCTGTCATATTTCAACTACACATACAACTTGTATATGAATTTGTGAAAATGGACAGGGTGTACACCTATGACAAAGTAAAGCATTGTGGTGGGTTTATTTCCTTGTTCTTTTCAGAGAATCTTCATCTAAAATATGCCCCAAAACACCAGTGTGAATATAATTAAAAACCTCATTTTGATAGGTAACTTGGTAAAGTTATTAGGAAATTGACCTTCTACAAGAAAAAAAAAAAAAAAAAAGGGTTTTAAAGGAGAGGCTTCCTGGCCCACCTAACGTTATGTGCAAAGCAAGAAAGGAGGGATCCTATTTGCCACAGAAAATAAAAGGAGAATTTTAGCAATTTGATATAACATGTGCATTTTAGGGGAATGTCTGGTACAGCCATAATGTCAGTGAGCCTCGTGGTCCTTGATGTGTTTTTCCTTGGCATAACTCTTGCAGCAAGAGAAGGAGTTCCCCCTGTGCTGGCTGCAAGCAGAAGCACAGAGAAGCTGAGATATTTTGCTGTGGTTTACATGTGTTGGGTGGCAATGGTTTCTTCGTCGCACCAGCCTGCTGTTCTTCTTGGAGGATTATCCCTTTCCATATTTTTACATGGGTTTAAGGGGTCTCATGAGCAGTGGTGAACTGATAATTTGCATGACAAAATATGACAGAACAAAAGCATTCAAGAAACTTCCCTAGAATTTTGGGATTTTGTAATAGCTTACATGAAAATTACTTGTATAGATGGAGCTTTTATTTTAGAAATCTCTGTAATAAATTACTGGGGAGACACAATCCTATTGAAGAGCTGGAGAGAGCCAAGTAATGCTAAACCTGTATTTAAATGCCTTTAAATGAATTCTAGCAAGCTTTTCCTGCTACTACAGGAGAAGTGAATACTTGAAAAGCTGATGAAAATTTCAGAGAGCTCAATACAAGAAAGATGTCAGGGCAGGTAAATTGGTGCATGGATTTTGAGAACAGTTTAATGTGCTATTATATACATAAGCACATATAAGATGAAATATCATGTATCCCCCAGCATTCTGCTGAGTCTGAGTCCAAATCCTTCTTACCCAATTCTGTGGCAGCAGGAGAATGAGCAGTCTGAATAATCTGTGTCAGTGGTCAGGTAATCTTCCTTCTCCAGGCTGGAAGGAATGTTCCAGTGTCTAAAACATTCATATTCTTCATACTCAATCCGATTTTCCCTTTGTCTCCACAGCAGGTCATGAGTAATCTCCTTTTCAAGTGCTTTGTAACAGCAATAAGACCTGCACTTACTACGTCTAGGAGCAATGAACTAATTTATTAAACCAATTTCAGTCCACACCTAGAGACCTGGAAATCTAATTGTGCTTCTCCTTTTGCCTTAATGGGTAGGACGTCCCTGTTCCCAAACATTTCGACTGTGTATAAATAATTAAGCTTTTCTTTTTTTTTTTTTTTTTTTTTTTTTTTTTTTTTTTAAAGTAAAACAGAATATTTTTGAGTGTCCTGGCTTACTCACTTCACAAACAACGAGGAGAACATCCCATATGTGAGATCATCTCCTCAGTGGTCAGACAGAGACAGCCTCTCCTTTACCTGCCAGGAGTCCCAGGGAGATTCTAGTCTGGCCTGGTCAAAAAATCAGCTTTTTTCATGTGTGGGCAAGCTATCCTCAGCCGACACCATCTCCAAACCTCTTGTTTCCCTCCCTCTGATGTGCAGGTTTATATCCCTTGCTGTGCCATGGGAACCCCTCTGCCCTGAGCTGTGGGGTGGGTGCCTCCCATGAACTTTGGGTTGTTTGGAAGGGTTGGATCTGCCCAGGGATTGGGCTCCCTGGTGGCTGTGACCAGGAGAGATGCTAAGGTGTGGTGCAGCCCTGCAGATTTTATCCTCCCCTGGTATCCAGATGTGTGGTGAGCTGACCAGATGTGCTTGTTCTCAACTGGGGAAAAGCACTTGGGTTGCTGTGTGGGAGACTGAACAATAAATGAGCTTAAGGTGGGAGCTAAGTGAATCTTATAGATGAGACTTGACAGCTCTGCATCTCAGATGGTAAAATTCTCCTTGAGACTGAAAAAATGGAATGCTGAGAAATGAAGTAATTTCTATAAAGTGTGTCTGTTTATTACTTTGCCAAATCTATTGAGTAACACAGCCAAGATATATCAAAGTTAATCATGTCTTGGTTGGAAAATTCAGTGACTTAAAGGTTGATCCTTTCTACAGAAAAGCACATTTCAGCCTGCAACCCTTTTCCCCCTGCTATGCATCAAAAAAAAGTGCTCAAGCTCTAATTTAATTCAAGGAAAGCTTAATTTTTTTTTGCTGTTGTTAATGGAGTGGTGATCCCTGCTTGAACACCACTGTTTCCTTGTGGCAGGAGGCCTTGGTGAGGATGGTGTGTGCACACAGCTCAGCATCCTGTGCCTCTCTGGGGATGTCTGGGCTCTTGCTGTGTTTGACCTCTGGGCTGGCACAGCTGCCCTGCAGAGCTGTGCCATCCAACAGCTGCTAAACAGTGCTGAGTTCAACCTGAAAATTATTCCTTCTGCCATTCTGAATTGCTCTGTAACATACTCTGCTTCTCTTTATAAGAGACTATTCAGTAATGCTGTGGGGAGTTTATTTATAAATGTAAGAGGTGAAGGAGTGGAGGGAGAGGCTGAGAATCTGAACACATTTGCTGAAATGTGGCTTGGAGTTTTTAGGGCTCATTATTTAAGAGGAGAAGTAACTGCCCTTTCTAAGGGTGATCTAATGTATTATTTCAGAAAAATCCTGCAGATTTCTCAGTAATGGATTAAAGTACTGAACACAATTTCATCTTCGGATATTATTTTTAACAAGTATTTAACACCAAATTACCCCTATTGAGAGATTGCAGGTTGATAAATGGATCAGGTTAGCCTCTGTTGTTTTGGGGTTGGTCTGTAGGGTTTTGGGTTAAGTTGGAAGCAGCTGAGAAGCTTCAATGATTTGTTTCCAGATAAAGTCCCCTCATACTGGAGGAAGCTATTTTATCCTTTCAATATGCTTTTAATAGCCTGAGGTGTGTTCTTTGCAAGGCTGTGCTTCTCAATCAATAAATCATGTGAGACAAAGGCATATGTTAGTTATGCTTAGCTTCTGGTTATATTTTCAGCCTTCAAACAGCAGTTTGAAACTGTAATGTAGGCTTTACCTCAATTTTACCACTTCTTCTTGTACATTATACTGCCCTTATAACGTTCTCTCTAACTTCAACTTTTTTTGTTTGGTTTTTGCATCTTTTTAAAATCTTACCTATTTCTAGAAGCTTTTCTTGTGTATCCCATAATGTTTTCTACGAAGATGCTGTCTCCCAGCTGGAAAGGCTGTTTAGCTTCTGTGACAGACTTTCTTAGTGTCCCTTGCTATCCTTTTGTGTGGAAATTATTAGGTTTAGAATAGTGCTGAGGCTTTTACATGAATGTTGCAGAGAAGAGTTTCAGATTTCCAGTTGATTTTAGATGCTCTGTTGAATATGAGTATAGAAACATAATCTTGTTACTTGTAACTGGTTTTCCAGTTTATCATTTTCCCTGTGCCAGTATCGCTTTTTATTAAACACAGTCATTGTTCTACAGTTCTGCACTGGTGTGTGTATGTGTGCATATATTAAAAAATATGTAATGGATAAATATGGGGGTTTTCCCCATTAAAAAGACCATTGTTTGTGGTTTTTTGGAGGGGGAAATCTTTGAAAGGAAAGAAGAGGATGAGTGAAGGATTTCTGTTTCCTATAACAAGGTGAAGAGTTTTGTACTTCAGGGCATGACACTGAAAGTTGCTGGGTGTTCATAAGTTTCTTGAAAATAATATGGGATTATGGATACTCAATATACTTGAAAAATCAGACTGTCTGTAACTGCAGTGTCCAGCCATCAAGATATTTTTATTACCAAAGTGTTTCCCTGCCTGTCCTGTCACTAACTTATAAGATTTTGGTTGTCGAACTAAAAATTAACATATCAAAATTGCTATACATGGATTAGTGTTTGTAAGGTACTTGGATACATGTGCACAAGTATGATAAAAAAGCTCAAGTCTTCTATTAATTTTTTATTCAGGAGAGAGAAAATGTGCCACTAATGAGACATGGGCTAAATGCTGAATGGTGGAACTTGAAGGAAATTTTGGGCAGCTGCCTTGCTATTATCTTTCCTGATTGTTGAATGGAACAGAAGTCCTGTGGGAAACAAGATTTGTGGTTGTGTATTTTTAAAACCTTTTCACATTGCAAAGAGAGTGGAATAAAAATAGACACATTTTTATGGTGTTGAACAGTTGAAAGTCTGATGTAGTACCAAAACCTGTGCCTAAGACTTCCTGATTTAAAGGTTTTGTTTCATTTCCTGAAGAATTCCAGGAATATTATTTACAATATAGCAACAATTGCTATGGGGGATTGTGCTCACACTCACAAGCTTAATTGCTGGGGGTTAGAATATTGCTGATATTCACAAGTGGTAAAGGTAGGAGTTATTATAGAATATTGACTTAGGATGATCAGAAAGTGCTTTTGTCAAGGCCTCTTTTTTCATTTGTGTTTATTTACTCTGTTTTCTGAAAACATTTCTTTAGAGGCTTTGAATTAAAGAGGACAAGTGTGTTTGAGCATGCTGGTTTGCAGCAATCATAAAGGAAAGAATAAAGATGTAGATAGAGTCAAAACCATGGGCTTTTTAAAACTGGGGAGGCCTATTCTTCTGTCATAAAATTATAGACTTCCAGTCCTGACAGGTTCTTCCCCTGCAGTCTCTGAGGGGACCCAAATGGTTTTCTGTCCCCAAAACGCTGCAGGAACACAGGACAGTGTTCACTGGGGAGTGGTGTTCCCATACCAAGACTGGAAAGATCCCTTGATCTACTACTGGGATAAACCACAAGAAAAAATCAGTCTTTTTCTCTTCCTTAGCCATGTCAATTTATCAAGTAAGGAGGCATTTTTTTCCAGAGTATCTTGGAATAGTAATCTGCCTCCAACAAGGTGCATTTATGAACCCTTTTGAGAGTTCCTGCTAGGCTGAGAGCATGAGCCGTGTGCAACAGCAAGCTGGTGTGGGGAAAATAACAAAACCTACCCCAACTCTCTGTGCTCTGAGTGAGTCAGTGATTGAATAAATAAATCTTATTAACCTTTCAATAGTCCCAAGCTAAAACTGTCCTTATCACTCGTATGTACTCCCTGAAGGCAGCTATTAAGCTATAGTTGTTGCACATGATATGTAAGGAGAAATGCTCAGCTGTAGAACATGGGTATCTAGCATTTGATCACGGGAAAAAAGGGAGCTCTATTCACACTGAAAAATTATTAACCAGGCTTCCATAAATATATCCTTAGATTTAAAACCTGTACTGGTAAATGAGGAAGTTGGCTTTGCAGTTGGGTTGTGATGCCCTGCCTGCAGTGGGGTAAAAAAAGGCAGCACCAGTGGCAAGAGACGCCACTTTTAGCAGCTCCTGACTGTGTCCCTGCCCTCTTGGAAGGCTTCTCTCCAGGTGAGGACATCGGCCACCATCCCTTCCATACTGGCAGGCTTTGGTTGCCTACTCTGTGTACCATGGACCATCTCAGAGATGACTTGTCCTGCAAGATTTTTCATAGATTTTCTACTGGAAGTCTGTATCCACTGTGCTTTTTGCCTAAAACCCTGACCAATGAGTAGTTTGACCCTCACATAATGATAAATTTTGGTATAATTTCAAGTGGTATAAGCTGCCTGTATTGCAAATGCAATGAACAGGCTGAAACACTTATTATGCAGCTAGCTGCAGTAAATCTTGGCCAAAAGGAAGCAGAAAGATGCTGCAGAAAGGTCAAGCTGTAATTAACATCCTGTGAATGCAGCTCTGTGCAGTGTTTCTCCTGAATAATCTCTCTTTTGCCATTTCACCTAAAAGCTGCTGTCCCAGGTGCAGGTTGCCCGTGCCCCACACTTGTTCTTCTGAAAATTTGGACAAGTAGCCCTGGGATGGGCAGGCAATCTGGAAGTTCACTTCCAGGTTCTTGAACTCTTTGCTTCCAGTGCCACTGGAATTACACATCTGGCTGGAAAGAGGGAGATGTGTATGTGATGTATGGTATGGTGACAAGGGAACCTGTAAATGAAGAGGCATGATTAAGGGTATTTCTGTGTTGGAGTAGGAGCTGCTTCTTGAGAGCTTCTGTATCTTCCTGCTGTCTGTACAACACCCTCTAGGATTACATTATGGAATTGCCTTGGCAGATTATGGCCAGAAGGGTAGATGAGAAAGCTTTTGATCCTTTTCTTACAGTGAGCAAAACATCTCATAGTATAATGCATATCAAATGTCATTTATGTTTGAAAAATTCAGATTGCTGGCAAAGACTGTTTGAGGCCCCAGGTCTCATAAGGTATCTCTGCAATGGACATCTGGTATCTTCTGTCATGTTCTAGAGAGTAATCTTTTGCAGTTGCACCCACTTCCTTCTAGTTTGGAGCACTTCCCACACGGTGATCCCTCGTGCAGCTTTGAACTTCTCCAGCCCTGTCCCTGGCTGCTGCTCGCTGACCACTGCAGGAGATTGGGCTGCCAAAGAGTTGTGGTCACTTTCTGTGCAAATGAGACAGAAGCCAGACAGTCTGTTCAGCACTGGCCACTGTAACTGCATGCCCTTGCCTCAGGAGATATCCCTCCGAGGCACACACTGCAAGGGCAGAGTTTTAAAATGGCAATGGAAACCATCCCAGATGTTCCTCTGGTTTGATTAACAGTATTTTCAGAGGAACCTGTTGCTTCTCTTAGTGTGTGAGAAAGGATGCTGGTCCTGTTCATGCTGCTGGCAGCCTGTATAGGCTTTTGCTGAAAGAGCTCGTTGGGTTTGCTGGCTCCTAAGGAGACCCAACAGCAGAGTCCAGCGCTTTTCTCACTGATCCAGCTCTGCTCCTCAGTCGTACACAATGCATGGCTGCTCCCCACAGACCAAATCCTGTCACTCTGAGCTGTTCTGGATAGACAAATGTCACAAATCTCACCTTGGGAAACAGAGAGAAGACTCCACGTATTCCACTACCTCCTCTGCCCCACTGAAAGGGATCCTCAGGGCTCTGATAGCTGAGGCACAGCCCAGACTTCAGACAGACAGCAATGTAACCTGTGAGATTACATTTTCTAACTAGATTTTTGTGGGTTTTTTCTGCCTACCACAAGAATTTTGGAAACAGATATTCTTATATATGCAAACTATTAAACCATGTCTGTTTTGAGGAAGATGCTCTGGAGCAACACACTGAAGCATTTCATGGAAGATTTAACAGTCCTGTTAGCTTTATTTGCTGTTTGTGGAGAAAAACATTGTAGCATTGTCTTTAATGGAAAGCAAAACAAGACAACACTCCAAGCTCACCCCACTCTCTGATTAAGCTGTTTATAACCTCTGGTAGGTTTCTGGACAAGTGTCCTTGTGAACAGCTCATTTTATGCTGGAAGTGAGAAGCAGGACACATTTGCTCACATGTTTTGCATGCCTGTGTTTGAGGTAGTCGTGCTTCATCCCCTTCACAGTCAGTGGAGAGAAATGGATGCTCCCAGACAAGGGCTCCTCTGACCTTTTTGAAATGTTCCAATGAAGATGAGGTGAGTCATGCCCCAGAAATGCCCATTTCTCTCTGCAGTTTTTACAGGCTGGAATGATTAGGTCAGAAGAAATAAGAGAGATCATAGAATAGACTCATGGTTTGGATTAGAAGGGACATTTAAGACTACCTAGTCCAAAATCCACAAACCCTCCTGACCTCCACCCCTGCTTTCTACAGGTGAATCTCCTAAAGACTTTTCACACATCTATAGAGAGAAGTCATATAATGTATGATTAGATAGCTTTGGTAAACATGGAGATCAAACTTACTTCTTTTCATTAAAATGCAAATCCAGTTGATTTGTTAAATCAAATAGAAAGTTATTATCCAGAATAGCTGAAAATGAGTGTTACTACACCCCAGAGTTGTGGCAGAAAGGCAGATGAGCACTTGGCATCAAACAGGCTGAAATGATGGAGGACTGTACTTCTCACCTCCTGCACACACCCTTCTCATACCTTTCCTCATTCCAAGCACTCACACTCAGGGTCTGTGTCCCCTTCTCCCCAAGCCCTGGGTGGGTTTCACTGGCTTGGTGGATGCCTTCCCAAATGGCTCCTCTCCTCTGACTCTGCAGCAGCTCCTCAGCAGTCTTCCTGCAGAGCTCAGAGAGAATTTCATTTTGGTTTGTTCACGAAGAAAGCGAAGTCAATGACAGATTTTTTCAAGTGGACTAAACCTCAGATGAGTCATGAGC
Organism: Acanthiza pusilla; assembly: GCA_036630365.1. Classification (NCBI taxonomy): domain Eukaryota; kingdom Metazoa; phylum Chordata; class Aves; order Passeriformes; family Acanthizidae; genus Acanthiza; species Acanthiza pusilla. The sequence goes on from JAXCHO010000098.1 coordinate 27,115,418, forward strand.
TTTTCTGCAACATGGATTGTTTGATGAAGTGAAGGCACTTCCTTTGGTGTACTCTTAGTTCAGCAAATTAGTGAAAACATTTGAATTTGAAGATACAAATAGATTTCTATTGCGTGTTTGAAGAACTCTCATCCATTTCTGTGCAGCATATTTGATGCTGTTTTCTGGTGAGAAAATTCTGCTGGGGAAAAAATCAAATAAACCATCTGACATTTCAGTGCATCACTTGCTGCAGTTAAAAGAAACAGATACTTTTTTGTGAGGGGCTCTTGTTAAGTAATGAAAATGTGGGGAAAGGATGCTAAAAATTTTTAGAAGTAAAGAATTTATAAATTTCTTCAATTTGTCTAGTTAAATTTCATAATGTAAGTCTTGGTTAAATTCATAATTCATGCAGGTATTAAGCAAAATTTATAAGGTGGATCCTAGAACTTGTTTTACAACTGTGTATAAATCCATTCTATTCTAGACCTCAGTTCACTGCTTTTCTTTCCATTTTATTCCAGAAATTGTAGAGACACAGGGATTAACTTAAACGTATCAAGGTAAAGTTCAGTGCTGAATGAATTGCTGCCTTCATACACACTGTGACTAAGCAATAAGACTGAGATGACTCAAACCCTAACTCATATTTTCATGGCTGATTGAACATTGCACAGATGTTATTTGCTTAACAATAGTAGAAATATTTTTCCTTCATTCATTCTTTGGTTCAGATCAGTTTGGTTTCTTCAATTTTGCAAACTGACGCATTGAATTTTCTTTCCATTCTTACCCTGAGAAATGTCTTCCTTTCTGGCTAAATGCTCAGCCAGGAAGGTAAGCCATGTTTACCCAATGATGAGCAAAACAAAATAAAACAATTGCCACCCTATTATGTCATCCTTCCCACTCCTCACCTCCTGCTTATATTACCTAAAACATGACAGATTCTCCTGAATCTTCCCTTAATATAAAGATTATTAGATATTTGTTTCTTCCAAAGCATCATTGAAGGGATTAAATTCTTCCATTGTTTTGCAGGATTTCTGGGGAGAGTAGGCTTTTGTTCCCAAGTGAACTGCCTGGTGTTTTCTCTGCCTCTGGTCTTTCTGCACTCGATCCCCTGCCTGAATGGCTGCTGCCTTTTTCCCAGTGTAGAAAAATAAGCCATGCTTGTTGGGGTGGCAGCCAGCAGTGTCTCCATAGGGAGCTTTCTCTGGGCAGTGCTGTTCCCTGTTCCTGAGGTTTGTTCCTGCCTGGGCAGCTGCATAAGCCTAAATTTCTACAGCAAGCAAACAGAAAATGTAACTTTTTTTAAAATGCCTTTTTTTTTTGCTGTTGCTTAAAGCTTTTTATCAGGGCTGAACAACAAGTGGAGGGAGACCTGTAGAAGGAGAAATGTTTAATGAATGCTCAGGCTGTCAGTGCTGAGCTGAGTCCTAGCTCTCTTATTTGTACAATCAGGCAAGTTAATTTACTGCCTTCTTACACAGCAAGGTCTAGCTCGTAGACTTAATGAGCTTTAACATTATTGCTTTAGTCTTTAAACACTCATGATTTTGGTTTTGAAATATTATTACAGTAATTGTAGAAATTAGATATATCTTGCAGGCATTGACTGGGGTTGGAGGGAGATCTGCAGTCAGTCCTGTAGGTTGGTACACAGCAGCTCTGCCAAGACATTTCCACACAGCTGGAATTGTGCCTGACCTAAAAAATGAACTGCTTCTGAATCCATTGGATTTGTTTGATGAACAAATCCGAGTTTTTCTAATTACTCTGGAGGCAAACACACTGATACTACGCTAGTTAGAAAGAAGTAGACTTAAGGAGTCATATTTTCAGCTTTTCTCTCAGCCTGTGTTCACTCCAGTGCACTGATACCAGTTTGGATGTGCTTTAAATGACTCTTCAAACAATGCTGCTGCCACCCATACATGATCCTTTCTTTAATGCAATACATGACCTCCCAGTTGATAAATCTTCCAGCTCTTACATCTAAAGGTCTTTGAAGTTTGCTCTTAACCAAGGAATGTGCTCACTATTTGCATTGTAATACTGACCAGAGCTCTCACTGGGTCTGATCCATGTGCAATTAACCGAGATCACATTCAACAAGCGTGGTTTGGTTTTCCTTCCTTGCCACTTGACTTCAGTGTCTCGACTCCCTCTTTCTCACCTTACAAATCTGTTGATTTTGTGCAACAAGCATTTCCTGGTGCTTCAGTACCTGCTGACACTTGGTTTGCTCACCTGGGCGTGTGCCCTCTGCAAACACATGGCTGGGAAGTGAAGCTGGTTTTTCTTGCTCCTGTTCACGGCATTCTGCAAGCAGCATGCTTAAGTGAGGACAGGAGGAGAAACCAAGCTGGCTGCTACAGTCTCAGCATGGTAAGCTTTGCATTTGGGCATTTTTAAGTCTTTCTGCCATTTTATTAGAATTAATGTGGGCGGCCCTTTCCTTCCTTCCTCCGTCATTGGCTTGCATATAGCTGTGGGCCTCAAAAAAGAGAAAAATGTGGATTATGGACCATGATTTGGTGGCTACCTGTTGATACCATTTAGTTTTGAATTTTGTTTCAGACCACGGGAATGAACTCAGCGTCCATAGGATTTGTGGGTTTCAAGCAGCACATATATGAAATGTGCCTCTTTTCACTTGAGTGTCGAGCTGTGTGCATTGGATTCAGATTCACCATGCTGTGATCTGCAGTGTCAGCATTGAGCTGGGAGGTGGAAACTGTGGCTTCCTGAAGTGTGTGGAAGAGTCAGTAAGGCCATTAATCCTGTTCCTGCAGAGTTTCCAGCCAGGCTGTTGTGCCTCATGCAGCTTTGGTTCAAGCAGTGATTGGTGCCTTTTCAAGAGATGATGTGTCTCAGCTTCTTAAGAGGCAAAAGTCAATTACAGCCACCACACCACGCTGCATTAGTTATTCATTTCTTTACCAGTATGAAAATACAGTTTATGCTTACCCTAAATACACCCATCCTAGTAAATATGTGTAGTGCAAATGACATTGCTCTGCTGGCGAAGAATTTCCTGCCAGCAGTAGGTGGAGGCTCCATCACTTAGGCAATGTGAGTCAATGCCCTGGTTCCTGTACCGGTGCAGTCAGTGCACGTGGAAAATGTTGTCTCTGCTGCTGAGTCACTAAATTGTTCCATGTCCTGGCTTCCAGCTAAGTAAACATAATGGCTCGGCTGTGGGAGCAATTTCTTGCACCAGGCAATTTGATGACAGAGCCATTGAAGGAAAGAGGATAATTCCTCTCCCTTCATCTTGCTTCCTTTCAGCTTTGTCTCTAGAGAGCAGGATGCTTCTCCTTCTTCCCAGGAAGATGAGGGAGAGATGAAGCAAAAGCATTTTGAAGTGCAGATGAGTGTTGTCTTGCTGGGCTCTGGAGGATGCCCGTGGCAGTAACATCCATGGTCACTGCAGCTGTGATAACTGCAAATGTCACTGATTGCAGTGGATTCACCATAATTCCTGTGGCTCTGAACTAATGTCCCTCACGGAGGTTCAGTTTTGAGGGTGCTGTAATTGTCACAAGCAGCTGTGCTGCTAGAACTAGCAAAAATAAATGGCATGTTTTCCATACTTCAGTGGTTTTCTCTTCCTTTTTTTTTGTTTGTTTGTTTGTTTGATAATCTTTGATTAATTCTTTTGTCTTGAGAGTGTGAGCAAATGCTCTCTGGATAGGCAGGGTACCTGTGTGCAGAGGACGCAGTTATATGCAGGATAAACTGCACCTTCTTTATTAATTGTCTAATTTTGCTGTCCTCTAAGTACCTGTTGTTTCTAATGTATCTTCTCTCAACAATAGCCTCAGAGAGGAAAACTCCATTTCAGAAATACATTTCTATGGGCGTAAGAGAAGTGGGAAAAGCATGGGGGATAGTCCCACTGAGTGTTTTTTCTACCCTTCCCATGACGCAAGAGAAAACAACCACATACTCAAGAGGCTCACTTAGATACATCCTTGGGATTGTGTCACAGTGGAGGAGGAAGGAATGAAGTGGCTCCTTCCTCTGTAAGTCCAATATCAGAGCAATGCTTTACTGGGACTTAAGAAACTAATGTTCTGTCTATATACTGAATGTAGATTAGGACAAAGCCCATCCTTTTAGGAGAGGTTTGCATTTTTCCCAATCCCCTAATTCACATTTTAGTGCTCCTCAAGTGCTGTATTGTCTGAAATCTTCACTCACTTAAGGATGAAAACAACTACATTTCCCAACCAGCCCCAGGGCTGCTTAACAAAACATCACAGGTTTGCTAAAAGGAGCACTGTCACTTTCTAAAAGCTGGCTGGCTGGTTTTGTTTTTAAACCCTAGCTTGATTCATGATTCAGCTCTTGTCAGCTAATTTGTTCTGGACCATTTAGAGAGACAGCAAAAGTAGCCCAGGAACGGAGAAGAGCAAATTTTCCTATTAAGTCTTAATTTGAAATACAGTCCTGGTCTCTAATAATGTGTTGTCTAAAGCAGGGAAGCATTAAGTGGTAGATTATTAAAAACAGTATCTCCTTATTTATTAGTCTCCTTTCCTACAGAGAAAGTGCTCCTGCAGGTTTTGCTGTCATTGTTCCCTTGTTTAACAACTTTTTATACAGCAGAAGTGCCCAGCACTTCCCACAAAGGGCAGGGGGCCAAGCCAGGTGGTCTCCTGCTGTCAGGGGAAAAGTTTTGGTACATCTTGTGCCATCACACAGCAGAATGACAGCAGTGTCTTCAGAGTTTCAGCACAGAATCTGTCTAATTAGGCAGGAGTGATGCAGGATGCAGGGCAAAGGATTTTTTACTAGATCTGCTTCATGCAGAGTAAAGATACCTGAAGTATCTCCAGTCCTAAAAGTTAGTCTGGTAAAGGTAACGTTGTCTAAGAATTATAAAAGAATTAGGAAAACCTGGTTCATGCAAGGTTAACTGCTGCCAGTACTTCAGCTAGTTTGGGGAACATTATATTGCCTAGGCAGAGACCATGAGTGTAACTTGTCTAGGAGGAAACCTGTCTGAGCAAACAGCAGCTTCTCTTGAGGTATTTGCTGAAGCTTCAGCAAGGAGGGAGTATCTGGTTAGGAAATCTTATTTTTGAGTGGTAATTTCATAGCACAGAAGAAAATCCAGAAGGTGAGGTGAGTCTGAATCCTAATGTCAATTAATTGGCTGGAAGGTGCACTTATGTTGGACAGGTATCAGGCAGGAAAACTGGGCTGTTTCAGCATCAGGTGTGCTGCTGCAGCCTGAGCACAAAACCTGCGCTGCTGATGTGCTCAGTGTGCTGGAGCTGCTCCCCCACCAAAGCAAGGAGGGAAATTGGAGGATGCTGCTTTTTAAGGCTCTCAGTGGTGGGGTTTATGTCTTGCTAATACTGAGCATGAGATCATTAAACAAACAGCCATCCTGGTTCTTTAGGAGAATACTTTTGCTAATTGACAATCTATTTTAATCTACATAGAGCTGGTTGAACACATAAGCAGGTAAAATAGTATTTTCTGACAACTAACAAATCCCTCTGTTAGGTGATAAGGACAGTTAAAATTCACAAGATTTTTGTCACAGATGGGACTGAAAGAGAAATTCTCCAGAATGTTCAGTAAAAAATTGGAAGGAAGCCACACAAACCATTGTGAATAGAATTCAACTTCAGTTGATTATAGTCACTCTATAAGAATAGAATCTACCACAAATCTATTTCTGTTAATGTGGGTAACATGAACGTAATTTATGTCTATCTGCCCATCTGATGAACTTCACACTGCTCTGCATTATTCTCTATATTGAAAGCTCTGACATAGTTTCTGTTGTCTTTACAAGCAAGATTGTAATGATTTCTATTCAAGTTTCACGCAGTTCACCATAATTCAGTTGTCAGCATGAGATACCAGATTATTGTTGAATAGACCACAGTGGTGTATGATTTCTTGCCTGTAAGAAACTTACTGGAATGATCTTTCAGCTGATTTATATCTAACACAGGAGTGTGTAGCACTCTCTGAAATTTTAAGTCCATCTTTTTCTGACTGTTTGTGATCTCCTCCCCCTTAGCAGTGCTTCGTTCTGCTCTGGCTCCGTGTGTTTGATCCTCCAGGAGGGAAACGACAAAACTGGATTCCCAATTATGGCTTTACAAATTTTGGATGTCATATGTGCCTCCCTGCATTGAGAGAGGAATCCCCCGGGACATTCAAGGATCAGGAACATGCTTAGTCACAGGGAATATTTGAGGTTTTTGTATGGTCTGATAGGAGTACTAATCTCTTTAGAGTTAAAAGCTGAGAAGAAATTACCAGATGTTAAGTTAATTTTATGAAGCAGTTTTCCTCTTCCCTGAATTCCCAATGCCAGAATATATCTCAGGAGGCAGAGTGTTCTTGGCAGCCTGTTTGTTGTACCACTGCACTGTGTTTTGGCAAGAACCCTGTTACCTGTAGCACATCATCAACACAACAATGGTTCTGTTTGAGACCATTTTTACTACTTTTGTTTTCCTAAATTTCTCATCATTTTGCTCAGTCTTTCCCATTTACCTCTTGGCTTTCCATTTCCAACAAAACCTGGTGCTTTTTTTTCCCAGTTAAAAACAATAAATGCCTGTCAGAATAATGTTTTGCATCAACTGCAAGGGAAATCAGGAAACAGGAATTCGAAGCACCTTGTCCAGGCAAACAGTGAGCATATTCTGACTGCAGAACATGGCTCTGGGAGATTTGTGCTGATGCCTCGTGCTCCCTAGGCTGCTGATGTTAGGATCTGGTTGGGTTCAAAGTGCTGCTTTCAGCAGGCATTTTTCTAGGCAGTTCAAGGAAGAACATGACCTTGACAGTAACAAAGAACAGTTCATATGTTGGATTTCTTCTTTTTGCTTAAAAGTAACTTGGTCTTATGGTATGAATAGAAACACCTCTTTCAAGAATTTAAGAACAAGCTTAATGGCCCAGTATTAGAGGGTTTATTTTTTTTTTTTTTTGGGGGGGGGGGGTGGGGTGGTGTTTGTGTGTGTTGTTTCCTCCTATTAAAATAAAAGCAGAGAATAAAAGTATATTTATTCCATGTGTGGTTTTATTACTTAGCTGTTGTATGTCTAAGACAGCAATCTAGCCAGAACTAGTTGCTTATGGTTCATTTTTTCCCCAATTTTCAGTGATAGGAAGCTCATAATTGGCAATCCTGACTTGTATGTCTGCCTTGCATCGACTTGTTGTGTGATTCAGTTTGTGTATCACCTTCCTGTGCCATTGCCTGATAAAAGTGACACTGATGACTGGATCTGTATTGCAGAAACAATGAGATTTGTTATTCTTTTCTTAGGAAAAAAAAAAAAAAAGGGAAGAAAATACTTTTATGTCTGTTGTGTATAAGTAGCCCCTGAGATAACCTGGTAAGTCTGCAGGCCATTCTTCAGTGGCTTCCAAACCATTACTGGATCAAACCTTTCTCAAATCAGACTCTGATGGCAATTTCAAAATCACCCAGACATGTTTGTTTTGACTTTCAGGTAGTTTGATATAAATACACCCAGTGGTTTTGTGGCTCCAAACTACAATTATTCAGGAAGTTGATTCTGCAGCTGCTGTGGACGCAATCTGAAGCCCTGCAGTGAGCATCAGCCAGGACCCAAGGGCATTCTATAACCAGGAAAATGACTCTGTTTCTCGAGGAAGAAACAAAGGAGAAACCTTTATTTCTTGTGTAGCCTGAAGGAAAAGCAATACAATCTCACCACCCGGTTAATTTAAAGAAGCATTTTTCAAAATACCTCTTGACTCTGTGGATCTTGTGACTCTGACACAAACGTGCCTTTGGACTTGTGCAAATAAATAATTGGAAGAATTGATTGGAAAAAGTGGCCATTGACAGAGGGACTGTGGAAGGATCATGACGAAGCACTTGGAGATCATCAATTTGTCATTTTTGTTGGAACATGAAAGGGAAACAATTTTGGGAGTACTGAAGAGAGATGAATACTTGAAAAAAGTTGAAGATAAAAGAATAAGGTAACCCTTTTTGTTACTGCTTTCAGAAGCATGGTTGGTAGATATTTTTGTGTGGCACCCAGTGAAGGTTTTCTATATGCTTCACACAAAGATGAGTGTTGGGAGATAACACAGTTAATTATAAATTCAAGTAAAGTGTGTTGAAAAGAAAATTGCTTGCTAGTGTGGCTCTCTAAACAAAAAATGTCTCCATTACTTCAAGACAAAAATCCAAGAAAGATAACAAGCGCAAAAATATGCAGCAGTGGCTTTTAAATTTCAGCTTCTGTAGATTTAGTGCAATTTGGCTGAATTTCCCCCTGTGAACTGAAAGCTTCAGTAGGGCCCCTGAACTCTCTTCCTCCGAGAGGAGCTGCACACAGAATCTGCCTTCAGAGCTGACTGTGGGAGAGAAGTTTGGAAGGTGTCAGAGGGAGAAAAATTTGGCATCTGTCTCCCTTCAGGACTCCCTACAGCATGGGGCAAATGTAAGATATTGTCCTTTTTCTTTCTGTTGCAGAGCTTGCAGAATAGGGAGGAGGAACACTTAGATTTTCAAATTACTTAGATATAATAATAAATAAATAAAATTTAAAATCTCAGGTATTTATATCAAAAGTCATAGCTGGGAGAAGCATAGTCTCAGGTTATTAATAGAGTCTGTGTGTTCTTTTTCTGAAAGCAAAAATCAAAATTCAGAGAGCCATGTGTGGAGGCAGGCTGAGTCAGCAGTTTTAGAAGGCTCAGTTTGAGTTAGTTCAGCGAAGGATCAGTTCTGGAAAGGTTCCTGTGATTTTCCAGGATGGTTTTGCTGTTTCCTTTCCCTTCCCCCCAGTGCCCTTTCAAACTTTCATACAGTGCTGGTTCTGAGAAAGAGGCTCAGTGTGGATGGAAGCAGCATCCACAGCTGGGGAGGCTGCTGAGTGTGATGGATGGCAGAGGGAAAATTTCCAACCTTTGCTGGTTTCTGTCCATGAATTCCAAGGCCAGGTTGCCTCGTTCTTCCCTTTGGTTTTCTAAAAACATTTTAGAAATGCATCTTCTCATTGCACATTGACAAGGTCTATGCTCAGCACCTGCTGAGGCTTCTACTGTGTAAAGCTATTATTTGGACATCTATGCAGAGTTAGCCACAGGCTTTGAAAGCTTTTCTCCTTCAACTGAGCCAAGAGTGAGTGCAATGCCCCTCTTGGTGTGCCCATTTACCTGGGGGAACTCAGTGGCTCATCTAAATGGAGGGGGAGAAAAGTGGCTGCTCCTGCTGCTGCCAGACTGGAGGGAAAGGTTTTTCTTTAAGGTGGTGTTGGTAAAATAATCATTTTGTCTCCTTAATGGTTTGTGAGATGAAGAGGAAAACAGATGGAGCACTCTTTGTTCCAGGCATTGTGTTCTATTTAGTAAGAAGATAAAAATTTCAAATAAAGTATTTCGGTTTTCTGAGATGGTGGCCTTGGAAATGTGTGATGTGCCAATAGTCACCCGTCAGAGGCATTGGTGTGGAGTGTGTAAGATCAGCAACGTCCTAAAACCCCAGAAAGCTTTCCTTTCTAGTACTGTTATTTCCCAATCTCAAATGGAAAGTTGAAACTCCTGAGGTTTTGTGAGTTTTGTTCTGTTTCGTTTGGTTTGTTAGGGATTTTTTTTGTTCCTTTATTTATTTATTTATTTTATATGTTGTCTTAACTTCCCAAATGTTCTGCTTTTTATGGCACTACTGGAATTCACTCTGCCAAACCTCCTGAGCCCAGGAATTTGAGGCACCTCAGGAGGGTGCAGTTCGGTACAGTTGCAGGTGGTATTAGGTCATCAGTGTTTTGGTAAAAATGGAAAAAGCACCCTAAGAAAATGCTGAAAATTAGGTTAATCTGAAATATAATGCTAGTTAGAATAGCTGAAGATTCAATGTGGTGCTTTTGCATACTTCTAGCACCTGTGTATGAACCAATTGGCTCCAGATTCATTGTCACTAGACCATACTTTGCCTGCTAGCAGTGGAATGTGGCCTAGAAAAGATTTCCAGGATATAAAAACTATAAAGAATTGGACGGTTAACTGCTTCCTAGGAGACTTTTTAATTTTTCTTTCTCAATACAACTTGGCAAAGATATATAATCATGGCTTATAAGCATACTTCAGAGGAACATTTGTTGTCTTTAAAATTCCATTTGGTACAATCTGTTATTTATTTTATTGATGTACTTTGCAAAAGAGCAAGTCCCTTTGTATTTATTTTCAAGGCATTTTCCTCTCCTGGAAGATGCTTACTTGTACACTGTACTGAAGAATTTTTATTATCCTGTTCCACTCTTTCTGAATCTATCTTGGTAATTGTTTTTTTCTGTTCCTGTTAGTTCTCAAAAGCCATTTTAACTGAAAAGGCCTTTCTGTTCGACGTGAAAGCAATGGTAAATGCAGGAGGATGCTCTAATAATGACATTTTTAAGGGTTGTTTTTACTATCACTGCTCACACTCGTGTTCTGGAGTGCAGGTGTCTCTTCTTGTATTTTTATTTGATGCACAATTATTTCATCCACACGAGAGAGAAACACAGAAGGCAACAAGTTCTTTTTCTGGGGTCTAGTTTTGATAATACAGAAGACCAACCTCCTTAACAAAGATTATGGTTCATCTTCTTAACCCTAAATGTGCATCTTGCACGACTAGAAGTTTTTTTAATACTGATTTGAAGCCATTAATAGATTACTTGTGCAAATAACCTACACTGTTCTAAACATTGCTTTATGATGTTTTTGATGTCAGCTGAATTACCAACATGACTTTTTCAATTGCTTATTTCAGTAAAATCATTAATTCTTAGCTTAACTATTTTCTTAGGGTTTAAAATACAAAGTTTCTTTCCATTCTTTACAGAGCAAAGCTGAGAATGCTTTGCTTTTAGAGGAGATATCAAAGTAATAATACTCTGCTGTGCTGTGTTGAGAAAGCAAAGAAGGAATTTGCCAATTTCTTCCAAGGAAAGGCTTTAATGGGCTCTTTCTTGAACCTCTCCCTCAGCATTTAGGTTGTCAGAAGTTGTGTAAGAATTGCACCAGCCCCAGATCAGTATTGACAAGGAAAATTAACATTCTTGTCTTTTCTGCTAACTTAAATGGCACCTCCTTACCAGTCCAAAGAGATCCATGGCAGAAATTCAGGATATTAACTTCATTATAATATAGGAGAAATTGTTAGCATGGATACCACCATGTGGTAGCTACAGGAAAGTACTTTAGCAATAAAGAAGTTTGAGGACTGGGGACAGGAAGTGACTTATCTGCTGAGTATACATTTGGAGTTGTTTATAAGCACTAAATGCTTGCAGGATAACATGTATGGTATGGTGCATGGTCTGAGTTTTTATAAAACTGCTTATAAATATTTGGAGATATGCCTCATGTTAAAGCACATTGGCCATCTGTACCTCCATGGGAAGCTGCAAAGTTACTGTCTGGCAGCTCAATCATTTGTGACATGAATTTAACACAGTTTAACACATTGTTTTTCTTTGAATCAGAGATTTTCCACCAAGAGTAGTTACTCTTGTGATACTCTAAATGTAGAGGTGCTCATTTTGCGTCCTGTATTCTATGAGAACCGTGATCCTCCAGCGGTGAAAGAATTTCTGATGGTGACTAACTCTCATACGCTGGGTACAATCTATTTTATTGAAGACCAGTAAGAAAACAATAGGGGATTTATTTTGGATTGTTTTGTCTCATTCTGGTTTTGTTTTTTTTTAATATTACTAATCATTTTTAGTTGAGAGGATGAGTGAGTTACCCAGAAAAAGGTTCGTCTATGGAAGTTGGTCATCACTATGGTATCTGGTATAATTTCAGTTCCTGTGCCTCCTTTCCTTCTCTTCACTGGGCTCTGTTCTGCCGTTCCTTATGCCAGATTTCTTTGTCTTTGCAAATTCATTCTTTGCTTGGCTCCTCCCATAGTCACCAATGTACCTCCATACTTGGGTGTTCTTAATGCAGTTTTTATCATGCTGATCTGTTACATAAGCAAAATGTGAAAACCTGTGCTTATTAAATAAGTCCAAAAAACACTCCAGGTACTCATGTTTTACAGTGCAAGGAGATCTCAGTGGAAGCTGATAATTGCCCAATTCTTTTTGTGAATTCTCAATAATACTTACTGTTATTTTCTGCATAATGTGCCAGACAGAGAAGGGAATCTGGCTGAATTTGGAGAAGGTACTGAGAATCAGTCTGGAAAGGAAACTGCCTTCCTTCCTCATACTCCAGAAGTATATTGATGCCAGTTCCTGCACAGAAAACTTCTCTATTATCCAAGTTAACCAGGTGCACAGATTCAGAAGAATGTTTCTATTCCTCTATGCAAGAGCAATTCAATTTTTTTTTCCTGCTAAAATCTTTAATTATAGTTGATTGAGGGAGTGGGAGGGTTGCCCTTTTTTGTTTTTAATTCAGTTTTTATGACTCTTTGAACTCTGGAAAATTAGAATGGCAAAATAAAATCAGGTACACTCAGATTATGCTGCTTTACGTTTTCAGAGGAAAAAGGGTTTTGAAATGGGGAGAAGAAAGATCCAGGAGAAATTTGAAAATCAAGCTCAGGAATTATGGGTGTTATTGCATTTGACAGTATTTTCTTTTAAAAATGGAGAGGAGATGTGGTAGAAAAAAATTCAAAATAATAAGTTTTCTTTTCCTACTGAAATAGAAAAAACCCATCCAAACCAGTCAGTTTGGTATTAAAAGTTACCTAACTTAAAGCAAGTGGATAATGCTTACAGAGTTAAAGGAAATTATGGCATTCATTTAAGTGAATGGCTTGGGCAGTGAATGTCTTGCCTCTTACAGCAGTGTAGCTATTTTAGTTTTGGGGGCTAAATGTTCTCTGGGGTAAAGCTTACTTTTAACAAAAATGGATCTGTAAAGGCTTCTCATTGCTCCCTCTTTGCAGCATTATACGGATTTGAGAATATTCCATTTCTGGAAGCCGCAGTTTGAAGCACTTTTCCTCACAGCTTTGAGCATCAGGAAAGAACCTGACTTTTTTAGGGATTTCTGTGCTTCTGGTAGCTGCTGGGCAACTGTGCCAAGAGCTAGGAATTCTGGAGCTGGTTTATTTGGTTGGGGGGTTTTGTTTTGTTTTGTTTTCTGCTGTGATATTTTATATGGGCCATATTTTGGGCCACATTTGGAAAGGCTCAGATTAAGTGGCTCAGTGTTACCTGGAACACTGGTTACAACAGAATTCTTCTCTAATGTGCTTGACATATTTCCTCAGACAGTAGATGGATCTTAATATAAATTCATAGTTTAGAAAAATTCTGTTACCCTTGGCAGAATCAAATTTATTTTTAATAGCTATCTTTCATCAAACAGCTATTGTAATAGAAGATTTAGAAACTTCAATGGATGATAGGATTCTTTTTCTCCAGAAGCTTATTAAATTGGCTTCTGCTGAGTTTTATTTTCTCTTTCATATTACCAGGAGAAGATTGATAAAGATTAATTTTTGTTTAATATTTGTGATTAAAAGCGTCTAACTCCATGTTTAAATGTATTTCTTTGAAACGACTGAGAGTGCAAATATTAGACTGGAAAAAGGAAATTGGGTGTTTCAGATGCAGCTGGTTCCTGCCCTGGGAGATAAATGCAGTGGTAAGGCAGTGCAGCTACAGGCTGCCCTTGTTATCCCTTTTCAATGCTGTGCAAGCAGTGCAGCTCAGCTGTGCTTGTTTGGAGGCTGTTATGATGATGGATTTTTTCAGATTACTCACCCACCTCCTCCTGATCTTCCTTGAGACAGTTTATTTTTTATTTTCTGAAGATATTAACATATTTGTTGCAGTCAATCCCTAGTTCAGCTCAACAAATAATATAGGGAATCTCAAATCAAAGTTCATATCCAGTGTATCTGTCCATGCACTCTTTGCTTGCTTTAATTTTTCTGTTTTATTTGTTTAATTGAGTAGAGAAACTGTGGGTTGATTCATTTTCTCTCTCTAGAAGTCATCAAAGGCAATTTATATTCAAAAAAAAGGAAACAAACACTTCTCAGAATTCCTGCTGCTAGCAGATCACCTGATAAGAATTTTAGATTGTACATTGCATAAGCAGTGGGAAATACTGTTTCAATTACCACTATTGGATAGTGGGAATAATGCCTTTTTGATGTCAAAAGAATATTAATCAGTTTTCCCAAAATGTTGATCTCTGAGCAAATTTGGTCTGTCTGATTTTTTTTTTTTTTTTTTTTTTTTTTTTTTTTTTTTTTTTTTTTTAGTGCTCTGTTTGTTGGTTTGGACTGATAGAGATTTCCTAAATTTAAACTGGAACTATTTAAAACAGATTTTCTGCCCAATAATACTTCTAACTAAGCACAAAAGGGCCTGAAAGTTGCAGTGGGGAGGGAGAAGGCTGGAGGGGAAGGAGCTCAGTGGAGGCTTTGTTTCACCACTAGACACCTGGATGCAGTCCATAGGACGCAGCGATAATTGTCAAAAACATGGCAACTGCCAATAACTGCCTGTCAGGTTCCTGAAATGCAATGGCTCACGATTGATTTGAATTTTTTAAGTAAAAATAGGCCACTGGAAAGAAATCTGTTATGGAAAAAAATGACCCTTTGCTAGTGCTTAGTGTTCTAACCCTTTTGAGATTTGGGGATTAGCAATATTCATCTTCTGAATTAGTCTGATATTTGGGTAAGGTAAGCAGGCAAATGCTCACGTGCCAAAAGAAACAGGAACTGAATTATTTGTGCCTCTTTAGTTCTTTGGTATGTGATTGACCAAATCTTTGCAAACCTGAATAAAAAGTGAAAATACAACTGTCCCTGAGAGATTCTCTGTTGAACACTGGTTGGCAGTTCTGCCATATAAAAAGTCACAGATTTGACAGGAGACCATGAAAAATATGAGCTTGGGGGAGAATGACCAATGATCAAGCAAAGAAGTGGTGGTCCAGGTTGGCAATCAAATTAGGCGAGATTAACAGGAGAATATTGTAGTTGAGAAAATGGAGGCTAAAGGAAGGCCAGGAAAAGTGTGGGCCTGTGCTGGATGGAACAGAGGACACAGTGACAAAGCTTGTGGGAAAGGCCAACGTGCACAGCACCTTCTTGGCCTCGGTCCTGACAGGTCTGCAGGAATCCTTACAGGGATTCAGGAATCCCAGCTCCTGAGGTCATTGCAAAAGTCCAGGGCAAGGGGAATTTGAACCTGGAAAGTGCTGCAATCCCTTTCAGCATGTGAAAGCACAATCAATCTTAACAAATTTCCCTAAGGTCAGCTGATACTCAAATGGTCACGTAGCACAGCACTTTATTCTGACAAATTCACATCGCTGGAGGGGTGACAGTAAATCATCAAGCATTTGTGAAAGCTGTTCGATGTTTAGTGAGATGTGAGTGGCCGTAAGCTCGGTGGTAATTAAATGTCTTCACAAGCACCTAAAGGTGTACTTGTTATTCATGAAGACAGATGTGGTTATCTCCTTTTTAAATGGTGTGGTCAAGAGCATTCTGGTGGTGGGTGGTGGTGGGGATACCTTTGGTTCTCAGTCCAGAAGAAGAAGATGAGTTCTCCTTTGATGTTTGAAGGCAGGCTTATTTGGAAGGTAGATCTAAGGATGGGGCTGGCAAAAATCAAGATCATCTCCCCTCCTTGTGCACAGTGGCAATACCCAGCACTGCTGGCAGTTTTCACAGCACAAGTCACCTCTCTGCATTTGGAGCTGGCTGACTGACAGAGGGAAATGGACACATTTGCCTGGAACAAAATGCACCTCTGCAGGAAGCAGGGAGATGTAAGGTGCAATCAATAAACTGCAAGAACAGTTAGCAAAGTACCAAGGAAGCTTGAGAAGCTTGGACAGACTTTTGAAGGCTCTGGTGTGAGAGCAAGGCTGTTTGTATTGGCTGTGGGAGTAGGGTCTAAAGCTGGATGAGACAATTGGTTCTGGATAGAGGCCAGCAGAAGCAAACCCTTGCCTGGGATTTGCAGTTGCTGCCTGGAGGGATTGGAGATGCCCTTTTCCTGAAGCTGTCAGGGGCTGAGCATCCACAGGTCAGGTGGCTGTAGAGCAGCTGCTGTTCATCAGATCCCAGTGGGAAGCAAAATGCTGGCCAACCTTTTAGCAAGGCAGTGAATCCACAAATAACCTAATTCTGTCAGAGCTGACTCCCTGGTGGCCCAAGCAATGTTCTTTACTGGGCTGCAACCTGCAATCTTTTATTGGTTTTATCTTCCATGTGTTTCTCCTCTGATACCTTTTTATGGATCTTTAGGTGAAGCTGGTAAGCTGTTTTCTTTTAAATCCCCCTTAAAGCATCTCTGTGTGTGCAGAGATTGTGATTTCAGTGAGCTGGAGTGCTTCATGACTGAGGGACTTTGGGGGCTCCTGGCTGATGGTGGGCATAAAAGAAAGCACAGGGAAAGGTGGGCTAATGGGGACACAAAAGCACCCAGACATGTAAAACTGGAAGAACTTAGCAGTCACTGAGCTTAGTTACATCTCATGGTTATTTTCTTGTTAAAAACCCAACTCATGTGCAATTGAAACTGCAGCCTTCAAAATTAGGTCTTAAACACCAATATTTTTATTCTGCAGAGTCAGTGGTAGAACTGGTAAGATCTGACAGTCACACTATTTAAACTGGCATTCTCCTTTTTTCCTTTGATTGTAGCATAACACCACTATTTATTTAGATATTTTGGTTTGGACTCTTTTATGCTTGAAATAGCAGGCACAGAATTGTGTATGTGCTCTAAACTAACTCTACACTGGCATATTATTAAATGCTCACTAATTGCAGGAAAGATTTTCTTCTGTTCCTTCTGTGGATGCACTGGATAGTCTCAGTTCTGAGTTGCTGTCAACCTGGGCTCAGCATGACTTGAATTATTGATGAGGAATAAGCAAAAATGTTTTTTTCAGTTGTCCAGGACTGCTCAGCTATCTGCAGTTACTTATACTGATCTACCAGATTTTCCTCTTGACTGCATGTCTGGCAGCTGGAGGATAGATTTATTCTTTTTTGTGTGTGCATCAAGAAATACAGCAAATAAAAGAAAAAAAAATTACTTACTCATGTCCTGTATTTTTACATGAAATATTACATGAAATATTAATCTGTTAAAAAGTTCTTGCAGATCATTGAGTTGAACCTCCAAATTAAAATATTTAATTTTTTTACTTCTAGGAAACTGAAAAATGAGCTTCTGGAAGTGAGAAGGAAAGGCGGAAACCATCACTGTCCGCAAGACAACAGCAGGGTCTGCGTCCGCTGCCAGAAAAGCCTGGGCTTGATCTTTGACAGGGGAGAGCTGTGCCAGAGCTGCCAACTCCGCGTGTGCAGCGCGTGCCGCGTGGCGGGAGCCGATGGGCACTGGAAGTGCTCCGTGTGCGCCAAGATTGCGTAAGTTGGGCGCTTTCCACACCCACGTTTGGGGTCACAGCTGTGTCAGTGATTTTGGTGTTTCTGTCGTGCATGCCCTCAGCACAGAACTGCATCCATGGAGAATACACAAGGGGAGAGGCTTATCTGGGGGTTTTATTTGCTGCTCTATCTCTGTTCCCAATTCCAAGGCAGTTTCAACTGGCTTGTTTTCCAAAGACTTGGAAAGATAATTCACTTGATTGGTTTGGTAATAGAGGATTTTTTAGCTTGACTTGGAGCGATAACCATGAAGGAAAGGAGAAATGCGTTGGGCAGCAAAACTCAGTTGTGTATCCTAATATAAGGACTGGATGATGTAAGAAAGAGATGCAATAAAAAAAGCATTGGAGGGATATTTTTTTTTTTTTAAACAAACCATCAAACTAATGAGATCAGAAAGGAGAGGGTTTTTGTAAGTTGTTTCAGGGATTGAACCCAAATTGCTGCTATGTCAAGACTTTGGCTACCTAGGCAGTTAGTGAGAAATAATACAGCAGGGCATGGAGTTTAGGGTTTGTGTCTTCCAACGTTAGCTTTAGAAGGTTGCATTTACTTTTAAGTAGATGCCTTAGCCTCCTCTGCATCCAGTGGGGCACATCCCAAGGACCCTGTCTCACCTCTTAAGATGAAACACATTCAAGTGTTTGATTTGGGAAATGATTTTGAATTGGGAGGGGCCTGGCTGAGCTGCTTGTAGTTTGCCTCAGGCAGTTCCTGAGATGATGTCAGTGCTGTGCCTTTCAGAAATGATGGGGCGCAGGTGAGATGACAGCACTGAGAACAGCAAACACAATGCTGCTCTTTAAAAAAGAAGAAAAGAACAAGGGATGTGTTGACCCTGCCACAACACTTTCAATTTTTCTAAAAACGCCGAAACAAATGGTAGCTGTGCTGTTTGAAAGCCGAGACAAGGTGACAGGATGATGAGTAAGAGCTGGCTCAAGAACAAATAATGTCAAAACCAATCAAATTTCCACCTTTGATAGGGTGACAGAGGAGGATCTGTTGATGTCTTATAACTTGACTTAGGTTAACCTTTTGATACTTTCTCTTGCTCCATTCTAATAGGCTGACAAATTAGGGGAGCTGTGCCCTGGATAAACTGCCACCGTGATTGCGGATTTACCTGGAAAATTATAAAGCTCTGTTCTCAGCGTGGTTATGGACATTTCACTGTCAAAAAACCTCAAGAAGACAAAACAAAGCAAAAACCCAAACAAAAAAAAACCCCCAAAAGCAACACACACACACACACACACACACACACACAAAATCCAAAACCCCCCAAAATTTTAAAAAATCCCGAGTGATATAGAACAGAATATTTCCTGGCTTGTTAAATATTTTAGTTAAGGACCTTGATGCAGCAGATGAGTTTGCCAGTTACACCTGCAGGTGACATAAAACTGAGAGGTGCTCCAGGCATCCTGAAGGACAGGATAAGGTTTCAAAGCAATGCTTAGAATTTAGAGAAATGATTTGAAGGTAAAGCAAGTGATGGCTCCCTATGGGCATGTGGAAGTACTACATCTGGGAAAAAATGCAGCTGCAGAAACATAAAATGAGGATAAAAACAGCTTCTGCAGCTGTTCCTTAGGAAAGGATCTGGGTATTGTACTGAATAAAAGCTGAACATGAATCAACAGAATTTTCCACTGCAGAAAAATTGAGCAACACACAGTGATGTACCAGCCAAATTACGGCCTGTGAAATACACGATAAAATCCTATTTTATGTAGAGTACCTGCCCATTTTTGTGTATCACAACTCATACTGGCCACCTGGAGAAAGTTCAGCAGGAAATAATGATCCCAGTCTTAGCAGACAGGATGTCCAGAGGAAGGACCTGCAAGTGTTCGGCCTAGGCAAGAGAAGATTGAGAATACCTGAGTTTGAAATCTACAGAAAGTGGTTTACAGGCTGTTCTATGACCTCCCTTTGGGTAAGAAAAGGAATGTGATACCCAAATTGCAGTGAAAGGATGTAGGTTAGATGAACATTGACATAACTTGGAGACGTTGCAGAAAGTTGTTTTAAAACAGGTTGGATAAACCTCTCTTGGGGATGATGACATCAGTAAAGATGGTCCTGTTTTGGGGCTGAAAGATGGTTGAGGCAACTTCCCAAAACATGTTTGAGAAGCCTCTGCTTCTTCTGATTTTGCTGCAATTCTGTCTGCCATGCAGTGTCTTAGCAATCACCTTGACAATTAATTCTGGTTGGATTAGGTTGTTACAATCCATGGTGTAATTTTCTTGTAAAGTGCTAAATTTTGCAAGTGCTGAAGTTCTGTCCATGCTGAGTATCTTTATTAAATTGAAAACTCTCTCTCTCTCTCTCTCTCTCTCTCTCTCTCTCTCCTTTCTTTTTGTTCATATGCAGTGTTTCTACAAGACTGTATGACAGTTAATGATGTGTAAAATCTCTTTTACATTGCTGGGAATACACAGAGAGATTATCTTCTGTGTGGGCAGCGTGGAGATGGAAGTTTGGGAAAGGCGTTTCAGTTACATCATTGTGCACAGTTCTAGCTTAAATTATTTCAGTTTTGCTTTGCTCTTGAATGAGAAATGCAGGGGAAATCAGGATTTTTAGGCATTTTGGATTGCAGTTGAGAGAGGAGCTGATTAAGTTAATGCAAATAGGGCCTTTGACAAGATGAAAAGGCAGAAGGCAAGGAAAAGAAAATAATCCAGTGTTAATGTTTATGCTTTGTGAGTAGCAAACAGAAGGCAAGAAGAGTGGAAAAATCTTTTAGCTCTGTACCATTGATCTGCATACAGTGTTTGTGTCTGTCAAACTGGACTGTTTCACCATGAAACAGTTTCGGAAAACTTTTATGTATTTGTCCATCTCCTTTATCTCTCCTTTAGCAGCCTTGGTTACGCTGATATCTGTACGGACTCCAGCACCTGCAGAGCTGTTCCTCTGGCAGAGCCAGGTTTATGCTCTTGCTATGATGTCTGAGGCCCTTAAAATCCAGGGAGAAGTGTTTATGGCCTTGGTGAGCTCTTAACAGCTTTGGTGCTGTACTAGTTCATGGCTGTCCTCCCCAAATTGTCCTCAAGAGTGTCTTTTAGGTGCTATTGAAGGTGACGGTCATAGCAGTAACTTGTACAAGTCCTCTTACATAGTCATGAATTACACCGACAGGAATATGTCCAGAAGTCTTTCAGAGCTGTTGGAAAACCTAATTATTACATCTGCTGTCAGTGAAGAAGGCCTGGTACTGGGTGGGGAGTGCATTCATTCAAAGAGACAAGTACTGCAGAAATTAGTGCAGAAATCACTTGAATTACACAGACAATCCAAAAGGGTTGTTAAAAGATATAACTTGTATCAGTAAAATAATGTAGGTAATATCAATCAACTCCTATTACTTAATTTGATACATTTTGACCTTTCTTTCCTTTTGAGCTTTTTGAGTCCTGCCTATCCAGTCCTTACACTGGAGTCTGGAATACTTATAATACAGTGAAAGGGCATTTTGTCACATGGCATGGGATCGAATGTTGTTATTGATTTAAAATTTATAATGGGTTGATATCCAGCTACCAAATAAAGTTTAAAAAAAAGAAAAAAAAAATTAAAAAGTGGCAAACTGCAAGGATGCTGACTTTGATTTGAAGAACAGTAACTTCAAGATGCTAATTTTACAAGTATATGGTAAAGCACAATACTATTATCTGAACAAATTTAAAAACCCGAAACACAACATAGTAACATGATGGTGGCTGTAGGGGTGAGGTACCAGTTCATTTAGGAATACAGTCTCTTTGTTCATGTGTCAATCAGAACATCATCTGGCAAGAAGAGAACCTGACTTCTATAAAATAATATTTAGGGCATTTCATCTGCCATTTCTCCAGAGACAGACTTGCCTGAAAAACAGCTTATGGGGATGGGGAAGCTCATTACAATACATTAATCATATTCTGAAAGGCTTTCAAAAAAAGAGATTTAGTGAATTTGAGGAAAGACATTTGAATGTGAATTGTGAGAGACGTTCATCAGCATTTTTAAGTATAACAAGCAGGTTTATCTAAGTTGTCTTACAGTTTACAGTTGTGAAAAAGGATATCTCCCTTGAATGTCCATAAAGAGAAAAGTACTCAGCACTATTTAATGAGGTAAAATGAGCCTGTATGTAGTGATGCACTTGAAAGAGAAAGGTTTCTGCTCCTTCTATGCACACAAGAAACTGAAGCCATCAGGACCTTTCAAACATGGGTGTTAAAAAAGAAAAATTCCATTAAAATATTTTTTTTCCCTTGCATCTTCCAAAATTATGATCAGTTGCTGTTTTAAATTTGGCAGACAAAATGATCAATAGATTGAGGGAAATAAAATTCTTCCAGCAGTCTTCTGATGGGCATTTTTCACACCTTGATGCTGTCTGTATTTCTTATTGCAAGTATGTTAAAGTATATGACAGCACTGCCTTTATATATCAAATGCCTAGGTAGCCCAAGTTATTAAAGCAGAAGAAAGCCTTAATGGGAAATCATCTTTGAAATAATTATGCTGTCTTAATGTGTCATGAAAATTCATCAGTATGTCTTAGTAACATCTATTCCCATTAGGAGCCTAAAAATAGAGGTATTTCCAATGTTTTAGTATGCAAATGCCTTTCAAATTTCTTATAATTTTATTTTAGTAACTTCTAGGTGAGTTTGCCTTCTTTTCACAGGGTCAAAAATTTCTGTTTAATAGCCTCATAGGATGATAAAACTTAAGAGTGGAATTAATTTATATTATAGAAAGTACTCTGTGGGATTGAATGCATACAAAGCTGAGGGTATATGCTTTGGTATGTTCAAGCACAGGCTGCATTTTTTCTGGTTTTCGGTTTTGCCATTTTTTCCCACATTTTTCTCCTGAGAAGGAAGTAAAATAACTTGAGGAACAAGGGATGGAAAGGAAGGTAGGCTGAACCTCTTGCCTCGGCTGTGGATGTGGGTTGAAGCAGGATGATAAAATGGAGAGTGAAACTGTTTTACCAATGTGGGGCTTTGCCCTAAGGAAATATTGAAAGTAAAAATTGGGACTTTCCATCTTAAATGAATTTGTTATTATTAATTGGGCATTTAGCCATGAAGTCGTTTGCAAAAATGAGAGTGGAAAATCTGAGTTTTTGACAGGGACAGGCCATAGGTTATGTTTTGTTTTTAAACTGAGCAGCACATCATTGGTGTTAATTTGTTTAATAGGAGATCACAGAGGGGGAAGAAGCAATGAACCATAACCTGCTCCCTCTCACATGATGATGTGAGGAGGTGGATCAGTAATTAATATAAGGATTTTTGCAGATATCTAAAGTATTTGGTACTAAACTTCACTGCTTGAATGTGAATTTTCATAGCTGTTCTGAGCATAGGAAAGAGCAATCATACCAAAATTGCTGTTATTACAAATTATAACACTGTTTTCCTTCTTTCTAAAGCTACTGACTTCAGCATCTGTCGAACACCTTGAAAGGCCAATCTAAATCCTGTTTTGGTAGAAATGATACATATTTACATCATGAGCTATATGGTGACTGAGAAAGTAAAGAAAATGCATGTACATACCATGATCTGCAGTCAGTATGCACCTCAGGCCCATTTTGCAAACAACAAAAGAAAACCTTCAATCCCTGTTTCAATGTACTGTTCCTTTTCACCTGAAACAGTTATTTAGACAGAAAGGGTTCATTTAAATCCTGTACCTGAAATAGTGCATCTTTCTTCTGTCTCAGTGGGAAAGAGACTCCCTTTGTCATACTTGCATGAAAATAACATTATTATTGTAAGACTGTTTAGGTCTTGCTCTTCAATCTTTGATTCAGAATGTCAAATGCAATTATGAAATTCAAACTTCAAGTCAGAGACTTCAGCAATCATTTGATCTGAAGTAATTTCTGTTTATGTGTAGAACAAAAATTCTTTTAAAAGGTACTTCTGACATGTATGAGTGATTAAGATAACATGAACATTATTCTTTGTGTGAATTGCTCAGTGTTCATGAAAAATGCACCCAATAGTAGTGCTCTGCCTGACCTTGATCAAGTGAAGGATTTCTGGTAAGATATTAGGGATGGGTGAAATCTCCACCCAAGGGAAAAACAGCACTTGTGGACTTTTATGGTCAAACTCGGTAGTAACAGAGGAAAAAAAAATAATTATCTATATAGATCATACTGCAATGTGATATATCATTCACATTGTTATGGAATTTGATGATGTAGTGAAAGGTCTGGAAGGTTCATGGTTTGACATAAAACATTAGACTTGCTGTAAATCCTGACATAAAATAACTTCACACAGAAGGGAGTGCTGTAAGGGAATTATGAAAATACACATTCAGACAAAAAACATTTTTCACAGTAGCCATTTTCTAATGAAGTGAATCCTTTTCAGTGTTTGGAACCAACAGAAGTAATTTAAAAATTCCCGGTTGAAGCATAAAGGTTTTATTTAATACCTTTCATAATGACTGAGTGATCATGATGATGAGTTGTGGAGGATTTTGTCACCAGGAGTCTGCAACAACAAGATAAGCCAATAATCCATTTCTATGCTTGTGGACATGTGCTTGGGATTTTGATTTTTCAGATTTTTTTTAGTGAGTCATGCAAAGATGCGTGATTCACTAACAGGTTAGGATGAACTCATGATATTAGGGTTTTTTCACCAATGTCAGGATGTTATTCTGTAATTTTTAGTATTTTCTCAAGTAAGACTCCATTCAGGCATGACTCAGAAATAATTTAATGGTGAAAATATTGATCAGTGCTCCAAATCCATCTGTAGTAATTTTCATGCCCAAAAGACTGGATGATTTCTTTTCCAGTAGAGGTTTGGAAGTAAGTTTTCTTATTGAACAGTAAGCAGGAACATGTCTGGAGCTAAATCAGTTTTTAATGTTTGGAGTTTATGAGTTTATTTATTTGCTTTTTATTAGAGTACTCATGATTAGTAAATTTTTGCCATCAATTGTTTGTAGTGAGGCGTAATGAAAGTAATTCAGGGAGAGAGTAACAACCAGCATAAAAACATACCCAGCAAAAAAACCCAGCAATGCCAGTACAGGTTTTTTTAATTGCTAGGACAGGGAAAATAATTTGAAGCCAGAAAAAACAACATTATCCAGAGCAGCAGCAAAGACAAATTTTCGTTGCTCTGAACCTCTGACACACAGCTAATTCATGTGAAGAAACTTCACAGAGTGTCAGCACATAAAACTAAAATTAAAAATACATGTGGACTTGCAGCAGCCTGTCTAGAACCACACTGGGTCCATGAACTGCTGACTCATCTGGCAGGAGCTGTGGTGGGGATTTTCTCCCTCTATCCACTGTTGCTGTTTCTGTGTCTTTTTTCATTTTGGAGATATTGAAAACTGTGACACTGAGTATTTCACAAAAGACTAGGATCACAGTATGTTCTGTGTTTTTTACAGAAGTCTTGTAAAAGTGGTTGAAACACTTCTTTGCCAAGTAAATTTCCATCTACTAAAAATTCCTTCTGTTCACAAAGGCAATGTTTTTCTGCTATTGTCCCATTACCCCAAGCTCTAAAATCAATCTCTTTCCTCTTTATTTTGAGCTGCGCAAATGCTGTCCAGAATTTGAGAGTGTGGCTGTTGATTGATGAACTGCAGTAGTTTTGGTTGGCCAAATTTGTTAATGCATGTGTCTCTGGCTTTTTTAATTTTCCCCATACAGAGAGCTACGGATAGTGACAGGAGAATGGTTTTTCGAAGAGAGAGCAAAGCGCTTCAAACAATCAAATCTGGGAACTGATGTCATCAGGCAGTCTATCTTACACAAATACCCAGGTAGAGACCCTGTGCCTAATATGTTCAAAACCTTATTTCTTGACTGTTTGACTTGTATTTTATCCCTGACTGTGGGAGTGGTAAGCATAATCAGTAATCTTACTTTTTTTTTTTTGCGCCCTACTATACAGTGATTTGTGAATGGTTAATAATCAGGAAATGTAAGGCCTGTATGAGAAGTGTCTCTGTGGAGATAGGGAGCTGCTGAAGAACTCACTGTCCAAACAGGTGGACAGTGTTATTCAGCTGCAAAGCCCAACAGCAGAGACTCTCAAAGTTCATTCTCACTTCCCGCCAGGAAGTTTGGTAACGTGGGGTGATTGTGGGGTGAGATTTGGTCTCTGCGTGTTCCAAAAGTGTCTCAATTGCTCAGACAGGCACTCCGGGCTGGTGCATCTGACACCATGCAAACAGACCTTTTCTGTCACCCGTGCCGATGGATAGCACAGTCACACACACACCCCAGAGCCTTTGATTAGCTCAGCGTCACCAGAGACAAAGAACTCAGAGAGTTCAGTCATGTGGAGTTTCAGAAGGTTTATTCTTTCGAGGGATCCAACCACAAAAAAGGAAAAATGGCTGTGAGTGGCCATTCTTATAGAGGTCTAGGGCCAATAGGGTTGGGAAGAAGGCAGGGAGAGATAACCACAACCAATGGGAAGAAGGGGAGGGTGGAGTCAGTGAAACAAAAACAACCAATCAACACAGGAGGATTAGCATAACTAGGGAGAGACCATTTAGAAACACCAGGGGTATTTCTGCTGTCTTGAGACCTTTCGTCTCCCCTGTACTCTCAAGATGGTTGAGGCCACCGCGACAGTTTGGCTGTGTGGAGAGATCTAAGCACAGCCATTTTTTACCTTTGGCTCTCTTTTTGTAGTCACATGTAAAAACTACTCAAATTTTCTTTTTCAATTCTGAAGAAAAAAGCTAAATGTGAACTCCTGTGCCGTCTGCCGAAGCAGGGGCTCTATCCAGGCTGCCTGGTGGTCAGAGTTTCCTTTTGCCCAGGCATCTCCAAAATCTCCACCTGCACTTTTAGGTACAGTGAACAGTCTGTCAAGACAAGAGCTGATAATGAGGAACATCTCAAGCTAAAGTTTTATTTTATTAAAAGGCAAGGAAGTGCCAAGGTTTTCTCATTATATATTTTTGTTGGTTGTTTGACATGTGCTGTGCTTTTTGTGCAGAAGTTCACTTTTTATTTTCTATCCCCCTCCACTCCAGACACAGTTTACAATACAGATGAAGAAAGAACATTCAAAGATCAACCCCAAGAAAATGAAGAAAAAAAGCCAGATGTACCAGTCTCCGCCACAAATGGGCACAAATCTGTCTTTAGCAGACCTAGAAAGATAGGGTAAATCCTTTTGTTTTGTTGTTGTTGTTTTTTGTTTTGTTTTCTGGGGATTTTCTGAAAACTGATTAATCTGAAAACAGCTGTATATGGTTGGATAGGTTTTCTTTGGAGTTTTTCCAGTCTTCCACATCAGCCTGAAACTTCTCAGGATTGGAAACAGCCTTCATTTAAAGGCATACATTCTATAATTAGATTGCTGTTTCCTAGGAAAAGCAAGCAGGAATTATTCTTCAGCTATGAAGACAGCAGAAAAAAAAGTCAGTTTTACTCCTGGATTTTTCTTTTTTCTACTCAGAAGTAACAGAGTGTCCACCAAGGCAGGCTTGCCAAAGAAGTAAATGCCAAAAAATAGTATTTCTGGGCCAGTTTTTTATGTATATTGGTCAGTTTGGCTCATAAGTCAAATTTCCCTTTAGCTTCCAGCTGTGCAAATGCAGCCTAAGAGTGTTTGTGAGACACCGAATAAACAGAGCTGCTGCTGCTCATCTCACAGGGTTCAGCCCCAGTTTGGCTGCGGTTTTGAGGGGACGCTCACTCTCGGGGGACACAGGCAGATGCATTGACTATGGGGCTGCACACGTGGTGTCTGGACCTAACTTGAGGCTTTGGGGCGAATAGGAAGAAAAATTGGGTGCAAGTTCATATCGTGGCTACTCCATGGTGGTTCGAAAACTTTCTTTCTGTTGAAAGAAAGAACACATTTTTATTGGGGACCCTACTGATAGGGCAGGTGGATGCTTTTACATGTTTTTTACTTCTGAGCAGAGATGAGTATGGAATTACCTGTTCCAGTGACTCCAGAGATTAGCACAAGTTATTTATCTCTATTTAATAGAGGGAAAAAGAGCATCAGAATGCCTCTGGCCTCTCAAATTATGGTGAAGAAAGAACCAGCTTAGGGAATCCTCTATAACAGCAACTAGATTTTGCTCTGAGTCAGGCTAAGTGGTAGCTATAGTAAGAGTGCATTAAAGTTTGCTCTTCTAATCCGCCTTCAATTTAAATCCTTTAAGCAAACCAATTAGTCATGCTCCCCTATGAGAAACAATTGGTTTTTTAATTGCTGTTTATTTTAGTGGTGTTTTTTTCTGTTAGTGGCCAGAAGTGTATTTGGTGGTGACATTCCCCATAACAGAAATTTAATCCTACAAGAATCTGGCTTGCTTTTCCTAGTATATTTTGTGGCCTCTTTTAGAAGTATTTCATTATTGTTCTTCCTCACTTGCATCTCCCTCCCTCAGGTTCCACATTCTTGTATCTCATGAGTAGATTTGTTTTAACAAGGCTTTTTTGGGGCCAGCTGCCACTGACAGTGTAATGGGATAATTTAAGGGTCTATTATTTTTGTAAGGTTGTGTGTAATACTATTACTTTTTGAAATTTCATTTCATTCATTCCTGTCCCATTTGGCCACGCTTTGCAAGGTAAGGAGGTGATGCTATGTTTTTGAGAAATGGCATGTTTGGGGTATTTGATGCATATAATTCTAGAAATATCTATAAGAGAAAATACATATAATTTTCTAGGGGAGAATACACATACTTAGTCAAAAATACTTTGCTAATGATAAATTCCTAAAAAAATAGAGAGGAGTTTTCACAAAAGGCACTTGTGGTTCTACGCTTGAATAGAAGGAATGTTTTCATGTTTTGGTGTCTCAAAATGCAGTTTGTAGTAAATATAATGTTTTTCCCTCCAGGAACCAGTTTCGTAACCAGATTTGGTGCTCTGTTGACCCTTATATTCAGAGCTGCCCATAGTTTAGACAGATGAAATAATTGGACTCTGCACACCACAACTTTAAAAATCTTTTATTCCCTTTTTTTTCAACAGGAAGGTTATCAGGGCAGTCACCAAAGGAGAAATTACATATGGAAAAGATGAAGGTGAAAGGAATGCAGGCTCAGAGGCTGAAAGCCCAAGTCTGCGTGGTGGGAAATCAGCTCTGTGCTCTGAGAGGTGAGCAGGGATCTGGGACAGCTCCTGCTGGGGCCGACCCGGGGGTGTGTGCAGTGTCTGGGGCTGCTTCATGTCCTGGGATGCCCAGCATGGTACTGTCTGAGGAACAGAGCTTGTGTCCACAAAACACACAAAAAATAGCAAAAAAATTATCAAAAAATGCCCAGCAAGGCTAAAAATTATCTCCACTCATCTTGTTTTACTCTCCTTGTGTTCAGCTCACGACTGATGTCAGTACGTTGGTTTTGTTTTCTGACTTTTAATCGATGAGCTGTGTTCTTGTTACAGAACTGAGGCTCTCTGTTGGTCTTTAGTAACGACATATTAATTGATTATAATTTTTTTTCTTCTTTAAATGTTGTTTGCCCTTCTCTTTCCATGATTATTGCCCCAGATATTTCTAGTAGGATTCCATTTATCATTCTTCTGGGCCTAAGAGATCTCTGCTATTGCCTCTGATGGCATTTTAAAATGCCAGGTGCAACATTCCTCTCATGTCCTACCTTCAAAACAGAGCCAAAAACAGCTCACTTTTTCCTTGTTCAGTTGGATATCCTACACTGGGTATACACCCACGTTCTTTGCTCAGGTGTGCACACGCCTAGAAATTTCACCATTTGGATTGAAAAAATAATAATAATTTGCTGTAAATTCCAATAGCAATTTCTGTCTCTAAACTAGTGTTTCTAGGAGACTCCAAAGCGATATGCAGGAACAGAGGACAACAGGTAAAAGGAACATCATGGAGTTTGCACATAGATAAACCTTCTCGATTAAGCAAGAACTTGGTTCTCTTTGTTGCCTACAATTCAAAACCCCAATTTCTAGATGTTCTGCAATATGCCTAAAGCTGATAGTGGCAATCTTCTTGACAGTTGATAATTTGATTTCTTCTTTTTCCACTGAGTGCTGCAGCACTTACCAGCCAATCCACCCTTGAAGCTAGTTTTCTTCTTTAATCCATCCAGTTCACTACTTTTTTTCTCACTCAGTTTATTAGGCCTTCTGTATTCTAACCAGACTCATACCTGACTTCTGTGAGAGCAGAAGTAGAATTTTTTGCTGTTTTTCTGGATTTGATTGCTTTTCATTGAATAGAGAAGAATGAAGGATGTAAGAGACAAAACCTCAGGAATCTGGTGTCTGTGCTGCTTAATATTGAGGCTAGGCAATATTAGTAGCTTTCTCTGAGAGTTTACCAGGATAAGGACAAAGGGATGCTTGTGACAGGTCTGTGAACTCCTTTTGTGTGCCAAACTACAAGAAAGTTATCATGCAGTTAACCACAAATGAAGCAAAATGATCTTATTTGGGTGGTGGAATTAAGTACCTGATAAACTCTCAGTACAGACTTTCAAAGAGTGAAGTAGTCTATAAAGATAGCTTTTATGTTTGATTGCCTTGCTTGACTTTCACATAAATCATCATTTTCTAGCTGTTTCCCAGAGCCCAGGACTTGTTAAATTAGGGGTATTGAGTCGTTATGGCAACTTCTTCTCTACTTGTCATCCCATTCTCACGTGGTGAAATTGATGTCCTGTGCCAAACTGCACAGTAACATCGTCAAAATTGGGTAATATTTCACCTACCAGCAGGGAAACTGAGAGAGAATTATAACTCTTTTTAACCATTTCTGTTTAAGGAAAGATGTACTGAGCTGGGAACAGGGAAACCTAGGCCATGAATTCACCTCTTCTACTGGTATATTTCTACTTCAGCAAAAATGCTTGCTGATTTTGCTGCTGAATGAGCTGGGATGCTGCATCAGATCATGATATTTCTAGGAGAAATACTGTGGGAATTTCAGGCTCATTTATACAGGCACTCTACCCCATTGCATTCAGGTCTTGTGTACCATGAGGAAAAGCCTGGCACAGCCACAACACCGTTTTTCTGTTGTCTACTTAATGTGTATGAAGTGTGTCAAATCTCTGTCTTAATAGCAGACTGAAATAAGAACAAAGGACACATTTTTTAATCATTTTCATTGTTTAAAAAGGTTAAGAAAATGCAGCAGCCTACCCTTTCTAACCTGTAGTGTTCACATGGTCTTACTGGTATTTGTAATAGAAAATGTCCCATGTAGGAATTTTCACCTGTTGTGATGTTAGACAGCAGTTGGGGTCTGGTGTGCCCATTGCAGATGTTTTTTATCACTTTGACTAACATGAAACCTCCAAGAAGACCGGTCCAGCTTTCCTAGTTTTCCACACTGGTTGAAAGAATGAATCAGTTTGGCTCAAGAGTCATTATTGCAACATAAATGGAGCAGTGTTTTTCTGGAGATGTTGGAAAGCAGACAGCCGAGGATTTCAGACTTTCTGAAGACAGAGATGGCATGAAATGGGCTGTAGAAGAGTCCAGAAGTGTCATGTTACTGTGGTTTCCCTTTTCACCAAGGAGCAGCCTGGTAGGTAGGGATACAGAAGCTGACCCAGCTCCTGCTGGGAGGTGACTGTGGTGTGGATTGAAAACAGACAAAGCAGCTTCTTCAGCCTGGACAAGAGCAGCCCATTTGGGCCATCTGCAGCCCTGGGAGAAGCTCTGACAGTGACTTGTGTGTGTAAAGTAGTTGTACTCCACCTTTGCCTGTGTTTTTCCTTCCCAGGTGATCCCCCAGTCCCTCAGGGCTATCCTGATGGTACCTTTGCCTGTGTTTTTCCTTCCCAGATGATCCCCCAGTCCCTCAGGGCTATCCCGACGGTCATTCTCATAACCTGTGAGCACAGCGCTGTCCTTGCCGCAGTTTGCTGAGTGAGCTGCTGGGTTTGCTCAGAGCAATAACCTTCGCTCCTGCTCTCTCCTGCAGGGGCAGCACACTTTCCCTGGGCAGCACAGCCCATCCCAGAGGGGCCGGGGGTCCTGGGAGCAGAGGCAGCACTCCCAAGCCCTCCCTGCCGCGCTCTCCAGCACTCAGCACTCGCAGCATGACCGCGGACTGCAGCCAGGTAAGGGCAGGGCTGGGGCTGGCACCAGGGACAGCTGGCACCAAACGAGGTGACCTGGCTGATATCTGCCCTGTTAGATTCATTTGGAGCACCGCAAGGATGGGCCTGACAGAGAAAATCTGATTTCTTCCTCCGTTCTGCTGGGGCCTGCGGAGATCTCTGCTGGAGCAGAATTTGTCATGCTCTTGTCAGTGATGTGGTTTTTGGTTTGGCAGGAGTTTCTCTTTTGTCTAAAACTTGCTGGTGATGTCCAGCATTATATAATGAGGTACACATTCTGAGCTGGGAGCCACAGGGGATGGGAATAAGCATTTTTGGCACTTCAGAGCCTTGAGTAAGTGCTGTGAAATAAGATGTGACTTTCAAGCATGCACGATCCAGCGTTCTCCCTCTGACTTCTAAGGGAAATTTTGCAAGTCCAGCACTTGCAGAAAATCAGGCTAAACTGATTTTAGTTTTTTCTGGATTTGGACACTGGGTTCTGCATAATTTATTCCATAACACAAAATGTGTGATAAACGCTTTATCAGAATAATTCCTCTCACATGCTGTTAGGCCTCTTGGGATGTATTTACCACTAATGTTTGGAAAAAAGGTTATATTTACAGATGACTGTTTAGATCAGAGCCCTATTCAAAGCATCGATTCTCTTTTTAACTTCCAGAGGCTTGGTCTAATACGTTGTCTTTCCTCATAAAAAATTAGTGTATTTAAAGGGCAGTTTTGGGAGCTGTAAATAAATGAATAATTGTTTTATTTATATTCTTGTTGGCACATAGACTAACTTGTCTTCAAGTGCATTAGATTTGTTTGAAAAATCCATTTAATTTGGATGGAGTTATGTTATTAGCCTTTCTTTTACCAGGAGGCAAGAGGTTATAATGATATCAAACATATTGGCTTTATTTAAGTGGTTATACTGGCATAATTTTTTAACTAGTTCAAGTCCATTTGGTTTTGCCCTGGCTGAAATCATTATGCTGGTATAAAATCCATAGGTTTTGTCATGTCTTTCTTTTTTTCTTTTTTTTCCTTTTTTTTTTTTTCTGATTTCTGACCTGAATGAACTTTTAATAGAGTGTTTCTCTTCCCTGATACTTTGCTCTGATTTTTCAGCTGCAAACTCAGAATGTAAGCAAGAATTGCATCTTTGTGCAAATTTTGTGCATGATCTGTGCTAAGCAAAGCAGATTAGATTGGAATCCAAATGCATTCAATAATAGACTGGATATTAAAGGAGCTTTGGAGTTCTGTAATCTAATAGAAATCATGGTTTTATAGACTAATAGTGAATAAGCTTGGGTTTTGTATTTATAGCATGTACATTTTTCTTATTGGGCAGGACACTGGCTTAGAAAATGGCATGATTATTCCAGCAAGTGAAAGTGTACCTGAAGATTTAGTAAAGAAGCACTGTAGGAAACCATCTGGAACACCTTCCATTGCAGTTTCTAGGGTATCTTTGTCATCAGGCAAGTATTAAGTCTTTTCCTTCTTTCTGCCAGCCTTTATTATCAGAGGATTATGCCTAGTCTTGAGACTCTGCTTCTTTTGTTTTTAAAACACATTGAAGACCAGATGTAAGTTTCATAAATTTGTTTATATTCTTTCTGAAAATGCTTTCCTTTCACTAACTGAATTCCTACCACTTCAGAAGTTTTACATGAAAAAGGAGTAATCCTTACCCCAGAAATGTAGGTACAATGTTAGTGTTAGGTAGATCACACACTCTTAGAATTGTTACAAGATTTAATTCACAACGTTGTTCAATAATTCTCTGTGTGCTCACCTGTATAAAATACTACCTGTATATAATATTACTCTGCTGCTGCCATTACATTTCACACCCACTTTTCCCAGAAGCAAATCTGGGAAACAATGGTCAGAGAACAAGCCCAATATAGACTTCTTGCCATTTCATTTTTCTATGTGATGCACTGAACCAGTCCATCCATCTGTAATTTACCCCATTTCATTGGAGGCTGTTAGGTTAAAAAGGCTCACACAGGAAGGTGCTGTCACAGCAGCAGGTGGAGATCCTTTTTTCCTCTCTGAAATAGGAGGCAGGAGCACCCTGCACTCTTCTGCTTCCCCCAGGCACTCAGTCAGCCTCCTGCAGGGCTAATGGAGTGGGTTTGGGGTTACAGGCTTCTCTGAAACACACCAGCACTCACTTTATTGCAGCTGGATTTAGCCCAAAGCAGAAACCCACTGGTGTACCCCACAGAGCTAATCGAAGGAGATAATGCCCTTTACCTCAGACATTTCAGCTTGAAAGCATTAGAATTTCCTTGAGAATATTGTTCAGTGCAGAGGTGTTACAGGTGGCTACTTCTTCAGGAAGTAAAAATTCTCCTATTCCTTCTACCTTAAAAAATAAAGGCTTTCCTGGTAGGTAAGAATTGACCTCGTGTTACCAAAGCACAAGGATGCTGAGCAAAACTGTAGGCAACTGTTGGCAACTCGGATTCTTCATTGTCTCCTTGGCAGATCTCAAAGGACAATAAGCTCAGGAGAGTGACCTTTCCTGTCACGTCAGCTGTAGAGCAGGTAGATGAATAGTTAAAAACTCTTCTGATTCCTACCTGCAGGATCTAGAAAAATTATCTCCCCCCTCTTTTATTTCTAAATATATTAAAACAGTCACACAAAAGATTTGTATGGGGAGGACTAAGATGCCTTAGAGAAAGATTTTCTATGTCTTACGCTACAGAGTGGATGAGAGACCTGTAGGACTGGGAGAAACTGCTGGAGCTCTTGAGACTGACTTATTTCCTCCTGATTTCTGCACAAATTTGAACACTGTTAATGAGAGAACTACTTTCCACATCCATCTGTATCCCCAGCTGCTTGATTCTGATGCAGATGCTGGGGAGGCTTTGGTGGTGGTGGTAGATGTGATAATCACTGTGAACACCTGCACAGAAAATTCTGCAACATTCCAGGCTGAAAAGCCTACCACGGAAAGTCAAAAGTTTGGTCTATGGTATCATCCACAGGAGACAATCACAGCAGAAAAATAAATAGTGCAGGGGCAATAATTTTACCTATTTTTAGCATAATTATATATATATAGCATAGCAATAATTTAAGCATATTTCTCCATTTATCATAATGATGTTCAGTTGCCATAGTTTTTGACAGATCATTTTGATGGTTTTTTTCTTAAAAAACAATTGGTTTTGGGACAACAGTTGCATGGAAGATGAGAGGGAATATTTCTATACAAACTATAGCAAACATTTTAATTGGTTTTGTTTTCCAGACCGTAGCCGATCTGAGATAGATTTGAGTGAATCTTTCTCTGAAGGAAATGAGGACACTCTGAGCATAAGAAGCAAATCTGTACCTAGTGCCTTAGACCAGGAATTGGTGAGCTATAAATATGTAAATATTTATCTGCTGGGAATTCTGGTTATTCAGACCTATGAAATCAGCATTCTATGTGTGTTCATATAAAATATGGCCAAGGCAGAACATTCTTTCAGAGACATTTAATGAGGTTTTAAACAGTGTCATCTTCTGAGTGTATTTGCTATAGAGTGATTTCAATGAATAGTCATGGCTCCAGTTTGTTGTTAATTTGCTGGGGTTTTGAGTTCACAGATGAGAGAAATCTAGCCTGAAAATAAATTCCAGGCACTAAATGACACATGCTCCAAAGTTCTGTTAATTCATACTTCCATAAACTTTAATTTCAATGCTGAGGAGTTCTATACTTTAAAGGCTTTAATCTTCGTCTCGTTTGTTTTTTACCATTATCTCTATTTTTAGCAAAGCAAGACCCAACTTTCTGTTCTTCCGATGTTGCTTGCCTCTTCTTCCTCTTGACTCTTCCATACATTTCCTTACCTTTTTTTTGTGTGTTCTATGGACTGATTCTCCCGAAGTGATTCACAGCTTCCGTCTCCTCTTATGCACATATCCAAGACAGGCAATTTGCAGATGTGCATCAATGTTATAAAAGAACATCCAAGCTTATAAAATATGCATGAGGGGAGAAAAAGTTATTTAAACAGTTCTTTATCTAATCACAACTTGTTCTAAAGTTTCCAAATGTGTGCTTGTAGCTTATGTATTTTGCCTGTTGTCACAGTCCTTCCCTTCCCTCTGCTCTTTCCAGAAGAGCATTGGCCATGCAGATGTCTCCCCTTCTTATAGTGCTGATATTTGAGCCTTGGTGGAAAAAAATGTGTTGGGATTTCCATCTTTTCTTGGATTAGCAGCAGTCAGAAAATGTGCCTCCAGCATTGCTTTGGGTTAATCTTTGAGGAATTAACAAAACGTCTTCCTGCATGTCAGATATTGGTGGAAGAAAAACTTCAACAATAAGTAGTTTATTTTTAAATTGTAATTAAGAAAAAAGATGTGTTATTAAGAAGATGGGAAATGTTGCAGAAGAAAAGCACAAAAAAAAAATGCAGGCTTTCTATTTCTTTATATCTGTTCTCTGTTCTAATTGGCATTTGCTACTTAGATATTTCTCTGAGGCAGCTACCAGAGATGACAAATCCAGAGAGGTTTTCTGTTCTTTGATTTTTGTCTTCTTCATCATAGGTTTTGTTTTGCTTTTCTTTCTTGCTGACTCTGAATGAAATTTCAGATTGTATCTCTGCAGCTCTGTAGCTTCTTTGCTAGCGCAGGAGACCTCTCTTGTGGCATAACCTTGATTTAGCTGCTCTGGAGTATGAGACAGTGCTAATTCCCCTTTAAAATTTGTTTGTAACAGGAGTCACAGATCTCTGATTCTGCCCATACCCTCACTTTCTCTACCTTCTGAAACGAATTTATTGCATTCACCAGCTTTTGTGTTACCATATTTATCCAGGGTCGTTTGTAGGACCCCCCTCACAGGGGTCCTTCAGAGTCTCGTTCTGTATTCATTATGGATGCAGTATGTTCAGATAAAAGCTGTATTTCTGCTGGAATTTAGTTGATTTGATGCTTGCATGTAAGAGACAAAAAGAAAGATATCTGATGAAGGTAACAACTCCTTCAGCCTGAGAAAAGTTGGCGTCATGCCTCCTTTTCTGCAAGCTGAGGCCCTTCAGTCTCCTATTCCTGGGTGATGGGAGCAGGCAGCAGTGGTATTGGAGATGCCACAAGTCAATAGGATATGCAGATTGCTGGAATTTATCAGCTGAAAGAGTGGGAAAAGGCTTTTAGCTACTTTTCTCCCACCTTTATGGGGAAAACCCATTACACACACAGAGAAATTAGTGTGAAAATTGAATGGATATTTTGCTTCTCTAACTTAGCACTGCTTTTGGTACTGAAAAGGGACAAGCCCCAAAATCCACATGGTGTGGTACAGATTTATCAAGGAGCACAGGGATCCAGCTCAGTCCAGTGTTGTGCTCAAGTGTGAGCACCTTGTCACAGAGGTGTGTGCTGAATTCCTGACCAGGTAGTGTTCATTACATGCTCAGCTGCTTTTCTAGGAGTAATTGGATGATGTGCATTTTATAGCCCCCACTGGAGACCACGAGATTAATATCCTACTAGCTCTAACTTTAATAAGCTAATAACACCAACCAATTATGTACTTGCAGTTCTGTAACACCTCCTGAGAAATAGAATCATCCTGATGCAAAATAAATTAAGAGCATAAGTTAAATATTAACCTTTTCTTTTTTTTTAAGTTTTAGATATCTTCATGCAGACAAAAATTGGTAGTCAGCAGTTGTTAGGACTCAGTGAAGCACTGTTACTATTTCAGTGTCTAGACCTGAAACACCCCAGTCTGAAGATGTTGCCTTACTTTTTTTCACTGTATTTAATCATTCAGCAGTAAAAATGTAATATTGTTTATATTCAAATTCATTGGTATACATACAACAGCATAAAGGAAAGAGTTTTGCATGTATTACCAGAATTGCTTCTTCCTGTTGTATGGGCAAGAAAGAAAATCATGTATTCTTGTTTCAAATTTAAAACTAGACAACATCACCTGACATCTGAAGTCAATTAGGGGAGTAGAAATGATGGGTGGAGTGGGGTTTTTTCGTTTGCTTTATTTGAGATTTTTGGGAGGTTTTACTTTTTAATGATTCAGCTGTCTGTCTCCCTGAATTAGTTTGCTTTGTTGTGCCTGGGTCTCCAAGGATTTTTTCCTTTTATTTAGTATAAAGTATCTGTTACTTCTTGTATTTTTCTGTGGAGTGGTAACAGTGCCTTCAATAGATTAGAAAGATAAGAAAGCAGCAGAGCAAGCTCATGGTAAGAACATGAAGCTAAGAGAAATCTTTGCTTCAGTATGTAAATTTTGGTGATGGCTTGTCCTGATTTCCCTCTGCTCGACATTAAATATGCAGTTACAATTGGAAAGCAGTAATAGAAAATCAGTTTCAGCTGGTTTCATATCAGTTCAGTCACTGGAGCAAAGGAGATGTAACAGCCAGTTTTATGTAAACTATGGCAAATGCACTGCAGATTTTTTAATATAAGCTGTGACAATTCAACTCTCCAGCAGCATTTCTTCCCTGCTCTGTTTTTGCTGATTAGCACAGGAGTTTTTGAGACTCCTGAATTTGAATACAATATTTGTCTGTTTAGTTTCAAAGA
The DNA here is from genome assembly GCA_036630365.1 of Acanthiza pusilla. Taxonomy (NCBI): domain Eukaryota; kingdom Metazoa; phylum Chordata; class Aves; order Passeriformes; family Acanthizidae; genus Acanthiza; species Acanthiza pusilla. Next base: position 27,153,447 of record JAXCHO010000098.1, read on the forward strand.
GTGAGAGCAACTGTGCAATAGAGAATGAGGTAGGTCAAAAGGTGAGGTTTTTATAGCTGCACAGCAGATATAAGGAAGTTGAAAATATGACTTCTATTAAAAGTAAAAGCAAAGTCTTTCAAAATATACCTGCCATGAGGTTTATGGAAATACTGAGATTTCCAAGCTATGCTTAATAGGATTGTAATTGTCTGCTGGCATTTTTTCATGTTATTTTAATTAAAAGTAAAGAGCCCTGTTAGGAGCATCAATCGGATCTAAAGTTTCAGTTTAGTTTTAATTTTATTCCTGTGTTTAAACAATGATTATTTTTCTGTATCTAGGTTAAAGATACTAAACTTCAGTCTTGTTTATTAAAACTCAGACACCTATATGAAGCTGTGAAATTACTGATTTCCCACCTTTGTATTACTAAAACAATACATAAATTTAATTATTTTTTAAATGATCATCAATTGGCTTGATATGATAAGACATGAAATGCATGTGTGAAGTTTTTCAGTTCTTTAAACAATTGAATCCTGAAACTGTAGCAGTCTCTTCCCCTTAGGCTCTGTGTCTGTGAGAAGATGTGGAAAATGTAAATCAAAATTCCTCTGCAGAATAGAATTTGAATGCATTCAGCACCATCTTCCTAAAGTGGAAAACTTGTGAAACAAAGCTAAGTGACAGAGGCTGACCAAATACAGAGCAGAACATGACAACTAAAATGCCTGTTTGTCATTTAGGGTTATCTGGATGAAACAGAAGAAGATATTGATGACATAGTGGCCTCTCGTTATTCAAGGAAACAGGAACATATGACGAGTGGATTATCAACAGTAAGATCTTGAGTAGAAAACATGCATTGTCCTTCCACAAAAGACGATATTTCCTCCAAAAAGGAATATACCTTCATATCACTTATCACATTCATCTTTCATTCTACACTTGAGAAACATCTTTTAACATTCAGATAGATTTTCTATTATATTATTAATGCTGTTCAAAGCTAAAATGCTGTTCTCCGCAGGGCATGGAAAGAGAAGACTGTTTTGCATGCTCATTAGCAGACTTCCTCATATGCTGGGGTTATTACCAAGCTTCCATGTGGAGAAGGCAAACCAGAGGTGTTTGCAGTGTGTGACTGCTCAGCTTTGCAGCGGAGCTCTTGATCTTAATTTAATTGAAACAAAGAGAGCAAGTTTGGTGGGGGGGATTTTCCTTCTCAAACCACTTTCTGGTTTTTTAGGTTCTCGGGACACAAACGCTTGTCTGTGTGTTTGCACACATCCCACTTCCATGGAATCATTGTCCATCCCCCAACCCAGCTTCTCCCATTCTTCATGGCATGATCGCTGTGCTACCCACATTCAGAAAGTATTTACCTTTTCAGGGAGGAAAGAGATGCCTGGGTATTCTGGTGACAATAAAAGCATAACTGCACCTGATGGCAGCAGGTGCTTTTGAGGTGCAACAAAATTGGTGTGAGAGGCCTTCTGCTGTTCATTATGTAGTCTTTTACTCACTGGGAAAGAAAACAGATGATAAAAGCAGCCTTTAACACGTCTAGTTTATTACTGTCTGCTGTGTACCTCATTTTTGGGATCTGTGGGCAACTGATGATATCTTCAGAGGGTCCTCTCTGGCTACTCCTCTTTATGACTTGTGCCTAAGAATAGCTCTGGAGAGCATAAAGCTGCAACAAACTCTAGGTGGAGTGTGAGTGCTGAAGAGGATGAAGAAGGATGACGTGTCTGAATACTAAAAGGGAAGAGAAGATTTGGTTCATGACAATAACCAAAGAGCTGTCCTTTCTAGATTGCACCCCCATTAGTCTCCATGCAAGCAAGGCCAACGGAATTCCCCCTGAAGCTCTTGATCCCAAAGAAATTGAGTTGGCTGAACCCAGGCTTGTCTTACATGGGGAGGAGAAAGGGTCAAGAATATTAACATCACAGATCATTTTGATGTCTGAGATCTGGCCATGTTCACACCATTTTTTCCCTCTGATTTTCCCTCTGGTTTCCCTCTGATTTGTGCACTCCACGAGGGAGTGCAGCTCTTCACACCAATCAGACCTGAGCACCTCTAGCCTGGTGACACTGGACTAATTACAGCCAATTAGCCAAGGCTGACAGTGACTCACAGCCTCCAGTGCTGCTGGTCCCAGGGATTTTATAGACACAATAATTTTCATTTCCTCTGAATATTGGTAGGAAGGTAGCAAGGGTGTAAGTGCTTTCTCTGTAAGGTCTCTAATTAAAGAAATGCATTTAGAGATCCTTCCCTCTGTGCTTTAGACAGCATTCTGTCCCTGTGTCGGGTTTTGTCCTTTGCTAAAGATTTCCCTCTGACCTTTCTCTGAAGCAAAGTGCAGCTTTTCCAGTGCTGTAGGTTTGAGCTCATCTCACATCTCAATGCTCCCGTTTCTCCTTATTCACCATGACGTGATTTTTAATGTCACTGCATGCAAACTTAATGCCAAAGTTGTGAATGGCCAGCTGCTTCTCCCTGCAAGAGCAGGTCACTTGTACAGGTTCATTTCTTTATTCCCCTTAAGTGTGTTGCTGACATTTCCCCATCACATTTTTACCTTCACTTTGATTGTTTTAAGCCTTTGAGCCTTCTTGTGCCTTACGATTTTTTTATCATGCACTATCTGTCAAATGACTCTGTACTATTAAGTCACATTGAAATAATGTTATTAATGAACAGTAAATTCTAACTGCATGTTTTCTTGTTTTCTTTCTTTTTTCAAACCTGAGAATTTAAAATATATATGGCTAGTGTTGCAATGAATATTTGAGGAAAAGAAATAAATATCACAAAGGGTAAAAGATATTTGAAATCTACCTGCAACATGAGTGAGCAATAATGGAAGTGGAAAGTGACACTGAAAAGAAACTCTGTCTTAGTGTTAATCTTTCATTTTGTGTTTTCCCAATGCAAATGCATGGACTGTGAATTTAGTTCTCTTCATCCTTCATCCTCAACATATTTATGTGGTGTTGTCAAGAGCCACCACATCAGCAAGACTAAAATATTCCTGTGTTTTACTGCAGTGATAAGTTATGATGCAAAACAAATGTAATTCTTAGTGAGGTGCTAAAATGAGACTCTGCATCCTTCATGTGGTTGTTGTTTGCTACTTGCTAAACAGCAATATGAGTCTATTCCTTTGGGATTTTATATTTAGTGTATGTAATGTCCAGTGGAAATGCTACAGAACAGAGTCTGGTGGGAGAGCAAAAAGTGAAGTATATCAAATTCTACTAAATTTACGTGATTTTCTTTTTTTTTGTAAGCAATTCAGAAATAGTGTTTGCATAAATTCTAGGGTCAGGGGCCACCTATTTGTTTAGAACCTTCTGTCATGGGGCTTTTTCCCCCAGTGATTTATCCCTTGCTGCCTGCTTACATAAAGATCAGGGGAAAAACATATTTGGATTAGAGAAAGAAGTATTTGGAGTAGCAAGCAACTCTTCCAACTCCTTGTGTAGGTATAACCCTGGGGTTTGGTTTTGGTTTTTTTCTGAAAAGGACATACAAATTGGTACAGGGATAATTTAGGCATTTTTAGCACATACTGGAATGGTTAAGTTCCCTAACATTGTCCAAGGACATTTTCATGTATCTTAGAGGTGGAAATGTATAAAGGCTGGCATTTAGCTCCAGGCATGTTAGGAACTGGAGGAAATGTATCACATTGGTTGGTGTATGTTGACAATTCTCCAGTCATTTTAGCCAGTCCTGTTAGTGGAATTTCAGACAATTATACAAAGGATGAAAAGGACAAGCATTTTTCTTTCTACTTTTTTTTCCTTATTAAGGATAAAGAAAGCCTGCAGAAATACATAAAAAACAACTTCTTTTGCTGTTTATTATTCCTACATTGGGTATAAAATTAAATTTATGAATAATAATCGCTTACATAAATAATATTTTTTCCTGTCTGTTGTTGTTTACCACATTGACACAGAACTGTTTATCCCTTGAGCCTTCTGTGCTGCAGGGCCCTTGGGCAGGGTGCTGGGAGAGTTGGGTTTTGTCACAAACCAATTCTTTCTGTGTGGCTCTTTCCCTGGACTGCTCTCTTCCCTGCAGCTGGCAAGGAAGGAGATGGATCAAAACACAGGGAGAGAGATCCTGCCCTGGAAGGCAGAGGAGGGAAAATGGATCTCCCAATAATCAATCACTGTATTTTTTCCCAAAGAGTGACCCATTTCAACATTTTAGTGCAATTGTCATCTATTCTTATGAAATCCACAGAGAAACTGCCCTTCCTTACAAAGGCACTGATGCTGCAAATGCAAGAGTGCTTAGCTTTTGGCTGACTTAAGGGAGGATTGGCATGGACGTGGAAATGAGAACAAATCCAAATATAATCCAATACGAATCCAAACCTGATGAGTTGTTGTTTTAAAATGTAACTTGTTTAATGTGATACAGAGGTTACCCCATTTCTAATTACTTTGAACCACACATCCTTCAATACTTGAAATGCATGGAAAACAGAGAATTTCTGATTTGGTGATACCTTTATCTTTCTTTCTCCCTATGGCTTTGCAATACAAACTTCCTTTACCTTTCCATGTAGATAAAGATTTCTCACTGCACTTACTCTTTCTTATTGCAGCAATCTAATGCTCTTTTCTCTTGCTCTTTTGCACTGCCTTCTTTAAAGAACTCCCCAGAAGGCTCTGACAGAAAATGGACATATTTAAATGTGCCTGAAACAGATGGTGATACTGTGAGTTCTCCCGAATCCTCTGCTCTAGCTTACTTTAAAGGTTTCTCTCTCCTTTTTCCCTTTTTGTTGAAGACTGTACCTGTGTGTCTTGCAAGGCTCCTATGTGTCGGAATTTAGGTGGTTATATATGTTTTTGAGCAATCTTGTTCGATGACTCAAAAGGAAACGTGCACCGGATTTCTTTAATGCTTTTGGTTCTGGCAGTGTGCACATTTCTCTAGTTTTCTTTAAAAAATATTCAGTTCTTTCCTAATTGTAAACTTTTGGAAGAGGGAATCCTCTGCATTGAATGAGTGTGAAGGGAAAGGGATTGAGGGTCATATATTATGATGTGGTGGAAAATTTTGTGGTATTATTGCTAACATTTTTTGACTTCACAAAATTTTCAGAAATGGGGTGGGGGCTAAACTTTGCTCCTTCTTTTAGAATTGTTAATGAGAGACAGCTATCACTTTAAATACATACGGTTTTATACCATCTCCATTAGGGGAAACATCCTTACAAATTTTCCTAAGGGCTCTGTCAGCAGTTGTCTTCTGAGACTCAATAAAAATTAGGTGAGCAGATGAGCCGGATAAGTGATTTTTAAATTTTTTTTTTTCCTGCTTGGAACTTACATGAGCTTACAGTTTAGGTAGCTTGTCTGCTCTTCAGCTCATGCATTAATTAAAAGGTGGTGATTTAGATTTAGTCATGTTTATAAATATGTTAGTCTTGCATGGAAAAAATCTGTCCGGACATTCAAACTACTATTAACTACAGTTCTTATTCCCTTTACATCAAATCATGGTATTTCTATTCTATGATATATCTGTTTCCATAGCAAGCCCTAACAAGTGTGACAATATTGCAGGCCTGTAGGTTCATGAAAAAAAAAAAAAAAGGCAAATTTTGGAAAAGAGTAATGCATTTCAGCCTCTAAGCCCTTTCTGTGCTCCCCTCCAGACGAGCATTAACAGCATGATGAGCGTGTACAGCGAAACCGGTGACTATGGCAACGTGAAGGTCAGCGGTGAAATCCTCCTCAATATCGCCTATGTCTACAAAACTGGCGCCCTCAACATCCTGGTGAGGAGCTGCCGGAACCTCGCCATCGCGGACGAGAGGAGGCAAAGGACCGATCCGTAAGCACAGAGAGGAATGTCCTTAAACCCTGCTGGGGTGTCCCCCACCATGTCCACCCTGCTGAGGTGTCCCCCACCATGCCCACCCTGCCGAGGTGTCCCCCACCATGTCCACCCTGCTGGGGTGTCCCCCACCATGTCCACCCTGACCGTAACCAGGGGTTGGGACATGGGAATTCACACGGTCCAGCGTTTTGGCGATGGTTGGGTTTGGGTTCCCTGCGTGAAGGGTGTTTTCTGTGTGCTTCTTAGGGCAACATGTGCCTGTTCTGGGGAAACAATAAGATTATTTAAATTATCAACCTGCCTGAGAGCAAAGGGGGAAAAATGTGAAGGAACAGGGAGGCAGCACTAAAGTTCTTTTACTTCTTTAATCAAGACTAAAGGATATGAGAGGAGTGATGTCCTGGAGGCAGGGATTAATGGAAATAATTTGTTTTCATGCTCCCATAGACTCACTTTGCAAGTACCATGTTTTCTGAGTTTCTCATCATAGTTGTCAGTATAATACGTAAATTCTCTCAGCAGGAAGTAACAATTAGTGTTTCCAATCAAGATTAATCTCTGATATATAAATTATCACTGTTTAATTCTCTTGTATTTTTGCTGTATATTTTGTCATATGTGACCAGTCGGTAATCATGTATTGCAAAAGGGAAACTGTTAGGAAAGCTTGCTGCATTTCTGAGTGTAAGCAAATTTATTTCACTCTGCTTTTTTTTATTCTGATCTTATCTGAATAACTCTGCTATGTTTTTTAAAAAAGGCCATACCTCTTTCCCTGTTTTGCATGTTCTCTGTTAGTTGTTTACACAGTTTATACTGCAAAAATTAATTTCTTCATTAGTGTTGTTGATGCAGCAATGTCCAGTCTTTGCTCAGACTGGTCATTTTCTATTCTTTGCTAATAATTTTCTCTTTGCTCTGCAGATATGTCAAAGCCTACCTTCTGCCTGACAAGTCCCGCCAAAGTAAGCGCAAGACCAAAATTAAAAGTAACAGCACCAACCCAGAATTTAATGAGACGCTGAAGGTGAGAACAGTCCCTCACTCAGGCTGTGATGAATGTTTAGCTTGTGCTCACAGGTATTTTCTATATGTGTTCCAGTACAGGGATTAGAATTCGGAAGAGATGCCTCAATATGGGAGGTGTTTAAGCAAAAGCATCTACCAAACCTATGAGTTGCAATTTCTGGCTTTCAGCATTAAGGAAGTGGTTTTGTTTGATTCTCCCCTTTACAGTTAAAAATTCTATTAGTTTCCACAGATCTCTTTCAAAACCTTTGATGTTCCCATCTTGCCTGAGCTTAGAGCTGTTAAAAGCACCTTAAAGATACTACATGCCTGATGCTGAAGCAAAGTTAGATTAAAACTTCCCATCTAACTGATTTTGAAGAGCAAATAACTTTTTTTTCAGTAAGATCTGAATGCTTCTGGAAGCTTTAACTTATTTCTAAAGCAGAACTAACTTTGACAAGAAAATGCCAACAACTGTTTCACTATTTGTCTTCTTAAAACCGTGAAGTTCATTTTCCATAGCAATGGTCTTGATGCACTTGAGGACACAGCGCCCAGACTCTCTCCTTCCTTGCACTTTACCCACCCCCAGGACAGAGGCTGAACCCTTCTGAGCTCCTCACAAGCGTTATTCCCCTCCCTGGCTCTGTGGTGCAGCTGGGAATGGTGGAGCTGCTGCTCCTTTTCTGCCTGCCTGGCGTCTTGAGCTCAAAGCTCCTGGTGATTCCCTTTCCTATCAATTGAAAGGAGTTATCCAGCAGCCTGTCATGAGGCCAGAAACTCTTTTGAGTTTCTCCTGAAATATATTTTTTTGAATTTCAGTTATTTTTTAAATAAGTTTCCTGTAATGGAGGCAAATAGATGTTCCCTGGCCAGCGCACTTGGCTCAGCCTGGCTACAAAACCATTTTGCAGGCGCACACGTTCACTCTGGCCAGACTGCTTGCCAAGGGAGAGGCTTTTTATAGCCTCATTTTAAAATGGTATAGAGCAAAGTTAAGGCTTGCCTGAAGTGGAAAAGAATAAGTTATTAGACTTTATTTATCAAGTAATATAGCACTAAACATGTTTGGTAGGTGAGGATAGGACCCAGGAGAAAATAAGTAATGAGGCACTCAAGAATACGAATTATAACAAAAGGGGCTTACCTGAACTGTGGGTAGGTAAGGAAGAGTTGCTCATTTCAACTGAAAATCCTGTTAGAAAAGAAAAGAAAAATAATTAAATTTGTCTTGTATCTTCCCTCTTTGACTTTTACTAAATTGCTGCAGAAGATAACGTTTCTCACAGTGGAAGAGTTGGCTTCTAGGATTAAGCACTGCAGATATATCTGTATATAATTAGCCACCTGACTTGACTGTTTCAGCTTTTGGAGAGTATTTGTCCATGTCCAGATATTGTTCCTGCTGCAAAAATAAGGCATCTGGGTCTCTTCAGCTAACACTAGGAGAGGGGTGAATGTCAGGGAAATAATGGGCTTTTTGCTAAAAGTAGAGTCTGCAGAGCTAGAATTCCAGATGTTTATAATTTTCTGTGTATTTGCTGGACTACAATGCTAGTTTTTTAATAGCTTTGATATATTAATAGCTATAAATGAGTTTTTTAATAGCTTTCAAACCCGACAATGGTTACTAAATAGGCGCAGCGCATGCCTTGCAGATGCTGTTGTACATGTTTTCAGAACAATTTTTTGTAAGCTACAAAGACAAAATTGGAAATGAGAGGATGCTTTCTGGAAAGCAGTGTTCAGCAGACTCTCTTTAGGGATGAAAGAACCAGAGGGGTTTCTTCTTTTTATCAGCCTTGATGTTGATCTACTTGTTTTACATAAACTTGTAAGGAATAAACAGGATCATAGTTTTGAGCATTGTAATTTACTTTATAGTCATAAATACCCAGTAAATAATACCAAAAAAAAAGCCACAATAGTGATAATAACATAAATTATCACTGGATGCATACAGCAAAGAAAGAGTTCACATTAACATTATGAGCTTTCTGGCTAGATCAATCTTATTTGCAAGGAAAAAAAAATCTCTCTTTCATGCTCCATTTGTTAGCTGCTGTGGGCTTTGTGAAACTGAGCTGGAGCTGTGAAAGGCTCAGTGGAAAATATTATTTCTGCTTATTCTGAGAGTTTCTTTTTCTCTTTTTCTGTTGGTAGTACGTCATCAGTCACTCACAGCTGGAAACCAGGACCCTGCAGCTTTCTGTCTGGCACTATGACAGATTTGGACGCAACAGCTTCCTTGGGGAAGTGGAAATTCCATTCGATTCCTGGAACTTTGAAAATCAGGGCGATGAGTGGTTTGTGCTCCAGCCCAAGGTAAGGGTTTCCAGGACTGCTGGATGTGCTGTGAAGCAAATTTAGCAAGACTTCGTTATTTTTTCCTTTGGAACTTGTTTATAAAGCAAGAGTTTATAAATGCCTAATATGACAATTAAAAAAAAAACAACTTTGGTCTTAATTCAGCAAAAGCTTACTAGTTTTAAAGTCTTCATGAAATTTTCACATGTGATTGGCTACTTAAATACAGTAACAAAAAAAGCTTTTAAATAAACCATAAGTTCCTCCTGTAGTAAACTCCAATAGAAAAATGACCTAGTAAATGCATCAATTTTTTTTAAAACAGCACATGAAGCAAAGAACTTTCCTACCATTCCCCCTCCTGAGCCCTTAACAGGTTATTAAAAAAACAAGGGTTTTTTTTCAGTTCACCTTTCAGATGTGACAAAATGACTTCTTCATTTCTCATTCACCTTAACTAGAAAGGTACAAGATAAGATTTCTCAGCCAGCAAATTAATTGGTCTGTGAAACAGGGGGTGCACTGTACTCAGTGAAGGATAGGGTGACTTCTGTGCCCAGGGTTCCCCTGCTTTAGCAAAGGTGTTTATTTTGGGAAGAGATTCAAAGAGTCATTGTAAAAGGTGTGACTTGGTTTTTTTGTGTTCGTTATGTTCAAGAAAATTGTATTATATTTGGGGTTTCATGAGAGTATGTTTGGTTTTTGCCTTTTTGTCCAGTAGGAGATGGATTTGATTGCTTTATAATTAATTTCTAGGTAATTTCTTTTAATCCTAACAGGAGTAAATAACTAAAGAATTCATGAAGCTCTTCTGTTCAGGAAAATAAGTAATGAGGCACTAAGCATTTCAGCCAGTCCAGCTGGAAGGTGTTGTCTGATTATTTCCAAACCCATTAAAAGAATTTTTAAATTACTTCTTTTACTGTCAAAGAAAGCAAACACAGAATTGTTTTTTCTGGCTCCTAAGTTTTTACAAATAATGTTTCTAAACTTGTAATACTGCTAAAGTCTTTGATCAGATGGGATGATATTTAAAAAAAAAAAAAAAATCTTGGTTTTTGACTTAACAAAAATAAAGCCCTGGTTAATACCCATGCAAAATAGACACTGTTCTCCTATATGGACTGCCTGATAGAGACAGGAATGGAGGAAAGGCAGTCAAGTATTTTCTGGGTTTTGTTACAGTGCTTCATTTGTTTTATCATGAATCATTTAGCTGCTTTAGTGAAAAGGGTGGAGAATTAAAGACATGTTTCTTCTGTGAGCATTGAAAGATCTGTTTTCAAGAGGAGTGTGGTTAAGTCAGAAAAAGTAGAGAAAACAGCTCTGTGGTTAAAGAGGGGACAGAGTATAGAGTCATGTTATATCTGAGTTTGGGGGACAGGTCAGCAAATCTTTTCTGACATTAGAACTTCCACCATTGCTTGTCCACTGGTGGAACTGAATAAAAAATAAACTTGGATGCCTTTGTTCTCTGTCCCATCCTTGGGTGCAGACTTAGCCCCACTGAACACGGTCAGTGCCTCAGCCTGGAGTCTGTGAGGTGAAGGCCATGCTGACTGTGCATACACCTTACGAAGCTCTGGTGGGGGTTTTTTGGGGTTGTTTTCTCTTGATAATAGAACTTAGACCCTCATGGGGAGTCAGGAAACAAGCTGAATGCCTTTCAGAGAAATATAGTCACAGGTCAGACATTAATCTACAAACAGTTGTCTAAAGGTTTGTGTGGTGCCTCAGTGTGTGTCTTGCAGTGCTGGAGGATCCCCTCCTTTCATCCATGTCCTCTGTCCCTGTAAAGACATCAGGAAGATTTGTCCCTTTGTACCCAAACCTAAGCACTGAAGCACGTGCAGAAATCATATCACAGAATCACAGAATGGTTTGGGTTGGAAGGGACCTTAAAGATCATCAAGTTCCACCCCCCTGCCATGGGCAGAGACACTTTCACCAGACCAGGCTGCTGAGAGCAGCTGGGTAGTCGCACCTCCATCAGTGAAGTTAGATCTCTCTGTGTTACATCCAATATTTTTTAAATTCTTCCTTCTCTTACAACTCCTTACAATGTGAGTGGAAGTTCAGCACGCTGCCAGCGAAGGCCTAATATTATTTTAAGGATGGTGTGAAGAGCACCAATCACATTCTTCTGGGCAAGATTTAGAAAATTGTAAAAGGAAAAGATGTGGAAATGCAGAAATAGTAGCTGTATAGAAAAGGGAAAGGACACTGGGAATAACAGTTTTAAAAGTTTCTCTGTTTCAAAGCTTCACTCTGCTCTCCCTCATCTTCATTCCCCATACGTCTATTTTGAAGAGTGACTCAGGACTGACTCCTCTAAAATACACTAAACTAATTACATTTTAAATCCCCACTGGTGGAAATAAGGGCTGACTATCAGCTTAAATCAGCTACCGTTTGTATACTCAGAAATAAGTTTAAGGGTTTTTTTTTTACTCATGCTAGATAACTCTCTCTTCTGTGTTCACTGAACAGTGTCTAATGGCACATGGGTTTATTTTTCTGAGAGCCTGCATTCCCTAGCTCAGAAAGTTTTCTAAAACGTGATTGCCTTCAATTTGGCATGTCTAATTGTCTGAAAGTGGGCTGGTACATCTTGATGTGTTTAAGTGTTTAGAACACTATATTGATGTATTAATATATTTCAACAGAATTAAAATCAAAATGAGAAGGTGAGTGTCTAACCTTGGCTGGATTTCTGTTTTCTTTATTTGCTTGTTATGTTTTGTTGGTTTATTTGTTTGTTTTTTCCTCAGGTGGAGATTGTGACAGATTTTGGGCTTCAATACAAAGGAGAACTGACAGTGGTTTTACGTTACATTCCCCCAGACAGAAACCTAATGCTTCCTCTAGGGCAGTTTCAAGGTAAAGCAAACATTGATGGCAGCACATGATAACATCCCTCTGAGTATCAAAAATCCTCACTCAGGGTGAGCTAATGTTACTGGTGAAGGTTGAAATCATACTTAAATGTGATTGTTCATAGAATCACAGAATGTTAAGAGGTTGGAATGGACCTTAAAGGTCATCTAGTCCCAACCCTTCATGCCACTAGATCAGGTTGCTCAATGTCTTATCCAACCTGGCTTCAACAGTTGTGTTTCTCTGTGGAAATTCTGAACCGTGAGTATGTTTCTTCTGCTCCATCCTTTTCTCTTACATTGAACTTAAGGAGAGAGAAAGGAAGAGGAATATGCAGTCAAAAGTTGATGCATGGCTCTGACTTAATTTAAAAAAAAAATCCAGACATTAGGTAACATGATCAAGGGCAGCCATAAAGGAATAAATTGTCTGCATTTTAGTCTGTGAGTTCTTTGTTCAGATAGTTATACGCAGTGTTTATCTGATCAAGTAACTGACTTCCCTTCATTCTTCATGCTTAATTCACCTTAAGCTGCCTCCTCATTTTCACCCTTTTTCACACTGCTTTTCCTCTGCTCAGTCTTACTGTATTACTGCTGTAATTTAGTCCTGTAAAATATTATTTGAGTTCTTTATGGTGAGCCATTATTTTCCTCAGCAATGAACAGGGAAAAAGAGTTCCTCTCTCTTTGCATTGTAGCAGCATGAGGAACAGCAATCCTTTGAAGTGAGAGCAATCACTGGGCAGCACCTGAGTGCACATGGATATTCCAGGTGCAGGTATATCACTGTCTTAGAGACATTATTGCTTGTTAGCATTTGCAATTGATAGATTAGATTTCTTTCTTTTCCTTTTTTTTTTTTTTTTTCTGACAGGTGATATTGCCTCTGCTAGCAGCAAGGTTTTCTCAAGGTTTGCTCTCTTAAAAGCTAATTGTTATCAGCTCAGTCCAGACACATCATCTGCATTTTTAAAATTAGTACATTTTAACATCATTCCTGATTTTTTTCCCCTGATGTTTTCAGCCTGAATCAGTATGAACAATCTCTGCTGATAGAAGCTTCTCAGAACCTGCAGCAGCAGCAAGTGCCTGTGTCCCTGTGCTGCTGTTTGGAAGCAGCAGCGTGTCACAGACTGCTGTCCCCTCTGTCCCCTCTGTCACAGTCTCTGAGGAGCAGTGCAGCCCCACAGATAGGATATATGTGGCTTATTTCTGGACTTTAAGCTTTGGGAAAGAGTTTCATAACTTCCTTTGTGGTCCAGGGCTGCCTTAACATCAGCACTGGAAGTGGATTCTGAAAAGAGGGCAGCATTTACTGGCCATGCAATTTTTTGTGTTCAGCATAGCAATCCACAAATATTTATACTGGGACAGGAGTTCACATAGCGCAGGTTGTTGTGTCCTGCAAGGACTAGCTAGTTAGTCCTTGGTCAAGTTCTTTATCAAATATAGAGTGACTTTTCTGCCCCTGCCTTAATAAGGAATGCTTTAATCCCATTGCAATAACTTACTTTTAAAAATTCTAGCCAAGACACTTTACATTTCCAAATCAATCTTGCAGTGTATATATAATTTCTGATTGTGATGTTGCAACTTTGTTCTATGCATAGGAAAGAAGGGCTTCAAAAAAGGAAAAAAAGGAGATTCTCACGTGCCATCTGGAGGCATATTAGAAGTCCTCATCAAAGAAGCAAAGAATTTAACAGCAGTGAAGTCAGGAGGCACATCTGACACTTTTGTGAAAGGGTTTGTGGGTTTTTTCCCTCCCTCTTTTTTTGATGACTGCACTGGATCTAATTTAAGATCTGTGTCACTTACATGCCTGTAAGCATGTGGGCACACAGAAGTTTATGCAGTATGACAATACATGCATGTTTTTATTAGATAAGCAGCATTTTGTGTTGGACACTCAAAATCCAAACTATACGGAATGCTTGTGTTTGAAAAAAAAAAAACATAATCCTGCATATCTCATTATAATGGATTTCTCATTATGTATTATTAATGTTGCATTTAGGAAGTAATAGATATCTTAAAACATTTTTCTTTGCCAGTTTTTGCTCTGAATGCTAGTTTTCAGACCTGCTGATTTTTAGATATATTCTAGTCCTTAGCAATGGTTTGAGTGTTGTTACTAAACAGGGACCATAGGAAGCATCCTGTCTTTAATTCTCTGGTGGAGCTTAGAATTTATTTTGATCTTCTGCTGTGCTTCAAACTATCACTCAGCTCATACATTTCAAGTAGAAAAACTAATTTTCATTTCTTTCTGGAGGATCTTTCGTTGCACTTTGAGAGAGATTCTGGACAAGATGACTCCACACAGGTCCCTTCTAGGCAATGTTTTTATGACTCTGTCTATATTTAGCCTCACTGAAACAAAAAGTTTGTGGTTTAGACTTGGGGCAAGGAGAACTAATTCCAATGTCTACTTGTGGTAGTGATGAGAACAAATGAAGCACAAATGCAAAATAAGCACTTCAGGTACAAGTTTAACTTAACACCAGTGGGAAGATGGGGTCCTGATCCCATTTGAGCCTCTACATGATTGTAATTCATTGTGAATATTGAGAACACACATACTTATTCAATTTTCCTTTACCTCCCAGATACCTGCTCCCAGATGACAGCAAAGCTACAAAACACAAAACTCCCATAGTAAAAAAGAGCGTGAACCCCCAGTGGAATCACACCTTTGCTTTCAGTGGCTTGAATTCAAGGGATATAAGGAACGCCTGCCTGGAACTGACTGTGTGGGACAAGGAGTCGCTTTCCAGTAATATTTTTTTGGGAGGGGTCCGTTTGAGCACTGGAAATGGTAAGGTCTCATTCCACTCATGTTGCTTGTCTTCTGCTCTCCTCTTTTCTTACCCCACATGATTCATGTGTAGGAAGGACAGAAATGTTACTGACTGTTTTGAAAATATATGAGAAGTTGTGGAATTTGAAAATGGAGAAAAGGCAACATGCAGATAATCTGTAGATGATTTAGTTCTTTCCTCCACTGAGTGAGACACAGAAGTGCTCACAAAAGTGTGCATTGGTACTTCTGCACGGTCTAAAAGAGCTGTGAATACCTTGGGAAGCGTTCCTTGGCATCCCAGTGAGGAGAAGTCAATTACTTCTGTCCAGCAGCAGTCTTTCTGCTGATGATAGTGTGACCTGGAAGAGATGTGAATCCGTTCCTCCTGTGTTGGGAAAAAGTTGTTTGTGGTGCAGGGTGGGGGGGTTTATGAGCCTCTGCCCATGTGCCACAAAGGAAATTAATGACAAACTGATGTTCTCCAGGGGCTGCCTATTTTCAGGATAACTCCCTGCACAAATGGAAGTGCAGAGGGTTTGTCGTTTCCCTTGTACACTGATGGAGTAAATGAGCAGTGATGTTGTCTAACTGCATCCTAAGATGCCAAATTGCTTCATGTTTTTATGATTGGCAGGTGTAAGCAATGGCAAGGAGGTTGACTGGATGGACTCCCACAGGGAAGAGCAGCACCTCTGGCAGAAGATGATCGACAGCCCGGGAGCTGCAGTGGAAGGAGTGTTAATGCTGAGATCCAGCATGGGAAAACGCAGGCTCTGAAAGGCTTGGACTGCTGGGGGTGCCACAGGTCTCCTGGCTTCAGTGGGGTCCAGGCTCCTGTCACTTTGCCCATTTGAACGTGAGAAGGGTTGTACCCTTTGCCTTGGATATTAAGGCTCTGAGTGAGATTTTAATGCATTCTGCACTTTCATGCACCTGTTTTTTACCCAGGCTTCTTGTGTGAATTGTTTCTCCTGAAGCCAGTGAGAACTGGACCTTGTACAGAGAGCAGACTGTCTTTCTCTGTCCCTTCTGGTGGCTGGTGTGCAGCTGATGAATATTCAGCCTGAGGGTTGCTCAGAGTGAGCAAATCCTCTCGTTGGTCATTTAGTGAGTAATGCCAGGTTTATGAATCCCCTTCTGGCTCAGAGATGGCCTGGAAGGCAGTGGTGGCACAGGACAATCAGATTCAGAGTGAGTCTGTGCTTTGGTGTTGGTAAGTTAAGAAGCCATAGTGTTATGAAGGATAAACAAAGCATTTCTTTATCGTGTTTGCTTGGGCTGTGCAGTGGTGCAGCTCAGCAGGCCTGGGACCATGCACCCAACCAAGGGACAATACCTGGTTCAGTGAAATCAAAAAGCCTCTAGTGAAAAGAAATCATAACAAATCCTCAAACAGTTTCCAGAACTACACGATGCTATTGTGGTTTTCATTCAGTTGACAGCTCTAGCCAAGCATGACATCTTCTGATGTCATGGAACAGAGGGAATATGTTCACATACCTGTCCCCATCTGATGTGTTGCTGAGACAAGACACACACCAGGTTTGGACGGAGTTAGCTAAGACTTGATTCAACAGATTGTATAGAACAGAATGAGATTAAAGCACATGCCAAAATTATTTGCATAACTGTAAAATTTTCTCTGAATGGGATCTTTGCACAGATCCCATTCAGGCCCATGCACATTAATTATTCAGCTGAGTAGGACTTTTTTCTCCTGAACATCCCTCTCTGAGTTACCAGTGGATTTAATGATGAGTAGCTCTTGGGCAATTCAATCATTAATCTTATTAACCGTGACAATTGTTCAACAGTAATTTTGTGATTCCTCAAGGCATAAGACAAAAGGAGATCAGCAGACTGTGTGAACAGCATTTCTTCTGGATTTTACACAGCTTTCTATTTGCACTGGTAAATTCATCTATAGCCATTCCTACATTTTTATTTTTTCCCCCCAAAGTTTATTGCAAGAAATCTAGATTGGGCAAAAGAATATGAACTGATAGCTAAGCAACTACAGTTGGAGATTTTGATATCTGTAGCTGTCCCAGTGTACAATTAAGTACATGTATTTAGAGCTGAATTAAAAACCTTAAAATGTAATGTTAATTGTTTTCTTTTTAAGATATTTTATGCTGGTTTTTGTTGGAATAACTGGAAACTGCAGGGAAGTTTACAACCAGTCTTCTAAAATCCTATTATTGGATTTTTTAAGAGTATTTATTTATGTTCAAAATAGAAGTTTTAATAAAATTATTTGTTTCATTATGCATAAGTTATTTAAAAATTCTGATACGACTTTTAAAAGTCATTGGAGGTACTTCTTGCCCAGTTGGAGACTCACCATTTTCAGAAATTACCAAGTCATCTTTGAAAATGAAAATTTTTCTACAGAATCTCAGATTGGGAACCAAAAGTCAGTGGTTACTGAAGAAAACTGACTTCATTTTCCTTCTTTATCTTTTCTTCATTTTCTTCTGAAGTTCAGCTCGAATTGAGTAGTGAGGGAAGTCTAATTTGGTTTTAGCTGACTTTTAATTTTTCCAACGTAAGCGATTCTGTCATTCTACAGTTCTGTGCCGCAGATGCTGTGAGCTGATAAATTAGAGCACAAATATCAAGCACATAACATTTTATGACCTTGTTCTTATCACAGTAGTCTGTCTTTAAGTATTAGGTTATTCTTTTATCAGTATCTTCCATAGTAAAACCAAACCTAACCTTTGGCACCTAAACTACCTCTCTCTTTAATGAAATTGTTTTGAGTCATCTTGGTTGTTTGTACTACAAACTTGAATTTATTTTGGGAATAATAATATTACACTGACATGTAGGCACAAACTTGATTTTTTTCTTTTGCTAGAAGTTGTTTCAAACAGATAAACCTTGTTGAATATAAAGAAAATGTTTTTTAAAGGTAAAATTCCAGCTAGAGTTGTAGAGGAACATTGGTCTGTTGAATGGTTTGCTTTTGATTCATTTTAATGGTGAAAATGGCAAAAATGATCAGACAAAAACTACTCTAAGTTGGACCTTGGAATGGGCATTTTTTCATCTCCCAAACTGACAAAAAAAATTTAATTGAATTTACTTTTGCATGGAGCACAAGTGTTTACCTAATTTTTGAATGGTACCTCCTAACCTTCTAAGCATGAATATTTTAGCTAAATCATGTCTTGCTTTGAAACAAACAAAAAAAAAACCGAAACTATTTTACTGCTTCAACTTCAGCCCATTTCAGTCCTAAGGCAGAGTTGATGATGAATAGTCTGCTCTGGGAAGTGTCACCCAGCACACACATGGGCTTTAAGTTCTGCCTTTTCCTTCCAAAGGGCCAAAATGTCTCTCTGAGCCCACACCTGAAATTACAGGCTGGGCTGTGACCAGGCTGCAGTCCAGCAGAGGAAAGGAACAGTTTCCCCTGAGAATTCTGGCCAAGCTGGTGGTGTTTGCCATTGGAGGGGTTTGGAGCAGAACAGTGAAATGACCTCCTGGGCTAGCAGGGACAGCTCTGCAGCTTGGTGTCAATACAAGAGGTGTCACAGCCACCAGAGCCTCAGAGAGATGAGGAGCATCAGATAAACATTGGGGCAATTTGGAAAGTTCTGCTGTTCTGTGATGTTACCAGCTCGTTCGTAGGAATCATCCGATTTATGGAAAATGTCACATTTAATTATGTCTCTCATCTCTTTGTTCTCTTCTTCTGTAAAGATGGTTTATGGTTTGGAAAAAGCACAAGATGATTAACTGCAGATGTGATTTCTTGTTTCCCGGATATTTGAATTAATTGCCCATAATTGTGCGTCATCATGTACTGTGTGTTACCAGGCTGTACAAAAAGACAGAAAGCCAGGAATTAGACCAAAGCCTTTCTTTTCTATCTGTGTTTATGGTATTGAAGGTGCATGAATGGTTTATTCAAAGCTAATTTTTAGGAGGAAATAGCCACAATTTTAACACTGATTCATAAAATCCTGCCCTGACTGTATAAACACCGCAGAGCTGATGTTTCTGAAGTCTTTTTCTACACAGGCCTGAACAACTGAAGCTGCATCAGTGGAGGAGAAATCATGTTTAGAAAATGTGTTGTAAAACACATTTTACTCTGATACATATTTTTCTAGCAAGGTTTGTGATTAAATTTTGAGGGTTTGACCCATTAAAGAAGAATAAAAGTGCAACTTTTGTTGTAAAGGCTGAAGTGGGGCCAGTAAATAAATCAATAGATAGTGCCAGTATCTATCAAAAAGAGTTGATTCCAAGGGATTTCCAAGCCCTGCCATCACATTTTGCTATCCAGCCCTGCTCTCTGGTGGTTTTCTCTATCAGCTGTAGGGGGACTTTAGGCTTCTAAACCTTGCCTGTTGAGATACCAAAAGCAGGGTAAAATAGGTTTGAAATGACCTCCCCATCTCCTCTACCTCCATCATGTTACATTTGAGTGAGGTGAGAGCAAAGCTGCAAAGACTGAGGGCTGCTGTTGCCACCTTCCTGTGCTAATCCAAGTGCCACTGCCCTCCTTGGGTGCCTTTCAGACACCAGGTTTTCATCTTTCTTTCCCAGCTGGAATGGTTTAAGAGAGAAAGCATTGGAATGATGAGCATGTTTTGATCATGATGCTTTGGACTGGAAGCTTTTTCTTCTGTGCCTCTTCCAATACAGATTATGCTGAGCTAGCATGAAAGAAGCATTTTTATATATTAATTTCTGATTTTTCCCTTCCTGACTGGCTAGGCCCTGCTAAATGCAATTATTCTAAGTTGTATTCTGCAAAATATCAACTCAGCTATAGCAGCAGAGCAGCCTTTGAGCATCCACTGGTCCTTATTGATAAGGGGAAGTAACAGGAGAGGCTGCATTTAGTCTGGCGTGATTTTGGCTTCTGGATGGGTCTGCACATTACCCAGCTTCACACACACAGACTGCAGTTTGCTCTGTGGCAGCAATGAAGAGAAAGGCTGCTTGGATCTCTTACACCTTAGGAAAAGAGATGAGAGCCCTGTTTGCACAGCTGTCTGGCTTGTGGGCTCCCACAAGATAATAGGAGCTGTACCTGAATCTTTGCAAGAGTCTCTCTCCCCTTCACCCCTCCCTTTGGTTCAGCAGCCCTGACCAGAAGGTTCTCCCTGAACGATGATCTCCAGTGTCTGGGAGGAGGCAGCAAGCAGAAGTGAAAGGAGAGCCCCACTTACTCTCTTCTAGAAGAGGTTAAGACTCAAATTTTCCTTTGCTAACATACAATATTGATTTTCAGCACTGTGCCACAATGATAGAAACAAGCATCTTCTGAGAGCTGGCCCATGCACTTTATCAACTTATTTTTAATAGTAATTAAAAATATATTTTTCTTTATTTATTTTTTACCCCCAGAAATGTTAACATGTGAGAACCCTAGAGAATTGGTGGTGAATTCCAGAACAGGATGCAGGCTTTTCTTTGCAGTGATGCCCTTTACCACAGCTCAGCAGGAGATGCTGAGAACCACGCTAGCAGAAACTTACCACTGTGCCCATGAATTTCCTACCTGGTGATTTCATGTTTGCAAATGCTGTTTAATAAGTGGTGATAATACAGTGTTACTTATACTGTGTATATTGACACTGGAAACTGAAACCTAGCTTGCTTTTTAGGCGTTATTTTTTAGGTTGCTTTTGAAACTCACCCTTGCTGCATCCTGACCTTTTATTTAGATTATTTATTTGAACAATTCTACTTTGTGGCAATAACATATACATGGCTGTGTGCTACTGTTCCTGACAGCTCTGTGTATATTTCTGAGGATAGTTCTAATTGCTGAGGTTTGCCTAAAGCCAAGCATAGTCATTTGTTGCAGCAATTACAGAATGTCACATATTCCTCTTGCTGCCTTTGTTCTGCTTAAAATCTGTTGCTAGCAATTTGTTTAATTATTCCGCTGGACATGAACAGTAGTAGCAGTAAATGGCATTGCAGTGTATTAAGTTCTGCCCAAATTTAGACAAAGTAATGTTTTCTGCTGAGAACATTTTTGTACTGTGCATTGTACACTGTTTTGTGGACAAAGGTGGCTGGTAAGACATTTGCAGCTGTTGTCAAGATTTCTGTTATGTCTTTTAAATTAAAATACTGAAACGTTGCTGTGTCTTTGTCTCTCCTGAAATGAATTGCAGCAAACTATGTCTCCCAGGAACATCCCATATTATCTTACTGAGATAAAGACATCACTTCTATGTGATGACTAATGCAAGAGGCCTGGCATGTCTTCAGAGCTGGGACTCCATTGATGGTGTCTGTGTCTCTCCTCTTTTTGTCTTAAACCTAAAGTGTAGAAATTAAGCTATTTTTTATTTCATAACCATTAAATCTGATTTCTTTTTAATATGCAATTCTAAGGAACAGGGAAACACAGCTTCCTCTTCCTCCTTGCTGTAAAATTATTTTACATGTACATTAACCCTGCCTGTTCACAAGGTCCTCCCCTCCATCTCTGAATCTCCTGCCTCTTCCCTAGTTCAAGGTCCTGCCCACCTGAAAATCCAGGTATGTTCAAAATGCATCTTTTCTGTTAGTGCTGGTCCTGATTTCTTTTATGGTAAGAAAAAATAGGCATTTGACCACTCAATTTATACTTTCAGCTGAGTCATGTTCACTTCAACTCACCTCAGAGCTGAGGGCTCTCTTGCATCTTCTCGTGGTTCCCCAGTTCCCTGGGCTTCAGTGTCTTGCTGTGCCCTCCCCAGTTCCTGAGAAAGGAGGCACCCCCTGCTCCTGGGCTCGAGTCTGTGCTGCCTCTGCTCCCTTTGGAGCAGTCCGAGAGCCTGGCTCTGTGCCCAGCTTCAGGGGAGACCCCAGTGGGGTTCAGGGGTCTCTTGGTGTGGGTTGGGCACAAGCTCTTTTGCCCTCACACCACTCTTGTCTAGCTCATCCCCGTTCTGGTTCTGGCCTTTATGGGCAGGTCAGGCGCCCAAAAGCAAAGGCAGCTGCAGGTAGGGAAGAGCCCTCCTGCCATTTCTGTGCTCTTTGTACTTTTGCTCGGGATTGTACTTCAGGACTTGCTTTGGGGGTCTGGACCTCTGTAATTCCTGTACAATTGAACTGTAGTCTCTCCTCCCCTTCTCTTTGAGGTGACAAATGACAAATTCTCCTTGTAAATTTGAAGTGTGGGCCATCATAATTACTGAAATTCAGGTCTTGGTTCCTTTCTGGCTGCGTGGGTAGCAATGGGGGATGTGCTGTAACTAGATATGGACTGGCACATTCTGCATGGACACTTCATTCTCATTTGCTTCCTGTGTGTTTCACAGAGCATGCAGCAGCTGATCACTGCTTGAAGAAGAGAAAAATTCGTGTGCTCTCCTCAGCTGCTGTGTCCTCACTGGCCCCTCCAGCCCAGGCAGCCTCACTGCTCTCTGCCTTCCCTGCAGATGGTGTTCCACTCTTCCCTTCACCAAGCTGCCCTAAAACTAACTTCCAGCCACAAATGGGGAGAAATGGGCAGCAGCTACATGTCCTAGAGGAGCTGTGCCACCTCCTGAGGTATGAAGCACTTGCTCCCTTTTCCCTTTCTGTGGATGTACAGCAGGAACAGAGATGGTGGTGAGTGGCTGGAAGTGATCAAGTGCTGAGATTGCACAGCCTGAGCTCCATTATTCCCCCACCTCAATTTAAAAAGTGGGTTGTGATCGTAAGAGTATTTAAATACACTCCAGGTTACTCTTTAGCCTCTGCATTTTCATTAATTATGTGATGGAGTCTGACTCATGCTCTTATGTAAGTACTGAGCTGTAATGAAGCCCCGTGTTGTAGTCATTTAGTGCAGAGCTATAAAGGATCATTGGTGTTTTCATTAAAACACATTTTCTGTCCCAGAGGGCTTTGAACTTCAAGAACAGGGATGTGCAACTTCAAATTTTGCCTCTTCTCTGCAGCTGTAGAGGAGGGGTGTGACAGCAGGGGTTGTTCTCGTCTTATTAAGTGGATTATTGGGTAGAATCTGGAGAAAATCAAGCCATGTACAAAATTGTTTTTCGCTGAGAAATTGCTGCCTCCCACATTTTATCTCAATAGTTTTGTTTGTAAAAGCTGCTTCATGTCAGGAATAAGAACGCTTTTCTGATCTGAAATAATTGAAGTCTTCTGGTTCATACTCAGAACCTCCAGATTGATGCAGGAACCTCCAGCCCATGACTGTATCCACACACTGTGATGTGTCACAGCTCCTGCAATGAACAGCCTGGAGGTGGGATGGAAAGGACAAGACTTATGGCAGGTCTAAAACTTGTGTTTTAAATCAGATTTGCGTTTTGACAGCAGTGGTAGGATTAGAGCTGTGGCAAGAAGAGATCTGTTGGTAGCACAAGAGAGATTCCAGCCAGTGTAACTTTGAGGGAAGAAAATCATGTTAAGCCTTTTATAAAAAAAGTGCACTGGTGTAGATACTGAAAAAGTGCATTGGTGTAGATACTGAGCCTTGCTTATGCAGTGTTATTTTTCTGGGACCAAAAGTGTACAGGATGAAGTACTGGAATATATTTGCATATATAAATGCAGGGTTAAAGCCAGAAATACTAAATTCCTTGTTCAAACGCTACTTTCCCAAAAGGCCATTCTACCAAATCCCTGCATCCTATACATGCAGGCTGATCTGACTCCAAAACAGAGCTGGCACATGGTATTTGTCACTGTTCCCCACAAAAATGTGCATCAGAAAATGCCAGAAACCTTGTATTACTAATCAAGAACAGCTTTTCTTAATCGCAGGATTTTAATAGATGTTCTGTGCAGAATATAACTAGTAATCCAATCACTCATGCACTCTCCTCCACTTAATTCAATTTCCTGTAACAGCCTGGTGATTGCAATCATTTTCCTGATTGTAGCAATTGTAAAGCCCTGCTCCTGTTCACCCAGTTGTGAAAGATGACTGGATGCACTGACTCTGTACCTAAATCAAAATGGAGCGGCAGCAGATTGGAATTGCAGCAATGCAGGGGAAAAATCAGACCCATTTGAGATTTTAGATTTTTTAATAGGCTTTAAATCATTAGAAATCAGCTGCTCTGCTTTTTCAGTGAGGAAAATGAGTGGAAAAAAAACCCCTAAATCTGTCCACCTGTGATTCATGCTTTAAGCATGTGCATGCTGAAGATCCTGAGCCAGAGAACTGTGGCCACAGCAGTCTGTGTATGGATGTGTCCTGGGGCTCTCTCTGTTCCACATACACAGAATCACAGAATGGTTTGGGTTGGAAGGGACCTTAAAGATCATCTCATTCCAACCTCCCTGCTGTCTAGGGAATCCCCTCTAGATCTGCTGCTGGGACCTCCATCCAACCTGCCTTAAACACCTCCAGATCCCAGTGCCTCATCACCCTCACAGTAAAGAATTTCTTCCTAACATCTAATCTAAACCTGTCCTCCTTCAGCTTAAAGCCTTTTCTGTCACTACATGCCTTCTGAGAAGCCCCTCTCCAGCTCTCTTGTACCCCTGTGTTGCTCTAAGGTCTCCCTGCAGCCTTCTCTTCTCCAGCTGAACAGCCCCAGTGCTCTCAGCCTGTCTCCACAGGAAAGGTGCTCCAGCCCTTGGCCCACCTCAGTGGCTCTTCTCTGGGCTCCTCCCAACGTCCTTGGTGTGCCTGGCCATGTCTGATTTCCTTAACCACTGGCTGGAGCTGGGCAGAAGAGGGAAGGCAGCTTGGGGTACAGCAGTGTTCACACCACACTGGCTCTTACCCTCCTTGCTCCATTACAGTGAGTTTAGGACTGAATTTATTGATGGTTTGGTCAGGTCTGGAAGTGAAATGCTATTTCTGTGATTTTTGTCACCAATCCTCTCCTTGCCCCTTACTCCTAACAGCAATACTTGGAAAGCTCAGGGCTTCCTTGCCCCTCAGGTGCTCATCCTGGCAAACCTGGCACCACCTCCTGCCGAGTTCAGGGTGCATCCTGATCTTGTTGGCCTTTGGCATCAGCACTGCAGGGCCATGCCACACTTTTGTATCAACCCTTGGGTGTGCAGCAACGATCTGCTAATGCTAGGAAGCAGATGATCCTGCTCAGAAGACATGGCATACCCCCACACACCTCCTCCTTGGTGCTGTCATGCTTCAGCCCACAAATTAGCTTTTGCTAGCTGGTGTCAAGGCTGACTTCCCTCTCTTCACATCTACTCCTGCATTAATCCACTTGCAGGACCAATCTTTTTAAAAGAGTGGGCTTTTTTTTTTAAATTTTATTTGTTATTTCAGAGGATGTGAGAGACCAAATTCTGGTGAGGATTGCTTTAAAGATGCTGGTAAAACTGTTCATCTGCTGACACCACTGTAAAATTTAAAGCTCTACCTTATGGTTAAAGTCAAACAGGCATTTGGCTGAAAAAAGACTGTGCTCTTGTGGGGCAAGAATGAGCAGCACAGACACTGGAGTGCCGCTTTTCAGACATGTCAAATTATGCATCATATCCTGTAAACACATCCAAAGCTGTAACTCAGAGCTCTCACTCCTCTGATACTTGTATTCTTCATGCATGATGTGTATTCTTTGCAGTGGATTGTCAAGACTGTGGGCTATAAAAAAACAAATGAATTATTTTTCCTGTTTTGATTGTCTAATATTTTTCATTAAACAGGGAAATTTTTTTGTTAATTTGAAAGTGACGACTTGCAAACAAGTATTTTCATAGTAATTGACACATCCTTCATTAGGTTTCCCTAGAGTAATGTTTCCCTGACATTGAATCAACAGCCTTGTCTGTCTCCGAAGTGAAAAGGGGGGAAAAAATCTGCTACTCCAAGACTGTTGAACATTAAAAGGCAGAAGGGTAGCAGGTAAGAATATATGTTTTTCTATTAAGCATTGCAGTACAAGGTCTTTAGTAATTACTGCCCATCCTCTACACTGATCACTGCTCCTTCATCATATTCCCTGTGGCAATGATTTCCATGCTCCTGCCATTGCCAATTTTCTCCTCAGTGCTGCTGCAAATCAATGTTGTATTGCCTTTGGCTTATACTTTTTGTCTGTGATTGCCCATATTTTTAGTGGAACTAAAAGGTGCCAGATTCCTTGTACACTTTCAGTGTGAGGCTACTGTCTGTTACAATGGTTTGCAGAAAGGTATTTTGAACCAACTTTTATATCAATCGACCAATTTTAACTTCCAAGAGAAATTTTAGACAACTATCTGTTTGCAAAACAATATTTTATTAATAAAAAGAATTAAAAACAGTAAGAAAGAAATCCCAATTTTACACTGAATGAAAAATCCAGAATTAACTCCCAGAGCCTCAGTTCTTCACTGTCTGTACAAGAAATTCCATTAGGTAGTAATCCTACATCCACATTCATCCAGCTCTGAGGTCCCCAGCAGGAGGAAGGACATCAACCTGTCAGAGCAAGGCTAGAGAAGGCCACCGAGGTGATCAGAGGGATGGAGCACCTCTCCTGAGGTGAGAGAATGGGGATTGTTCAGCCTGGAAAAGAGAAGGCTTAGGGGTGACCGAATTGTGGCCTTGCAGTGCCTGAACAGAGCCTACAGGAGAGATGAAGAGGGATTTTTAGAGGAGCCTGGAATGACAGACAAAGGGAAATGTCTTCAAACTGTCAGAGAACAGGTTCAGATTAGATACTAGGGAAAAATTCTTTCCTGTGAGGGTGGTGAGGCACTGGCACAGGCTGCCCAGAGAAGCTGTGGATGCCCCATCCGTGGAAGTGTGCCAGGCCAGGTTGGATGGGGCTCTGAGCAACCTGGTCTCCTGCAAGGTGTCCCTGTCCATGGCAGCAGGGTTGGAACGAAATTGTATTTAAGGCCACTTCCAACCCAGGCCATCCTGTGATTCTATGATTTAAAGATGACTGAAAGTACAAAAGAGCATCATGCACACTTCTATGCAGAGCAGCTACATGGCTGGACTGATTGACCAATACACACAAAAAAATCCATCAATGATTAAAAAAGCCACACTTTGTGTAGCACCAAGGGGAGAATTATGTGGACTAAAAAAAATTCACTGACAACTGCAGGCCCTGAACTCCTGAATTAGGGACATGACTGACCAATTTCTGCTTGCAGTTTCATCTCATCTTTTCTCAAGGGAAATTTGTCAATAAGGGCAAAGAGCTCAGCTGGTGTTGCTGGGAAGGGGTAGCGCTCCTTGTCCATCCCATGCTTGTCCATCACCACGATGTTGAAATTGTAATGGGGGATCCTCAGCAGCAGCCTGCAAAGTAAGGAATTTGTTTTGTTAAAGGGCAGGACCAGCCTCTTGAGGCTGAGCAGAGGAAGGTAGGGATGGTCAGACAGGGCTACACAGAGTCCACTTGGTTTTGGCATTCAGAACAAGAAGCCAGATAAAGAGCAGGTGCCTGCATGTGCTGCAGGCTCAACCTCTGCATTAGGGAAGGGTCAAGGTAACTGCATCCAGCTCTGTTCTATGCCATTACCTACTGCTCTCACAAGAGCAAAAAAAAAGGTTAGACAAGAAAAGTAGTATAAACACTGCCTAAAGAAAACGCTTGTGATGAAGCTTGAGTTACAAATAAGACTATTCCCTTTCTTGGCTTCCATTTCTTGGCTTTCCTTGGTATAGAAACACAGTAAGAAAAAGCAGGACAAAATTACTGGAGTCTGCTTTCATTGCTACTTAATAATAACAACCATCTGTGACTCCAATATTAGAGGAACAAAAGCCACTGCGAATCATGGAGGAGTCCTTCTGAAGTGGTGGAAGTGGTCATTTAAGTTCCTCTGAAGGTAGAAGAGTAACAGAAGTTTATCTGTGGTGGCTTTTATCATCTTTTGCTTGAAGGAGTAATGTACTAGAAGATCCTTAGATATGCACTCAGTCAACATAATTAATACAGGGTAAATAAATCCAGGCAGCCCTGCAAGAATGGTGTGAGATCATGAAAGCTGCCATGAAGAAGAGGGTCTGGGGGATATTGGAAGGGTGTGAAGCATCAAAATTGGCCTTCGTCAGTGTTCTAACAAGTCTGAGTTCTCTTGGCATAGTCTTGCTGCAATTAGGGAGCTTGGCCATTAAATTCAAGCTACAATAAAGACTAAAGGTAAGCAATGCAGATAAGAAATCTTCTTGTGCCATGTATCACCTAAGAAAAAATGCTTCCAAAAATCAAAATGCTTAACTTCTGTGCTTTCCAAAGTTTAACTGGGGTACCTGTGCTCATTAGCTTACTGAAATGTCAATTCTGGACAACACCTTTATTTGAGGTGTTTAAGGGTGCATTTCATATTGATTTGAGCACCTTGCAGAACCAAAAGGCTGTAATTCACACAATGAGCAACAACAAAGAAAAAGTCAATGGAAAACTAACTTTCACTGAGTGCAGGGCAGGTCATACCATACCAAATTGTGAAAAGTAGCTTCATTAAAGGTTGCAGGCGAATAGGGAATGAGGTGTTAAGAGAGCTTATTATTTCCTACAATGGTACAAGAAAAGCATTTCAACTTTACTAGCGTATCTTTATTCAAAAAAGTTAAAGAGCGTTTTTCTGCTCTCCTTTTCCTTGAGAGCAGGTTTTTAAAAGTAATTTTTAAAAAACCCTTCTCTGTTGTGTTAGCAATTTTCATTGTCTCCAATTAAAACTTATTCCCTTTCCTCAGGCATATCACAGAATATGTTGCCTAATATGCTCCTTGGCTTTTTTCTAAACAACTCTTTCTTTTTCTTGCCAGTGAGGCCTTCACTTTTGGCTTTTGCTGTCTTCCACTCCTTAGGAAATGCTGGCACTTGAACTCACTCTTTAAAATGAAAACCAATCCTCTGCCAGTCTAAACCCACGTCAAAACAGCTTAGGCACCTCAGCAGAACTGCTGCAGTCAGGCTGGGGACACTGAGATAATTTCCTCTTTGAAATACTGCCCCTCTCATTCCTACATGTGGGAGTTCAAAGAGTTTCCCTTTCCACTGTCTCCCCTTTGGGTCTGACCACAACCACCAGCCCTGGTGCAGAGGATGAGCTGCTGCTGCCATTTAGGGCTGCCCTGGCAGCTGTTCCAGGGCTATCCTTGCAAAAGACTAACTCCAGCACAAATACAGACAGACTTGGAAGTGTTTGCAGTGGTAGCACCTAAAAATATAGACCTGTATCCCTATGATCACAGGTATATTAAATATATAATAAATGAAGTTAGTCAATGTTTTAACTTGCTGTAGCTATTGCACAGAGAGCAAATTAATCCTGAAGTGTGCTCCTCAACATCTACCTTTCAGTGTCTAGCTGTGTACGTTAGAGCAGAATATGTACATTTAGAGAGTAGGATGCAGGGAATCAAAAGCAATGCAACTTGCAGGATAAGATGCAAACACAACAGCAGTGACAGCTTCCTTTACCTGAGTTGCAGGGCAAGTGATGGGGGCAGCAGCTTCACACCTATTCTTCCTATCTGTGCTGGGAAGACACCAACCAACTCCACCACGGTGACGTGTCGAAGGTCTAACCCACACTGTGCCGGCTGCAAGGGTTAAAAGGAGGAAGAGGGTATTAGTTACAAGTGGGAGAACAGGGGAATGTTTTGAGTGTGCAGAAAGTGTTCATAGACCCTCCTCTTCGTAAGTTAGTTAAATGTTTCAAACTGAATTGAGAGCATATTTTGCAAACTCTCCAATTCCCACAGCAAAGAATTAGAGCCTCATGACTCCTAGGGAGGTTAAGTAACAGATTCTCAGCTACTCTAAAAAAACAACACACAGAGACCACCTAGGAGAAGTGTAAACTTGTCTTTGTTGTTACATGAAAAGATGCCAGGATATTAAGCATTGTACCCATAATCTAATTTGGCAATCAAAGCAAATTATGTGAAACAGAAGTTGACTGCAGAAAGTTTTCTTCCATGCCAACTCATTTGCCCATTGTCACAAAGTGGAAAATGTACTATAGCCATTAAATTCAGTTTGATCACTATATTGAATTTTCTTGTCCCATTTTTCTTTCCCATCTAATAGGGAAAAACAGGTGCTTTGTTGGTTGTTTTTTTTTGTTAAATACAACTGCAATTTAAGCCAGCAGTTAAAAACATTGTCACATTCATATCTCAGTGATTATTTACACTGCATTTTGTTACAAGCTGTGAGAGAAAGAAACAAGATAAAAGCACTTGTAGCTGTGAAAGAATACAGAACTGGTTCCCTTCCTTCCTTTCCCTGAGGGCACAAATATATTTTGGAGAAACATTTCTAAGACTACCAAGAAGCCAACAAAAGCACCACATTTACAACACATAAGAAGGACAATTACCAGAAGTTTTGGGTATTTTGGAACAGAACACCCCAGTGTTATCTCCAGCACTCTGGATGATTTCTGTGCTGTTTCTCTGGTCCTTTGTTTGCTGGTGCACTTTTTATTTCTGAAGCTATTCACACTTCCTTGCATTGTAGCTTTCACAAATTCTGTAAGCCTGGTTTGCATGAACTGCGTAAGTACTGGAGGGTTGGGTTTGGGTTCTTTTTTCAATTTCTTTAGCAGCTGAGATAGGGAATTATTACCGAGCAAAAATTAAACTAATCTGGGGAGGATGGAAGGGCCAGAACTGTCTGGGATTCAGCGACTGGTCAGTCAGAGGCAGCACAACCCAGAATGGAGCTGAATTAGAGACTGGGGGCAATATTTCAACTCAAACCTCTGTGAAAAAGATTAATCTGGAACCATGACTGCTTCAACCAGATCTTCCAGCTGCAATGTAACAGCTGAAGTTTGTGGATTAATATCCAACAGTGGAGCTGGTCCTTTTGTGTCTTTCTTTAAAGAAAGATAAAAAACAGTTGCACATCCCCCTTAAATGTGTTTTACCTGCAGCATTCCCAGCTGCATCCTGTAAAAGAAGTTGGCTGCAGTAGGAGTTGAAATAATTAGCAGTCTCCGCTTCTCATAAAATTGATCCAGAAGTGCAGCTGCAGTCCTCACATTCACATTAATATTCATGGCTAGAATTAAAATGAAAACAAAAGTTATGGAGTATACTAAAAACAGATCTATTTCCAGAGGCAGAGATAGACAGCAGAAACACAAGGGTAAGAAACAATAATAAAGAAGACACAGGTGAAATATTGGCCTCATTGAAGCCAACCATCTTACTGTAGACTGTTCTAGTTTGCACAATGGATGGACTCCAAAATGTGACATTTTGTAGAAAGCTCTGAGCTAAAACAAACTTTATGAAGGAGCAGGCAAAGGTGGCAAAGGCTTCAGCTGTAAGTGCAAACTGGCAGAGGATACAAAGATGATGTTAAGTTTCCTACCTCTGGGACACCGCAGTGTGTATTCCACCCCACGCCCCCATCCCAAATTCTCACTGCCCTAAGAACCACTGTCCTGGATTCCTCCTGGTAAAGTGGTGAAATACTCACTTACGTGCACAGGTTGGCTCCACTCCTGACCACCCAAAATTGTACTGGCAAACTCGAGCTGGGCTTCCCTGCAGCTCATAGCCACCAATGCAGGAGAACTCACAGGTAGCACCGTAGTTATTTCCATCCCCTGAGCACTTGATGTAGCCATTATCTGGGGCATTTAACTTCACACAGCGCCTGACTTTTAGCAAGAGAAAGAAAAAAAAACCCAACAAAAAAAACCACAGCACAAATCACCATTTGTTACTAAGGTAGCACGGGTCAGTGGAATACCAGTACCAAAGACATTTTCCTGTTTGCTTTCTGAATTATTTGTCATGCACTTAAAAACCCCAAACAACCAAACTGACCCCCTCCCCAGCCCTTACTCTTACGTAAAATGAAACAGATGTGTAGGTGTATGCATGTGACAAAAGGTCATGGAGCAAAAAGGGCTGAAGTTGAAAACTGTAGGTATCATCTGTATATTACTCCAGACGTTAAGATCTGGACTTGTGAAAGGGCAGCCCTGCCTGACAGATGTGAGTCCCAGCTGAAAAAATGCCTTCATATCCTTGTCTCAGCAGCTCACAAGCCTGAAGTATCAGGGAGGAGCTGGCAGGAGGGAAGGGGTGTGGAGCTGGAGGCAGGCCTGATCAAAGAAGCTCCTCCCCGATGTGCAGGAACACTGCAGACCTGGCCCCCAGGATCCTGAGCAAGACCGAGTTCTCCCCTTCAGCATCACCATGGGAATTTATATGCACAGACACATGTAGATAAATACAGAAATGAGGACGTTTTCAAATTGCCTACTAAGCCAGATGCAAATCAGTGACTGTATTTGGAGAGTAAAACATCATTCTTACCTCTGACTTTAACAAGAAATTTGCAAGTGCCTTTGTTTTCAGCTCTGTCATACACAGTATATTGGATTTTGTGGTCGCCTTCCGGAAAATGTGACCCTGGAGGCAGGCCTTTCAAAATAACACTAAAACAGGAGATAAAACAGGACAGACATTCATAAATTCACTAGTATTTATTTACTGAGAATGCTGTAAAAGCCTGAAGACGGATGTTTGTGGCATGGTAGGATTGTATCACTGCCTGCAGGACTGAATACTTGAAAGTAAGCAAAGGAAGAGACTGGGCAGAAGTGACCAGAGTATTTAAATTTGCTAACTACAGCCTGCACTGCTGAGACAAGGGAGGTAGAGTGGGCAGGGTCTGCTCCCTTCCTGTAAGACAATCCACAGTGCAGCCATGCCCAGAGTAACCCAAGCTTCCTTTTACTTACATGAGAAAAAGTCAACACTGAGAAAGAAAACTTCCAGCCTCTTACAAGGGGGATGTACTCCCATCTGGCTGCTCTTAACTGCTCCTGTGATTGTCATTTGTCTTACTATGTACAGAAATGGAACAGAAAGTGAGATTTAGTGTCACAGCAGAAGGGTGTGGTGACCCACAGCAATATTTTCACCTGGAAATTGGCCCTGCCATGCAAACAAGGTGGGAGAACTCAGATGTTAAACGTATCCTCACTACTGAAGCAGAGAGCATTTAACCGAAGAGGTTTCCATGTCATGGAAAAGCTTATGTACTCATGGAACCGAAGGACACTGTGCATTTAAAAAAACCACTGCATACTCTATAAAAAAGCATAGTTTAGCAACATTTTATAAAAATAGAGATTGTGATTTATGGAAAAGCTTCCACTGAATCAAGAGGCTGCCTCTTCTGAGCTGACAACAGTTTCTCATATGACAAAGTCTACATGGAATATTCCCCATTTTTTTGCCTATCAGACATTCCTTTGTCAAAAAGGCATTGGAATTTCTTTATTCTGACATTCAAATTCGAAGTTTTTATTTTATCAGGTGTAATTTTTAATGCTGTTAATTGTCACCAAATTGTTACATCAGACCATAACGGCAATTAAGTTTTTTATTTTGCAATGAATTCTTCTTTATGAAATTATTAAATTATAGCAATAAAAGGACAACATCAAATTGTGTCTTTCAACAGCTTTTTTGTATTCACGTGAAACTGTAAACACCTTCAAGCTTAACAACTTTGAGCTTTTAAGCTTAAACAGTCCACTAATGTAATGATGTAACTTGCTTCCTGAAAGAAGCAGATCTTCTATACTCCTACCATTATAATAATCCAGACAGACTGACCTAAGTTCTGCATGATAAAAATGGGAAAATCAGTGACAGTAGTGCCACCACAAGTACACCTTTCTTCTGGAAAATGTGACTGTGTAACCATAGAAATTGACAACGAAATTTTGAAGTGTTATGTCTAAAATCCAGTGTTTAAATCCACCAAGGTTTCAAACAAGAAATGTTACTTTAAAGGTAACTGTAGATTCCTGAGACACCAGTAGCCAGCACTACTTCAGGAAGAAGCCTAAAGATGATTGCAGATACTATTTTGTGACACACCTTGTTATTTTTAGGACAGTCAAACTTACCTCCTCTGTTACTTCCAATGCACTACTCTGTTTTCATTGTGATGTACGAAAGGTAACTTGCTGAAAGCAAACTTGTAAGAAAGAAGAAAACTTGCTGACTGTGATACCCACTAAAAAGCTCTGGAAAATCTCACAGGTGCAGTCAAAATGCTATTGTTGTTTATTTTGTTTATTCCACCAGCTCTAAATAAGCACGCCAATCTGCTAACCAGTTCCTGAACAATTCACCTCCGAACTGCCAACTTTTCCAGCTAAACATGCAATTCTTTACAGAGCAGTTGCATGTGACAGCTATAAAAAAGCATCTCCAATGAATTAAGGTAAGAGGGTACCTGGCCTGCTGAATTGCTAACAAAAGACTAAGAAGGATAAAATGCAAACATGTAGAGATTTTCACCTACTCTGTCAGAATCCCATCAGCAGTGTCCCGTCCCTCTGGGGTGTCCCAGAAAACTCTGGCTGTCAACTTGTTGGGCTCCGCAGTTTTCTCCTTCACACTCGGGCACTGGATCCTTGGAGGTTCAGTATCTGTTGAAATAAATGTCACAGAAGAGGGCACTGGAGGATCTGCTAGAGCTGTGCCTTTTCTTCACAGCTCCTTCCCTGCTGTCAGGGTGACCCAGGACCACCTCTAGCTGGCTTCCTCAGCACTGGATTCATCCCAGCCAAGGCACATAAAGCCTCTACTTCTCACCTTATTGTAAGAAAAGCTGACAGTGATCAGCCCTTAGCACTACAAAAAACCCAAGGAGAAGTAATTACTGTAAATTTCTTTACGTAGTTCAGTTAAAAAGTAGGGTCAACAAATGGACAGCTTCAAACTCCAAAGAGGATGTCCAAGATCATACCCAAGGAGCCTGGAGATGTTCTGCTTATCTGCATTCTTTGCTCATCTGTACAGTAGATAATGTGATTAAGAGCATTTTTAAAGCACACTGAGCATCAATCTCTCTCTGCAAAACTTTACATGTTACCCTTAACACTCTGGTTATTTTTCCTGCAGTAACAGCAATATGAGAAACAACAGAAGAGTGGCACAATTATCATTTTGTGGAGAATTTATGCTGTATTTGATTTTTTCCTAATAGCTTTTATAATAATGTCTTACATCAGTAGCCAGCACTACAAAGACAACCATTCTATCACTACAGCCTTAGGAAGTGACAGAAGGATGACTTAGCTTGGTGACAGCCATTTAATACAACTGCTGTTGTACAATCAGCAGGAAAAGCGAACCTTTCTAGAAGAAAAGACAGTGACATTTTTCAATCTTCTACAAGAATGCATTTATTTCAATATATGTTACAGTGCATTAAAGATACAATGGAAATATTATTCAAGTGAGTACTGGCATTTTTAGCTAACTGATAACCAACACCAGTTGTACATTGATTTTTCTTTTAATCAAAATTATTTCAGCTACATGGGGGATAGCCTTCCTCTTATAGGATGGGGACAGGAGACAGTCTGCTTTGTTAGGACAGAATACTCACTGTCTATAAGGACTTCTGTAAATGACTGCTAAAACCTACCTAATTTAAAAAATGTATCTTTTTTTCCCCTTTTAATGAATACATGTTTCACCACTGAAAGGCATTATGCCTTTCCCACACAGATCTTCACTGTTGCTCTGTGAAGCCCAAATAATTTAGTGCAAAAATGCTAAGCAGTGCAACTGAAGTATAAAAGGGTAGAGGAAAGCTCCTGGTTTTTAAGAGCACTTTAAGTTCAGGTCTGAAGTAATTTTAGCCATACTTGATGCCAAAAGCTGTGGAATCCCCAGGCCACTTCCATGACATGAAGTTTACCAGCCCATGCCTTTGATCACAAGTAACATCCCTACTGTGCACAGTGCAACTGTATATTAAAGTAAGAAATTAAGCAGCCTTTTTGCCTTCATATTTCATTGCTCCTCTCACCTTAATTTCATTACTCAACTGACAAGTGAGCTGTTCAGCCACCGTGTAGGCTGCAGCTCTGCAACTTCTGAATTACAGTGAAGAACAATTGCAAACATCATTATACTGTTAGGATTATGTCTAGCCACAATTATGTCTGATGTCTGGTCACAAAAAATCTCCATCCTACCAATCAAGAGGTCAAAATATAACCTTATTAAACAGTCTGCTAACAGCAGACCTCACTATTGGCATATAGGAACTGTGAGCACACAAGGTTTGAAGGGACCTTCTCCAAACTACGTGGTATTACCACAGCTTAAATTTTACCATTACTTTTACTGGGTTACTTGGGACTTGTAATCATACTCTATGCAACAATTAGCCTGCATTTTTGGAATAAAAGTGTTAGTGCTAACTTAGCCTCTTTTCTTTGCTGTTTAAGATTCTTGCTTACTTTACTCTGCAAGACAGCATCCTTTGTAATAAGCACACCATCTCTCCAAACAGATGAGCTTCTGAAAGTGCCAGGAAATACAGAGGACAATATTTTATAATTCCCCAACTTAAAAGGTTTGCTTTTCTTCCTCTGCCCACACCACTGAGCAGGACAAAGCTTGTTTTTGCAAATAAAAACAAGAGACATCACAAACGGTCTAGACCTAAGCAGCTCATTTCTACATTTGTACACCACCAAATAACAGGAAATCTGAAAAACATTTTATGAACATCAGGCCACAATGGAGAGGCTCCAAAGCCATTTGCCAACCTAGACCGAGCCACAGGCATTCTGAGGAAAACCAAGTTATCATACACACAAAACACTAAGCACAAACACTCTACCACCCACATGCTTTAAATTACTGGTACCATTTCAGATGGCCAAAAAATACTTTCCTTTGTGGGTGGCTGCTGAAGCTTTTATCAGAGGCTTCCCAGAAACAAGGGCAGCAGGCTGAGACTTTACTATCTACTGAAATTTCATTAGTAGTCAGGAAAGTTAAATCTCAATATTTGTTTATCTCTCTTTTGATTTATGTATATAGAAACACTTCTTCCAGCCGAGGTTCCCAGGAGACCACTGACTATGTAATGAAAACTGTTGGCATAACTAGAGCGAACTATGCTGAAATTTAAATTAGCTCACTGCAACCATGCTGGTAACTACAATCCATTTGCATTCTCTGCATATATTTGAAGACCATGATCCCAAGGAAGAAAAACAACAGTTTGGGCAACAGGTTTACTTTCAAACCTGTCTTATCATTAAGCAGCAGGAAGCATGACAGACTCCAGCACAGAGAACATGCTGGAAGAGCAGCACAGTAATCACAGGCTACCAAGGAGTCACTCAGGAATCAGCAAAGGCTGTTACAAGCATTGTAAAGTGCTGGCCATTTACACCAGGCTCATCTTTATTAAAGTGGTAATGCTTGGAGCTCCTGTGTATGAAAGATACACACTTTGGACTGAAAGTACTGAGTGACAGAACCTTGCACTCTTGGAAAACTGTTCTCTGCTTCCTCAAGAGGGACAGCTGCTTTTTCTCCCCATAAACTGGATAAAAAGACCTTTTGTAATTTATGTGTGCAGGACTTCGGCACTGGTGGGTTCCTCAGGACGCAGACTTCCCGGGATGCAGCCCAAATAATTCCCTACTTACCCACGCAGGCCGCCGGCCGGCCACTCCAGACTTTGTTGTCCATGCAGGTGACAATGCGGTCCCCCTTGAGCTGGTACCCCGGGGAGCAGTAGTACTCACACCTCGAGCCAAAGTAGGCACCATCCAAACACTTGAAGCCCCCGTTGGTCGGCATGGACAGGGTAGGGCAACGCTTTTCTGGAAAAGCAAACAGAGTTCTGGGAAACTGCTACCCTCCCTTTATGGCAATGTAAATGTGGGGTGTTACACAGAAATAAAGACACAGCTGGCAAACAACAAGTGAGAGACAGTCTTGCTCCACTAGAGGTTTTTCCACACTGTTCTTGCTAGCTGCATTTCAAATTTAACTCTACGTGAGCAATGGTGTCCTAATACAATATTTATAGGAGAAAAGGGATGACAAGCACCTATTCCTCTCAGGAAATGCTTTACTGGAAGAGCCCATTTAGATACCTGGTACAAATTGTGTCAACTTAGAAAGCCTAAGAAGGGTGATATTTTAAAGCAGCTTTACAGCTCTGTCATAAAACTATTCCCACAAAACAAAATCCCACACTCATAAAACATTCCCTATCTGCCAAGGGTATTTGTACCACTCAGATGCTTGTCATGTCATGTACCCCTGGGAGATCCTCAACAACAAACTAATCTATAACTCCAAGCATATTGCCTTTAAAATAACAGTGACAATCCAAAGATTCGTTTCAAAGGCAAACAAGAATTTATTGCCTACTGAACCTGGAGGACAAGTCACACAGACACAGATTTTGTAGCCACTTACGTTTGCACAGCACCTTCCCAGACCAGCGTTTGCTTGACTGACAAATCAGCTGGTGAGGGCCATGCAGTTCGTAGCCTTTTTGACAGCGAATATCACACCTTGTGCCCAATACATTCTTGTAATATTCCCCTTGAGGTGTCCTGCAGTTTGCATAACCATGTTTCACTTTAATGGGGGAGCACCACGGTGTTTCTGGCACAAAGAAGAAAAAAACCCCACACAATAGCAATTAGAAAAATGTAAAAATTCAGACACAAATATGAAACCACTTTGCTTAATCAAGGTCACAAAGAAGAAATGGAAAAAACTCTTATTTAAAAAGCCACCAATCCTCAAAGTGGAGAACACTGCAGAGGTGCACTTACATGTGAGAAGGTCAGCCCTTTAAAGACTAACAGCTTTTTAAAATTACAAACATTAAAGATTGTAGCCATTAGACTGGAAGGGTTGGGAGGGCAGGTGGAGTTCTGCTACACTTTTTGTCCATGGAATAAGTGTGCCACCATGTGGGCAGTTTGATGACAACTGGGCCGTTTTTCCCTCTTGTTTTTAAGTAGACACATCTAACCCACTCTTTGATAAGAGAAGTTTGCATTAGGAACACCTGGGTCTAGCTGCAGTTGTCAGCTTTCCACATTTAGCTCTCTTAGCACTCATAAAAAAAAATAATCTTCTGCTTCCATAACAATCTGTGCCTGGCAAAACTCAGTGATGGTTCAAGCTCTCCCACAATTAGAATGGATGTCACTTACCTAAATCATATTGCCAATATGTCAAGCTGAACCTGCTCAAACTGAACCTTTATTAACTGGCCAGTGCTACGCTGTAAAATATTCTGGATATGGGTACCACCACCTTGTGAGGATTTAACACCACACTGTGATGCTGATGGGCACAGTATCAAGTAGAGACTTCTCTTCCCAAAGTTTCACATCCTTTGTTTAGCTCTGACAATAGGGTGGACCAAGAAAATGGGCAGTTTCTCATTTGTTACACAAGAAGTGACTAGGCCTGCCCCTCTCAGCTCCAAGATTTGAAAAGGACATATTGGGAGAGGAGAGAGAGATGAAGGGAGGGATTGCAAAGCAAAAAGAGAAAGATGACAGGTCCTGAAATCCTGTGTGACAATGTGTGACATAAGGGAGGGGCATGAAAAAACTTTTGAATTTTGCAAGAAGGAGGGAAAAAACAAAACACGTGAATTTCAGCCTTCATATTCACAAAGTCAAAAATGATACTAAAAAAAAAATTCTAGATAAACTTTGGCAGATGTTCACTTCTAGCTCTTAATTCCCATAGTAATTAAGAACATTTTCCTATACTAGCTGGATCAGCTCCACACAAAAATAAACAAAAATCAATACAGCACTTCTCATACTTGGAATATCTGTATTCAATGTACAATGTCTCTAGGTCATATTTACACTTTCCCAGTGGAAACTACACTTTACATCTGTACTTTGCAGTGCTGGTTCTGAGTCAACACAAATAGCATCTGCAGACTAAAATCAGAGACTAATTAGCAATGTTTTGCCTAGACCAAGGGCACATTTCTCTAGACTAGTCCATTTCTAAAGCAGTTTAGTGCCATATGCTTATTTTTGTCTTTCCCCAATACTTGTGAAAACCCTTTACAAAGATGTGTAAGAGACATTACTCCCAGTGTCACCAAATGCACAGTAACTGAGGCACAGGACACAGGCAGGCCAGTCTAACAGCACCACTCAGCTTAAGGGTAGAGTACAATTCAGCTTTTTGGCTCAGCCACACAATCATCCCAGCTGTTTCTTCCCACCTAAAAGCCTGCGTTCTGAATGTCAAATACATCCTCTGCTATTTACCTTACAATTATGCAGTGTTTTGGTGGAGAGTGGATTTTGGTTTGGGGTTTGTTTTTAGAACTGTTTCCTGTCCTTCACCCTAATCTCTATCCCACAGTTCCCAAAACACATCTAAAAAATCTCCCCACCAACAGACTTGAGCTACTTTGTTGAGGGGCTGTATCACAGTGGCTCCCATTTTTCATGCTTGCTGCATACCAAATTAAAACGGAGACAACAAATGAGGAATGTGAGCTAGTGGGAACAGAAGTCAATCATCTACTGCTGAAATAATGAGTGGTGCCAGCACCCAGCTCTGCCCCCTTAACTGCTACCCCAGTGCCACTGTGCAGTCCCAGGCATCACCTCTGGTCTCTGTGAGACCACACTCTGGAAGAAGCCACACATCTTGGATTCACAGTCTCTGTCTCATTCACCTTCTGAAGAAATCCTCCAACTCCTGAGCTTTCCCATAATTTCCCCTTCAGTGGTTTCATCCCCAAGCTTCCCAGCTTTTCCATCCCATTTGTTCTTCCCATGCCCTGAGACCTTAAACTTTGATTCTTTACACGCTTGAGTGTGTAGGGCCTTAACTAAGAATTAGGCCTCAGTTTTTCTGCAGAAGGGCTTAAACCTGAAGTTACTGAGACAACACTGCCTGAATGAGCAGAACGAGGGGGATGAAAACTCATCTGGGCTGAGTTTTCACCACAGCCAGTTACATAATCCTTCAGTGTTATCATTTCAAGATTTTTATGGCTCAGGTTTTCCACATACATAAACTCCAAATGCACATCGCTGATCTCCTTTGTAAAGGGTGTTAAGACAAATATGCTTTGCAACACGATCAAGAGGTTAATAATAATAAAATAAAAGCGGGTAAAGAATTTGTTTCAGATATTGCAAATTATCTGTTTTCCTGCAAAATTTTGTGGTTGCACAAATACACTTGAGTAAACAGCTGCCCATATATTAAAAAAAAAAAAAAGGTGGCTAACAGCTAACAAATGCAGTTTAATGCACAAACACAATACTGAAAAAGCCCTTCCTGTAGTGTTGCTGCAGGTACAGCGGTTTACAGAGAGAAACAAAGCAAGGCTCCTAGAGGAGAGCAAGGGTTTCCAGAGATGCATCTTATACTGGACCAAACGATTCTGCCAGAAAGAAAAACAAAAACAAACATGCTTTTTGGATGCAAATAACGTGAAGATCTTAGGAGGAACATCTGTTTTCTTTAAAACATTATTAAGCTTACTCTAGAACTGCTTCTGATTAGAAGAAAGTGGGTGAGGCAGGGCTCACAGGGGTTTAGACCAACTGATAAATCACCAGCATCGATACTGCATAAAAAACCCAGCTAACCTGAAAAGCACATCAAATGATAACAAAGTTTTAGATCAAAGTTTGTTTCTTTTTAAGTGAAGGCACATACTGGTTTTCCAAGGGTAAGCAGCTAATGGAGCACTTGTAAAGGCAAGATCAGCCACGTTCCTGAAGGTTTTGGAGATTATAAAAGCCACAGGTTTCCCAGACACCTTTCCTGGAACTTCACCATCTACACCAGGCTCTGCTCACCCAAATGAAATTTGAGTTTTTAGGTACCAGGATCTATACTGTTTTTTTGTAGAAAGTTTTCACCTCAGTGCAAACTAGAAAGAATGAGAAAGTTCCTCAGAAGTACAATAGCCTGAATTACCACTTAGTATTAAAATATTTCAGAGACTCAATCCTGATTGTGTTTGAAACCACTGGAAAACAAGCAACAAACAGAAATGGTTGAAGCCCCCACGTTGCCTTTAGAGCTAGGGCTACTGCTTGGTCATCACAGTACCTGAGAAAACGTATTAGGAATGAGGATCACCAGAGCAGAGGCACTGGAGCTGTGATGAACACAGGAATTGCTGTATTCAGGAAACCCTTCCTCATGAAACACGATCAGAGATAACAAGTGGCAGGAAGGAAAGCACTTTCTGGAGCACCATCTGCCCCCTTGGTCCTGTTTAATCACCAGCCTCAGCTGAGCCCTTCCTTCACAAGCAGCATGCAAAGTGACCAGCAGTACTGTTGCTTGGTGCTACACCAGCCAACAGACCTGATGGTTCACCAGGGAGGAAGGGAAAAACTCCTCAAAAATGCTGTAGGCACAGAAAATCTTAGCGATGTTTCTCTGGAAAGCTGAGTAAGTGGGAAAACATCCAGATGAAGACAAAAGGGTCTAGTAGGAGGTCGATTTTCACCCCTCCCAGTAAACTGCAATGTTTTGTTTGCAGATGTCAAAGAGGATGAATTTGTGTGCTCGCTTGCACATGTGCGCAAAGAAAAAACCCGTGCTGCTTACATATGTGAACATCAATTAAGAAAATCCATTTAATTCGTGTTTCTGGTAGGTTTTATTTGCCAAGCAATGGGCCACACCCAAAATGCTGGACTGCACATCTGAGGAGAAGCTCTGAAGATTGCTACACAGCCTATTTTTCCTTGCTTTGTCCTTCTCCAGCCCCTTCCCCCAAAAACCAACATAAAGAAGTATGCTAATGAAGAGTCAGCCTTTTCTGCTCCCATGCTTTATACTCTTAGATTCACATTGTCTGTTCCTCAGCATTTGGCAGTAGTCCTTCCAAACTTGGGGCAGTTTTTAGTATCTGTGTGAATGAGTCATTATGTTTCACTTACCCTGGTGACATTTTGGCTGACATGAGTGTATAATCTATTTTGAATCACCATACAAAAGGAATTTATACAGAATCCACATTTTAACTACTTGCCTGCCCTCACATGAGTTGGCATTGATTTATCTTCATGATATCTGAATTCTATGTGTCTGCAGAGAATCACATATTGAAAGGCAAAGAAAAATTACTTAAACTAAATAAAACTTTAGTGAACTATTTGTGCACGTTTGAAAGCTTTAGAGAACTATTTGTGCACATGTTTGAAAGCAGAATTTTATACTTAAATATTTTACTAGGAGGAAGATGAGACATTTAAGAAAACAGCAACACAGCCATAACAGCTGTGCTTTCCCCTTGGCTGTTCGTAAATGTTTGAATTATTTTATGACTTACCTCTCATATGGCCCATTGATTCTTTGCAGAGAATCAATAATGTACAAGACACCAATGACCAGTATTTTCAAGTAATCAAAATGATGACAACTCTAGCATGTCCATAGATCAATTTACTAAAAAGAAATACAGTTACCATTTGAAGTGAGAAATTAAATGCCAGGTTTCTTTAATGTCTAGGCTTCTGAGGGATTTTGGCAGAAGAGAGCAGTATTGAGACAGAAGCAGATTTTTAAGAAAATGGACAGAGCAAATGGAAGATTTACTGGTAGAGGCAAAAATCTTCTCACTCTTGCTGAATGGCAAAGTCTTCCAGAATAAGGAAGAAGATCTGATTTTGCTTTATAAACATGCCAGTCTATTCACTCATCCAGCTATGTAATTTGGTTTCGGAATGTACACATTTGTTAAACACACTTCACCTGGCACCTCTGGAAGCAGGTTAGCCTGATATGCAAGCAATTTTAAGGAAAGCAAAAAGTAATGAAAATCGAATTCTCTTCCATATATTTCTATACATTACCATCAGTAAGCCCAGGTTTTGAGTAAGCTTATCATTGATGGCTTTGTTAGCATGTATGGAGAAGAAAGAGAAGCTCTTCCTGATTTTCATGATGCAGCAACCTGATCTCCCAGGAGCAAAGGCAAGTCAAAAGTTACTTACTCGGGTGCATGAAAGAGTTGTGATCAGTACTTGGTCTAATTTCCATTGTTAAAAACAGCAGAAATTAAATCTTGATCTAAATATTCATGAGAAAAACCATGGAGCTGGATCACCAAGATTTTATAATCCATGAATAGGAAAAAGAATGAAGCTTTCTGTCAGCAACCAGTTGATCCTCTTTAGCACATAAGCAAAGCATTCACCTTTATATCTACTGCGTGCATAAACATCCTCATCATCTTCAAGGGGTGAATATCCCGATCCTACAATAAAAAATAAGAGAAAAAAAAACTGCAGCAAGAAAGGAAATATAAATTAAAAATAAAAGAAAGCTTTGAGAAAAGACATGCAAGATTAGGATGCAATAATCTATGCAATGTCATCAGCATGGGCTTCTCTGAAGCTCAGAGTCATAGCAGACCCACTTTATGGTGAATTTGGAAGGGGCAAATTGATCTGACAATCAAGTGAAATAGTAAATTTCTCTCAGTGCTCCTCGAGCAATGCTGTGCAGTGTTAAGTTGCACATGTCAAGTCACAGCTCCTCTGTTACAGAGAGCCCACCCACCATGTAGCTGATCCACTGAGCAGAGAGAGCAGAGCAAGCACAGATGAAGGGCCACATCAGTTTCACTATAAAGTGGTTCTATAGTGTCAGTGGCTGTTAACAGCCACCAAGCCAAATGGCAGAAGTAAAACATAACTCAAGTACAGCCCTATTTAACAACCTTTACGATCCTCACACCAAGAACATGACATCAAGGTGCATTACCTGCAAACACAAGTTACACTCAAGTCAAAAACATGTTTGGTTTCAAGCATTCTTCTGGAGTTGTTCAAATAAAGGACAGTATAGCTCCATACTTTTGAAAGCCTGTGCACTGGCTGAAAATTTAAAATAAAGGTAGAAGCTGCTTTCTATAAACCAGAAACCATTTGGAGCACTACTACTCAAATAATCCATTAATAAAACAGAACAGTTGCCAAGAAAGCCTTCAAAATTCTCTAAACAACACTTACTCAAAACCAGCAACTGTAGAGCATGAAGTCTAGTCTAAATTCTAGACCAGTCTTTTCTACAAAGAAGGGCTCACACGAATTCCC
Organism: Acanthiza pusilla; assembly: GCA_036630365.1. Taxonomy (NCBI): domain Eukaryota; kingdom Metazoa; phylum Chordata; class Aves; order Passeriformes; family Acanthizidae; genus Acanthiza; species Acanthiza pusilla. The sequence continues at coordinate 27,198,102 of JAXCHO010000098.1, forward strand.
CCTACCGAAAAATCTTTCTAAAAACTTTGCATGCAATAGGCAGGTACTCAGGGGCCACAGGAGCTTCTCACATGGTATCTCAAGTTACAGCATTCAGAATTATTTCATCGCCATTTGTTGACACCTGAGACCACGGTCTCTCCAAGCTGCTGCTTAAAGTTAGGCAAAATTATGTAATTCAGGCACCTCAATCAGCTACTGATTTCATGTGCAAAGCACACAACTGTTCTGCAGAAATCAAACCCAGGAGTTTGATTTCTGTCAACATCTGTCAACAGACTGCCTTTCATACTAAAAAAATCCTCAAAATAATCTGCCCAGAAAATGGTGAAACTTGATTTCTTACTCAGCCAGACTCAAGAAAACCCAGCCCATGTATCTGCAGCTGTTCATGGGAACACCTTCCACAGCACCAGCCTGAGCACTGGATCACTGGGAATCCCTTCACCAGCTTGAGCTGGGACCTGATGAAGTGAATTTCCCAACAGCTTCTCCTCTGAAACGGAGGGATTTATATATAACAAAGTATTTCTATCGCTTAGAATAATTTCTCTGGATTTTTTATATTTATTGTTGAGGTTCAATTTTTGATGTCTAAACACTGACCTCTGAGAAACTTCTGAACATAAAAAAAAACTTTCTGGCACTTGAAATCTGACTGTACAGATAAAGAACAAGCTGTGATCCCTGAGGGCTTCAGGAAGACTTTCATATGTAAATTAATAACTCTCTAAGCATCAATTTTTCTGTCAGAAATTAGGATACTCCTAGCTAATTACTCACTTTGAGGGTTATAAAACTGTTACTTCAGTGTTATCACTAATAATTGCCCAAATTTTAGTGTGCAATGACTTCAGCATCTAAAATCAGTAAATCATAGAACTATGTGATTGCTTATGTATTTCCCTTTCCTCAGACAAGAAACTATTAAATGCTTTTGAAACTCTATGAAAAACTGGCCTTAAAGAGTTATTCACTACTTTTGCCCTGCTCTGTTGATAGAGCTTGACACCTCCCATTTCCAGCTCATTTTCTAGCTCAAAATGAGAAGCGAGTCAGGTCTCTTTCCTAATAAGCAATGTTTTATTAATAACCACAACAAATTTGGCTTGGGGAGCCACAGGAGACATGTCGCCATTTCATCCCCATTTTCTCAGCCATAAATCAAAGTGTTTCTGCTTCACATACGATCAAAATTGGCTATCAAGCCAGGTAAGGACAAAGTATTGTTCTGTGTTGGAAGTGCTAAAATTATCACGGTTCAGGGTAAAGCAGGCTCCTGAAAAAAACAGCTGTGGACTTTGTTCTGGCAGATGTCAAGCAAAATGGGTGAAATAACACTTTCATTTTAAAATTAATCTATGAACTTACATTATTCTGTTTCTGTCAGGAAAAAAAGATTTCTTTACTCACAAAATAAAACTCCCTCCCCACTGCAAAGGTTCACTTGTGCAGGTCTGACGGCAAAATTAGGGCACAAGAACATACTGCCAAGCCAGGCACTGCATACATGGCTGTGTACATGAACAATACTTCATATGCTACTGTGCCATACATCCTTATAAGTGAGAAAAAGAAGGAATGTGACCTGTAAGAGGCAGAACAACTATGCACACTTGCTTTCCCAGGACTGACATACGAATTACTTACCTCTTTGAGTCTGATCAGTTTAAAGGAAAATACGGACAACAGTATGGTTCATTAAACCAACCAGAAACTTTTTAGTTTACTGCCCTGGAAGAGGACAAGTTCTGGAACACAAGTCCTATAAGGAGTTGCTGAGGGAGCTGGGGCTTTTTATCCTGGAGAAAAGGAGGTTCATCACTCTCTATAACTACCTGAAAGGATGCTGTAGCCAGGTGGGGTTGGTCTCTTCTCCCAGGTAATAACCAACAGGATGAGAGGAAACAACCTCAGCTTGGGCCAGGGGAGGTTTAAAATAGCTATTAGGAAAAATTTCTTCACTGAAAGGGTTGTCAAAAGCATCAGACAGGCTGCCCAGGGAAGTGGTTGAGTCAGTATCCTTGCAGATACCAAGGAAGATTCAGAAGATACTCAGAAGATACCAAGATGTGGCACTTACAGACATGGTTTAGTGGAGTATTAAAAAGAGACATATTGGAAAATCATTTTACAGCAATCTTTTTGGGGGACATAAGCCCGTATCTTCAGCTTCTGTAAACTAACCTTACCCCAGGAGCACTTGACAATGCGAAAGAGTGTCAGGAAAAAGGGGTGATAACTCATCACTTTCTCTACCTTAGTGTACTTTTTATGCTGCTAAACTAACGGATAATTTGGCTTCTAATACTCCTGGTAAGAACCTTGAAGGGAGACTCTGAGAAAGTCTGACCTTATGCCGCTGCAAAGTCCTGTCGCGGAAAAAGGAACACGACTCGTGGGGAGAGCAGAGCTCGGTGCTGTCATTTCCACCCCAGAATTTCGCGCAGCGCCCCCGGCCCGGCCCCGCTCCCCGGCCCGGCTCTGCCCCGGCCCCGCCGCCCCTTCCTCCCCTCCCCTGCCCTGCCCTACCCTCGTACTCCAGGCTGGCCCGGGCGCCCAGGGCGAGCAGCGCGGCGAGGCGCAGCCAGCAGCTCCCCATGCTCCGCACGGCGCCTCTGCCCGGCCCGGGGCTGCGGCCAAGGGGCAGGAGCAGGAGGAGGAGAGGAGGAGTGCGACGGGGACATTCTCCGAGCGGCTCCCGCCGGAGTCTCCTCCTCCCGCTGCCCCGGCCCCGCCTCGCCGCCCGGGAAGGCGCTCGGGATCCCCTGGGATCCCGGCCTCTCCTGTGCCGGGGGTTGGCCCTCAGGGGCTGCCGCCGCACCATGCCCTCAGGGAATCGCCCGGTGCTGCCCTGGCCCGAGGGCTGTGTGGGGTCCCCGCCCGGTGCCGTGAGCCCGGACTCACCGAGCAGGCCGGGACTGTGTCTATCCAGATGTGTTGCCATAGGATCACAGATCGATTAGGTTGGAAAGGACCTCAGAGATGATCAAGTCCAACCTATGACCGAACACCACCATGTGAACCAGACCGTGTCAACCAGACCACAGAGTGCCATGTCCGCTCTTAAACACCTTCAGGGACAGCAACTTCGCTACCTCCCTGGGCAGCTCGTGCCAATGTCTAATCCCCCTTTCTGTGAAAAAGATTCTTCCTAACATCCCTGCCCTGATGCAGCTTAAGACTATGTCCTCTCATCATTGGTTGCCTGGTGGAAGAGACCAACCCTCATTTTACTACACCCTCCTTTCAGGGAGTTGAGGGCAATAAGGTGCCCACTGAGCCTCCTTATTCCAGGCTCCCTCACAGGAGTTGTGCTCCAGACCCTTCCCCAGCTCCGTTCCCTTCTCTGGACATGCTCTAGCCCCTCAGTGTCCTTGAACTAATGGGCCCAGAACTGGACACAGGATGAGAGGAGTGGCCTCACCAGTGCCCAGTGCAGGTGGACAATCACTGCCCTGGTCCTGCTGGCCACACTATTGCTGACGCTGGCCTGGTGCCATTGGCCTCTTTGGCCACTCAGACACACCTGAGCTCATGTTCAGCCACTGCTGACCAGCACCTTCAGCTCCTTTTCCTCTGGGCACCTTTCCAGCCACTCTGCCCCCAGCCTGCAGTGCAAATATCACCGTATTTCCAACTTTTTGAACACTGGCAGGAAATGGAGAACTGAAAAAAACCCTAAAAATACAGTGATAATTGCCAATTTCAGCTGCATGGCAGATTTCACCAAATAACAAAGAAAAAAAGAGAACAAAATTAAAACCAAACGAAAACCACCTCAAAACTATCATGACACTGTGTCTTATACACACAAAACACAAATTAAACGAACCTAGGCAGCGTCTTTTGTAGTCTGCAGGCACTGGCTATTTTTTATGTTGGAAGGAAAGAAAAAGCTCCTTTCACGTTTGACCTATCCTTCAAAACAGAGAAAACTGCTTGGGAATTCCTCCCATATTCAAAAAATTCATCAGTTTAAGCATGTGTAAGAAGAGAATGACCAGTTTCCACCAGTAAGTCTGCAACATCTGGATTTAGTTCCTCCAGTGTTTTGCCTCAGAGTTTTACATTCCACAGTACCTGAAGCCATATCAAATATATGCCATATCAAATATGTGAATTTAAAACCTTAGCTCTACTGCAGCAAACTGAAGAGCTTCTTGGAGTATGGCAGGGCGAAGGTCACCCTAAGACCTCAGAAGCCTGGAAGAAGCACATAAGGGGGCAGAAAAGGCACAAAATGGTCACTATGGTCACATTTTGTGCATAAAAATACTTGCACTCACTTTATGATGGTACTTAAAATGGAAAGCTGGGTTTTACATCTCATTCTTTACTGCCTGAACATTACACCCCAGAGTTCTGCAAAACTCATGTTTAAAAACCATTTGCTTTGGTGGGATCTCAGCATGTGTTTTAAAAACTGCCTGCACATTCAGGTGTTTTGCTTCATCTGGTCTGTGAAGCTTAAAAATATTTTACATATAAATATATATATGTCTGTGTGTGTGTGTGTGTGTGTGTATGTATATATAAATTTTCCTTTGTTTTAGAAAACCTAGAATCATAGAATGGTTTGGGTTAGAATGGACCTTAAAGCACTGAAACACAACCATTTTGTATTCTGCAAGAGCTGAGAAGCTGAGAAGCACTGAGAAGCAGAGGATATCCAGACAATCATGGCATGTTCCTGAATGCCAGCCAAGTTAATAATCCTATATGCAGTTTAGTAGCCTAAATAATCAACTTCCAGAGATGCTTAGGAATTTCCCTGCTCGTATTTATGGAAATACGCAGGTGTATAGCACAGATTTGAGCTTCCATGCACAGCCACAAGCTCCAGTCCACTGTTGTGCTTCTGTTCCTTGCAGGTGTACAGTCTTTCAGGCACAGAAAGAAGATCCCCTCAGGGCTGTACACACGATTAATTCACTGCGTCTCAGTATTGATTAAGATGCAAACACCGTGTTTTATCACACAGGTTTTAACTTGCTTCAAGAGAGATGCCTCATACAAGATTCCATCAAAGAACAGTTCTTTCATAGTCATAATCAAAGCACAACTGAAATGCAGAACAGAAAACTTCAGAATTACCAAGCTCAAAAGAGGTCAGAGATGCCTGAAGTTTCTCTGCCAGAATTAACTTATGCTTTATGAAATAAAACCTCCCAATTACACAGAAATCATGAATCTGATTAGGAAATGTAGGCATGGGTTCTTTTCCCAAAAAATAATCTCTTTCGTCCTCTTTTGCCATCTGTGACCCAATGTGACGATGAAGAAACAGTGCAGCTGACATCAACCCATGAAGGTGTTTCCAAACAGATTAATTACATGTTGAGAAAACGACTGCTTTGCATAGAAGGCAGCTAACAAAATAAAACTTGTTTCGCGTGTTGATAAATACTGTGCAACAAAAAAAAAAAGCACTACTCCTCCTGGCTCAAGGTGTTTCCTTCACTTCAATGAAGTCCCATATCCAGAAGCAGGCAGCCATGCCCATGCAGTTTATTCCCAGAAAAATCAGTGGTGGGATGGAAACTGCATGGATACACAAGTTAGTGCTAGTCCAGAAGAGCTCTGTAAAAATACAACTGAACTCTGCTTCCTTTTATGGACACACATAGATATCTTAGATACAGCAAAACCAAAGCAAAACACTTTCCACCACTGATTTTGGTTTAATTTTCCCACTCCAGACTGGCAATAAAAGTGGAAGTGGCTCAAGTGGCTCTGACTCAATGCAGGCAGAAGTCCTGTAACACAGCTGCAGTCAAAGGAAAGCTGGCAGACATAACAAGAAGCTACAAACCCCTTTGCCAACACATCCACAGTCCCAGGCTGCTCCTGGATACTTTGCTCCATTGCAAATGCATTTGTTTTTACTGTAATCATGTGTTTAGTGTTAGAATGAGCAGTATGTTCAAATGCTGCTTGCATTTTACACACTTAAATGACCAAAGGTCTTGGGCAGTTGTTTTTTAAATGCTATTCACTTGAAGCTATAAAAAAAAAAATCCTTCATGAAAATTGTGTCCTTATATTCAATGAAAACAAATGAGACATCTATAGAATACTAATTCTGGAAATTCTAAAGAAAAATTCCAGAATCCTAATTCTGGATATTTTGGTTTGCCGTGAATTGCTCTTGTGATGTGACATTTTGAGTGATTCAATGGAAAGTGAGGATTTAAAATTATCAAATGTAAGTATCTCTAAATATTGGGTTTTCAACAGAAAATTAAATAAAATCTAGACCAAAAAAAAGTGAAAGATATGGATGAAACACCTCTGCTATTGAAATAAAGTGTTGATTACTGTGGGGGAAAAAGGCAGCTCAACAGGCCAATAAAGATACACTTGGGAGTTGATAGTGGTATAACTTCAAGAGAAATATCAGTCATCTCCTGTGTTGTTCCATGTTTCCCACATAAGCCATGTTCCCTTGGTTGCTGAGCAGTATGAGCCCCAAGGCGCCACAATGATTCATCAAGAAGATGGGCTCAAGCTGGGAGCTTGGCTCAAAGGGAAAAATCTGAACATTACATATATGAGCAGTGCCCTCAAGTAATACTGATTTTCAGCCTCACCAGTGAGTTGGTTTTTGTTTGTTTTGGCTCATTGCCCAATTGAAGTTTTAAATAACTGGGTGCACAGAAAAAAGGAAGAGGTTAGCTTCCATGATTTTTTAAGCTGTCAAGGCCCAAAAGCCTCTTTCCTCCTTTTAAAGGCTCCCCCTGAATAAGGATCTTTCAACAGAGGAAAATACAGCAAAACAAAATAAAAACTCCAAAAAGACAGCCAAACAAAAGAAGTCACTGATCATTTGGAGAGGCACCTAGTTATGCCAGCAGGAGACTAACAGGACTGGACAAAAATGGTTCCTTTGTTCAGGCCATAAGGAATTAAAAGTTTGTTTTTTGCTTAAGGCATTCTTCAATAAATAATGCTAAAAAAATTAGTGGCAGCATCTCTCTTTATGATCAGAAACTGTCACAGGCCATTACCAGAAAAAGGATGAAAAGTGTCATGAACACTAAAATGCAAATGAATTCAGCTGAACAAAATGTACATTCTTTAATCGATAGGTTTAAGGAAGGTAAACACTGCATTACAGCTACACAAAAAACAGCTATATAGCTGCATACTACAAAATATATTTCTTATCCTGAACACAGATGTGTCTGGGCTTTCCTGCTATGCTTAAACACTGACTAAGCCTTCAATATTTACAGCAGCCATGGGTTTGTCCATGGATATAGAAGAATGTCTTGATATAGAAGAATGGGCACTCTGTGTCTGACAAACTACAGGAGGCTCTGCAAAGGCTGTGTTTTGCAGTGGCCATAAGGGGTCAGAGCCTGGAGCAGTGTGGGTGTCTTGGTTGTTATTCCATACCACACACATCATCACTAGGGTCAGAAGTAAGGGACTCTAACTTCTGGGAAGAACGGAGTGACTTTGGGTGGAAAAAAGCATGGCAGGGTAGGGAACCCATCAGCCCTTGTTCATTGTCAGGGTCCATAGTGAACATTTTTGCATGCAAATCACCTTCTTTTTGTATACTTTTTAAATTAATATTGCTGCTGTTACTGTTCCCTTCCTTATCTCATTGCTGTTTCCAGTAAATTGTTCTTATCTCAATCTGCAATTTTCACCTTTTTGTGCCTGCAATTCTCAACTCCTTCCCTGGGGCAGGAAGAAGGAGGGGAAGAGGGGGCAGTGAGCGAGTGGCATCTGGTTTGGGAGAGTCTTGGGTGGGGTTGGGTCACTAAATTGGAGGGTACCATTCCTAACCATGACAACGCACAAAAGGCTGCAAGATGGCAAAGTCAAGATACAGAGAAATAATTCTTGTGAACATACTTCAGTATGGGGGTTTTTCCCTTAAAATATTTAGAGTCTTCAACATAAGCCTACACTTTAGGAACACGTTAAAAAGACAGAAAAACAGGAGATCACCTGTAGAAGGCCAACAAGGGACTGAAAAGAGGTAGAACTACTGGTAAATGTTTAATTAAGTAAAGACCATTTAAGCTGAAAGTCTCCTTAATGACAAATTCCAGGGGACTTTGGGATAAATTTCCAAAGGAGGAGATTGAAAACTAATCCTGATCTATTCTGAACTGGTGGCAAATGGAAGACTTTTTAAATTTTTTTTTTTAAATGCTGACACTGGAAACTGGCACATCTCAATTTCTGACCTTTAATACTACAGTACCAGATACACTGGGGGGTTTTGTCCTTGAGGCACATATTATTTCTGAAGCTCTGCCATTTTAAAAAGGTTTTTGAGATTTTATGATGAGACTAAAAGAAAGACTCCCTGTGAAAAAAATCTCAGCTTCAAGTGTCAGACACTACACCAACACTTGAAAACTAGCATCAAGAGCTGCCTGTAATCCATAGGAAACTCTCCAAGAAGTTCCTAGAAAACAGAAGGGGAGTGGAAAAATGTGATGTTACTGACTGTGATCTCCTCCTGCTCTTCAGTAAGTGGAGTCACAGAGTGTCAGAAGCAACACAGAAAGACTATAAACCCTCAGCTGGCAGAGAGTACAGTTCTTTGAAGAAAATAGGGACTTTAAGGACTCCAGGACTACTCATGCTTTACTAGTGCTTTGCAAGGGTAGCATAAAGGAGAAAAAACAGGCATTCCACCAGTGAGGAACAGCTGAAGGAACAACTCCAGGGGAAGTAGGGCAGTCAAGAGGTCAAAAACTGAGCAAAGACAAGAGAAAAACAGGTGAAACCCAAAATTTTTTAAAAAATGTAAAGGAACTTCAAATTTAACAGCAAACTAATAATTGAAGGAAAAAGTAAGGAATTGCTGTCAAGCCTCAGGAGATAGGAATTTAATTTATTTACAAAGAACAGTATTAAAACAGCCTCATGACAAACAGCATTTAATATATCCCAAAGCACAGAAGTTGTATAAACCAATTTATGAGAAGTGGCTTACTCATTTTGTTTAAAATAATCAATGTTAATCATATCCTAAGGTAGAGCCAAAAGTTCTTTTCACAGAGCCAGCATAAAATAATGCTGATTAGATTTTAAAGGCACATTTTAGACAGTTCCTCCAAACCCTTGCTCTTTCTTCATTAATATTCATGTCAGTGGCAAATCCCCATCAGGAAGATGTTCTCACTTCCATCAGAACCAAGAGGGTAAACAAATTTCCTTCTGAAAGAGTGGTTACCAAGGTCATTTGAGAGGATACTGGCATAGAAGATCTAGTTTCACTAATAATACTCACTGTTTGGGACACCACAATATAAAAAATATATGAAGCAATTAGGAAGTGTCCAAAGGAGGCTACAAAGATGGAGAAAGGCCTTGAAGCAAAGCTGTGTGAGGAGAGGCTAAGGGCACTTGGTCAGTTCGGTCTGGAGGAGACTGAGGGGAGACCTCACTGCAGTCACAACTTCCTTGTGAGGGGAAGAGGAGGGGCAGGGACTGATCTCTGCTCTGTGGTGACAGTGACAGGACCCGAGAGAATGGCCTGAAGTTGTGTCAGGGGAGGGTTAGGTTGGATATCAGGAAAAGGGTCTTCCTCCATAGGGTGTTTAGGCACTGGAACAGCTCTCCAGGGCAGTGGTCACGGCACCAGCCTGGCAGAGCTCAGGAAGCACTTGGACAATGCTCTCAGGTGTGATTCTTTGGGCTGTCCTGTGCAGAGCCAGGAGTTGAACTTCGATGATCCTAGTAGGTCCTCTCCAATTCAGGATATTCTATGATACTTTACATATTTATATATAAGGAATCATAGAAAAAAAAAAATATATATATATATGTACATACATGTATATATATATGTAGCCATAGTGCCAAAGACAATGCTCAGAAACTTCAAATGCCCCAAACTAAAAAGTAAGCAAATAAAAAGAAATCAAAATAATATTCAATTTCCTCCACCTTTGGAACCCTAAGTGCTGGTTTAAGGCAAAAGGAGACCTGGCAGTACCAATAAAATAACTTAAACAAACTTAATAACCTCAACACACTGAGGCCATGTTTCCAGAATTACACCCTGCTCCTTCAGGAGAGGGAAAAAGGGCTATGGAAAATCCACTGCCACTATCAGAAACAGCAGAGGTGACTGAAGCACCTAAAATGGCACCCCAAAAGAAAATTGTTTGGAAAGAAGAGGAACATGTACATGGCAAACCTGTAGGTTTTACACAAGGTATGGCCAGCACCATGGCCTTCAGCAAGAAGGATGATGATGCCCTGTTTCCTTCAGCTCCTGGAAATACAGTGGCAGGTGCAGCCCCAGCCTCCTGACTTCAGGACAGAGCATGCTGGGAAGCTACAGGGCTAAGCAGGGAAATGTGAAGTTATGTTGTATTTGGTGCAGCTACGTTACCTAAGGATGGCCACACTCTGGGTCCCTTTCGTTAAGAGAGGGCTGATATGTAAGGATTGATGAACAACATCTGGCAGGAATGACCAGCTGCAGCAAGCAGAGCTGGCAGACAGCCTCAAATTACTGAGGTCAAGGTTCACTTAACATAATTAGGATATTATTCTTTAATAGCCAGTTCTATGAATTTTATTGTCCACAAAATCAGTTTAGTACTGAAAAAATGCTCAAGTTTCATAAACATACTGAAGATGACAACTAAAGGCTCTCAGAAAAAAAACAAAACAAAACACGAGAAACTTCTAACAGAACAGATATTCTTAAATAACAGATGTATAGATTTGTTGATGTTCCGGTTACACCAAGTTTCTTCTGAGTGTCAAACTATTACGTTAGTCAAAGACACTGAAGATATACACCAAAGATCAGTTGTTTGCCTCAGAATGGCAGGATTTCTCACCATTTCCTCCTCACAGGTGCATCAAAGTCTGAGAAACTGACTTACGAGATTTCAGCGCTTGATAACCTGCAAGTCTGCCATGTGGACCAGAGATATGGATGTAAAAAGAGAGCATGTCAAACACACTGAGGGAAAAATCCACAGAAAGGGTACAGTTCTCACAGAAAAATGAAACCACTGCCTAAACTGTTACTGAGAGTTAATACACTGTAAATAATGTGGAATTTTACCCAAACATGTGAGACATCACTACCCATAATGCTCACACCAGCTCCAGCCCTAGCAGGGACTTGGCCTCGGGGTGCCCCTGTCCCTGCAGCCAGAGCTGATCCCTCTCCCAGCTCTGCTCACTGCTTCTGGGCTGCTGGGGGAGACCCCTGTCCCACTACCAGCTCTCACAGAACCAGAACAGACCTAACCCTGAAGTCTTCTGTGTAGAAAGGAGAAATTTGAATCCCCTCTTTTTTCTTTAATAATCGAAAAATATCAATTTGACAGTTTCTTTTGTGTCTCAACCAGGTACAATATTTCATAGAAAAATAACCACTTCGGCTGAGAGGTTTTGCAAAAAAGCCATAATGACTTGGACCACCCAGACACAAACATAAAATCAAATGCTCAAGTTCCTAGATGTAATGCTCTCACCCCTTCCCCTTGCCAATCAGATCCCATGCTATTCAAAATGCTCAAAGATTTGACATGGATTTCAATTGCAGACAGACCAAATAATAACCAAAGGATCCACACACTTGCCTACCTACAAATGTGCTTCTGAGTTTTGTTGATTCCCTTCCATCATTTAAAGTTTCCTGTCTTATAAAATTCTAATATTTATAACACATAAAATTAGAAACATACTATACAGTCGGTTTCACAGTGTGTGTGTGTGGTGTGCAAAAGACAATCAGCATCACTCCCTTGCTGTTATTATTACAGACCTGTACTGGCCTCATTGTATTGAGGAAACTAGGATGTTATGTTTAGCAGGAAGTCCTGGCAGAAGGAGAAGGGTCAAACAAGCTCCACATGGCAGCTCCCCCGTCACTTGCCTCTCGCCACTCTGCCCCTCTGCAGTCACAGGCTCTTCCTTGTAAGGGTTCAACAGCAATCTGAGACAAAATCAACATTTGCCTGGAAGAAACCAGCCCAAGGGTAACCTCCAGCAACACCTGACAATAAGCTCCCTGCTTCCAGCTCCCTCACCCAACTCACTCTGAGAACAGAAATCATTTTCTGGGAAAAAACAGATATAGCACAGCTTGTTTCAACCATCCCTCGAGAACCTGCTGCCTTGGCAAGGAGCTGTTAGCAGGAGCAGTCCATCAGCCAGCTGCCTGATGTGAGCTTGCTCCAGCTGTCAGGATTTTTCAGGAGCCTGTTGCAGGGCTGGAGTGCTCTCATTGCAGGTGGCTGACAAGCAAAAGCCCAGAAGAGCTGCAGTCCTGTCTGAACTCGTGAGCTGCTGTGCACCGTGGTGCCTGCCAAGCTTTCCCCGCCCGTGCTCACACACACAGAAAGTACCTCACTGGAGTGGCAGGGACTCCTCACAGCTCTTTCCACAGTGGAAATGAGAGGTGACAAGGAAATGAATAAGATGGTTTAAAAAGAACTGTTTATAATACAAAACATGAGTTGCATGCATCAGCTCTGAAAAGGGCTTGGGAGAAGGAAAGGGAGTTTGTTCAACAAAACTGGTGCACAGGACTTGCCAGTTGAAATTTATTTAAATTACTCATCTTTGCAGCCATGAGGTCTTACTTATGTTCTCCCTTTGTGCACTTCTGTTGCTATTTGTCAGTCCCACGTACCATGGTGCCTTCCTACAACAAAGGCCAAGAACATTTTGGAGAGCGTGGCTTCCTGTGAACTGGACCCTGAGCACCATCAGGCTCTACACCACAAAATCCATTATTAATACTTTAGTTTATTCTCATGTGTCACATACTACAAGCTCGATTTTTTCTGTTCCCTGTCCCACCTTCTCATGGTCCTTGTGCAGTAAGAGAAGTTTGGTAATGGCAGAAGAGTAATGAGAGACCAGGACTGTGCTTTAGAGACAACATGCACCCACTGCAAATAAATCTAACCCTCATTCTCCTTGTGACGGGCTTACAAATAGGGAAATATTTTCTGAGATGGAGGACTTACTTTCAATTCCTTTGGACTGATCGGTTTTTGCAAACCAGTTTACTCTTCCAATAAGGAAATGAGTTATAAATCAATATTATCTTTCTGACGAGTTAGAAGTTGCCTTTTATTGTACACAAAATATTTATGGCTTTTAACACGTTATTGCTAAAATGCCTAGTGATTTTATAAATATTACACATATTAAAGATTTGCCTACAAACTGTCAGACAAAAACTTTGCAAAAGAATGGTTTTGGACAAGAATAAAACTTAAGAACTTAAAGGACTGCAGTGCATGTCTTGGGCTGTTACTGGTATCCAAGAGGCCTGAAATGCCTTGGAGACATCTGAAGGTACAGTTAAATATTCTTGGTTTTGACATTCAGCTGGAAAGAGGTACAGAATCTCCAGTCAGAAACATTTCTGCTAAGAACAGAGCTAAAACACAATTCAGGTGTTCAGTTTCCAAAAAGATGACAAGCTGTCAGTCAGTCAACTACAGCAAGCTTCCAGTGTGCTGGTGAAACCAAGAGGTATCAATGATACACCAACAGCACTGCTGGCGTTCCTACAAAAGCTGCCTTCCGTTATTACAGAACTACTCAGGATTTGATGTATTTGACTGGAAATTTCCTTAAACTCCAAGTCAGAGTAAGTTTCCAGTTATGGTTATCTCGTGTTTCTCCCAGACATGTACTTCCTATCTCATTATAATAAATGTTAAGTACCAATGAGAAACTCAAAACGTGGTTCCCAACACTCACCAAAATGGATGCACATGCAGAATAACTGAAGCAGAAAAGACAGCAATGGAAAAACAAGCCAGAAGAGGACGCAGGAATGCCCAGAACCACAACCAGGTCCAGGTCAACCCTCTTCAGATCCAAAGAGACACAAAAGCCACCTGTAGCCTTCCCGTAACTAAATACACACAGATGGTGTTATTTCTTATGATGCAGTGCACGTGCAGTGGCAATAACTGCAGCTGATACATAAATTAATGTTTTCAGTCAACGTTCTCTGCACAAACCATATTTCAAAGTGGATGCAGTCACAGGCCAAACAGCTGCCTTAATGTGGCAAAAAAGAAATCAGTGGTACAAAGCTGAAGCAAACTACCAGTTAGATGCCTTCACAAGAAACACCTTCAGCAAGTAATCCCTTTTTTTCTTACTACAGTAATAGGAAAGGTACCTGCTTTCAGCACAGGGCACTCACATCCACTCCTTTCCCCGAAAAGTATGGGAAAGACCTCTATATTATTTATCAGGTTGGTTTTCTTATTTATACATTTCACTGTGACTGTAACTCAGTGCCAGGCATACTGTTTCTGATATCTGTCCCTGGGCAGTATAGAGCAGGGAATGTCTGCAAGCCAACACGATTTTAATCTTCAGGAATAGCTGTATAGTGGCATGTTAATCTTGGCCTCATTTACTAACCAGTTACACAGTATAATGAGAAAGCCACACTGGATGGACTGAAGACAGGCATACTCGAATCAAGTGATTATATTTGAGTGCATTTCCCTGAAGCTGACAACTCCAAAGAAAACTTGAACAGGCATAGGCTCATAATTTAACTGAGGCAGCAGCTGGAAGCAGCATCCTGCCCAGTCTGGCCAGTCAACATCAGGAAGCCGGACAAAAGATCTCCGAGGGACACCAGGATGGACCACAGACCTCACCAGGTTGGACCACAGACCTTACCAGGTTAAAACTCTCATGATAGAGCCTAAAAGGAGACAGACTTTGCTGAGTGACTCACGTTGCCAGCCCACACTGGTTAAGTGTAAGCTTAGGGTAAACCATGCAGCACGACAAGGCATGGCTGCAGAAGCCTGAACACATGAATACTTTCAAACTGCAATGCTATTCTTAGTGAATGGATGTGCAACACATCTAAATCCAGTACCCTAAATAACAATGGCATTTCCTCAAAAGAACAAGAGGGAGAGAAGTAGGGAAGAAAAAAAATCAGATGTCTTCAATCATGGTGCTCAAATTATAAGAAAATCTGGCTGTTGAGAGTTGTGACAAATTTTAAATTTTACACAACAGGAAAGAAAGGGTTTCCTTCTACATCAACACCACAGTAATTTCAGAATCTTCAAAACAAGACTAACTTACGAAAATTCGAAATCATCCAAATCGCACATGTGCAGTTCTCTCCCACATGCATATTTTCATGCACTGCAAACATCTGAAGCAAGTGGTAGCACTAACATAAAATTTAATATTATATATCTTACTGCAAAGCTGCAGAAGTTTCTTCTGTGTCTCCCTGAAGGAACAGCTGCACGTCAGAAATCAAAGACTATACAAATCAAAGATGTACACACACATATGGAGGTATTTATTCACCAAACAAGTGAATGCAATCAAGCATCTTTATGATACACATCCTGCATGTTTCAGCTGTGGGTCTTCTTTTCTCTCCTCGAAAACAGCTCATAATAACCTACTAGTGTCCCACAAGAACAACCCAAAATATGCATGATTTCAAGCATTCTCCTTTCTTTTTCGGGTCTATGCATCAGACAGCAAAACTTAATCTCTCAGAGCAGCCCACCTGAACCCCACTGATGTAATCTGTCCTCAGCTGAAGACATATTTTCACTGAGCAAGCAAAAGGCATGAAGTTATACAAATTCTATCTGCTCAAATGGTAAAAACCTTTGCCAAAAACGTCCAGCCACCCCCAGCTTGAGCTGCACAGGCTGGCAGAAGCTCAGCACTCTGACATGGCTGGAGGTGTTTCCCTCTCCCAGCCTGTAATTTGCCCTGCACGCTGCCAGGAGAGGAGAGCAGTTCTTCCAAATACAGAGCCAACGTTCGACAGCCAAAACCAGGGCAGTGAAGATGTGCAGAAGGCCAGCTGGAAGAGACAGCACCATCCAGAGCAGCAAAATGAGACCCACCCTCAGTGCTTAGTTCACATCAAATAGTCCATGAGGGCACAGGAGAACATCCTAGAAAAACTTATGTGAGTTATATCCTGATGTGGCCTCGCTAGCAGGCTTCCCTCTCCCCAGAGAAATGTGATCCCATGGGAAATCATCACATTACTCACACCCACGGAGCCAGGGCAAGGCAGGACAGCTGGGCAGCCCACCTCAAAATCCAGGGGTTAAAATACACAAGCAGAAGAGTAGCAAAAAGTTGAAAACTGCTGCCTGGGTGAGAGAAGGGGGATGCTTCTAGCAATGCAAAACAGGTTTGGGAGAAAGCTATTATGGAAATCTACTCCACACTGCAGACATGGCCAGGAGTCCTGGCCAGGGTCCAGACCTGGGCCCTGCTGTGTCAGGAGGCAAGGGTCTTGCCCAAAGTCTTGTAGGCCACGAATAAGCAGCAGGGATGGGTAGGAGGAAGCCCAGGACCACCACAAGGAGAACACAGAGTCCAACAGGACACAGCTGCCTCATATTCCCTGGAGGGAATGCACAACTCCCCAAAGCAACCAAATTAAGAGATAATGCTGAAAAGGATGAAAGGATGAAAGAAGGCAAAGTCGCTGCTTTTGCAAGGTCTGCTAAGTGCTAGAGGAAAAGCACAAAAACAGCACTAAAAATAAAATCAAGAGTTGATGATAAGGCTGGCCAGCCAGGCCTTTCACTTCTGTTTATGAAACAAGCAAAAACCCACCAGCAATGCTTTCTCCCCAAATAAGCCTTTCAGCAGAAAAGTCTCATTTTAACAGCAGTCCAGCACCAGGGTATTTGGACAGACTCACTTTGGCAAGCTGGTAGTGAGCTCTTAACCTGCTCCCATGCTAAATGCATTCTCCCTCCACCTTCAGAGAAATGAAGGAGTGCAATTTAGACATTTCTCTCAGGGAAAATACGTGCAGCTGCCAAGAAACACTATTTAGAGGTAATGGTGGGTTGGGGAAGGATTTCTTATCATCCTGATGCTGCATTTGACAGAGCTTTACTCTCTATGTAACTACACCTTCCACATTTCTGTGTGTTATCTACATGCCAAAGACAGCATTTATTTCCTCAGGCACAATAAAGTCTCATCAAGATTGTTCAGGCAAATCTAAGGTAAATACTGGCAAAGCTGAGCTTGCAATATGTATTAACTTGGAGAAGCATAATTTTTTTCTATGGGTCTCTCAAATACAAAAATTCTTTCTCTCTTCATGTGAAGATATGCCAAACGACAAGTCAAAGTGGTTTCAAACTCTGGCAGAGATCTGAAGTGGCTATTTCAAGTTACAGGAAAGATCAAAATAGTTAAATTTAAAACCTATAATTTGGAGCCGTTTTCAAGGTACTGCAGCACAAATTTTCAGTTTGAACAAACTTAACAGTGCCCTTTAAATACAATCGTTAGAAACAGTGGGAGAGAAGTGCCAGCCAGCCAGCCATGTCCTGTATGCTGAGATGTTAATTTACTGCATTAAAAAATTTTAAGTGAATGCCTCGTGAAATGGGTAATTTTTAACATATAACATAACTTGAAACAGCAAATTAAAAAGAAAAACCAAAAAACAAAACAACTAAAACACAGCCATTGGAAGCTGAAAAAGACTTAGTCAAGTATTTAGAGGAATATGTAACTTGATATCCCAGTTAGGGAGAAAACACTTATACTTTCAGAAGCTTCACCTAAGTACTAAGAAAGATTGACAATCAGTCTGTATTACAAAGCACTACATATTAGAATTTCATGAAGTATTAGATTATTGATATGCTTTTTGGACAAAAAATTAGTAGCGTGATGTGGGTGCGGGTAGGGAGGAATGGGAGTGGTTTTTGCCTCTTCAGTGCTTTCCACTCCACTCAGTCACAATGGTGGACTGGGGACTTGTGCCTGTACCTGTCATTGATAGCTCTTTTGTACCTCCTATACCACCTGCAATGCTTGCTCAAACTCACCTACCCAAGCCATTAGGTGCAGTTAGTCTGCACTTTCTGGTGAGGTGTATTTCACTGTGAGAGAAAGGATAGTATAACAACTCATCAAAAATTTCCTTAATTTCACTCTCTCTGTATGTGATCTCACCCTGGAGATTTCAGTTGCACCGAAGCCCTCGGGTGCTGCTGAAGACTGAGCAGGCTGAGCACGGAGGGCGCAATGACCTGATTATTTAAGGACCACTCAGACAGAAATGTAATGCTTTGATAATGCTTAGAAAGCCTCAAGGAGTTTTCAGCAGGGAATTACTACAGCTCATAAAAATGGTCCACTTCACACAGGAATATATGAAAGCAGTGTCAGCAGATGAGTTAACATTATTGATTTAAACATGAAGTATCTGTTATGCCTGAGGTCACCTGAGAATGTAATTTCTATTAGGCTTCTCTCCTGCTGGAAGTCTTTATTCATATGCAACTATCCAGACAACTGGAGCTTGTTTAGACAGAGCCAGCCCACCCAAAGCACAACTGTGGATAAAGCTGTGCCTTAGAACATACTTATCTGCTTGTATTCAGAACATCACAGAATCATAGAGTGGCTTGGACTGGAGGGGACTTTGAAGCTCATCTAGTTGCAACTGCCCTGCTGTGGACAGGGACACCTTTCATTGGAGTATTCATGTGCTGATTTTTGTGCTGTATTTGGCCAGCACAAAACACACCCAGGTTTGTGCCCGCCACAAGACACGAGTGATGCCCGCAACTCCTGTGGATTCTGTACATACAAATTGTCACCCAGGACTGACAGGCAGCCAGCAAGCTGTGTTTAAAAGAAAAACACAACAAAAGAAGTCTCAGCTGACACAACAGGCCCCACCCTTGGCACTGCAGAGCACCAGCTGCTCAGGGCCCTGGAGATTGTTTCTTGACCATTTTGCAGCTTGGTCTGATGGAGAGGAGCTATGAGTAGAAATCAAATTTTT
Organism: Acanthiza pusilla; assembly: GCA_036630365.1. Lineage (NCBI taxonomy): Eukaryota > Metazoa > Chordata > Aves > Passeriformes > Acanthizidae > Acanthiza > Acanthiza pusilla. Next base: position 27,216,910 of record JAXCHO010000098.1, read on the forward strand.
ATGATGCCAGATTTTTTAAAAGCCTGCCATTTGACTTTAAGCAATCTTAAATAGTTTCTTCCTTCAGTTCTGTCCTCGTATTCTTTCTTTATTTATAGTATAAATTCTATTGGGCAAGGACTGCCTCTCTCTGAACAGCTGAAGCACTCAGAAGTCTCACCCACAGATGCACCCCTTGATCTGGAACACAGCTTTGAGAAGAGCTACCCTTTCCACAACCACCTGACTTCCATCTACTCATCTAATCCAGATATATATACATAGGTTATAAGCATACTATATGTATAGTTTTCTTTGTACTAAATCTCACACTGCTTTTGAAAATAGTTCCATAATACTACTTTAAGTATGGTCTTTAAGTGATTTTAATGGCATCTCTCTCAAGGTTCATGGCCCCTTCATACCGATACTCTGTTCCAATGCACAGTTCCCATTCATTCTATCCTAGATTAGCTTTCCTTTTCACCTACCAGAAGTGTAAGACACAAGTACCACAGCCTTACATTATACAGTGCCATTTGATTTCATTTTCACAGAACCCAAGTACTGACAAGTGATCTCCATATGTATATATGTACATATGGACAGCTGCACCTTCCCCAACACCACAGAAAAAGTCCCTGAAGAGCTCAAAGATCACATCTCCCTCTTCAGTCCTTAGGCAAAAGGTTTTATGCTTGCTTTAACTTTCAAAAGGTGCATCTCTAAACTGTTCTTAAAGAGAAAACAGTTTTCTCTGAGTAGTGCCACCAGAGAGATTTTGTCAGTGCCTCATTAGCTTTGAATGTACCAACGTGAGAACACCACGGCATCCTTTCAAAATTTGAAGACACAGTTACAGTTAAAGCAGCTGCTGCTTCAAAGGCTTTTAAGTATTTTAAGAATTTTAATTATTTGGATATTTTTCAGTTTCCTTTCTTATGCCAAGCAGGTAGTTAATACAATTACATTTTCACAGGTGGAATACAGGCTTAATTTCTATTTGCCTGCCATCAAAAAACTGACAGCAGAACTCTTAGGGTATGGAAGTTGCTTCTATTTAGTGTGGTGTTCAACATAGTCTTTGGGTTGTGGAGCACGGATGTCCTACACCAAAAACTTCCGTGTTACCACATTATGAATTCAAGAGCTGATTATACTATTTCTGATGTTTAAAGAACAATCTACTATTGAATACAAGCATTTTGCATGAATCCAAAACAGATTGTTTGGCTTCCTCTACAAAGTACTCCAGTGTCAACATCTTGGTAACTGTTCAATAAGCTTGTGCCTGCATAATCAAGAGGGCCCCAAACACACGTGCTGCAGAGATTAATTTTTTTTAAAGTCTATTTTAGTTTACTTATTGGCATTCTGTACCTAATGTGCAGCTACATACCAACACAGTATCATTAGAGAAAATATCTATTTACAGTTTCACTAGATTTCATACTGGGAATAATGATCTGAAAGAATATCACATTTCTCTACTAAAAACAAAGAGAAGTAACATTAAACATTAACTTTATATTAGGGTTTACAATTACAGCTGCTGATGATTTAAGCTCTTTGGAGCCTTTGACTCTATAAGGGGGAAATTGGACTTTCAAATGAGTGAAAAATGAAACAAGCAGGCTTTTGTGCAGCCAACTTGAAGATTACATGCAAAAATTAGACTTTTGAGATTAGAGAGGTTCCATTTGGCCTTTTAGGAAAACAGAGGATAGGATATTAGCATCCTCTGTAAACTACTTGAAGACTAACATTCACATGAACCACAAAGTAAAGCATTCACTCATCTTCCTAGGAAAATAATGAGACTTTGGCAGTACAATAACTCTCAGAGAAATTCCAGGACAGAAACTTCTGTTGTCTTTGTTGATTTAGCAACTGATGTATCCAATACCTTAGTGTTTGGTAAAGAAAGACCATAAACGTGTGTTCCAACATCTTTCGTGCTGGAAAGAAGCCACTTGGAGCCTGCCAATGAAAATAAGGAAAGCTAAACTTCAACTCACAAATACCACCATTATGCCATTTTACACCTCTCCATGGGCAGAACTATGTTTTAAGTAGGGACAGCTCCAGGAGACAAAAGATGGGTATTGCCAACACGCAGCTGGAGTTGTATTAGACACCTTGCTCACCTGTTCACTGCCGCCCTTCCCTTTTAACCCACCAATTTAAAACCATACCCACTTATTTGGAAGGCTCTGTTCCGACCACAAACTCTCTCTGACTACACCTGTTAAACCACCACCAGAGCATGCCAGTTTACACTGGCTTTGCGTGCAGGGTCTGCCAAATCAGAAGCCTTTTATCTGACAAGACACAGCTTCTTTAGAACAGACAGACCTACATACCCCTTTTTCCTTTTGCATGGAAATGGAACCTAAACTTGAGCTCATTTCAAATTTAGCTAAAGGAAGTGCAAACAATTAGAAGTGAAATACCATCAGCATACATTTTTAAAACTTACTAGATGCCTAAAAACCCAGTTAGGTTCACCCATTCGTTTTTCACACTGAAAACTGAGGTTAGCGTGCTGCATGCACAGTCTCACCCCGGCACCAAACACTGCGGAAAGGCTCCGAAGTGCCACGGTCCCAGAGGCAGGGCTGGACTGTGGGACTCACACTTTACACGTAAGGACAACACAGAGCCTCTCTCCTTGAGCAGCTTTGAGCGGGTGTCACCCCCTCCCAGCCCTCTCCCCGAGTGCCAAGGTGGCGCACGGAGGTGCCGATGTGACACCCGGTGTGACAACGCGCCGGGCTGCCACCAAGCCGCACTCGCCGTGTTTAAACCCGGCACGGCTGGAAGCTTTCATCGCACCCACTCCATTAATAACCCGGCACTCCACACCGAGGATGCGGCTTCATCCGCGCTGACGGTCGCCCCGGGACGAGCCGCGGGCTGGAGCAGCCCCGCAGCGGGACACAAAGCGGGACACAAAGCGCCGCGGGCGGGGAGCAGCGGCGGGACAGGCCCCCGGCCCCTCGGGCTGCCGCGGCTACCGCGGCGCTCCGCCGCCCCCGGCCCGGCCCCGCTCCCCGGCCCGGCTCTGCCCCGGCCCCGCCGCCCCTTCCTCCCCTCCCCTGCCCTGCCCTACCCTCGTACTCCAGGCTGGCCCGGGCGCCCAGGGCGAGCAGCGCGGCGAGGCGCAGCCAGCAGCTCCCCATGCTCCGCACGGCGCCTCTGCCCGGCCCGGGGCTGCGGCCAAGGGGCAGGAGCAGGAGGAGGAGAGGAGGAGTGCGACGGGGACATTCTCCGAGCGGCTCCCGCCGGAGTCTCCTCCTCCCGCTGCCCCGGCCCCGCCTCGCCGCCCGGGAAGGCGCTCGGGCGCTTGGGACCCTCCGGGGCTGAGGTGTGCCCTGTGCCGGGAGTGTCCCTCAGGGGCTCCTGCCGCCCGGTGCTGCCCTGGCCCGGAGAGAGGTCACAGAATCGCAGAATCAGAATGATGTGTTTTGGAAGGGACCATAACAATCATCCAGTCCTAACTCCCCTCTCTTGGGCAGGTGTGGGAGGTCCATCCCTGGTCGCAGCTGCCTCTCGCTCCAGCTCCACCTCCTCTGAAGGAGGCTCCCTGTTAGGGGAGGACTCGGGGGTCTCAGATCCATCCCTGCTCTGGAAGAGAGGAGTGCCCAGGGCCTTGGACCAACCCCCTCGTCTCGAAGGTTCTGTTATGTTTGAAGTTTCGTTGGTTGTAAGTTATTGTACCCCTCCCTCGTATGTCTTTATTGGACCCCTGACCCTTGTACCCTCCCCTTGTCCCTTTCCTTTTTGGCTGTTTCCCTCCCTTAAAACCGGCTGCCCGGGGACAGTTCCTCGGTGCTTTCCTATGCTACTCTCCTTCCCGGACTGCCTCGCCCGACCCCCAATAAAGGAGATCCCGGGGGAGATCCCTTCCCAGAGCCTCTGTCTCTGTCGCCTTTGTTCCAGCGGTGCCTCGTTGGTTCCTCGCCGAGGGCAGCGCTGCCTCTGCTCGAAACAGCCGCGCCGAGCTCTGCCGAGCATTCAGGGGCTAGTGCTTCGGACGAGGGCAGCCAGGATTGCCAGGCGACTGCTACAGGCAGGGACACCTTCAAAGGTTGCTCTGAGCCCCGTCCAACCTGGCTTTGAACACTTTCAGGGACGGGGCATCCACAACAATCTGCTCCAGTGCCTCACCACCTTCACAGTAAAGAATTTCTTCTAAATTCCTAATCTAAACCTACTCTCTCTCAGTTTGAACCCACTCCCCCTTGTCCTGTCACTACATGTTCTTGTAAGCAGTCCCGGCCCATGTTGCTTGTAAGCTCCTGTCAGGTACTAGAAGGCTGCAGTAAGGCCACCCCGAAGCCTTCTCTTCAGCCTCCCCAGCCCCAATTCCCTCAGCCTTTCCTCGTAAGAGAGGTGCTCCATCCTTCTGGTTAACGTGATGGCCTTCTCTGGACTTGCTCCACAGGTCAATGTCCTCCCTGTGCCGGCACCCAGAGCTGCATGCATTATTCAAGGTGGGGTCTGACCAGAGCAGAACAGAGGGGAGAATCCCCTCCCTGGGGCTGTGCCCATGCTGCTGTCGATGCAGCCCAGCTGAGGGTCCCTGCTCGGTGCCATGAGCCCTGACCTGCCGCCAGGGCCCACCTCAGCCAGGGCACCGAGCTGGCAGGGATAGTGTGTCTGTCTGGCACTGGTGTCTTCCCATCTGTCCCTCCAAGGCAGGGAGGGAGGTGGGGACGCTCCTGGTGAATGAGGGCTGGATGGGGAGAATGACCCCCCCCCAGTCACTTCTCTGGCACAGTGGGACCTCTCTGGGGCAGCATCCCACTGCCGGCCCACATCCCATCCCATGCCATCCTATCCCATCCTACCCCATCCTATCCTATGCCATGCCATGCCATGCCATCCCAGGTGGCAGAGCCTGCCGATGCAGGCCTGGAGTTTTGCAGGCAGCAGTGCAAGGAAACAGACTGCACTTCTCAAGATGAACTCCTTCAGTTGCTCAGCAGTTTGCAGATGGCCAGCCTTAAATGTTTTTTAAAAAATCCTTAAGTCATGAGAGTAAGAAAAAAAAGTTCAGAGTCATCACATTTCTCATGAACTTTTTGAGCTGCCAGGGTGTTGCGGAGTTACATTTTCAGGCTCTGTTCCATAACCACAAAGACTAGCGGCTTTTTTTCTGCCTTTCAGATGAAAGCAAGTTCCCCAGTCACTCCAAACCTACAGAAGTGGAGACTTCAGTCAGAGCATCATATGTTCCAACACTTCTAAGTTTGACATCTGTCAGCCCTGCAGCTTGACCACAGATAGATTTGGGGTTTGTTTCTTTATGCACTTCCTACCATGAGTATTTAATGTGCACTCTAAACTGGTGAAGGTGTGACAAAAGCCCTGGCCCCAGCCAGAGTTTCTGTGCTGGGATAGCGTGGGGAAGCAAGCCCAGGGGGTTCCGGGGGTCTCTCCCACATTCTGCACTTTTTCCTGGGCAAATTGGGAAATACGATCTAGTCAGGAAACGAATACTTCTTTAAAAAACAGGGATACCGAATTGCCAGGGGAGGAGAGTCATCTCAAGGGGAATGAAAACTGAAGAGGTGGCAATTTTAGCACACTTTGAGGCTGGTTACACCAAAGTGGCCTAAGAAAAATGCAGTCTTGCTGACAATTGGAATAAAAATCTGTGGGTGCTGTGTGTGGGAGCTTTCTCCAAAGCTTTTTCTTCTAATCTGAGTTTTCCTTTGGGTCAGGAGTGCCCCTGGATGCCTCCCCACTCAGATCCACTACATTTGGTGTCTGAGACTGAAATGTGCAGAGGAGTGAGTGCACCTCCTGCACCCCCGGGGCCAGGCTAGAGCCCCTCTTGAGTGAAATACCTGATGGGTTTGGGTGGGCACTGGGGCCTCAGCACAAACTGTTCTTCAAGTTGCTTTCCCCAGTGTGGGGGAGTATGCTGGAGTTCAGTAGTCTGTTTTGACCACCTTGTTTGCTAAAAAAGGAAAAAAAATAGAAACAATGTCAGTATCAGAGCAATTGCAGTTTAACAGCCTAAGAAATGCTTTGATTTCTACATGTGAAGAGATTAAAATACTAACGTTACTCTGTTTAAAGTAGAATATCAGGAAAAAGAGCACTTTAATCTGTTATGATTGGCATAGAGAAGATAAAGTAAAAGGTTAGAAATCTGTAATAAATAGTGATCATTTCTGTAGTTTATCTGTGCTGCAAGGCTTCGGCAAGAGCTCCGCATTCCAATGTGCTGGAACAATAAAGGTACTTGAAGCAGATCTTAAGGGGTCAGGTATCTCTTGCTTCCCTTTTGTGTATTGTCCTTGTAGCTGCCCATTTCCAAAACACTGGCCTTCATTTAGGTTTCTCTAGGAGTGTGAGGTCTGTACTGTGTGAGAGCATTGTACAAAAGCCGCTGCCAGCAGAAGTGTGAGTGCAGCTGCAGCTTCTCCATCGCCTCTCCCATCACCACCCTGCCCATAGATCACAGCCTCTCTCCTGCGCTGTTGCAGAGATGTGGCAGAGGCCCCCAAGTAAATCAGGCAGACAGCAGCGACAAGACGGCAAGAGAGAGATTTATTTACAATTCTTCTTATATATGCATTAATAGTCTAACAATTTATTGGTCGACAGTTATCCGCCCCCCAAAGGGATTGGTCGAAGCCTTACAGCACCCAGTACCAAAACAAAAGATTAGAAAGAGCAAAGAATTCAACTTATCTCTATTCCCCATGAGAAAGAGGAGAAAACCTTTTAGAATAGTGCATCTACACTGGGCAGCCTATTTGAGCCATTTCAAGCTGCATTGCCACAGTGCAGAAATTTGGTGACTGTGATGACAAATGCTCCTTGCCTGGTTGCCTCCTCAGCTTGAGAGGTGAAGGCATCAGGAGTAGGTGCCATGGGGTCACTGCAGCTGTGGTGTCCGAGTTAGAACAGGTGAGAATCCCATTTAATTCCCTGGAATCAGTGAGATTTCACACTGCTCTCCTGCTGCTCCTGATGGTGCACGTGCAGTTCCGTCTGTTCAAACAACATAACCGCAGGTGTCCGCAGAATGTTTATTTGCTGTGTCTTGGCTGTCCACTCGTGGGGTTCTTGCTGTGGGCGCTGTGAGCAAGCCTGCCTACGGTGCTGCTTTTCCTGACATCCAACTCCTGGAGTGTCCTACCTGCCCTGAGAAAGAAAAGAGAGTTAGGAGCTAACACAGTCTGCAACTTACAGCTCAAATTTAGGTGCAAATGCGAGCACGAGCAGCAGTGGGAATGCCTCCTTCGTGGACTGTTTGAAATGAGCCTTGGAAAAATGCCTCAACTGAGGTGTGCATTCATCTGGATTCCAGTTTGCTCTGGAGTTTCTCTGTGCAGTGTAACGCTCATTCTGTGTCTTTGTTAGAATGACAGCAACGCGAAATCACTCAAGAGACTGGGGCTTGAAAGGCAAATTTAAGGCAACTTTAAAAAAAATTGAATTCCTAATACAAATTAGATTTTGTAGTTTTCTTAAGGGACCTTTTAATAGGAGAAAGTATGTGGAGCTATGAATGAATTAACCAAATGTCACATATATTGAATTTGAAAGCACAGTCCTTTTTTTTCCTCCCAGCTCAGCTTTCAATTTTCATAGAAAAAATTCCAAATATTTATGTTTGTGGTTATTTGGAGCTCCTGGCAGTACACAAGAATTAATCAATCTGCTTTTCATGGAAAATTCAGGTTTTGACTGTTCAGAGGTAAAAGAAAATTTTCAAGACTGAAATCAAGGACCAGTAGAGGACTGAAAAGTGTGGAAATGTCTTGGTTGAATAAAAAAATAAGACCCAAAGCAAAGTTAAGTGCTCTTTGAGACTTTAAAAAAATCTTGTTAAGTCAAAGTGTTAATATAAGGACATAATTTTTCTTTCCTGCCTTTTTTAATAGCAGTTCACAAGTATAATTTTATTACTCTGTACCAGAATAGCTGTAACAACTGCAGTTACAGTGATAATAAAAATACAGTTTTTAATGCAGAAATTAATTAAAATCAAATTTTAATAATGTTTAACAATCTAATAATTTTTCCCCAAATAGTAGAAGAATGATAAGGAAATAAATACCCAAACAATCCAGCTGTGTGTAATGAAGTTTTGGAATCCCCGACTAAGGTCTAATTAGTCATGAGGATGACAAATTGGGGCCAAATCCATACCACACAATTTTAGCCCAGTGAATTGCCTGACTGAATGCAAATGCTCTGATACTTAGAATTACTCTTGTAAATATCTGCAGAAATAGAGACAATCTTAAAATAAAATAATAATAATAATAATAATAATGCATTTCTTCTGTACAATTTCCTAGAATTCTTGGAGCTTATTATTACTTTCTCATGATGTTTAGTGGAAGCAACACTTAGAAATACTCATTTGTCACTCAGCATTTGCTGTTACTAGACCCTCTTTCCAGCTGCTGGTCACTGCCAGCTCCTATGGCCAAATTTTTCCCTGTGAATGTCAGCCTCTTGCATATGAGCTTTGCTAGGACAGTGGTCCCTTTAGGATCCCCCTCACGGCCATTCTGGGTACTTGCTGGGGGCTAAGGGTGTGCTCCAGGGTTGGGACATTCCAGAAGATCTGACAAAGAGTCTGGGAGAGGGAGGCTGAAATGGAAGCAAAGATTGGGATTGACCTGTGGATGTAACAGGCAAGGCAGAACAGATCTTCTGTAGGTGCTGCTGTGGTGAAGGTGTCAAGAGTGAAAAAAAGGCAAAAAATACTGGAAGACATGGGCAGAAGAAGGTGGGTGGATGTGTGTCATGTAGGGCGCTGTCTGGGAAATGATGGACAAAATTCCTCCCTCTTACCCTGCTGCTGCTGTCAACATGTGGCTGTGGAACCCCAGTGCTGGCCCAGGAAAGGCCAGTGCTAGTCCAAGATCATCCCTTCACACAGAGTTGATACTTCACTCAGTGCAGTTTGCAAAAGGCATCTCCCCTGCACATAGTGTGCCTGTCAAAGGTACCTTGCTCATTTTGCATTTTTAAGTGATATATTCTTGTTTCTAAAAGAAAGACAGGAAAGAAACACTATAGGCCATCCTACAAGAAGACAGCATTGGCTAAAAATGTCAGGAAGATGTACACAAATGGAAATTCTTGCTCTGGAATCCCAAGTAACAGATGATGATCATACGATTTCTATGGTGAAGTGATATACTTAAGTTATATCCTAGTAATTTTCTTTCTGAGGTCACACCTAAACCTTAATGGCACATTCCTTGTCAAAAATACAAAAAAAGATACTGCTTTCATAGTAGAAATAGCGTATTTTAGGGACATCAAGTGTTCTTCAGGGCAGCATTCTGGCTGTGTGCCCCAGCCCTGAGCACTTACCTGCTCCCTGCACCAGTGACCTGAAGAAATCTCCTTGGGTGTTCCCAATCAATGGTGGCCTCATGCTCTTCCTCCCAGCAATGGCACAAAGGAGACAGTGAGAGTAACTTCCCCTCAATTTCTCCACTGCCAAAAGCCTTGCTATGGAAAATTCCAACACAAAGTCTGGGTCAGGTGCACAGAGAGCACATACATGATGTACATATGTAGCCAGTCTTGGAGAACACCAGTTGCCTTTTCCCATTCCATCTGGCAGGGGTTGTGTGTCTTAGGCAGCCAGGAAAACAGAAAATTTTGGGGGGAAGACAATATTGCATTCCCAGTTAGACACTGACTGATGCATCTGACTCTGCTAAAACAGCAAATACGTGGTTTCATGTTTAATAGATACACTGAAGAACAAAATCTCTGTATTTTTTCTTTTTTAAAGCTGTTAACATCCCTTAAAATTCTAACTGTTAATATCGCTTCAGTTTTTGATGAGTGTGATTGGAAACTGCTGTGTCTAAACTGTTTTGACATTAAATGAGAATGGTCTCGAAAATAAAAGTCTTTGTGTACAAATAAAAGAACTACAGTTTAGCCAGATATAGATTTTGCAATGCTTTTGCTGAGTCATTACAATCTGGTCCTGAAAAAGAAAGTAATAATTACATAGCATGAATAAAATTCCAAAACAGTATTGAAAGGCAAAAAGGTGTGAACTTTGAGAGCTCATCAGTATGAGATACTGAGCAAAACGGACCCACTACCAAAGCACAAATATCTCCAATTCTCACCACTGATGATGGTCTCATTACACTTAATCAAAACACTATTTAGGTCCTTAAAGCAATTTAGACATAACAGGTGTGAAAATGTTGTAAACTCCTCTAAGTAGTGAGTAGTATAAATAATACAGCTCCTAAAAGCACTCTGAGGCAACTTGGACATAGTATATTTATGTTTATATTTGTATTTGTATTTGTATTTATATTTATATTTATATTTATATTTATATTTATATTTATATTTATATTTATATTTATATTTATATTTATATTTATATTTAGAAAAGTTAAAGTAGTTTGAGTAAATGAGTACATTTTAAGTGCACTTATACTTAGTCTTTCAATAGTCATGCAAGATTAGCTTCTGCATTCTTGATTATCAGGACTTACAGTGTTTTGCCATCATGATACAAATTCAGTTTACTTCAACTATCCTAATGACAGCAGCGTGACTTAAAATATTCCTCAGGGACAAAGACTGGCTCTATTTTGCATATTATACAAGTATTTCTTGGAAGAAAAAGGAAAAATTTCCACAAAGTGAATTATGATTATGATTATTAACTTTGGGCATATAAAATACTGTCGAAACAGCACATTCTCTCTTTTTTTGTTTCAATCACCACAAACTTGCATTGGACAGACAGCTGCATAAATGAATCCTGTGCTTGTGGAAATCAGTAAATTTGTATATGTAAATCTATGGATTAAATGGAAATTTCAGGAGGTCAGGCACACGTTTGATCATCCATATGCATACACACATACACCATATATCTACATACACATGTATCTTTGTCTATAAATACACACATATATGTCTCAGTGCACATACATGTGTATCTGTGTATGCAGGATGCACTAATAGCAATTCAGTTTAGATCAGACAGGTATATCTAGACATTTATGTATCAGAATTTGACATTGTCCATCTGTGTATACACTGAGAAATAAGTAATTGTGTTTTTAAATTTTTATATTTTTAGATATACACATACCCTAAAACTTCTAAAATACACAATATAAATATGCCAAGATACCAGAGTACTTTAATGCCAAAAGCATTATGCCATAAAACGTAAAGTTTTCTAAGAATTTTGAAACAGAAAATTTGATACAGAATGTGTATCTTTAACTTCAGGGGCCATGAGGAGGAGAATTTCTGGCTCACGGGGCTGGTTACACCTTCAAAGAGCACAAACTCCACCTAGTGATAGGTTCAGTGGTGAAATTTTAGGAAACCAACAATTCTAAAGCACAATCTCAGTTGTATGGAAGGACTTTAAAAATGAGAAATAAAGACTTAAGTTGATACACTTAATCTCTGGGAAAGTAAGAAAAAAACCAGAGAAAGATGCACTATAAATGTTTCTAGAGCTTTTTGCTACTCATCAGTTTATGAAAATATTTCAGTAATAAAAACATCTTTGCAGTTTTACTGTAAGAATTGTGAACTTGTTAAAAAACTATAAATTAATACACATGCACATGTAAGTAGTTTTATTTGTTTAATCTTTTTTATTAAAAATGAAGACATATAAAAAAGACATTGAAATTGATTCATTTCTTCCTGTTTCTTGTTGAGCAAAGTGTATGGACAAGATAAATATACAAGTCCTTGAAACTGCTCAGACATACAGCATTTTAAAGTCCATTGCATAAACTTCTGTAGCATTAGATTTGAGGGTAATTCCCATTTTAAAGTAATAATTCTCACTAAATTAGTTCTCCTTTAAAAAAAGAAATTGTCCTTACAGTAACAATTTCTGTGACTGATCCCCCCTCAAAAAATAATTAAAGCTATTTAAATTAATGAGGACATCATTTACTTTATTCCTCCTTTTCCCCTTGACTCTTCTCAACAGCATCCAAGTAGAACAAAAACCACATGTGCATTCAGAAAAATAAGAAAATACATAAATATAATGGAGTAAAAAACACCTCATGTAAGGTTCACTGCAGAACCCAGGAGTAACCCAAAGAAAAATAAAAGAAACAAAGGGATCCTAATTAACCCTGGCAAAGGATGACCCAAACATCCAGGTTTTTAGTGGTGATTATTGTAGCACAGAGGATGCCCCATGAAAGAATCTGGGCCATACTTAAAAGGACAAAGCACTCAGGTGAACCAACTGCTAGGACAAAATCAACTCTGGACACTTCTGTCCATATTATATAAAATTTAAGCAACTCTGAAACTGGGAAAAGATGAAGGAAGAACTGGAAAGCAACCAGCCCAGCTGGGCCAACTTTTACCAGTTCACTGGGCGGTCAGGGATGGCTTTGGGGTCACTGACCACCAGGGACCACCAAGAGACCTCCCAGACAGAAGAACACATGTAAAGGGAAAGGGAAATATGTTAATGATTTCAGGGGAATTATTTATCATATGCATGTTTATTCTGGGAGAAAACAATGACTATGTATGCAAAAATGATATATAAACAGGAGCATCTTTGCACTCAGCCTGCATGATATTTTGGAGGAGAAATGCCCTCATGGATCTGGCTGAATAAAGAACTCCTGCTTCTTAATTCTGCATTGGTGTTAAGCAGGTTTTATTCGTATCAATTTTTGGCTCCTCCTGCTAAGTCTCCATCTGAAGAAAAGCCAGGCTGCCTGAGAGAAACATGAATAGAAACACGAATGTTTACCCCATAATGATCAGTTTGTCATACTACTATATGCCACAGTAACTCTGGTTACATTATTTTCCTGTAAGAAAAGCTTCACTCATGAAGGTGTGGATGTTCACAGAATACAGGATTAGAATCCAAGTGAAACAAGAGAGGGTATCCAGTTTTCACTGGGCCTGATTCAGTGAGGAGAGGCCCATCAGCTTATGCCAATTTCTGCAGGAGAGAAGGTTTTCAGCACCTCTCAGAAATAAAAGCTTTCTCCCTGTCCCAGTTTGGCAGGACACTTCTAGGCTTACACTGCTCTTAGGCACTGTTTCCACTGGGACTGCTGCCATACATGAAATTAGGCACATACTTACATTAACTTCTTCCATGATGGCCTACATGTTAACTTGAAAGTTTTACTGCTATTTTTTTGAAGTCAAAACAGAAAGAAACGTACATATTTCTAAGTAACTGAGTACCCTCAATATTCTTAATTAGGTTGTTGAACCAAATAATATCGTTCATCAAATATTACAATTTTGCAAGAGTATCATGCTGAAAGTGGTACTCTGTAGACTGAAACAGAATAAAATTATTTAGCAAAAAACCATAAAATGCCTGTATTCAACTTTTCACATAAAAACCACCATATTTTGCTTTAGAACACCAACAGGTAAGGCCACAGAACTCCAGCAAGGTGCTGATAAGGGTATCCTTTTCAATTATTAAAATTACCAATAAATACAAAAAAAATCATCTGCCTATTTAAAATTACAGCAATCAAATCAATCCAAAAAAGCAGCCATTAACATCTTGAGTCGTAACCGTTTTCAAGTAAAAATTGCACTCTGTGCTTTAGGACTGTCACATTCTTACATATTATAACAGTGTTAGAGCAATATACACGTATTAACTTTCATCCTTCTGTCCTGGTTAGTCACAGTTTCACTGGAATTCTCCAGTGTATGATTCTGATTCTCATCCTTACTGTCTTCACCAGATAAATCTTCCTTTTCTTTTTCTTCACTCTGCAATGGCTTTTCAGATCTGTCTTCCTTACTGCTACATACATTCTTCTGGCCTGTCAGTGGCTTTCGCTTAAACAGGGAAAACTGAAGTGAAAAAAACAGGTAAGTGATATGACTGAAATAGTTAGCAGTGAAATTCAAGATGAAAAAGCACAAATACCAAGGTCAAATGAGGTTGGCAAACTTCTTCTTAGTAAAATACTTTTTTCAAAACAAAATGATGAAAAAATGTGAACTAGAAACATTTGCAATATTTGAAATATGGGCAAAATAACACCTGGGAATCAGAAAAAGTAAAGTGATTGCATTTTGTCAAATTATACACTGTACAGTTTGTGCAAAATATTGCAAGTAGTGCAGTTATTTGGGTTTCTTTCAACTAAGAGCCTGAGGCAAGGTCCAAAAATAAAGCCCCAGAGTGCTTACTATGCCTCCTGATAAATGTGTGTACTGCCATTAATGACAGTGCTCGTGCTCAGTGAGACTACACACATATTCAAAGTTAGCTGCTGCTTAGGGACTTTGTTCAACAGGAAACTCAGCAGCCTCTGCAGGAGCCTCTGGATCCTAAAACTGTAAGAAATTCCATATTTACTCCTCAACATGCTTATATGCCTATACAGAGAGACAGATATGATCACAAAATCAGTGCATGTTGGAAATAGGTGCAAGATCAATGAGCTCAGCTGCTGCTTTCAGAGACAAATAGGGGAGGAAATATTTTTAGACAATGTCCCATAGGAATCAAGTCCTAACTTTTCAACCTCAACAGTACAAGATGTGATAAACAATTTCCCTTTTATGGACATGCCATCTATGAAGAGGTGATAATGGGCTTTATCTCTTTTCGATTACTTGGACAATTTTAAGTTATTTTATCAAAAATTAAAATCAAATCTTAAACAGAAGGAACAGGTTTCTCAGCAGTGTATTTATCTATGCAGATCATGTCAATTGAGGTATTTGCTTTGGTAACTGCCCACTGCCTTCTTGGTCCCTGGCAAAGCTAGAAAGAAACATCAGGCCACGAACCTTTTTTCTGCCCACAGTTCCTCCAGTTTTTTGGTCATCAGTGTTCTCTGAAGAATTGTTCACAGTGTGATTGTCAGTGCTTTCTTTCTCTACAGTAATAGAAACATTTATATTAACTTCCTTCTGATTCATGCAAATCAGAAAAAATCACAGAAAAACAGAAAAAAAAATTGCTCTTCAAATTATTTCTGAAGTAGAAGTTACTAAATAAAACTTAAGAAGCAATCAGAATATTCAGTTTAACTGGATGCCCAGCCTGACAAGACTATTTTTATTTTTTAATCTCTCCATATAATGCCCTGATATTACTCTCCAGATGCTCAATTTTCAAGAACAGAAGACTTATGGCAGTGACAATATATAAAATATTTTTTACTTGACACTCCCAGTTTCCTCTTGCTGACAGAAGACAAGGTCTTGCACACTTATTTGAAAGTATATTGTAAGTTGGGAAAGCTGACTTTTAGGGAAGGAGTTACGGTTCAGCATGAATTTTATTTCACAGAAACAATTCTGGGAAAGGAAAAACTTTCCATCTCAGTTGATGTTCCTGTGTTTAAATTCTCCTATACTCCCTGTATAATTCATGTAAATTTAGAACTTAATATCAAAACTTCCAGATGACTGGATAATGGAAAAATATTTAAGCATCCCTTCTGTACAAACTATTTCCATTATAACATTGAAAATAAATGGCATAGCTTCTTCATTATAAAGGCTGTGGTCTGTTTCATACCACACTTTCCTTTCAAGAGAACCATTCTAGGTTATTCCAAAATTTCTAAAATAAAAGAAGGCCTACACGTACAGGGCAACCAACTTCATGTTCCCCTTCTTTTCTAAAGGAATATACAGTTCACATAAACTGCCATGAAAACTACAAGGAGCATCTAGACTTACATCTTCAGCATCCTGAACAGTGTTCAGTAATTACCACATTTCAACTAAAATAATCTCTTTGAATGAGGTGAAAAAGATGAGGAAGAATTCTGAGATGCTTCTTGATTGAAGTGAGGCACAGGGCACCTAAAGAAGTCTCCTGAGAGATAATAAAATTACCATGACTTTGGCACTGCACAACCAGAACTGCTCTTAGTGAGATTCAGTCTTGCTAAGAGAAGGTCCTTCCCATGGACTTCCTCCAGTACATAACAGGGAAAAGTATTTATGTCTTTCAAATCATTAACAATTAATAATGGGGGTTTGCCTCTCAAATTTCATCACGTCACTAGAACTGCTTTACCAACTACCAACAAGAACTGTGTTGTCCAGTATTTTTATGATATTGTTCAGTAAAGTTTTATCTGTCTTTAGAATGTCCAGTTCTTAGGAATTGTATTCTTACCCTGCTGAATGATGGTCTCTTTCTGATTAGTCTCCTCTGTCTATAGACCAAAAAAAAAAAAACAAAAAACCTCTCTTTTGAAATTGTTTTAAAAAAAAAAGATGCTAAACTATTAACAGCTACATGTATTCCTCCCTCTAGCAGAACCACCCCAAACAACAACTTTCCATTTTACAGGAATGTAAATATGTTAATAGTCAAACTTATATTGAAGTTTCAAAATTATATTAAAGTTCCAAATTATTAAAGAACCAAATTCTTTCAGAGACCAATAACTTAATAGGAGTAAATGCTTTTACCTCTCCAGTTTCCACAGTGCTACTACTGCTTTTCTCTCCCTCAGGTGTTTTACTATGCTCCTCCTTTTCATTTTTTTCCTCTTTTTCCTCTTCTTTCTCTGTTCCTTCTCCTGCTTCATCTCCTTCTGCTTCTTCTTCTCCTTCTGCCTCTTCTATTTTTTCTTCTTCCTCTTCCATTTCTTCTTCTTCTTCATCCTCATCATCTATCTCTTCATCTCCAGAGAAGTTTTGTTCCTTTGATAAAATTGCCAAAACATAATTTTGAAACTCAAACTGTACAATGATCATGATCCTTATCCTACACCAGTTATCACACATCAGAATTTGACTAAGAACAAGAAAACTCAAAAGGAAATGTTCTAAGGAATACATAGAATAAGAACAGGCACAGGAGACCTCAATCAAGGTTTGCTAATTTTAATATATTTTTTAAAAAACTGACCTCCAGGGAACATTAGGAGTGCAGCTGACTTTTATGTTTTGCCAATGTGTGCCTCCTTAAAGGAAATGCAATTAAAACAAACTGCTTTTTGGAAAGAACATACTTCTAAATGTTTGAAATATGCATAATTGACACAAGCAGTAATAATTCCAACACCAAAAAAATAATTCCTATCTATTTCCCAAGAAAATTAATGAAGAAATACCAGATACGATGTTTTGATTCATGTGATTCAATACAGACATTATAATTTGAATTTATTTTCAGCCTAAGATAAACTGTCAATATAGTAAAATAAAATGGCCACAGGCATTATAAAATAAATATTTAAAGGAACAAATGTTATTTTTGTAAAATGTGTGCAAAAATAAACCAATTATATCCTTCTTACTCCCTTCAATCTGTCTGTCAGTATTATGCCAGTATGTACTTACAACAACATAAAATACAATATTTAAGTAAGAAACAGCCTCCTTCCTATTGCAGAAATATAAGGACCTAAACCAAGAGCTTCCAAGGTCAAGTCAAGTGAAGCCTCATCCCTGCCCAGATGGAGAACATTTCTGCAGTCAGTGTCCCGATGGTCACTGGTGAGAAGTATCTGCACTCTCCTTTGGAAGTGTGGCAGAGGAATGAGTCTTACATTGAACACCCTCCTACACCTGGGTCCAAATGGTGGCTCCTACCTTTTGTTTTCCTTACTCCCTCCTACTTCTTTGGATTTTTGCCTGTTGTCTCCACAACTGTTCTCATGGTCATTAGGGTAACTTGCTGCTCAGGAGGAGACCACCAGTGAATGTTTCCAGAGGTTGGAGCACAGAGATCTTTGGTGGAACTCCTTTGCTAAGCGTGACTCAGATATCCCAGGAATCTGAGACATCCTTACATGGGACTTACAGAGACCTGCATCATTCTGGACCCTGGCCCACAGCCTACAGCACCTCAAATCACACTAGATTAATTTGTTTCAGCAACTGAGCCATGCTCCTCATCCCAAATAACAAAGGTGGAGGAGAGAGACTCCTTTTCCTCCAAGGAAGGCACCTACTGTTGTTTAACTCAACAGCTTCCCAGACTGACCCTGCTTCCATTTACTGCACTGGCAGCTTTTCACAGGTGGCTCTGGCTGTCACCTCATCTGCTCAGCTCCTAAAATAGCACATTTTGCATCCTAACTCTGATGGCACAGTTCTATTATTGCTACTTCTGCTTGCCCATTCATAGGCATGCTTTGGAGATTTTACCAATGGTAGTGAATGATCTGAGAATGTCATAGTACAGATATGCTTTTACGTTAAAAATTAATCATTTGACCATTAAAACTTATACCTGAAGAATTTAATAATCTAAGAATGTAGGCTACTAATTAAAGGACATATATGTGTATATATATCTATTATATATATATGTTATATGCATATATTACATACACATATCTTCATTATTCTCTTTCAAGATGCTTTAGGGGGTTTATTTTCTTATTTTACTCTAAATTCTTTTTTCATAGAAAGATAATGCTGCAAGAATACCTTCAATACCTCTAATCTTGGCCAAGGTCACGCACAGAAAGTTCAAAGCAGTAGAGAGCATATAATACTTCAAACTGGGTTCATTTAGGCTTGAGGTTCCAGTTTCTTCAAGGACAAAACAGTGGTCTGTACTATGAAACAGCCTTAAACATTTTGTACCTCTGCTATAAAATATCAGTACAGCAGAACAGCGGTCTAGAAAATACAACCTTGCAGATTTAACACACTATACAGATTTTTGTAGAGCTGTCTTCTTTGCTTAATTTTTTTCATGCATTTATTCTGGTTTTCCTCTAAATCCATAACAAGACAGTCTTAAAGATAAATTTGCTGTTTCCAAGCTTTAGGGGACAAATTACTTTGCTTGCACTGGTTTTGACAAAAGTATTGCCTTAGTGGGTATAACTCAGTGGGTATAACTGTCTTTTGCTGAAATGGCTACAGCTGGCCTTTCTTTGAGCAGATGAATACAGAATAAAGATATTTCTTTTCAGAATGCTCTATGAAAATGTGGTCTTATATCTACAGGAGAGAGGGAAAAAAATTCACTGTGTTCTGTATTGTCTCACCTGGTGTCATGCTCTGGCTAAAAGAGTCTCACTGAAGACTGAGACATATCTCATGGTAGGTCTTGCTCAAATGACAGTGACAAACTAGGTTTCTTTATATTTCTGTAGCTATTTCATTGTGGACCCCTCCTGCTTAGTTCATGGAAACAGCTCTGGCAGATGGCCTGCTTCTAATTAGCATTTCAGAAGGGAAGGTTTATGGTATCTTTCCACATCTCCTCAAGAAGTCAAAATAATGTTTGCCATCACCATTTTATGTTTCTAGAGAAAAAAATCTCAAAGCCACTGATGAGATAAATTTAGTCACAGATCTTTTAAAAATCTGGTGAAAACTCAGTGATGAAGAAAAGCTGTAATTACTATGTGTACCACTTGAAGTGGAGAGTTCTGGGAAGCTCTGGTTTACAGAGATGTTTCTGTTTCCGGTTGCCTTGGAAACTGTTAAAAATCCACAAGGTTATTAAATTCAGTTGAGAATGAGGTAGGTAGCTCCATGTTTCTTCCTGTGTGGTGTTCTGCCCAGAAGCCATAAACCAGCAATTGTTTAGCAGAATTTTTAATCATTTAAGGAACAGATTTCTCCCATTACCTGCCCAGCTCATCAGCCTGAGCTGCACAAAAGCATTGCCCTGGCCCTCTTCCAGGTCTATAGGACAAGTGGATGGTGTAAATACCCTATGTGGTGTATAACCTATACACCCTAGGAAGCAGAAGGCTCTGAGTAGATGAGTATTAGGTCTGAGGAGGTTGGGCTTTGGGCATAATGCTTCACATATGGGACTGAACAGTGCCCCCTTTATAGAGCACTAGTAAAGACAAATATAAAACACATTTCTACAGACTATCTTCCTGCTTTGATGCAGGACTGAAGAGGAATAGGTAGAGGAATTATATCCTATGCTAGCTGTCATTCTGCTCTCCAAAAACCTAGTGCACATCAATGTTCCTGAACTGTCCATGCTGGGAAAATGCACTGGGTTAACATTTTACTAAAACAGCATTGAAAGTAATAACATCAACCACAATCCTACATACAGATGAGAGAAAAAAACTCCAGAACTAAACAACTCCATTTACCCTTTGTGGGTTGGAGGTACATGGATGGGTAGGCATGCAACATTTTCTTGATATTGATCAGGATGCCAAGGTATCTGATGTGAAGTGACCAGAAATAATGCCTGACAGAACTCCTAACAAAGTTAAGATTCATACCTTGTTGTTTCTTACTCAGCAGTTACAGAGACAGCTTAACACCTTAAAATGCACATAGTGTTAGCCACTTGTCATCAGGTATTTGAACTGGCTTTCATTTTGTAGCTATTAATATAGAGAAGTTGTTAGCTCAGCTACTCTAAGCCTTAGAGAAATATCCTTCTCTTTAATGATTATTAAAGAAAGCTGTCCAGTTTAAAGACTGACAAAATTCAAAGACATGAGTACTCAAAGGAGAGATTTAGCAGCTTATCCTTCCACTTACAAGAAGTAAGGCAGCCAAACTAGGCTCTCTTTGTATATTGTCACAGAGACAAACAGAAAAGCTCAGCTAAATATACTTAGAAGAATTTCCAGAAAAAAAGCTGAGCCTGCCACCTCACTTGTCTAGAAGTTACCATCTAGGCTTCTACCAGGTTACACTGGTTTCCTAATTACACAATTTTATGTTAAGAGCACTTAACAGGGATTACCTGATACTTATTACACTCCCTTAGTGCTGCTGTTGTGTGAGTATCCTGGAATACTAAGGCAGTGCTGCGCTTGTAATTTCAGGCACACTGCAGACACTGGAACCACTGGAAACCAGCTTCATGTCAGGCAGGAGTTTCCACTGCTAAATGTCAAAAATTAAACTTTGAGACAGTTATGCCTTCTCGTAAATATGATGGAAAAAAGCATATTGAAGTAGCAGCTGCCACGCAGTGATACACTGATTACCCTGGACATGTGATGACCAATTACAACAGTGCCCTCCAACAGGATGGCATCACTCGGATAAAACAGTGAATACAGCCGAAAATGATGGTAGAGACTGATTGAACAGACTCATTTTCCTTTAAGCTTTTTCCTGCCCATATTTTGCTTCACAACATATTTTATTTACTAACAGCCAAACACAATGACCTACAAGTCTCCACAGACCCATGCACTTTTGTCACAGGCTGGCAGGGCACATACTTTACATTAAGAGGATTAATCGGATTACGTTTATTAACCAAGGCTTTAGGTGTCATCCTGAGACTGCACACTGACATTTATTACACAGAGTAGCCAGCAATGTTTGAGGGCATTCTCTTAAAGATTATTTCACAGTTGGCTTTGGTGTAATTATTTTGCGGTTCACCAGCTTGCTGCTGTAGGTACATGGAGAAAGATCTATCTCTGTTTTCTTCTTTGAAGAACTACTTACCAATGCATAAAATCGTAATATAAAACTACATTCTGAAAAAGTATTTGCACTTCCAGTTTTTCACTACAAATTTAAATAGTTATCTAAAGGTTTCTCCTCCCAGCAACTCCCAACTCATTTTTGTTTATTCCCCAAGATAAATCAACATATGAATTAGCTCAGATGTGCTACAGCTTTCATATACAAAACTGTTACCTTCTCATAAAAGTTTTCTTTCTTTGGAGAGCAAATAAAAACCATAAATTTCCAAGCAAAATGGCAAAAAAAAAAAACTTCCATAGAATTTTTAAGGTGTTTTGTGAATACATAAAACAAGTTAGAGACTGTTTACATCAAGTATAATCTCTTATGAGGTATTTTACCCAGTAGCATAAATACCCTCTAATATTCAGTATAACTCCTAGATGCTTAAACAAAATAGGATGAATATAATGAGCAACTCCAAATCAGAATATGTTAGTGTTATCTGAAAAACTTACTGTGTCTCTGGAAGATATTATGCTACATAAAATGAATTCTTAATGCTAACAGACACAGAGAAAAAAAATTACTTGGGAGTATTGGCCCACACTTGGATGCAGATTGTGCATATTTTCCAAATCCTTATAGAGAAAGTTTTACTGTCTGGAGTTCGTCAGGCAGCTCCCACATTTTTTCAAGTGAATTAGGACAGTCACTACTTTCAGCTTTTATTGTGCACATAGCTTAGAGTACTGCATGTACCTCCCAAATCCTGGGCTTTGCATTGAAATCCTGCCTTAATCATGCTGGTTTTTATTCAGTGCTTTGCTAAAAGTACTGGTAAAGGCAAATTTTCCAAAGCACCAGAGAAGGTAGGCAGGTTCTTTAAGATTCTTTGACTCTGTACATTCCTCAAAGGGTTGCTCCATAAGTCACTGCTAAAACCTCCACAGCCTGCAAGACTGGGTCTCAGGGGAGAGCCCCCATTTCAACATACTCTGATGTAAAAGCGGCAATTTTTACACAACCATCACTAATCTGTAAGCCCATTCTCATTTCACAGATTTTACAAGGCCCACCCAACTTAGTAATAAAAGTGCCACCAGCTTCCCTATGGAATTCTCCACACCAGTGCTCGAGGAATTTCTCCCTCAGCCACTGCAACGTTGCTTTTAAAGCAGAGCGTGATTTCTTTCTGTACCCTTGATATGGGACACAATCAGGTTTGCTTTGTTCTTTTTCTCCTCACAGATGATAATGAAGTGCCCAGTAAAAGAGGTTAAATTTTGCTGCAGTTCTGCTGCTGTGTTTCTGATTATGAAAGTAGTTTCGTGCATTGGATAGATGCTGGATAGAATAAAAGTGAAGTATTTTATACTTCCTGTAAGAAAGCCAGGCTCTGCCAGGGTGTCTCACAATCCCAAGCTCCTTTTAGGTTGGTATTTATTGCTCACTTTCCAGTTGAACAGCACAGCACAGGCTCTTGTACTAACATTGGTCCACAGAAGGTTTGAAATATTGCTCTTCAATACTACTGTAATCTATATCCTTACAGAAAAGGTGAAGTTAATATTAAGTTTAATATTAAATTCTTTCTAGAGCTACCTTTGTTCCTCTCTCTCCCACTCTCCATATGACAGCACAAATACTTCACATTTCACACAAACCATAGATGTGTCTCTGAGTGCAATGTGCAGTAGTCATGACAAATTATGACGTTCTAAACCCTTAATGTTGAACTGGGACATTCCAGCAGATTACCCTGTAACCCACCACAGACAGAAAGAGTAATTTCTGGTTTTTCAATGCTGGAGAAATAAGAAAAACAGAATGGTAAATATCTTTACATTAGACATTTCAGGTCTCTGATAAGAATTATGTTCATAAGTAAGCATGGGGTTTGGAGATAACAGTATTAATATTTGTTTAAATTATTATTGCATGAGGTTCCCAAGCAAAAAACCAACAGGCACCATCATAAATCCTTAAAAAAAGAGAGTGATTAAGTGTACTTGCTTCTTCTTTTGGCAATAGAAAAATATAACCTCTGTTTGTCTCTGCAATGCAATTTTCTAATGCCAAAGCTGTCTCTCCAAAATCCTTTCAATATGCAAAAAGTTAACCTCTCCTGTCCATTAAAACTGGAACAAGTGTATAAGAATATTATAGTGAGTGACTTCAGATCCCAAAGACGCTCAGAACTTCACTGAGGACGATACTGTGGGTTTGCCATTTGTGCAAGGAAAGTATTTGCTCAGTTGCTCATAGAGTGCCACAGTACTAAACACTGTCACTTCCACAATTAGAAATGAGTTGAAAAATTACCCCTTTGCATTTTACCTTGCCTTTTTTTGGCCTTTTCACAGATCTGAAGATCCTGCTATTTTTGAGTTTGATTGTGTTTCCCTTAATGTTATAGGAGAGATAAGATCGAGAAGGTAGTGTCATCTTGGGAGAAAGTAAGCTGAAATTTATCTTAAAAAAATGCCTAAAGGTCAGAAAAACTAGGAGGGAAAAAACCCTAAGAGCAATAAAAACAAAAACTAGATATTGTTTTCTGCATGATTCTGAAAGGCCCTGTTCTAAAGAATATCTATGTACTTATCCAGATAAAAAATTGGAACAAAAAATGATGAGTGAAACCCAAATGTTTCATGTAGTCTGGAGGACATTTTTGCTATTC
This sequence comes from Acanthiza pusilla, assembly GCA_036630365.1. Lineage (NCBI taxonomy): Eukaryota > Metazoa > Chordata > Aves > Passeriformes > Acanthizidae > Acanthiza > Acanthiza pusilla. The sequence goes on from JAXCHO010000098.1 coordinate 27,240,932, forward strand.
AGCATCAATTATGCTAAGAGATCTGCTATCTGAATAAATGGTTTGATATGTTCAGCTATGATGGAGAAATTTACCTGCTGACATTTTGCAGGCATAAGAGAAGTGCTGTGCTCTGGAATATTCCAAAGTGACCCAGAGCACCCTCAGCTGTGAGCAGAGCTGTGAGGGAGGAGCAGACCTGCACCCCACCCCTCTGAAAGTGCCACAGGTAAAAGGCAACAGATGAGCCTGTAATTCTGTGAGTGAAACCCAAATGTTTCATGTAGTCTGGAGGACATTTTTGCTATTCAGCATCAATTATGCTAAGAGATCTGCTATCTGAATAAATGGTTTGATATGTTCAGCTATGATGGAGAAATTTACCTGCTGACATTTTGCAGGCATAAGAGAAGTGCTGTGCTCTGGAATATTCCAAAGTGACCCAGAGCACCCTCAGCTGTGAGCAGAGCTGTGAGGGAGGAGCAGACCTGCACCCCACCCCTCTGAAAGTGCCACAGGTAAAAGGCAACAGATGAGCCTGTAATTCTGTGAATGTGTCTGTGAGATTGTGCAAGGGGATCAAAACTTCTGAGATGAGCTGCAGGGGCTGCTGAGAAATTCACAGGTGCTTATTAACACTTTATGGATGTCCAGTGTTTGCTGTCACCTGCTGTATTGCTGCTTTGAATTAAACATGTAGCTGGTTGATTGCTGGTTAACTGTAATTAATAAATCAATAAACCACTTATTCTTCTCTTAAACCACAGAGCTGAACAGTTTTTCCATGTGACAATCATTAGGGAATAAATCACGAAGAGGGAATAAATGCTCTTCTTTCTAATACAAGAATACAAAGACATCAAATGATGGTACCAAAAGACAGATGCAAATAAAAAGAGTTGCTTCTCCAAACAATGTGTAAAGAAATCAAAGAATTATTTTCCAAAACATGTACTGGATACTAAACAGGTTAAAAATTAATGGAAAGAAATTCATGTGAAAAAAATGGATGTTAAATGTAATACATATATCTGCTGAACCACATGTTATCGAATATGATGAATATATTCATTTTACTGAATGACTACAAGAGAGAAGTAACACCACATGTTTGTGCTAATATTCTAATTTTTTTTTTCCCCAGGCACTCACCAGTAGCCACTGGTAGAAAAAAGATGGACAGATCTTTGGTCTGGGCAATTGTCTGTTGTTTTCTCTCTATACTGCAGGATATTTTTTTTTGCTATTAAAATCTAGTTCAGGACTATTTCTGCCATGTCGCTTCAGTACTGCATATAAATCTTTTCGTATGCCATAATAAATACCAAGGATATACTGACTTTTCACAAAACCACAAGTAGCAAACTTTATAAACCAGTATGAGTCAAACTAAATAAAATTCCACTCGTTAGGCTAATGGAGTTCCAAAGTCCCCTCAAAGCCCAGAAACTTTGGCACAGAGCACAATTTATGTAACGAATCTGTGGAAAACCCTTGGAAGTGCTGGAGTAAAGCTCTGCTTTTCCCCTACCACAGGAATGATCCACAAAACTACATAAATCAGTTCTCAAATCAATGAATTTTCATCCAGACAAAACAACGAGGAGATGCCCATAAGTTGGCTTCCTTCACTCTCTTGGAAAGCTTTCTGCTATCAGCATATGTTAAGAGAGAAACAACAAATGGTCCCCATTTGCCTAAGAATTTAGATTAAATGCTGCAACCAAACAGTAAATGAAAGGCCATTCCTTTGTGGAATTGGAAATCACTTGCTTTAAAATACTCTCACTTTTTTTTTTTGCCTCTCTCTAGGAAATATTTTTCACTAGAAATAACAGAGGTGTTTCCTTTTTTAGGCCTATAAAAATACTTTTCACTATTACTCCAAGTTTAATTACTGTAACATCCTAATCTTTTGTAAAAAAGATAAAATAACACATCATAGCTCCACTTAGTTTCCAAAGGAAGTATTTTCACAGCAGTTCAGTGATAACACAGCACTCTGGCAAAATATTTGATGACCCCGTTGTTAGAGAGAACTGATTTCTTGAGAAATCAGATTTCTCGGGGAGGGCATTTAATGGATAAAATATTCTCTAACAGACTATGGGGATACTTACTCTGTTCCAAAGACACATGCTGATATCAAAACAATGTGTTCCAGAGAATTCCAAAGTTTGAAACAAATTCCACAGGGACAAAACACAGTCACTGGGCTAACTTATTGCTACAGTTAGGGCACATTACTGGAGTGATCTTACCTTCAAATGCAGTATATGGAAGGGGTGAGGAAGGCAGGAAGGATGGACCTGGACTAGAATTTACTGGCAAACTACCAATCTACAACAGGCTTTTCAGAAAAGAAATTCTGGAGGCATCGTGTCAAATATCATTTAATATGTATCTTACAAAACAACATTAAAATTTCATAATCTTAACATAAGTATTGATTCCATTAACATTTTCATTGAATGACATTTACTCATTTTGATTCCTTTCTTCTTCTGTCCGCATTTTCAAATAGGGTTTAAATAACTATTTTCTAGAGAATGTCAATACTGAGATCTGTTTACAAAAATTTCTCAGACCACCCATTAGCATAATATTCAAGTAACAATGCTGCGTGATGAGTCCCTATCTCTTCAGTTGCCAGTTCAGTCCCTAATGGTTGAAAGAGTGATGCATTATCTTACAAAAATAATTTGCAAAATTTGCTTGTGTATTTTAAGGAAACTCCAAAATTATTAACTTTGTCTTTTCAAAAAAGAATTCAGACTTTCTTGCCACTTTCTTTACTATTCCATCTGGCTTCTTGGTTTATGTCTTTCTGGAGATTACAGATAGAATTTTTCAGGAGGGAAAACCATAAATCTCCTCCAATGGGGAGAAGCTTTGGCTCTGATCCTGAAAACATATATGTGTTTCACACAGCAACAACATCTATTCCCCTCTCTGAGAGCCTTAGAGGACTAATGTGATGTAGTCTTTTGTAGGCAGATACAGAATCTTTTGTGTATTGCACAGTATAAACAAATAAAAATGTTTTACAGGTGTATTATTTCAAATTCTTAATTATATCTAATCACCAAGTGTGATATCCCTGAACTCTAATGTAATCTTGGCCAGATTCTGAGAATTGTGTGTATCTATTTGCTCCGAATTGTGTGCTGACACCAAAATAAGAAGTCAACCCTTAAGGCCTTTGGAAAATCCCAGGCCATCACTTACCCAGGCCTGCGTTTCCATTTACCTCCCATCCACTGACCCACAAAAATTTAGCCACTTATTCTTTTTTTAATTTAAGTACTTGAACACTTCACCAATGTATGAACAGAAAAAAAGCAGGGGGAATAAATTATGGAGTGATACCATAATTTTAAAATAGGTACACTTGCTAATTTACTGCAACTCCTTTCATGTAAGGCACATTATCAAGTAAACTGTCCTGCAACTAAAATTGATGGATTGCTGATTCAAAGGCAAAGAAGATTACACTGTTACAATGTATAATTCATTTTGTCAGAATGACATTACACTTTAATTAAGAGGCAAACACAGTTTACCTCCTCAGCAATTATTTTTTTAGATGTCATACATAATAAACATGACTGTGAAAATGATTGTATTAACAAAGTATGATTTCTCTCATAAAAGCTTTCTAAATATGAACATTTTCTTCAGTATTTTTTAAGAAATTGGCACTTAAATTATATGCATAATAATATGCTTTGAGTCCATGAAAAGTTTTTTTTAAGCAATAAAAATCAATTTGCCATAGTTCCAAAGTTTCGTGAGTAGGCTTAGAAGGCATCTCCAGTAGTCTATGCTACTTTAGTGTTAAATAATGAGGTAGCACATTGTTCCAAAATTGTTCTGAATTATGTAAACCATTTGCTACATGACGTTTGGACTTCGTGTTTTGTTTAGAGCTGTTTGGTAAAGCAGTACTTTCTGTCTTTCCTGGCTTACTGGGTTTGCTTTTCTTTTGTGGAAGTTTACTACTGTAATTTTTCTTTTTATCTTTTGCTTTTTCCTCTTCCTCTCCTTCTTCCTCCTCACCTTCATCTTCTTCTCCCTCATCCTCTTCTTCCTCCTCCCCTACATCCCCTTCCTCCTCGTCTCCTTCTTCCCCCTCTCCCTCTTCCCCTTCTTCTTCTTCTTCCTCACCCTCTTCCTCTTTTTCTTCTTCCCCCTCTTCCTCTTCTTCTTCCTCCTCACCCTCTTCCCCTTTTTCTTCTTCCCCCTCTTCCCCTTCTCCTTCTTCCTCTTCTTCATCCTGCCCTCCCTCTTCTCCCTCCTCTACCTCTTCTTCCTCTCCTTCTTCCTCATCTCCCTCTTCTTCCATTCCTTCTTCCTCTTCATCTTCCTCTTCATCTTCCTCTTCTTCTTCCACTCCCTCTTCTCCTTCATCTTCTCCAACACTCTCTTCTTCCTCCCCTAGTCCCTCATCTTCTTCCACCCCTTCTCCCTCTTCTTTATCTTCCCCTTCCTCTTCATTTTCCCCCTCCCCTTCTTCCTTTTCATCTTCTTCCTCCTCCTCCCCTTCTGCTTCTGCCTCTATTCCTTCCTCTTTCTCCTCATCTTCTCTCTCCTCTTCCCCTTCATCCTCCCCCTCTTCTCCCTCTTCCACTCCATCCTCCTGCACTTCCTTAGTTCCCATATTTGCATCTTCTTCTTCCTGATCTTCTTCAGATACCTCTTCTTCCCTCTCTGCCAATGATTCTCTTAACTCCTCCTCTTCACCCTCTTTGTCTTTTTCACTCTCACTTTCTCTGTTTTCTTCTTCATCTTCCTTTTCATCTTCTGCTTCCTCTTCTGCCTCTACCTCTTTTTCTTCCTCTCCCTCTCTATCTTCCCCTCCTTCCTCACTCTCATCTCTTCCCTCACTTCTAATCTGTTCCTCCTTTTCTTTTTCAGTGCCTTCCTCTTTCTCATATTTCTCCTCCACATCCTCCTTTTCTCCCTCACTCACCATTTCTTCCTCCATCAACCTGCCTTGCTCATCTCCCTGATCTTTGCCATCTTGCTTATTGATCTCCTCAGTCTCCTCTGCAGCCTCATTCTCACTGTCTCTTTCAGCCTGTGATTCCTCTCTTTCATTTTCTGCCTCATTATCTTTTTCCTCTTCATCTTTTTCTACTGAAACTTCTCTATCTTTTTTAACATCACTCTCTTCTTCTTCTTCTTCCTCCCCTAGTTTACCTTCACTGTCAATTGTTTCATCAAGTTTTTCTTTTACACTTTCACCCTTTTCACTGCCTTCACTCTCCTGTTCCTCATCAGATTCCTCCTCATTCTTAATTTCTAATGCCTTGTCTTCAGCCTTTTCACTGCCTTCACTCTCCTCCTCCTGATCAGATTCCTCCTCATTCTTAATTTCTAATTTCTTGTCTTCAGCCTTTTCACTGCCTTCACTCTCCTCCTCCTCCTGATCAGATTCGTCCTCATTCTTAATTTCTAATTTCTTGTCTTCAGCCTTTCCATTGCCTTCACTCTCCTGCTCCTGATCAGATTTCTCCTCATTCTTAATATCTAACGCCTTGTCTTCAGCCTTTTCACTGCCTTCACTGTCCTCCTCCTCCTGATCAGATTCCTCCTGATTCTTAATTTCTAATAGCCTGTCTTCATCAGGTTTAGCATCAGAGCTTGTTTCTTCCTCCTTCAGGCTTTTTAAATCAGTCTGTTCTACACATTCTTTCTCATTGTTTGGAGCTTGCATCTCCTCAATCTCACTGTGTTTTTCTAAATCCAAATGTGTCACTTTTTCTACTGTTCTCCTTTCCCTGAGGACCACTCTGTGTTCATGGTAGACCTCTTCCTTAAGTATGTATTTTTCGAGACCATTAGTACTTTCCTCAGTTGAAGATGATGAGGAAGTTACAGATATTTGTTTCAAAAACTGATGCTTTTTTTTAAGCTCCCTCTGTTCTGCACTACTTTCTTCTCCTGTGATGCATATTCTTTCACCCTTGTCAGATTTTTCAACACCCTCCTTTTTTTTGTTTTGACTTTCTGTTGTTTCTTGGCTCCCTTGTTTTTTAACAGAACTGTATTTTTGCACCATTAAAGAATCAGGCTGGGGCTGATCCTTGGGAGCAGAAGGAAGTACCTCTATTTTAAGGGATCGCTTAGATTTAACAGCTTTTGGCTTTTTATTGGAAGAATTTATTTTTTCAGTCAGAATTTGACTTTCAGTGGGAAGATTAAAAGTTGCATCCTCTCTGAAAAATTCAGGATTTTCCACATATTCTTTTTCCCTTTTCACTAATACTCTTTTGTCCCCAGTAGTTTCTTGAACACCACTTTTCAAAGTACTATCACTTTGTCCATGCTCAGATTTACCTTTCTTTGTACTTTTTTTGGCCACAGGCTTCCCTACAAAGGCACTACTCTTTTCTAAGTCTTGTCCAGGTGACTCTGAAAATGAGGACTGCTTTTGTAAAGAGCCAGACTCTAATTTTGAGTCCTTCTTTGTGAAATCAGAATCCTTGTTTTTCAGCCCACCCTTACCATCTCTTTTCAGTTTCACATTTTTATTGTTCTTCTATTCCACATGAGAAGCAGAAAATTAAAAAGAAAGAAAAAAAGCATTAAAGACAAATGACAGCGAAAGAAAAAGGTTACAAAAGCATCTGAACAAGAAAAGAAACAATTTGTGGCAGGGGATTAAGAGACAGCATAAAAGGTAGAATATTTCACATGAAATGAATTTACAAGTGCACATATTAGGGGAATGTAACATTCTGTTAATGATCACTGTAGTGCTACACCTTCCTCACTCTCCAAGGGAATTCAGTAAGAACTGTGCAGCCATTACCACATCCCATAAACCAGAGCAGGTGCAATGCATGAGGCTGTGCAAGCAGAAGGAAATTAGTGCAGTTCTCTTATACCCTGCTGCTTTGGAAATCTTATGCACTCACTGCCATGCCCTTTCTAAGAAGTTTGAAAATCTGCTGTGTTTCTCCTTTAAATTCTACACTTATTTAACAAATTCTGAAGAACAACTTTTAAAATCTAAAATAAAATTTTAGTTAAATATAACAAAATGCTGAAAAGCTGGGATCACTTTTCAGGAAGGTAATACAAAGCATTTTAATTTCATCATTAAAACCAATCTTATTGGTCTTTTAAATATGCTCCATGGTGAATATCTGTGAATAAAATCTTTATTTACACTGCGTCCCAAAATATTTTCTTATCAAAAAACCAGTAAAAATGTATGCTATCACTTGAAGTTACAACATGTATATGATAGTCTCTTGCTCCTTAAACTGGTGAAATATTATATACTCATCTCAAACTACACTGGGTATGTGGAGTTCTAGGTGCTTGCCCAAATTCTCTTTGAGTTCAGTCAGCTTCTTATAATTTTAGGTCATGGATAATCAGAAAATTAGCAAGAGGAAGTCTATAAAAATTGACTGCGTTTTTAAAAACTCAAAGAAAAATAATGAAGTACTAGGATAATACAAGAATTGCAGATTTTTTAAATATCAGTATAAGTATACAAATATATAATTAGTTACAGTACCTTCTGTTTTTGGAGTGGTGACAATTTTAAGGTCCAGTCACCGGGATTCAACTTCATTGCATGTGTCTGCAAAATATAAGACCTCTATTAAAAAAAAATTAATATAGTTACTAGGGAAAGCAGCATTAAAGCCCAGTTCTACTAAACAGAGCTGTTTCATGAACATTTTAATATTATTGCACAGTCAGGTTGAGCCAAACCTGTATGATCATTCAACTCACCTATTTCACTTCCACTCCTTCATCTACTGCTTATAAAGAGAGTGGTGAACAGATGTCAGCACCCAAACTGTCTGTAGGGACTGAATGCTGCCCTGACCTTTCTCACAGCCCACAGGCACACTGGAGATCCACCTTCCGCTCGAGGTGAAGTTGCAAATACAACCTTATTCCCTTATCATCACAACCTACAACTCAACATCCAGTTTGGTACCACAGCCTTGAAACAACATCTTCAAAGAAACATTACAGGGCAGGAATTTTCCTAATCTAATCTTTCCTAATCTAATGCATTTATCTCTACTACACAAAGCAAAATGACAATGTAGAATACTACTAGGTGGGAATGTGTAATGAGATTTTGCTCATCCCTTGCCACATATTCCAAATGACAGAATACTATCCTCTGCTGCTGATTCTCAACTGCTCATGGTTTAACCACCATACTCTTTTTCAACACAGTGAGCATGGACATTCTGGTTTCAGACTCCCATTAATTTTTATCATCAATATGACAATAAAGGTTTTTCCTCCTCTTGTCACATGTGTCAATGAGATGCATGTTGCCACGGTCTAGAAAAATTGAAAAAACTGTACTGTAATAGTTTGTTTCCATTCAGATTCAAGAAGAGCAATCATTTATTTTGTATTTTGACAAGTTTGCCTGATGCTCTTTTTTCAAATCTAAGTTCAAGAATTTGTAAAATGATTTAAAATTGATTCACAATAGGTATAAAACCAAAACGAAGAAGGAAGTCTGGCACATAAAGTGTGCAATATATAAATAATGGTCCAGTAAATTAATGAAGGCCATGCTATGCATTGGATCTGAAAACACTTTTTCTTGTAAAGCAAAATTAAGTTTTATAACTGTTAAATAAATGGCATGCACAAACAGACTGTTAAATTACTAAATACTTTTAAATACAAACAAATAATAATTCCTGAGAAATGTGAAATCCCTCCAGCGTAACAATGGCTGCATTAAGGCCAGGACATGTCCTTTCTGCTGAGAGACCAAAATGTTTTGAAAAGGTGTACAAGTGATAAGGTGAATATGTTTTTTAAATGAAAGAAATATGTAGGAACAAGCTGAGGGATCACCAAAGAATCAAAATGTCTGGATTTTGGTCTTCCCTTTAATATGATCCACCTGTACTAAAAAAACTCTTCTCAAAACAGGAAAAGATGCTATTCTGCTTCATTTCCTGCAATTCTCTCTTGGAAATCATTAAAAGCAGGTCAGAGACAGAGATCACCATGTGGTATCCAGTATCCTTTTTCTTTTCTTTCTGATTTCCAGAGCTAAAGCATGGGGAGGCAATGCACTACTTGGATTGCTTCAATCTCATATCACAATATTACTTGGAAAATTAAAATGTATTTTAGCATTGGATAATGATGATATGAAATGCATGCTCATTTAACAATGTGTCGGTACTTCTTGGTGTCACATACAATGTTTTGGGCCAGTCAGGAATTCTGTATTAGAATCTGAAACACAGTGTCTTCCTCTGCATAAAAATAACTGAATTACAGATTCATTATTGGAATACATTACCATATTTAGGATGTCAGTTGTATCTCCAAGGTTTCTGTCAATATTTTCATTATCTGAATCTTGTTCTGCAGGGACTTCATCAGGTTTATATTTTTGATGATTATTTTCTACAAGGTAAAATAGGGGCAAATAAACAAATGTCACAGGAACAAGCACTATGTAGCAAACAGAACCCCTCAGTCTTACAAAATAGGGATTATTTCTATTTTACTGACATGGAACTGAAGTGCTCAGATTCTTCATTCCCTCAGCGCAAGACAACAGAAACACTTCCATCTCCTTTCAGCAGTATTAACAATAGAGGTAGCTCAGCAAATCTGGTCTCAGTGATCTGTAGATCTCTGACATTTCTGCAGGCTTTCAAAGCCTAAACATTACATGGGACAAAGATTCCTTTGGATAATCTCTTTAATAATAGTGTAACAATTAGGCCAAATTAGCTGCAGTCATGTTCAGTTAAACTCCCATGCAGCATCATAAAAATGTTCCTGTATCATTAAGTTCATCCAGTCTATAACCACTTGGTACAGCACAAAATCTGAGGTTTTAGGCCTAAAAAGACTCTGAAGGAAAAATTCAAATTTCACTGCATTGCTTTCCTGGAACCAGAAATGCTAATGGACATGCTGGCAGCTTTACAAATAATCCTTTTCATTCTATGGATTAATTGCTTTCAAATTAGATTTGTCTGTCCAATAAATCTGAGCTAACTTTTACACAGAAGCACTGCATTCTGCACTCTTCAGCATTGCTCTTCCCAGGAAATCACACATGCCCAGGAGCCCAGATGAGTCCAGAACTGCTCTAACGAATCTGTGCAAAAGTCCAGTGTTGTATTTATGGTTATCCAGGATTTTACATTACCTAGAATATTATAAATCCTTATTATCTTAGATAACAGAAAGTGTACTTTTGCATTTCCAAGTGAAGAAGGTCCTGTAAGAATTAGTAGAACTCTTTTCTTATCGTCTCTTATCCAAGTTCCATTGTAGGCCTTCCTATGTTTTTAAGACATTTCCTAATTTTTTTTGTTTAAGTCCTTCTTTTCTTTTTTTTGGTGAAAATTAAGTAAGTGGTTAATGTTCTTACAGCATTTTTGTGAAATCTTATTTGTTTAAGGAACGACAGGTACAATTCAGAAGTTGTTTTTCTTTCATTCAAGCCTCCTCTAAATCTTTAAACTTCTTTTGCAAACATGAACAGTGTGAGGCAATTTTTTGTCTGCACTTCTCAGCTTTCAGCTCTGTATGCTGCCAGACCTTCCTGAGGTAAGAGTGAACCTAAACTTTCTTTCACATTCAAATGGAGCATTTGTTTATGAATTATGAGAGTCAAACCATTCTTATTAGAAAACAGCAGCAAGAAGTGGGGACACTTCACCTTTTCCTTGGTCTCCATCCTTCACAGACTTAGATTTAGGAAGATTTGTTGCAGAAAAATAGAATGGGCTGGTATTGCTCGTCACAGGCAAGGAAGACTTTAATAAGCTTTCCCCCATTGGAGGCAGAGTTTGTGCCATTCTAAGAAGCTGTTCTGGTGACCTTTCCTTTAGAAGATTAAAAACAGTAGATTGAGAAAAAGGGTAGAAGAACAAAATGTAAGTAATCTGTCATACTTAGCTGAGGTATTTAATTTTAGCTGATGATACAATGTCACAACTTAATAAGCAGAAACAAATATCTTGAATATTTTAATTATTTCCAGTCTAAAAAGTGGGCAAGAAATGATTTTTAAGATCACTTCTATGCAATGATTTCAAGCAATCCTAAAATATAAACAAAGGAGAAAAATAACTCTTCCTTTTTTATTTAAAATGAAACACTAGTCTCTCAAATAACATCAAGGTATTTAATCAATAACATCAACACATTTTTACAGAATAAATTCAGGTTTTGGTAGAGTTAGTTCTCAGACAGGTAAGTGAAATGAATGAACTCATTGTACTGTTTAAGGCAATCACATTGAATGTGTAGTGGAGATAAAAGAGCAGAAAGTAATATTTTAAGTAGCTACATCTAATATTCTCCTTTGATATTTGATAAACTATCAAATTGTTTAATATATTCAAGGACTCAGAGGGAACAGCAAAAGAGTCAGGTTCTTGCTATTTTTTAAAAAATATTTCTAAGATAGTTTACAAAATGCAAAGGGACAGGTTCTACATTTTAGAACAAAAAAATTGCAAACTCTATTTGAATCTCTCTCACAGAAATAAATAAGCAAAATCTGACTAATCCCTATTCTTTTCTCCTGCATCAATTTTTGGGACCACGGTAAATGTATATTTTTCATATTATGCATTAAAATTAAACAGTTTAAGAAGATATATTTAACCGCTTGGTAAATGCTGTGATTTTAGCCTTAAAAGTGACTTTGTTTCCTGAAAGAAGTATGGCAGCTCTAACCAGCTCTGAACTTACCCTCTCTCGACGTCGTATTCGTGCTGCTGATAATTGCAGAGTGTTTGCTAGTACAAAGTCCCCACTTGTTTTAGGGATAATAGTAGTCAAACGAGGCTCATATAAATCTTCCAAGAGTACTTCAGATCCTTTAGGTCTCGGAGCAGCAAAAACCAGCATGTGACAGCCACCACAAGCAACCTACAGCTCAGAAAAAGCTCTGATTACTTCATTTGCCAGTATCAAGGATGTAATTTTCTTACAATCATCTCTAGGGGCTTAGATTATAAGAAAAAACATAAAAAAGGTATCAAATGGCTTCAAATTTACTTCCTAAGTCAGCAATATAAAAGTACTTGATTATGTTTATTAATGACTAGTGATCTGTGTTCACTTCCCCTCAGTTAAATACAATATATTTGTATTGAACACAACAAAGGACAGGTCTATCAGATTTTTGATATGGAAGACAACAAAGATATTTCCACTGACTTTCAAAAGACTTTAGCTAATTAGTGCGATACAAGTCAAATGAGAACAATATTGATAGTTTCAGGGACTCAAACCTAGAGGTTTTATCACAAAATCCACTAAATACAAAGTAAATCCTACACCCTCCAATAGACACAGTATTATTACATAAAGATCAAAGGTTTCAAACCTTTTAAAAGGTTTTAAACACTCACTGCTTCCAAGAAAACTTCCTTCACCTCCAATTCCAATAAACAAACGGAAGTGATCAATAGACTTTTGTCCCAAATTTTGTTCAATCCTGAGTCATGTTAGCATCTTTGATGCTGACAATTGTGACATTTATTTCTTTACACCTCAAGAAGTGGATGAAAAAACTTCCCTTACACAATTCTCAAAAGAAAAGACTATTTCTGCTTTCTTGTCCAGTTTGGAGAAGAAAAACCCATCACCTCAATTTTTTTTAAGGTTTAAAAGTAGCCCACTGTACAAAAATTGTCAAAATTGAAAAGATGACTTGGTGTTTACAGAAAAGATATAAATTTCCCCATACTTCCAACCATCTAAGAGCAATGAATAATTAATATTATTTTGAGCAATAAATAACTCATAATATTAATATTATTTGGTCTGTAGAGCTACCACAGCTCTACAGACCAAAACACCTTAGCACAAGAGTAAAACCCTAAAAAGCAATCTGTATTGTAGTCCAAGTCAAAGACATTCTAAACTAAATGAACACTGTGCTAAGCATACATAATTTCCTTTTTCCTTCCGTTTGTGTTGTCCACTAATTAACTGTTACAGAAAGAAAAAATTCTATGAGATTTCAGCTCGCAATAATGTGGCTCATAAAAAGTTAAATATTTTGATGTCTGAGAAAAATGAATAAAAGCATTACCAAAAGGACTGTGAATTTCAAGAAATTATAACACAGAGTGGGATCAAACAGATTCGTAAAGCTCTCTTCTCCAAATCCTAACTTGCCATGTCGTCCATCTCCAAAAGTAAACATGAGGCCATTCTCTGCATGTGGGAATAAAAAGGATGTTAAAACAAAGATTCAATACAAAACCAGGACAGAACCATTACAAACAAGTTACAGGCTATGAAAGGAATATTTCCCTTCCAAAAGCAAAACCTGAACAATTATTTTTAGTTCTTCAACAGATGAATATGATTAAATAATATGCATGTTTTCAGATGAAGTACTGTCTGATATGTTAGTCTATAAAATTCATTAAAAAACCTACCCCAACAAAATAACAAGATTTAAACTGTACAGAAAAACATAGGCTTCCAAACAAGAATCTTTGTTAGCAAGGCATGATAAGGAGGTTATAATTCCCCTGGAGATACAGTTATGCATGGCATGGCTGTGAGTCAGAAATTCTTATTGAATCCAGCTTTCTCACTGGCTGATTTCACCTTTACACCAGTAATGCTATGTCTGCTACTGTTCACTTTATAAGGAAAGTTTTACAGTATAATAGAGAGTTGCTAGGAGTGGTGCCAGACTTTTGCCCTCCCATACCTGCTATCACAGCAGTGTGATTTTCCCCACATGCAATGTTACGTATTTTATGCCTCTTCAAGTGTTTCACAGACTTTGGTACTGAACTTTCAAACACAAACGTTCCATGTCCCAGCTGCCCATATTGTCCGAGTCCAAAAGTATAAACATCTGTCTCTGAAATTATACAGGAAAAGTTAACAATTATGCTCATTTGTGTATTTATTTATTTATATAACCTACATCCTATTAGCCAAATGGAAGGTCACTGACGTAGACATCCTAAAAAGTAATATTTAACCAATTAACAAATGCGCCGACTAATTAATTACATTTATTAATTAATAACATACAACAAAATTAAAAAAACAGGGAATTGAAGCACTAAAGTATAGACAACAAAATTTTAAAAAATCTAGGAATCGAAGCACTAAAATATAGAGAGGAAAGAATTTTAAATGGTTCAATATGCCATATATTTTCTAACATAAATGCAAAATAATCCACTGATCATATGTACGCAAAGCACAGTTAACAAAAAATATATGAGAATTTACAGATTGCAATCAATTCAACACCACAGTATTTACATATATATATATATATATGCATTTTCACAATAGCCTCATCTTAATTTCTCATTACCTCCATGTACTTTGTATGACCCTAAATTTAATACACAAGACCTCTTTAAAACACTACTGATTTGTATGTAGGAAGAGACTGGAACAGTACAGAATAGGTTTCAGTATTCTGTTCAGCTACCAAATCAGGCCTGCAATAAATACAGAGAACACTATAATTGCATTATCTTGTGACAGAATAATCATCTTTCCACATTTATATTTTGTCTGTTTAATGGACTGTCTGTGCCAGGAAAAAGAGTAAGAGCTTCTCCAAAGCAATAAAGATTCTTGGTGTGTCCATCCCTGGCACTCCATCACAACAGGGGAATATTGTGAAGCTTGGAAATCTTGATGAGGTCATGCTTGAACAGAGAAATTTTTTGGGAAAAAAGGAATTTTCCTAGAATTTCTTTCCCTGCCCCTTTTTCTTTTGCATGTAGGCAACAAAGGAAAAGTGAGAGAAATTCTACTTGAACTACTTGAAAAATTATTACGAAAAATGGCAAAGCTTGTGAAGGACAAAAAAAATACTCCATATTAAGTAAAAAGAACTTTCCAATTTCAAAGAACTTTCCAATTCCAATTTCATTTTCAATTTCTGTGATGAAATAGTGAAACACTACATATGTAAACGTTCTTTCTAGAAAAGGCTTTCCCCTTTCTGTTCCTTTGAAATTGTTCCATACTAGGATGCAATGAATTCATACCATAAACAAACAAACAAACAAACAAACAGGAAATAACCCCAAAACAAACAAACAAACAACAAAAAAACAATCGTCTCTTTTTTTTTTTACATTCTAAACACAAAATATTGAATAAACCTGTTTTTTAACTAAATGTGATAGTAAAGCTCCCTCTGCTGGAAATTTTAGTGCAAGAAAGCAGTACCTTCAAGGGAGCTTTGAAAAGTACAAGAAGAAGAATTTTCCTGTAATATTTGGACTTTCTTCATAAGAATCAAGAAACTACACCTGAAAGACAGGAGCTTTCTCTAAGCAAACAAAAGGCTCATCTTCATGTTAGTAAACTGCTTTCTCAGGATTGCTGATTCCATAAATTCTGCTTAGAAGTACTGCACTTGTTTTAACAATTCTTTGGAAATTGGCAGATCTTGTAATTACATGGCTTAATCTGATTACCGTAATCACTTTGCATGAACTTTGAGGTTTTTTCTTTAATCCTAGCATGAAACATGCAATGTCTTCTGCATTTGTGTTGAGAGGGAGGTGTTCTCAAATGCTAATTTTAGAAGTGCAGGGAATTTTTTCTTTCCTCTGTTTCTACTGAAAATGAGAAAAATGGCCAATCCCAAGCCAGGTTAGAGTGCCTTTATAAGAAGAATAATTTCTTCTGCTGCCCTTACAGACCAGGGGCACCTAAATGGTGCTCCTCCTAAATTTGCTTCTTAGTCAATTATTAGGGCAGAGGAACAAAAAACCTTGCACCTTTCTTAAATGATTCACAATTCTGGTGCAGACAGAAGTGCGAGGTCAAACCTCACTAACAACCTCCTTTAGTATAAATGAGTTATTTCCTCCAATCTGTCTTCATAAATGCATGGAAAGAGAAGTGTATGGAAAAGCAACCTCACACACTTATTGATAAAATGACAGGGGTGAATTTCACCCTTCTGAACACACGGCAGCCCATGAGAGGGCACTTGAAGGATGAACAGAAATGGTTTCAGAGCTTGCACAGAAGACAATGGCTTTGCTGGTCCGAGTGACCTCCAGCACCTGAGTGCTAGAAGAGCTTCTTCTTTACTTCCTACATTTCCTTTTTTGGAAGAACAGGGACATTTCCCTGTGAAACATAGGGTTTTCTTTTAGACACTTAAATGTAGAGGTTTTAGATAAAAGTTAGTTTTGTTAAAATTGAATAGAAAAAGACGCAGAACTCAGCTAGAAAGAAATTAATGATTAAATGCAGAGTAGCCCTTTGATTATTTGACATTTACTCAGCTGTGCTTAGAATAGACAATTAATAATCTTAAGAAAAGAGGTTCAAAGGAGAGCCTAGACAGTTACAAATTTTGCCCAGATGCAACCTACTCAGAAGCAATAGAAGAGAGCATTGGGAGTTTTCCAGGGCCAAATGTATTGTCAAAAACCAACGAAGTAAGAAGGTCACACTGATGAAGACTCATATTACTTCATCCAAAGCAGACTCAATTAAAGACCACCGACCCAATTCCATTGCAGGAACTGAGCATGCTTAATGACTTTTTGCCAATTTCCATACGAAGCAGGGAATGGGAGGCGCTTATGCTATGAATATGCATCTGTATTTTAAATATGCATTTTTGTGATAGATAAATAAGTTCTGTGTTGCATTGTTACTTTGGAGCTGTACATTTGGGAGCTATCCCTGCAGCTCTCCAGCACTGAAATAAACATACACTTTCTAACCTTAATGAGTTAGAGAGTCTTTGTCCATCTCAGGTGGACATTGATATTAGATCTCTATCTGCATTTTAATAATTCACCTGAAACTGTTATTTGCCTCCTTTGCAAGCATCTTTTATACTCTCCATGACCATTTGCACTACCAATAAAATAGTCCTAGGCAAAGATCTATATGACTTTCATTTTTTTTCTTAAACATGCCATTTGCTGAGGGAACTGTGTGAGCTCAAAGAAAGTTTTTCAGAATCTTGTATTTCCTGCTATGTATTTAAGCTACAGATGAAGTTGAAAAATCCTCTAAAAAGGAACTAAAAGAACTAAAAAGGAAACAGATAGGTATGCTTATATCATAGAAACATAGAATCACAGAATGGTTTGGGTTAGAAGACTGTCGAGGAGCGGGGGGAGCAAGACACGTACTACTCAATATGAGTTATAAGCAAGCTCCGAGTTTATTCAGTTGTTTACTGCTTAAATACTGTTACAGTTAATTATGCCTATGAATCATAAGGTTATTGGTTATATGCAAAAAACTTCATTTAAATATCGCTCCCAAACAGGGCCCCAACTTTAACACTCTCCTTCATACTTTAAACTATAAGTAACTCTTGGCCCAGATCTGCAGGTGTTTTCCACAGAGCTTGAGGTCATGGTGACCCTCAGCTTGAGTCACGTATACCTCTTGGCCTAAGCTTTGCCTTGCTCACACAAGGCCTCAAGACATTTTGTAACTATTTTGCAACAGAAGACACCTTAAAGATCATCTCATTCCAACCCCTTGCTTTGGGTAGGGACACTTTTCATTATCCCAGGTTGCTCAGAGCCCCATCCAACCTGGCCTTGAACACTCCCAGGGATGGGGCAGCCACAGCTTCTCTGGGCAACCTGTGCCAGTGCCTCGCCACCCTCACAGGTAAAGAATATTTTCCTAATATCCAATCCAAACCTACTCTCTGTCAATTTGAAGCCATTCCCCCTTGTCTCGTCACTCCAGACTCCTGTAAATAGTCTCTCTCCATCTTCTTGTAGGCTCCATTCAGGTACTGGAAGGTTGCAACTAGATCAGCCCAGAGCCTTCTCTTTTCCAGCCTGAACAGCCCCAATTCTCTCAGCCTTTCCTCATAGGAGAGGTGCTGCATCCCTATAATCATCTTGGCGGCCTTTCCACATAGATTAATTTCATTTGAACATTGTTATTATTACTAATACTATAACTATTATGCCAATGAACTATTCACTCTTACAATAGTTTTATTTTTAAACAGCTTATGTTGAATAATGTTACTGTAAAAAATCATCTGTCAACACAATATTCAGTATTACCAGAGTCAGTAACTGGATTTAAGGATTTCAGTATAAATAGTATACAGACTTAAGAATGGTTTGAAAAATCTAGATAATCCTATATGGTCTGAATCATGAGTTCTGTCAGGAAAAGGTAGAGCTTTTACATTCTTTTTGTCCTCTTTCAAAAGGGTGCCTTGGCTTTCTTTTCTTTCTAAAAGACCTTGAGACAGAAGATGAAAAATCCAACATTTTACATACTAATGCAGTAATGTTCTTAATGTCAAACATTCTGTTCTCAAAGGTCTGTTTCACTTTTTTCCTTTGAAGAGTTATCTTTGCTTTCCTTCCTTTCACAGAATGAAAGGAAGTAATATATCCTTCTATAGAAAAAACTATTCCCAGAGGATCTGTCATCATCTGGAAAAAATGGAAGATACTAAGGCCACTCCAAATCATCTGTTTCTTCTCCAGTTTCTAGATTCACATTTATTATTCTTCTACCTTTAAAAACACCTTATTGAAAAAAGTACACGAATTATGATTGCTGCTCTCTCATATTTCATTTGAAAGTGATGACACCAACAGCTTTCATTTGCAGCAGGAAGTATCTGCAAGCATTGTGGGTACTCAGTGCATTTTTTTCAGTCTCTGAGAGAATTCATGTGGGATGAGGACAGGATCTTCTTGGATTGGCTGACTGACCACCATGAAATGAATAGATCTGTGCTACCAAGCTTATGCATGATGGAATTTCTGAATGCAATTCTGTTTGCTCTCTAGAATAATTGCAAATATTAAAGGTAGAGGTAACAATAGAGCTTGTAAAGATGGTTTCCAGTATCATGCTCAACATTTCTAAAACCAATCTTTAAAAAAAATGGATTTTTTCTAAATCACTGCCATTAACAATTTAATTCTTGTTCTCTCAGAAAAATAATTGAGTTTCCCATTTTGGAATTTCAGAGCAGAAAAACCACAAAGAATTATTTTAATATATACTTTCTACCTTTTACTTTAATACTTGTTGGAGAGATTCCAAACAGTACCTTGATTTAATAACTCAGATAACAGTGGTTCTAACCATACAAAATTGCCAATAGAATAGATAACAGTCATAAAAAAGAAATCAAATGAAGTGCTTTGGAATAGACTAATTACACATCAGAGTCAGGAAAAAACTTGCCTTGTACTCTGTAAGATAACTGAATTATGCTTTCTTCTAATTTGATAAACCCTAAGTAGAAATGATGTCAAGAAATGAGCCAAGATATGCAACAGTTTCTCTATATGACATTTTCTCCTGTGCTATTGCCATGTTAAATGAGATAAATGAAGCAGGGGAATATTCAGTAGTCAGACACTCAATCCTTGTTTCTTGAGACTGAAATGTCACATCCTTAAAAACTGGAAAGATCCTGAAAGGATGAAAACCTCATCAGTATAGATTGTGTTAGTGCCATCCTCCATTTTCAGGGAGGAATGCACATGAAATTCAGAATTTCTTCAAAATTGTATTACTTTCTTAATTTGTGAAAATGAGCTTAAAAGAAGTATAAATGTTTCTGCTCCTCTTTAAAGATATATCATCAGAATTCTTGATTTCTGGTCACACCACTTTACCTCAAGATGCAATTCAGGACTGACTTCAAGTGAAGTTTCTGGTGTGAAGCCAACAATGTATGTATGACATATTCACTTAAAATTATTAGTATCCATATCTGTCTCTTTCACAATTTTTTCTCACAAATTTCACTTTGAGTCAGAAAAATTTCGCTGTCAACACTTCTGACTAAGTATGTCTCATTTGAGACAATATTTCCACTATCCTCTACTCTTTCACTCGAAGTGTCTTAGTCAGAAGTTCACAGCTGTAACCTATTTAATAACAGCTGAATCATATTAAAAAAAAAATCTATTTGACTTTTCACTCTTATCACAACTATTAATCTTTAGGAAATGTATTTTGTTGGGGGATATTATTTTCCTCTTTTTGTGACTCAACTAGATCATCTGGCACTCAACACTTTGATCATCAGCTGCCAGCTCAGCCAGCACTGAATTTCTTTTTTATCTTCTACTACAAAATCTATTTCCATAAGCAAGTAACTCATACATACATACATATATACTTATTACAGTATTGTCTTCATTTTTTCTACAGCATTTATATTTGCCTCTCTGTTCTATCTCTTGTACAGATTTCCCTATAATGATGATGGCATCCAGGTCTGTATCTTTCTTCTAAATCTGTTACAGTCATTAGTTATAATGATTTTTTTATCACATGAAATGCCATTAAAACAGAATATCTATTGGTCGAATTCAGCTTTATGGTTAAAAAATAATCAATAATGATAATCAAATTCTTTCTACAGAACTTCACTTTATAACCCATAGAATAATGCTATGACTTACACATTTGTTGGCTCTAAATTTATAGCAGTTTTTTCACTAATAATGATAACCTGAACTCACATTAAGAAATCTATTTTATGACATAGAATACTGTCAGGGTAAGACTGTGTGTTGGTGGAAGAAGGGAGACAAAGACATTGAAATGTAGACAAATTGTTGCAGTATTTCCTGGATTGGCTACCGCTGTTTGCTCTTCATCATTTTCCCAAAGGAATTTTAACCTACCCAGAATCTTGTAACTTGAATCATTCACACATAATCCTTCCTGGCATTTCAATTCCACCTTTACTCTTTCCAATGGCTTGCAGTACACCACTATGTCATATTACTTACAATCTCCCTCAGTTACATTTTCAGTTTATATTTTAGAAAGTTTGGCTACATAACCTTGAAGGTACATCACAAGACTGACAAGAGACAACTATATTGAGTCTTCAGAACACAGATTTATACAGCACTGATATCTATGCATCCAACTTGTTTTTAGAGCTTTTGCATTTTTGCAGGAAAATAATTACAGGCTATACAATTTTACAGATATTATATTCATTGCAAGATAAAGCTGATATTTTTTGAACCATGTGGGGGTGAAGTCAAACTTACCTTTTCTGTTTCTACACCACTATAGGTCAGGACAGAAGTTGTGGAAAGAAATGGCTGGCAATGCTTTGCACATACATCTTTGAAAAGCTAAGTCACCCCTGGCAGACAACTATTTAACAGTTCAGTAAAACACCCCATTTTCCAAGTACTATACATGTGGCCCTGTGACCTAACATGTAACAGTTGTATTTGCTGATTTTCATTACTTGTACAATATGTCATACGTATGCATCTCTACTAGTTTCATATTTATGCTAAAGATTCTGCTCAAAGGCACAAGCAAATTCTGTATCACAAGAGATACTTAATCCATTTAGGCATCCAGCAGTTAGTGAAGCTACTTGAAGTGACTTCCTACATACCTTCCTAAATATTCAACTGCATTTAAATTTACTACAGAATGGAAGATTTCCCCTAGAATTTCCTCCCCCCCCCCAAAAAAAAAAAAAAACAATTTCAAGGTCCTTAGAGGAAAGAAACATCAATCATCTGTGTTGCACTAGGCAGTCCTGGATTATTACATTTCCTGGAAGAAAAGCACTCAGCCTATGTAAAGTTCCCTTAAAATGCTATTTATTGGAGGTAAGACTATAAAGAAAAAGAAGATGGTTATCAATAACCT
The DNA here is from genome assembly GCA_036630365.1 of Acanthiza pusilla. Taxonomy (NCBI): domain Eukaryota; kingdom Metazoa; phylum Chordata; class Aves; order Passeriformes; family Acanthizidae; genus Acanthiza; species Acanthiza pusilla. The sequence goes on from JAXCHO010000098.1 coordinate 27,262,568, forward strand.
TCTGCCCCTTCAGATGCTGGGAATCCCAAGCTGTGTGGAATTGAAGAGGACTCCCATCAGTCACAGCATGCTGTGCAGACACCATCCATGGAATGTTACCCCAGTTTGAGCTCTTAAAGGATTTTCTTACCAAAAACAACTCTATACATCATTTATACTGATAAATTCAGCATTTTATACTGAATAAGAAGTACATTCACATGGGAACTTGCTGCTGAAGTTTCAGATAAAGGCAAGGACATGCAAGAGGTGTAAGCAGTGGTATCAACCAGGAGCTGCCTGGCAGCGCCTCGGTTACAATCCTCTGGCCAAGGTCATTCTGTAGCCAAGGGACATGGGCAGTGCAGCACAGGCCTGCCTTAGCTGGATGGTACATGGATTTCTACCCCCTTGATGTACAATGGTCCTCCAGTTAGGATCACTACAGCATCCAGCATTTCAGTGGGATGTAAACTCTTTAGAGTAAATTGAGTTTAAGTTATAAGGCAGTAACAAAAGCCAGTCAAATTGCATACCTGTCAGCACCACTGTGTGTTCTCCACCACAAGCAACCTTATTAACCTTTTCCATAATTCCCAGTACAGGCTGTGGCACTCTATTGTTCTTCAGCTGTTCAGGCAATAATCCCAGTTTCCCATTTGCTGGTTCTCCGAAAGTATAGAGCTCACCATCTCCTGTGAAAATACAGAAGAGCACATGGTTTCCAGCATGTACTCAGGAGCAAGGATGGGTTGTCAAGGCTGCTGCAGACACAAATTATAAAGACAGAAAAGTGTATGAACATTACAGGATAGCTGAACATATTTGTATAATACCCAAACAGCTGTGCAAAGCATTCTGTTTTGATGGAACATGAAAGTGCTAGATTTTAGCCCCCTCCAAGTTCAGAATCACAATATTTAGCCTGCAAGGAACGTAGCCAAGGGCAAAACAAAACCATATACACCCTGCTTCTGAGAGGTGGCAATTCCCTCTGTAATCAGTATTTAAGTCAACTGAAGTTGCTTGTAAGTATCTGAACTGAAACAGAAAATAATTTTGTGTGGAATTTTGATGGAAAATCAACCTGCTCAAGCAGAGTCATCTCTGAGCACATGGCACAGGATTGTTTTCAGACATTTCTGGAATATCTCCAGTGAAGGAGAGTCCACATCCTCTCTGGACAGCTTGCTCCAGTGCTCAGTCCCTGCACAGGAAAGAAATTCTTCCTCATGTTCAGGTGGAACTTCCTGGGCATCAGTTTCTGTCTGTTCCTCCTGTGCCATTGCTGGGCACCACAGTGCAGAGCCTGGTCCATCCCCTGAGCCCTCGCTGCAGACACTGACAGATATAGATGAGGCTGCCTCTCTGCCTTGTCTTCCCAAGGCTTTCTTACATTCTTCTACACTTCTTTTCCAAGAGTTTTTTGCAGTCATTTCAATCTGTGTTTTCTAAGAACCAGCAAATTACCAGCTGCAAAAAGTGTATTTCATTTAATTTCCAACCTGTGGGCCATGTTCAGCATTTTCTGTTCAGTTTGTTTTCCTGTTTTAATTCTATTTTGTTCTTATATCTATGTGCAGAAGTACTCTGAACAAGCTGATACTTAGCAGTTATTTGCATCACCATCAATTTTCTGCTCTAAAACAGTAGGCCAATTAAAAAGAGAAAAACCAATGTGATGTTTTCTGTAACCAAAACATTCTCCTGCGGAAAAGAGATTTTAATAGGCATTCTAAGTAAAAAGAAAGAAAACAAACAACAAAAAGAACCCTATATTTTTGGAAGGCAAGTATTTTTTCAATACTCTCAGATCAGCCACGTATTTCTAGAAACAAGCTGAAAAACCCCAGAAGCACTTGGGAGATAACTACTTAGGCAGTTCTCTTTGAAGAGACCAGCAGTTCTTTTTAAACACTATTGCACTGAAAAAATTAATCCAATCACTATCTAATTAATAGGATTAGAGATTCAAATGGCCAAGCTTCCCAAACTAATCAAGTTTATTACATTTTTTCTACTTAATAATCCAGCTAACAAAGATAAAACCATTTACCAAAGCAATTTTTGAATACATTACACATCCCTTTAAGGCAAATAGTGGTCTAAAAACTATGAAAAATAGCAATCAAGCATAAAAAGAACCCAGTCAAACCCAGAAAAATTTTGAGTGCAGTATGTGTGCAGTACATCTGCGTGCTGAGGACATGATGTACTGGGTGCAATACACCTGCATTTAAAGGACATTCTGTTCACAACAGAACCTGGTTATTTAATTTTCTCCTCTCAAATGAGTCACACTCTTACATGCTGAGCTTTCCCTAATGTGGCACATTTTCTATATCACTAAACTAAATCACACAAGCATGTCAAGGAAATGGACAAGAGAATGGAAAATGTCCCTCAAAGGAAAATGTGCATTTCAGAGTAGATAAGAGACCAGGCTGGTGGCCACTGAGGGACAAAGATGAGTGGACAAAAGAATTGGATAATTCTACGATTCCTTGAATAAATGAAGATGAAAATGAAAAGAAATATTTATTCAAGACCAAACTGCTCAAAATTTTCTCAAACATTGAAATTCAGAGCATAGAAGTGTTTGTGGGATGAATGATTCTTAAACCAGTCCTTAAAAATAATGACAAAATACATTTAAAAAAGGAATTCAGGGAACCTGCAAAGCTCTCTGTGAAAAGACATCTTCTCAATAAGAATCTATCTTGACCTTGATTACAGTTACAATTCAGGCAGGGGAAACAGTAGAAGAGGTTAAACATATTCAATTCCTTTCTGGCTCCATGAATCTAACTCTGCTGTGGAACCCAGAGCAGTGGTAAGATACATCAGCTGTTCCTGCTCTCCATCTCCTCCAGCGGACAAATGAGCTTGCCAAGCTTAATTCTTCCTGAAAAATTGTCCCCTCCTGAGTGTGTGGTCAAAAGAAAGTCAAGTAAGGATCTGTATAAGGGCTCAAAATTGTTGCTACACTCTCCCAGCAGTTTGTTTCCCTGTTGCTTTGCTTGAGACACAGCCCTAATACTGGGACCCAACGTCCCAAGCTTGCAAAACAGAAGGAAAGGAAGCACACTGTGAAAAAATCCTAAAGAGAGCTGGAAGCTAAAGACTAAAAACTTCTCAGCTGAACTCTTTGAAGAATGCAAAGAAGAAGGAAAGTGAGGAAACAATCATCTTTCAAATATGAACTGAGTAATCAGACTAGTTTCTAATATGCATATGGAATAGAGTTAGCCATTGCCTGTGCATGTGCTTGGTCTAAATTTCAGAAGTGGATTTTTTTAAATTAAAAACATTCAGGATTTATTCTGTTCTTCTATTCTACAACCACTTTGGCATCAGTGGGGTCCACATACAGGGGACTGACATGTTCAGCAGCTAAATTATTGTCTGCAAAGAAGGCCTTCTAGAGAGTAGACGTAAGAAAAGTGAAATCATCTTTTTGGGACTACGAGATAAGAGACATTGCTCTTGCCTTTATAGCAGTTAAACATCTTTAATATAAAAGCCTACTAAAAATATTTTAAAAACCAGCTATGTCAAAGAAATAAGACCTTCAGTTTAAAAGAAAAAAAAAAATCTGGAATCCATACTTCACCACTTTTTATTCAATAGACTCTTACTAATGAACGTCCTGCCCTGGAGAGGGCACTCTGTGTCCACATTATGTTTTCTAGTGTCCTCATTAGCCACCTTTTAGTTTTAACCCAGATATGCCTGTGATCCTGACAGTTTTCTCAGCCAGACCTTATTGTCAAAGAGAAACATATTAATAAAGGGACCCATATGGTACCATGCTCATCAGTTCAGCCTGACAGCATCTGCCAAGTCTTGGATACTGAAACCATGTTACATTATTAAAGATAGTGTATTATTTGATGTCAAAAAATCAAAATCTAATAATTCTATAGTATTCTAATAACTGATAAGTAACACATCCTGTGACTATGGTATACTCAGAAAAAATGCATAAAGTTAATTTTTAAACACTGTGTGGATACACACTGACAGTAGTACAACAGAAAATCAATTCTGCAAAAGTACTTGGATGTCCAATAATAAATTTTTATGGTAGCTGAAGTATCAGTCAAATAAAACTGTTGGCAAGGGGCCAAAAGAAAGTAATAAAAAAATTTATGCTTTCACCACAAAGAAGGCCATGTGTGTGTCAGTAGCTTCAGTGACATAGACTGAACCCAGTTCGTGTAGGACTTGCAGATATTAAGGCTGAAAATGAAAATTTTCTGTCTCATACTCAGGCCTGTTTAAGTAGTAACACGTTCAACAATTCCTCATTTTCACAGGTGATAACCAGTACATCTTCCTATTAAAATTTTGAGACGCTCCATTTTTCTTAACCAGCTGAGACCCTAAGCCTTTTTTCTTATCCCCTTCCATTAAAAGTTTCCACTTCCTTAGGGCACTTGGCACACACTGTTCTCCCTTTAGTCTTATGTGCTTGTCCTCAGCCCTTCTACTAATGACATTTGTGACATCCCACTGCAGTCCTGCAGCTTCAGCTCTTGGCTCTAAGGCAGAGATACACACATTCCTACTACATCCTCGAAGCAAGCATCTTTTTTCCCCCCATTTATTCTGAGTTCAGGAAGCTGTATTTTTCCTAACAGGTGCTGAGTTCCTGATCAATCCCAGACACTTAATTCATTTACTGTAATAAATCATCTGTAATAAAAGTTGCACACTACCAGCATAAGAGCTAATTAATACTTGTCCACCGTAGCAAGCTCTCATTCTGTTAACAGCATGTTCTCAGAGAGCAATACAGATATTGTATATGGAAAAGTAGCATTTATCAAGTTATCTGGGAAAGGTATCTGATGGAATAGCTCCTGGGTACCAAATAAAAACTTTACAATCAAAATCATTGATTCTTTGAAATCTTTAATTACTCTGAGGGGACCAAACAGTAAAGTTTAATAAAGTAAATCTATATGGCTGAGAGAAATTAATAGCTGCTCATACGTAATACCATCAATACTGGCTGATCATTCATCCATACTGGCATTATTAAAAAATGAGTGGAATTTTCACTTCAGAATCCAATGGAGAGTTGGGAAGAGAGAGGTGGAAAGCAATAGGGAGGTGTGTTGGTTTGGAGATCTGACAACAGCTCACTGTAGCATTGCTTCTCCTCATACCATGTACTGTTGGTTTAACTGGCTTCAAAAGTTAAATTTTAAGACAGAACAACAAACTTGGACAACAATCTTACACTTCTGACAAATAAGATTGATTTTTTTCTCAAAGCAACTCAGTTCAATATTTATATTTCTAGAGAAGATGAAGACTATTATTTGATCATCAAACTAAAGAATAAACACAAGAAAAGCTGGATTTTTGAAACCATAGTATTAATCCACAGTATATGTCATAACCTTTATGAAAACAAACTGTGATAAGGTATTTCATTCTTTCTAATATACTTTTGCACAACAATGTGCAAATGAAGAAAATTAACTGCAGTTTTTTTCTTCCAACGTGATACAAAACTACATAGAAGGCTTTCTTTCACACAGCAGTTTTTAACTATGCTGTATCAAGTTTCAAACAACTATTTGAAAACCACTGTCTCGTCTCCACTAATCTTTATTCCCATTCTCTTACCTGTTATCAAGGCAGAGTGATAATATCCACAGGATACAGAGGAAATGGGTTTTCCAACATCCACTTTGCAGGGGATACAGACAGAGGCTTCATTAGCCAGGCCAATCTGACCTTCTGAATTATCACCCCACACAAAGAGCTGCCCATCCTCTAAAATGAAGACATGGATAGTTAATAGATTTAAAACAAAAAACTAATTAAAAGTTAATCTATTTATTGAAGAGTATTTCAGAAACTCTGAGTATAATACTGCTGAATGTCACGATCTCAGGGACACAAAATGATAATTTAGCACAATGCAACAAAGGAATCAGAAATAAGAAGGTATTCCTTAAGCGTTTCAAAAGTGACACAGAAAACTTACACATCAACTGATGTTAGACCACAAATACCAACAGAAACAGTACTATGTAAAAAAACATTCCCTCAGAAAGAGGAAGATTGAGTGTGTGAGACAATTCAGTTGCCAGAAGTCATTACGAAAATATTACAGTGAATTTAAGGCATCTCATTTCTAGACGCAAGTCACCCCTTTCTCATTCTTCAAACTTATTCTGTTCTGACTTTGGTAGACATCCCACTTATTCATGCCTTATCTTTCAGTTCTCCTCACAGGTGGTTATATTGCCCAGCTTCATTTTGCTTTCCTTAAACTACTACAATAGCTGTTCCAGTTTTATTAAGATCAGCTTCGTTTGAAACAAAGACCAATGGCAACAGCAAAAAAAAATGGCAGTGAACAACATGAAAAGTCTCTAGATTCTTCTAGAAGAGACAAGGTCTTCTCTATGCATAATCTTACTGGTGGGAAATAAGTTGTGAATAAAAAAGTACCATCCACAGTGCTACTGAGATGGTGTTAGGAGCTACAATAATTCAAAAATATCCTAAAAATCTCAGGAGTATGTCAGCAATTGGCAAAAAACCCAAACACCAAAGAAGCAGGCTAGCATCTCTCTCATGTTCTGAAATTAGAGCCTCAATAACTTACCCTAAATACGTATAGAAACAGCAACTTTACAGCAAGACTCAAGAAATTGCATTATAGGATAATAAAGGACCACCCATGCAATGACTGGAAGTATTGTAACCGTGTGGACTTCAGCATGTTGTGATGGTATAAATTTGCCACCTGAGAAATGGTGAGAGGCTCAGCCTTTCCCAGAATTAGTAAGGAATGACACAGCTGTGCAGCCTGAACCAATAGAGCAGAACAGTTGCAGTCAGAAGTGGAATTAGAGATGCTTAGATTTCATAAGACTCATGTTTTGTAGCTGCCTTCCCTGGAAATAAACTGCAGATTTTTTCCATTTTGAAGCTATTCATACTGTTCTCCTTTGTAAGGATTTCTACTGAAGTAATTCAGATTGAACTCCCACTGCAGGCTATTGCTCACAGAAAAGGTCTACTTTCACAAAAACTGTTAAGAAGTTAATGAGACACACACCCCTTACCAGACTGTGTTAAAATAGGCAATCGGCTGTCAAAAAATGGCTGTGGTTACCAAGGAAAGAAGACACTGAGGATTAAAAATGCACCCACGTATACAGACAGAATGCTGGAATAAACGACTTTCTGGAACAGCAGGCTGGACACACATAAATAGATTTTATTAGCAGTTGCTCTTACCAGTTACTGCTGCTGAGGTGTATGATCCAGCTGATAGCTGCTTGATCTTGTGCTGGTTGGTAAAAAAACTAATTAAATGAAATGTGGTCCTTTCCTCTGTGTCACCTAATCCCAGCTGACCTTCACTGTTTCCTCCAGCAGCATAGACATTTCCTTTTTCTGCATACAGAAAAGCACATGTAATACACAGAATAAAGAAACCAGAGCAAATAATTTAATTTTCAACAGAAAAAACATCACAGAAACATGGGGGTCTATTGCCCTGAAATACCCTCCAGCTGAAATCAGTAGTTTCTGTTGTAGCTGGCAAGGTTTTCCTGCACACACTTGGATCAGACCTTCCTAAAGGCCTTGCATGTATTTAGACTGCATTCCCCACTATTCTGGAGAATGATCTAAAAATAAATAGGATTGGAAGTTCTGCAAAATCTCTGAGAAAATGATTACCAGTAGCCTGGCAGCCAGCAGCAGCTCCTTCCACAAATAATGTATATTTCAAGATAAAGCAAGAGGAAAAGGGTGAATGATGTCACACACAAGAAAAACTGAAGCTGTATTAGTACGTAAATTAAAGAGATTAATAACTTGATAGTTTTGACTCCTGTGAATGAACTATATTTTTAGTTAGCTTTTTATTAGAAATATTTTACCTATTTTAATATTTAAATAACTTCCAATTTAATTAACTAGGTATTTTGTTTTAGAATCTTGAAGTAAAAACTGACAACAAGTATCTTCAACTTTAGAGAACTTTAAGATTTATGTTTTTAATTTTAGTATGATTCACATCTAAAGTGCTAATCTGTGATGAAACAGATATGGCCTATTATGAACACAAACCCAGGCAGAAATGTGATAAATAAACTGACATATAATTTATAAATGGTCCTTGCTATATAAATGGCCACAAATCATCTAGCCAGTGTGTACACCAAAGGTGACTAATATTTACGCTGTGCAGTCTTGCATACTCGATTGTTATTAAAACGTACTGTTTTATTCCAACAATCTTATTTACAGGGCTCAGGGTCTCCACATATATAAACCTGCTAATAATCAAACAATCCTCTTTGTAACATTACTGAAAACTAACGGATTGCAACCACACAGATGGCTATTCCATTACATAAATTATAGAAGCATGACAAGAACCCGCATAAATTCTCTGTATACTGTCTCTCTACAAATTTATTTTTAAGTTTAAATTTACGGTTTATTTATTTATAGCTTAATAAAGCAACTTGTCATTGAAATAGCAGATTATGTTGTCCAACCAAAAATATAACAAAATTCAAAGACTTGAAAACATTCAGTTCTACTGTATTTATTCAAATATGTATCTTCACACTAATAAAGATTATTTTTCAAAGATAAATTTGAGTATAGATGCATATAAAAATAATAATGTATCTTTACAGAGCTTAAGTGAAATATTCATAATTGTTAACCACATCTCAAGTGTCAGCAAGAAACTTTTCTGTATGTCTATTACTAGGAAACTACTATATAACATTAATTTATTAACGCATTGACTCAGAATAAATCAAATCATTCTGAAAAATTCCAGATTCTAAGAACTGGATATCAAACCCCTAAGTTTTAGCAGTCCTATTTTCATTTATTTTTCTTTCCTCAGTACTCCTGGGGTTCCTAATGTAATTTGGGATGAAAGCAAAGGAAAAAACATATCTTTAATATGTATGAAATAGAGGTTACATACCTGTGTAAACTAAAGTGTGGTTTCTTCCACAAACAGCAAGTTTTGGTTTTTCTGGTTTTAAATCTATGAAATGAAATCAAAGAGGAGGAAAAGTTACAAAGAAGTTTGTAGCTTGTTCAACAACAAAATGCTCTATGCTCTAGAGGGAGCCCTAATTTCTTTTTTTTTCACATTTTTACCAACAGAATGATTACAAGATTCGTTGCCCATTTGAATCTAACACGACTTACCAAATCAGTATTCTCCCAAGATAGGAAAATAGGTCAGACCTTAAAAACTTACATCACTCAGGTTAACTTGATGGCAGTTACTTCATCCTAATGCCACAGTACTTGGAATTTACTGTTTATGGGATATACCTCGAAGAATATATCAAGCTGCAGGATAAAATTAATGATTTAAGCTGTCTTTAGTTTTCAATAAGAGTACTATTCTTAGCTCCCTCTTACAGTTTCCCCACTGCTGTAAATCTTTGAAACCATACTGTTCCTTTGTCTTATCACCCCTACCTGCCTTCGTTGTGCTCACATCCCTTTTCTGCTCTGTTCTAATCTCTTCCTGATCACTGAACTCAATTGCAAAGGGCAGCCCTACCTGGACTAGTGCCTACATTTTTTGCATCTGTCATCCTGTCTCAATTTCAGATGAGTTACCACCAATGAGAATGCCATTGCATGCACTTCTCTGCAGTCTGCTCACTTTGAAAGACTGGAACTGTATGTGAGGGGAGTCGAGTTATTTTGTGGGAAAGAGAATACAGAGGTTCCTCTTCTCCTATGACGGGTGCTCTCCATTTCAGAAAATGAGAGGAAAATAGTCTCCCTGCCTTTTCCATCCTTGTTCCAGTTACTATTCACTGTCAACGAATTATGTTCCCTCAGTCATGTCCATGTACCCCACACAATGCTCTAAAAACAGAATTATTTTTACATAATTAATCTTTAATTGCTTTTCCACTGCACAAGTGCATGACAAAGCCAACAACAATCATCCCTTTCACAAACCCTTTTTCAGCCCTTTCAGATCAGTTTTCATCAGCTCTTCAACATTCAGATTAAAATCCCTTCTACCAAGCCACCGAATAAATCTCTACTTAACCATGAACTGCTTCTGGTCTACCACACAGACAAACTTAAATTGTCCAAATTCAGGTTGCTCCCTCTCCTACCCAACACCTACCACTACCATCAGGCTGGAACCATAACACTTTCAATGGTGGCTTCTTTCCTACACTCTTTATATCCAAAAACACTGTCTTCAACTTCAGAGATGATCTTAACCAGCTCTTCAGAAGCCTGTGCTTCCTAATCTTCCTCACACTTGGGCTAATCAATCGTATTTTATGAGACATGCTGTATTTACAGTGCTGCTGGTGATTTTTCATAACCAATTTCATTAGTGTCTAATCAAGTCCCAGTAATTATTTTCTCAGAAAACTTGCAGACGCAACCATTTGGCTCCAAGCAGAAACTGAAATGTGTCCTTTCAATCCCATTCCCAAAGACACAGAAATGACCAAAGGCTAGTGAGAAAAGTTCCATGACTTCCTCCTGCTGCCTACTGCCAAGAGAAAAAAGATACCCCCTCTTGTGACTTTTTTCAATGGATGCCAGGTCTGGTTTGAATTGCTGTCATCTTCTCTTTTTCTTTTATTCTCCATTGCAATTTGACAGCAAACTCAAAACTTGAAACCCAATCCATTTAAGCCAAGGTAAGAATCAATCTCCCACATGGCTGACACAAGATGGGAACCTGAGAGTAGCTGCATTCTCCCTCTGAAGTGAAATAGAGACAGGAGCAAATAAAGGACAGTAGAATAAACTAAATCAGGAAGAACAGAGTTTGAACAAGCAGGATAATTTGTTTTTAACAATAAGCTAACAGATCGATCTGCTGGCAGAAAGAGTGAAGATAAACATTTAATGGTGAAAAGAAATGTGTTAATGAGATAGATCTGACTTGACATAAGTAAGGGAATAGGGAAAAGTATTGACTTAGCTTTGTTTGACAAGATAAAAACAGCTAGGAAAGATCAAGAAGAGCACAGTGCAATGAAAACATATTTTCCAACACGTGAAAGAACACAGGAATTTATTTTACTGCCTCATAAAAATTTATTAACATTTATGCCCCCTTGGGCACTTCTTATACTTGTTAAAAATGCAGCAGTACTTGTGAAAAGTTTCTGATAGTTTTTTTTCATTTACAAAGTTGCTAAGACAGTCATGACACAGAAGTTACACCAAGCTGTTGGAACTCTCGTTTCTAACACATAGACAATGCAGAGACCAAGCGTCTGATTATTGTCTGCAGTAAAAAAATGAAGATGTGGTTTGTCAGAAAAGACAAATATAGTACATATAATCAGGGCCCTCAAAAATGACAGGATTCTATGTATCTGAAGTAATCTTCAGATGCAAAAGGACTCAGAATCTGAAGTAATGGAAAATCAGTCTGCGGTCCTTTTGAGCTACCTTCATGATCTTGTGCAGTAACACATACATGTGATGAGGAAAGATGGTAGAATCAGTTATCTTGGAATTGCATCCTATGAAGTACTTTTTCACGAGGGTCTCCTCTCAAAAAGACAAAAAAGAAAAAAGAAAAAAAGAAAAAGAAAAAAAGAAAAATCAAACAAACCTTTAACACATGTTGGTTTGCTGACAGTGTTCTTTGATCCTAGTCCTAATTGGCCCCAGTCGTTACTGCCGAACATGTACAGTTTACCTTTCCCTGAAAAAAATCATAGACAGAATCCATACAAGTGTTTGAATACCTCATTCAAGACAAGATGGTCATTCACTCACAATGCTATTTATTATTCCTTTTTTAATGTACGGTTGAAGTTCAGACAATTTAATACATAAGTGTAAACAATAATTAATATACTTGTGATTTTTCAGTTCAAAAATAGTAATTGCACTGTTAAAGTAAGAAATCCCCAGCCAGAAGAAGAAACATCCTCATCTTTAATCACAGCACAGATGAAATGCCCTTCAGAAAACAAGATATTGTACTCCTGGACAGACCCTGCAGCTCAGAAACCACAGTATCTATAGTCCCCTTTATAAAATAACAGAACATTTAACTGAGCATCCACATCTTTTACCCCAAAGACAGGAACGAATAATGCAGCTACATAATAAATACAAGTACAAATTTTCAATATTCAGCTTATTTGATTGCTTAGGGTAGGATATTTCTTTTACTGCTAAATGTCTTCTCTTAAAATTATTTACAAATATGCATATCTATCAAATACAGTTTCTGATAAATTTTCACAAACCGTATTAATTTATTTTTCTGCATATAAAGATGGAATGCATAAATCCACCACACAGTCAGAGAGCTTTGTAAAACTAAATGCAAACATTAGGTTACAAACCTTCAACAGGAGCAATGCTAGAATCACCTTTCAGAAATTCATATGATGTGTCATTGGACTTGCATGTTTAACCATTACAAACAATGAAGTGTTGTAATTCTGAATAACCAGTGCTTTTTCTGATGATGGTATATAAACAGATGAAGATTTTGTCATCTGGGATGAAAATTAGATAGCCAAAACTGACTAATGACAATACCTTAAAATGATTTAATTTAATTTCATTTTTTTTAACTATATTGTAAAGCTGCAAAATTCCTACTGGAAAATAAAACCCTTGTTCCAACAGAAATCCTTGCAAAACAAAAGAAACTGATTTGTCAAAAAAACCCCCACCTTCCCCAAAGCCCCACTCTTTTACAACTGTTAAAAAGAGTTTGTTTACTTTAGATGAAGGTCTGCAGAGTTCTGTGCATTAGACTTCACCATAATGTTGTTACCCTGAATAGAAATTTGGCCATAGAATTTGTCACCCTGGCCATCTACAATTATCATATGATCACACTGCATAACAGCAATTCCATATAATAATGCCAGAATAATATGGCTGTTTGTAACTTCAGTACTGTAGGTTCCCACTGAAAGTTCTGAATGTGATTTATAGATACTTCGAAATGTAATATTGCAATGTCTTAAATATAACAAAAAGTTCCTATTCTAACAAAAATATCAATTTATTTTCTTAAAGATAACCACATAGTTTTTTTTTTAAAAACCTAACCAATGCTTAACAATAACTGGCATCTAAAATCCCAATCAAACTGTTAAGATTTTACAATTCTTGGCACGTGGGGCTGTGTGTCAATATTATGTCTTTTCAAGAAAGCTGGAAGGGAAGTAAGTCTGAGGTCAAGTTCACGCTCACAGTGTTCTACTAATAACATTTATATCTCTATCCTAATTTCGATAATGCAATCATGTCAAACACATGCAGAGCTGTCCCTGACAGCAAACACACCTTAACAGAAAGGATTTTTATCAGCAAATGACATCTATCCTATATTGGTATTCCTTCCTTTTATCCTTGCTTTACACTTTCTAACTGCTTTCCTAAGACAGCAGTACTTCTGTGGGTGTATGATGCCAAGCTGTCCTAATTCAATTTAAGCATATTCCCTTTTATCCATGCAAAATTCAAACAGGTCATGCTTTTCATCCTATAATCTGCTGGGTTTTATATCAGTCTTTAAATTCTCAGGCATTGCTTTGTAAGTCAAGGAGCTTAATAGATGAGAGGAATTTTTTCACATTCTTTTACAACTGAGTGACAGCCATTTATAATTTCAGGTTTCCTAGGAGTATAACAGAAAATAAAAAATCTGGGAAGCAGTTAATTCAGACAGAGAATGAGAATTAACAGGCACTACAGAGGAACCCAAACAAATGCCTGTAAGGAAGCAATGCTTCTCATTCTGCACAGCAAATCAAGCTTCGAAGAGACAGAATTCAATCTAAGCTGGGCAAGAAATCCAATAAAGTTTTGCATGCAAAAGGCACTATTTTCATAACTGCATACTGAGATATCCCAGCCATCATACAGATGCACCGAATCCAACAGCAGACAAATAGGCAAGGATTAAATTTCAAAATTTTATAAACTCGGATTGCTCTGTTTTTTGCTTCCACTTCGGTGCTGTCATCCAGATTGTGGCCATCTGCCAGGTGGAATTGCTGGCACAAGACAGGTCCAGCAGAATCAGATTATGACTCTGGGCAGAAGGGAAACAATAGGATGTAATGAAAAGGTCTACTCAGACTGTTTTGGTGATGAAAACACACTTTCAACAGCAGTCTCCACCTTTATCCTGATGCAAAACTGGAGTACTCCTCCCAAGTATATATTCACTGGCAGGTACACCAGCAGATATTTCACTAACAGAAATTCAGGGCTACCAGGGAAGCCACAAGACACTTCTGCGGTTAGCAACACAAGTTTTGTGGGACACTGCAGTAAGAGAGTGTCTCCTACCTCATTTCTCATGAATAGTTGCTCTCACAACTGTGATTCCTGGCAGCCCCATCAGTCATGTGCACCTCTGGCTCATGAGGTGCTTTTAAAGGCATTCATTGGGCAGCTGCAACATACCAGCTGAAATCCCAAATGCTTTGTTACAGCAGGCAGCCCAGTATTGTAATCACCTATGTTTAAAGGTATTCTTTACATATTTGCCTCCCCCCCACCTTGCTTTCTAAATTATACTAGTGTGGGAGAGAAATAAGATGGGGAGACAGTGTACAGACCTTGAGCATTTACAACAATATCCTACCAAGAAACTAGATCTGAATAAAATATAAAAGGTGGTATTTTGTACAGAGTATCATATGCCAAGGCACCATGATTATTTTTTAAAGACATTTTTATTTGAGCTATTTAGTGAACAAACTATGTTAACAGTTAAACCTCATATACAAGTCAAATAGATCCCAGGAAAATAGGAATGACATCAATTTTGTTAGGCAAGTCATGATATTCTCAAAAACTTTATTAAGCAATGAGAACAGTCATGCTTAGGACATTTGGCATCACACAAACAAAACCAGCACAGTATGTTGCTTGCTCACACACATCAACATAAATTTGTACTAATCTTTCTCATCCTCCCCTTGCAGTTGATGCACAAGATCCTGTGCCATGTTCTGATGACCTGCTTGTAAGCAGGTGACAAAACACCTGGAGAGATTCCAAGGTCTCTTTGTCAAATGTTTAATGCCTTACAAAACCTAAAATCATGAGTATACTATCTTCTTGTGGCTCCATATGCACCTCTTTTCACTCCCACTTTTACAATTGATATTTCTTTCTTTCCTTCTGCCTTCTTGTGTTGGGGACTTCAATTCTCTCCAGAGCATTGAGTTCAGGAAAGATGTCTTCATTCATCAGCATTTTTCCTCTTGTGAACAGGATCAGCCTCTTTGATTAAATGTGGTTAAGCTGCCTAGGATACTCTAATCAAGGCAAATAAACAATAAGACAGCTGTTAACTTCAAGAGTTTTGTAGAAAAGAAAATTTAAGAGACAGGCATTGGAAGGAGATTCTGAAAAGTATGCATATCATCACTTCTTCACACCAAATCCCATGAGGATGAATTCAATTGTTTTCCAAAGTCTGCAGTTATAGAAGATGCAGGGAATGGACTGTCAGTATTCTTGGGCCAAAAAAATACAGAAATGAGGCAAGAATAATTATTAAACATGTTATAAGTGATGCTGGAATATATAGTGCTCATGACTGCATTAAAGACCTAAAGAAGACCACTGCTTAAAAAAATTCCTGCTTGGACATTTTAATCAAGGTTATGCCAATGGTAGACAGCAAATGAATAAAGAAACACAAATTTCAATCCCAAACTTCCTTCCTGGAGAAGGAAACATTTCCTCAACTAGCTCAGCAAGCCAATTCAAAGTCAGCAAGTAACTATTGCTGGCCTTTTCTACTTCAACATACAAACATAGCATGTAAATAAAATTTTGGACTCAACTCCTCACCTAGAAAGGCGAAGGACAGAGTGTTTTATATTTACTTTACACTTGTCTTTATAAAAGTCATATGGGAATATTGATGCTGGATTAGATGAAAGAAGCATTTGAAAGGTTCTGAATACTTTGTTTGAATGCTAAATATTAGTTCTTGTACATTTTCTTCATTAGTATTCAGTCAATATTCGGGGCTAGGTGTAGCTGTCTCTCCTGCCCAAATCCAGCATTTAGGAATGATTTGTAGCAGTTTGGGTGACTGTTTTACTTACAATCCCTTTGGGTGATGGTTGAGACATGTTAGCGTAAAATTGATATTTCTATATTTTAATCCACCTCATATTCCCACTGTCCCCTACAAATATAGCTCCTACTCCCACTTTTAAGGTGTGGGGGAAAAAAAAGTGTGGGCGGAAATTTTGTGACCTGTAAATAGACTGCAAACAAAATGAAGCATGCATTCACACACACCTGCCTCAGACACTTTTCCTTCCTCGGTGATGTTTGTCTTTCATCTCTTCCAGATCAGGTTCAGCTGAAGAAGCTCCTGGTTTCCCACAAGGTCTGTACCCTTCTCAGTAAACTCATTATCAGCATGCACTTCTGGAGCATCTATTCCAGGTGTGACTGCAGTTCAGAGTCATTCACCAAAGGCTTAATTCCACTGTCTCATCCAACTCCATCTAACTGCAGAAATGTGAGGTGCACCTGAGCATGCACAGGTGTGAAGAACAAATGATGGACAAGCGCTTTTTCTTTCCCTTCTTCACTTTTTTTGCGTGACTCTTGCAGTTTTTCTACCTTTGCTTGTTGTTGATCCATACTTTACCCTCACTTTTGCCTTTACCTACAATGACCCAGAAAACCTTTTGCTACCAAAGAAGTCTTTTTCTCATGCTTCTACAGTTTCTTCTCCACAAAAGTTTTGAAGAAATAAAGATCTGATCATCTAGAAGCCTCCCTGCTGATGTACCTGCCTATTGCAACAGCTAAGGCAAGCTACAGAGACATTTTTGAATCAAGCAGCACATACTAAAATAATGGAAAGAAGGGGAAATAGTAGAGGAATGGTGCAGCACGAAAGCCTATGCAACCTGATGTCTTCAAAGGCTTTATCTCAGTGGTCAGTATTACAGTGATGTGGGAATTAGGGGATTGTTGCTGATTGGGGTAACACTGCTGGCACAGGCACATGCTGGGAGGCAATTTAAATTTACTGGTTTAACCAGAGAACTCTACCTGTGTTATTTCAAACTGGGTGTGGACATAGAAAAGTATATGTAAAAAGAAAATGCAAAAGGAAAATGCTGCAGTGTCCCCGGTTACATCCGGATTAATTTTATGCAACAGGTAATTTAATATTACTGGTTCAACCCAAGAAAAAGTGTCAAACCTTGTTAAAAATAAACTATTAATGTATAATTCATCTTCTGTGAAGTTAGGCTTGAAAAATTCATCATATAATTTCACCTCAGGGTATTCTGCAGTCCATGAAATCTATAGTCTTTTTTATCATGCCTGGAATAGTTCTTTCTAAAAATCCAGCATCTTCAACGTTGCTTGCGAACATTGCAAGAAACCCTCAGGAAATTATTTAATAAGCAATGACCAATGGGATATTGATGAGGAATAACTACATTCCAATTTTAAAAGTCCTGAAAATACACATATATTTTTTCAACAGCGAAGTCTTATTATCTGTCAGCAGTTGATTGTCAACACAATGAGCACACATGCCCATCAA
Organism: Acanthiza pusilla; assembly: GCA_036630365.1. Classification (NCBI taxonomy): domain Eukaryota; kingdom Metazoa; phylum Chordata; class Aves; order Passeriformes; family Acanthizidae; genus Acanthiza; species Acanthiza pusilla. The sequence goes on from JAXCHO010000098.1 coordinate 27,280,140, forward strand.
CAGAAGAGTAGTCCCTTCTGTGTAAAATAGATTGAACAAATTCATTAATGAGTATTTTTTCAATGATTTCAAAGAAAAGAAAAAACATTAATAATGGTCCTTCTATTACATTGGAGTTTCTTTGAATGCTTTTTCCATTTATTTCTGATTTTTGTAGGATTTTCTGAAGTTTTTTAAATTGCTCTTTCAAGGTTATTTTCATCTGACAGTTAACAGTAATTAAAAATCTTCATTTAAGAGATATAATTGTACATATTGTTTCAAGCAGATTTCTAGTGAAATTGTGGTGTTCAGCAGATACTGTTTTTTCCATGATACGATATATCTAACATACTAAACATTGTCAGATTCATGAGAAACATTCAGCCTGAACAAAGTTACGCTTGCTTTAAATCCTGTTTCACACTCAGTTATTACAACCTCCCTCAAGACAGTTCTTGGGCATGTCCTGCGAAAACCTTGAGTGACCTCACACTAACTCCAAAGGCATCCAAAAGTTCCTTCAGAATAGTCCTGTCTCCCCTCCAAAACTTCAATTAATATATTACCTCAAGATGCAAATAAGATCCCTAACTTTCAAAGGTGTCCAAAAATATCACCTTTTATCACCTAAGATCAGCCTCACTACAAGAAAGACATTGAGGGGCTGGAATGTGTCCAAAGAAGGGCCTGGAGCACAAGTCCTATCAGGGAAGCTGTGGGAGAAAAGAAGGCTCAGAGAAGACCTTATCACTCTACAACTTCCTGAAAGGAGGGTGGAGCCAGGTGGGGGTCGGCCGCTTCTCCCAGATAACAAGAAACAGGACGAGAGGAAATGGCCTCGAGCTGTGCCAGGGAAGGTTTAGCCTGGATATTGGGAAAAATTTCTTCATGGAACAGGATGCTCAAGGATGCAGCTGAGTCACCATCCCTGGAGGTGTTTAAAAGATGTGTAGATGTGGCACTTGGGCGCATGGTCTGGTGGCAGACTTGGCAGCACTGGGTTAATGGTTGGACTCGATGATCTTAATGTTCTTTTCCAACCTAAACAATTCTGACTCTATATCCTCCGTTTACGATACTGACCTGTAATAATAGCTGTATGCTCATCTCCACATGATATAAGTACGGGCTTGTCATTTTTGAACCAGAACTTGCTAGGAATATCTTCTGCAAATTTGCTTTTCCCAAATGTGAAAACAGCACCTGATTCTAAAACACAAAAAGATATATGTCAATCTTAGTGAAAGCAAATTTTGCCTCACATATTTTGAAATAGCCATGTTCTATCAATTCAATCGCACATTTGATTTTTCTTATCTTTCTCTTCTTTCTTCTCTCAGCCTTCAAAAGATGGGTTGGCAAAACTCTCATTTCACCTGAACAAGAGGAATAATTTCTCTCCCATGCAAGTGGCAGAGCACTGGAACAGGCTGCCCAGAGAAACTGGAGTCTCCATCTCTGGAGATATTCAAAACCTGCCTAGATACGATCCTGTGCAACCTCCTCTGGGTGAACCTGCTTTGGCAAGGGGGTTGGACTAAATGATCTCCAGAGGTTCCTTCCAACCCCAACCATTCTGTGATTCTGTGATAAGACCATGATCTAAAACATCCAAACAAAACCACCCCAAAATAAAGTCCAAGCAGCTTTTCTGCCTCTGTAATCTGCCTGGTTTTCTCAATTCTTTCCATTTTCAAAAGTACCAGCAACGTTGTTTCAAAACATAGAATGTGAACCTTTCCTTCATCTTTTGGTTAAAACATGTGGCTTGACACAGAAAATATAACTTCTACAGAAAAATGAATGAACATACAAGTTACATAATTTGTCAAAATCCGTGCAGACAATGTGACAAGCACAATTAGACCTCCTATTCTAAAATGTCAAAGTCTGTGTTGTAAGCATAGAATCTTTTTTAAAAACTAAACAAAGAATAAAACAAACCTTATCCTTGTAAATATTGTTACTGTAAAAAATGTCAAGAAATACACACAATAACAGTAGACTGTTCCTGAAAATGACATTATCTTAATGCATTGACTTTCAATGAAAATAATCTCATTGACAATATGCACTCCAGCTCCAAAACCTAGAAGTTCTTTCTTAGACTGTAAATTCTATCTAATTTGGAAATAATTATTTAATGTAAACATTTCCCCTATTTCCAAAGACATTATTTTATGTATAAGATGGAGCAGACATGTAAATTTTACATATTTATACATTTAAGTATTAAAATACTAGATGTATTTTTCACTATCACTTGCTCAACAAGCTCTGTGCAGACAAACTCAACTTTTAAAGAAAGAGTCAAGTTTTTCCTTATTTTATCTAGACACACCTACAACTACAGATAAGCTAAACACCATCTGAAAACTCTATTTTATTTTAAGTTTTCATCTCCAGCCAGACAGCCATGCACCTCTGAACTTGTTTAGTGATCTCTTTGGCACTTGTGCCATAGAGCTCTCTGGTTCATTTATTTTCCCTTCAGAGGGTTAACATGAAAACATATGCTTTTCATTATGTGTATAGAAAAAGCTGACAAATTTCCCAACGCCCTTTGTATCTCATTCGTTTGACTAAGCCATAACATTTCACAACTACTGTGCCCAGTTCTGGGCTCCTCAGTACAAGTAAGATATGGAGCTCATGAAGCAGGTCCAGGGGAGGGCAATGAGGATGAGTGGGGGACTGAAACATCTCTCTTATGAGGAAAGGCTGAGGGATTTGGGCCTGTCCAGCCTCAAGAAGAGATGACTGAGAGGGGACCTTATTAATGTGTATAAATAGCCAAAGCAGGGGGATGCCAAGAAGATGTAGCCAGCCTCTTCTCGGTGGAGCTGAGCAATGGGGTAAGAGGCAGCGGGCAGAACTGATGCTCAGGAAGTTCCACCTGAACATGAGGAAGAAATTCTTTCCCGTGTAGTGACTGCGCGTGGTGTGGAGTCTCCCGCACTGGACATATCCCAGAACTGTCTGGACACACTCCTGTGCCCTGTGTTCTGAGATGACCCTGCTTGAGGAGGGAGGTTGGATCAGATAATCCGCGGTGGGTCCCTTCCAGCCTGGCCCATTCAGCGATTCAGCGCTGCCGTCAATTTGGAAACTGAATCCCATTAACTCAGGATCCCACAGGACATACGCGAGATGTTTGTTGTCCCGGTAACCAGCAAATGTTTGAGCATTACCTTGGGCCAAACCGCGCCACAAACAAACTATTAATGCTCAGAATTAACCGCGACCCCCGAGCGCCCAGCGCTGCCGCCCGCCCCCGCCGCTGACGGGGCTGCCCCGTCCGACCTCTGACGGGGGCGGACGCGTTTCCCCCCACACGCCGCAAGGCACCAGCCCGGCGCGGGGCCCGCAGCCGGAGGGAGCCGGGGGACACCTGCGGCGGTGAAGCGGGCAGGGGCCGGCACAGGCAGACTCTTTCCCCCCCGGGGTCCCTCGAGGAGCGGCCGCACTCACCGGGCACGGGCAGCTCCGTCCCCGCGGCGGGCGCGGCCATGGCGGCCGGAGGAGGCCGCGCCGGGCCGGGCGCGCCGCGGGCAGCGCCGCCTGGCGGCCGGCGGGGGCGGCACCGGGCCCGGCCGAGCGCCGCGGGAGAGGTGCGGAGAAAGGCTTTGTGAGGGGGAAAGGCTTTGTGAGGGGGCGGCACCGGGCCCGGCCGAGCGCTGCGGGAGGTGCGGGGAAAGGCTTTGTGAGGGGGAAAGGCTTTGTGAGGGGGAAAGGCTTTGTGAGGGGGAAAGGCTTTGTGAGGGGCTGGAGGCACAGGAGCGCAGGGATCACCGGGGCCACCCGGGCCCAGTGCCACCAGGGCACTCCGTGCCACATCCAGCCTTTCCTTAAACACGTCCAGGGACGGGGACTCCACCACTCCACTCCCCGGGCGGCCGGCGGGGGGACGGCACCGGGCCCGGCTGCGTCCTCAGCTCGGACCCGGCACAGCGCCCTGAGCTCCCGGGGAAAGCTTATCTATAAAAAGGGACCCCGGCAGTGCCCCTGGGGACCCCAGACAGATCGGTACTGGACCCAGGACCGATGATCTCCTTTTCTCTCTCTCTCTCTCTTCTCACTTTATATATATTTTTATTCTTTTATTTCTCTTGCTACTAGAAGATAAGGAGCTAACTTATACCAATTTACATGCCACGTGTGTAATTTACTAATAAAACTTCGTAAGTTTTTTTTTTGACCCTCTGCCGTTTGCTGTTCCTTTTCTACCGTGGGCATCAGTAAATCTTGGGTGCTCCCTACCTCTTAGGAATAGGACATGACGCTTGATCACAGGAGCTTACAAGGAAATTGGTCCATGTGGGAATTGGGATCACGTCGTCCCTGTACAGGAGCGCGATGGATTGATTTTCACTGGACACCAGGTGCCCACCAGGCCACTCTATCACTCCCCCTACTCAGCTGGACAGGGGAGAGAAGATAAGACGGGAGACAACTCAAAGGTTTAGAGAAGGCAGTTTACTAAAGCAAAAATGAAAGGTTGAATGCACACAAGGAAAGGAAAGAAAGCAAAAATTTTTTCTCTAATTCCCATCAGAAAGCAATGTCCAGTCACTTCCTGGGAAGCAGGGCTTCAGCACAGGTAGTCATTGCTCTGTAAGGAAAATATTGTAGAATAATGAATGCTCCCCCTTCCTCCTCCTTTCCTTACTTTCTGTATCTGAGCTGACATCATATGGTACGGAATGTCCCTCTGGTCAGTTTGGGTCAGCTGTCCTAGTTGTGACCCATCCCAAGATCTTGTCCACCCCCAACCTACTGATGGTGGAGGGAAACTCGAAGAGACAGTGCTGATGCTGTGCCAGCATTGCTCAGCAGTACCCAAAATTCTTGGTGTGTTATCAGCACCTTTCTAGCTACCAATGCAGAGCCCAGCACAGGCTGTGAGGGCTGCTATAGGAAATTGAACTCAACTCAGCCAGTACAAGGTGTGACCTGACAAAGAGGCATCAACACTGTCCCCTCCCTGTGAGGCTTCAGGATGAGACTGGGGGCCTTGTCACCTCGACCACTTTTGCTTTCTCTGCTGTCTTTTCTCCCGGGTGTCACTAATGACACAAGCTCAGCCCCCAGGGGCTGGGCTTTAAGGTCATGGGAGTCATTTGCCAGAGGACAACCAAGAGGGAAACCATGGCATGGCTTTCTTCTCTTTCTTCTCTGTCTTTTCTTTCATTCCCTTACTATTCATTTCTGCTGCTTCTGTCTGGCATTTCCCCTGCCAACTGCTGCATTTCCCAACCATCTCAGTGTTGGTTCAGCATGAGGGGTCCTGAACAAATCCCACCAGGAGTTATCACCCTGCATGGCTTTTTCACAGCTCTCTGTCTTTCTCAGGGAGTCAAACTTTTCTTCTGTACATTTTAATTGTGTGTTCCTTGCATTGTAATTTCAGCATATCACCCTCTCTGACAGATATGCTATCACTTTGATTTACACTACTGTGCATCTCCTTACATGGAGGAGGAAATGAGAAAGTAATGGCCATATTTCAAAACCACCTGCAGTGCAGGTGGCATAAAATCTTATCTGACAATTATATTTGAAGGTAGAAACTTAAATGAAATCTCTTTAGTATTTAACAATTGACCTACTTCATACAGAAAGCAGTTTAGCCTAAGGAGGTAGGCAGGCTGCAATATTTCACTTTCTGGGCCCCACACTGTTTAACGCTACCATAGCACAATTGAAAACTTGGTCCAAAAAAAGAAACCCAGGAAAATGTACATTTTTTAATGTGGACTACTTCACTCTCATCAGGGCCCTGAGGGCATGAATAAGTCTTTATGCCCATGGACCCAGAACCTTCTTTTTGGCTCAGCTCAGGACCATCAGTCCCTGCCTGTGCTGTGCTAGATCTCCCACGGCCACAATGCCATCCCTAGAGGGGTCACCCTGCTCATGCTGATCCTGCAAGTCTTCTTTTGCCTTTTCCTAGCAGCACGTGCTCCTGTACAAATATTTAACACAGAATAGCTACAAAATGGTATTGACACAGGTATGATACGATATGATGAGCCCACAAAGAAGAGCACAAACTGCAAATGATGCAATGGGCCCTGGGAGAAATCTCTGTACCTGGAGGGTTTGACCAAAGAAAAGGTTCAGGGTCAGCCCCAGCCTGGCCCAGCCCTGGCTGGGAGAGCCAAAGCAAGGACCTCGGTTCTTGGTTTTCCCTCATTTGCACAGCAGCACAGCTTGCTCTCTGCTTCATACATCTTCCTTTTTCATAACTTTATTTGTGGGGTGAGAAAGGTCTTAATGCAAAGAGAAGATGCTGTTTAATGGGAGGAATTTCATCAGTGCTGCAAAACTAGCAGGGACCAGCAAGCAGCTGCTGCAACAGTTTTGGTAAGCTTATCCTTTAATTTTACCTGGTGTTCTGTGGTGTTTGGTCAGAAACTTGGAGTGAAAAGCAGCTGAGTCCTCTGAAGGAGCAAGTGTTTCAGAGAAACGCTCTCAGGGGTTTTTCTCTGCATTTTTAGTGTCCTTTTGCCTCACAATGCAGCAAGCCCTGTGACTTCAAGGGACTGGAGGATCATCCCTTTCAATGTTTGTGGAATACTCTTTATTTTTTTCTGTGGGATTTAGCTGCAAAGTCAGGTAGGAGTGTTTGTTCTTGAGGTCACTGTGTGCTGCAGGTCCTACAACCAGTAAATAACTATCTGAATAAAGTACAGGTAATATTTCTGCATTTAGAAGTATATTGTGGACAGTATGTGTGGGGAATTGTCTCCTTGAAGCTGCAAGGTGGATCCCTGCCTTGGTATTTTATGTCTCTATACCCCTGGAGGCATGCAGGAAAAGCATGATGTGATAGGAGATTCAAAGTTAGGCAGGCAGACCTGCCCCTGTGACCTGGCTTTGGGTTCTTTCTGCACCCACATAGCTGTGTCTGTCCCCCCTGATTTCAGGACAGTACCTGTGTGACAGCATTTTGCTATGCTGCTTCTCAGGTTTGTCACATCTCCAGGTCAAAATTTTAGAGCTGAAACTTAATTCCATGTTTTCCTATGGTTTTAGGTCAGCTTCAGTAAGAATAGAATTAACACTTGTTAACATAACAAACTATTAGTTCTAGAAAACAATATGTAGGAATTTAAATTGACAGGAACACTAATATGCAATGAATAAATTTTATTTCTACATTACGTCATATGAAAACCAAATGTTTTCCAGGTTCTTTGATTTATTTGCTACAGTTTTAGAGCAGTCCTGAAGGCTGGGTGTTAATTTTTTTGGCATGAATTTGGGATTTTTACTGCTGGCAATCAGGAAATCTCTGTGGTTAACAGAGGTGATAGAAAAGCAAGTTTGGAAAACAGCTGCAGTAAAGCTGGTTTTCTGAGGAAATAATCTGATCTGTTAAGTTCCACACATAATATTGTTATTTTTAGTTTTTTTTTTAACATTATAACATAATGTTGGCATAAGCTATCACCACTGTCTGTGAGCATTCCTAGCTAGGCACACTGTGGTTGATACTGCGGGATAACCTAATGTCTGTGAGTCTGTGCTAATAGTCCAAAGTTGTGCTGTCCCTGCTCAGAAAGGAAGAAGTCAAAACTGCTTGACCTGGCAATTCTGCCTGTTACATTTTAACTTTGGTATGTTGTCTCATGCTCCTTCTCTGGAATTTATTTTTCCATTTCTGCCTCTCTTTCAGGGGATATGGACAACAGGGAAGGGTACAAATTTCTTGGAGGTCATAGCAATAAAACAGAATCTTCATGAGGTCAGGAGCAGATCTCTAGTCCAACTTTCTGCTTGTAGCCTGTCAAACACCACACAAGAGCAGCTATGTCTTTGCTTCTCCACATCTTGAAAATACTTAAGGACAGTAATTCCAAATCCTCTCTGGGTAACCAATTTAAGTGCTACGCCATCTACCCGTGGAGAAATTAGTGGTGAATATTTCTCAGTCCACTTCTCAATCATGCCAGATGGTGAAACAAGGCCGATGAACAGAAGTTCTTGCTTGGCAGGTTGAGATTAGATAATCTGTAAATCCCTGGAAGGAATTGCAGGCTGCAATTAGAAAAACAAGGAGCAGCCCCTAATCTGCTCTGGAAACAAGGAGGCAAAGGAGAGTAGGGTGCAGTAAGCAATTGCATAGATTTTAAAACAGGACGAGTTTGCTTTTCCCCCCCAAACAAGTTAAAAAAGCAAATCCCTGTGACAAAAAATTAAAGTAATTAAAGAGTCTGAGTTATAAAACTATTTTCCTTCAGAATATACACAATGAAAATTAGAGCCAATCCCTTGATAATCAGCTAAGTGCCTGTGTATCCAAGAATGGATTTCACTCGCTTTTCTTGGTGGGCTCTTTTTCATGCTGTGGTGGAAACTATCAGACCCACAAGTGCCCATACACTTGCTTCCCTTTTCTTCTTCCCTCTGCTTTGAACTGGGAATGTGCTTGAAAATGTCCAGCAAACAAACATTTGCTGTCTGCTCTGGGAGCCCCCACGGCTTGGGGGACCTTGTCACCTGCCCCTGCACAGCTCCTTGCAGGGCACGGCAGAAGCAGCGCCCTGGGAGCCTCGGGAATTGCCCTGTGTGATCCATGGCACACAGTGCAAGGGTCTGGAATTCCAGTCTGCAGCTAGGAAAAGCTGTTCCTTGCCTTTAAGGCAAAGCTCTGAAAGGGCTGAAAGCCAAATGGAGCAGGAGCCCTGAGGGACAGCCCTTGTCCCCGTCCTGCCCTTGGATATGGGGCAGTGCCCACAAGTCCTTGGCTGTGTCCATCTGGCCAATAGCTCGTGCCCCGAATAGCTCACCCTCCAAAGCCAGGGCTCTGCAATATGGGGCTCGGGCTGTCGTGTGGGGCTGTGTCCAAAGCCTCTCAGGGATGTATCTGGGCATATTTTTCTCACTGTGGACTTCAGGGCTTGGCAATTAACAGGTGCTGCAACTGAGCCTAGTCTCAATGGTAAGCTAAAGGGAAATACAAAATACAAATACAACTGGAAATAGAAAAGTACTAGCTGCACTCAGACCACTTATTTACATTGCTTTGGTCTCCATTTTATTAGATCAGTCTAAAAACGTTGCCTTTAAATAAAAAAGACATGTTTAGCTCATACCCATCAAAACCTTTATCAAGAGTACAGTGTGGGCTGTGCAGTGCTAAGGAGGGCTGCAAGTACAGAGCCAGAGAAAGGGCTGAACTGCCACGCTGCCTTGTTAATCTTTAGCCTGTGGAACATGGGCTTGGGCACGACTTTCATTAAGATGCCTCATCTAAGAGGCATCTAGAGGAAATTTGATCATGTAACTTCTGTGGGTGATTACCAACATCCAGTTTTATGTGATTCTGAAGTCCCAAATCTGGCTGGAGGCCAGAATACACTGACTAAACACCACATGCTCAGAATGTCTCTTGTGTGGCACAGTAAGGCTGTTTTGATGGGTTTTTTACCCTTTTCCCCAGTGTAATGAAGTGATTTCACACACATTTGTAGAAATGCTACCTTTTGTGGCAGTGGGGTTGGAATGCGGCAAGTGTCTACCCATTCCCAAAATGCAAAGGAGGGAAAAACAGCACCGAGATCCATTTCTGTTATTCTGACCCCTGAAAGGGCATCTTTGGAGTCTAAACATAAGTCATTTTACCAGGTTCTGAATGGCTTTATTTGACAGGCAGCATGCACTTGCCATATGCATCTCAAAAGACAAAAGAAAATACAGCTAATGTACATTTTATAATACAATTTGAAACATTGTTACAGTGGCCATTGATATAGTGCATTGTGACAAGTTGTACCTGTCTGACAGGAGTTACTAAAACTAATTAACACAGTCTGTCTTGATGATGCAGCTGGGTCTTGTAAGGGGAGTGGGTGAGATTTCAATCGCTTGCTCACCCGCTTTAGCACAAGTACAATTCACCATCAAATGACAAATAAGTGTGTATTTTTCACTCTTTTGACACAGGTATCGGACATCAGCTGAAATGAATGTTCATCTGAAAGGCCGGGACCTCCTTACTCTACAGAACTACACAGCAGATGAGCTGAAGTATTTGCTGTGGATGGCCTCAGATTTGAAACAAAGGATAAAGCACGAAGGAGAGGTAAAATGATTTAACTGTCATTTAGGTCCCTCAGATGTTGAAATAAATACTGTTCTGAAGAGTATTGAGAGTAAGCCATTCAGCTGTCTTGTCCTAAGCAAAATCTCCTGAGATCTTACTGTAAATCATGTGCTACAAATCAAAAAGCCTTCCTGTAAAGTGTCCAGAGATGTTCTTTAAATACTTCAGAGGACTTCGTGAGTGGAAAGGTTAAACAGGTTCGTGCAGCTAACTCCCTGTTGTCAGCTAACCCCATCCATCCACACATGATGCAAATGCAGCACTAAATGTAGGAAATGGAAGACACTTCGCTGCATGGGATTAAATTAGTATCTGAGTTCTCCTTAATGCTGGCTCAAACTGAGTGCCACAATACAGTTGCTTTTTCCCCTAGAAATACTTCTTTGCCTTTAACCTTTCCACTGCTAATAAATTTGTTGAAGGGCAGGAGAACAAAGCCACGGTTAAGAAAAGCACCTGTGCAACTTTTCTAATTGTGAATTAAAATGTTCCAGAATATTTCATACTTTAAAGTGTATAATGACTATAAAATTGAAACTTCCTTCAATTTTCATGTTTCAGTATTTGCCATTGATGCAAGGAAAATCTTTGGCCATGATTTTTGAGAAGAGAAGCACAAGAACAAGATTATCTGCAGAAACAGGTAGGTCTGAGCAATGGCACAGTAGGACTTTATATGAAACTGTATACATTGAGTATGTACTGAAAAGCACTGCATAATTTTGCGTTTTGCAACTTTTACTCAGGAGTAACCAAAAGTTTGAAAGCAAAAATCAGAAAAGAATGGTGGCTATTTGTGCTTCACCTTGCATATAGATTTCACAAGCACATGGCTTTGGTCACTGAAATTTTGTCAAATTCTTCCAAAACACAGTAAATCAGAAATTAAAAACAGGCAGAAGTAGGCATTTCTGCTGTAAGCTCCTAGCTGTACTGCCAAGATGCACATTTCCTAACATCTATTTCAGTAAGCATCACAAATTTAATTTTGTGCAAGCTCTAATAAATATTTTTCTAATGTATTATGCATTACCATTGTTACATTTCAAAGTATGTGTTTAGGCTGGGAATCACAGTAATGTCTTGATATAAATTCGGGGAAAAATATTAACATCGTTACCTACAGGGGAAGATAACTTGATGGAGACTCAAGGGTATTACCCTAATAAGATCAGGCACTGGAGCATTTTTCTTTTAGGTTACAGTCCTGCAAGCACTGAAACATGCACATATACTATCTTTATTTACATGGTAGTTCTGAATTCAATGGCACTGCTGAAAAAATTATTCATCAGTCATTCATAGCAAGGAGTAACTATGAACTGGTGATGCATCAGGGATGAAGCTTGCCCTTCTCTCATTTAAGCTGACCCAGCATCCCTCATTCTTCCTAGTGAAGGGACAGGAAACCTGTTGAGTATTCACATTTCTTTGCAAGCCGTGAGGGAGAAGGAAAAATTAATGGAAGGAAGAAGCAGTTATGTTAACTCCAAGCATTTCTGAATTTGCCTTTGTATTGTTTGGCACAGCCATCTGCCTGCTGATCCTGCTCTTTAAGCAGACTTGGTGTTGCTTTCTGTTTTCTCCAGATAATTGGGACTTAAAAATGTGCATTCTCTCTTTGTGAAGACCACCCAACTTTTAATTCCTGAGTATTTAGTCCCGTTTCTTGCTGCCTGCCATCCTGGTATATGGCCAGGTAGTGAATTCTCTGGATATGTTTATCCTCCATTCTTCTGTATTCTGAGGGAAACACTGCTTAGTCCTTGGCTTTTGAAGGCTTATGGAAGGGGGAATCTCAGGAAAGTTCAAATGAATTAATTTAAGGATGGGAGTTAATGCACATAAATTCATCCAAGGGGGAATTAAGCTCCAGTGAAATAAAACAAATTTACTTCTGAGCGAGAGCTTCCACGAGGGAGTTTAATGCAGTTTAGCTTCTGTGCATTAACTTCACACCTTCAGTTAATTGGTCTTAAGTCTGTTAAGCCTAAGACTTTGCTTCAAAGGCAGACTCAAGTTCTTTCTGTCCACAGAAACTCTATACATTTCAGCTGCTTTTTAAACATAAATTGACTCCCTCCTTGGAATTTCTAACTGAAAACAAATGTGGGTCCACATGTGTTCCTTTTAGCTAAAATAAGATAATTTAATACCAATTTTCTAATGTCTAGTGAAAGTGGACAATTGCAGTGGATTGAAGAGTTTATAAATAAAGTCCCTAAGTAATCTCAAATAGCACTTCCCAAGAGCTGCCCCTTCACTAACTTGGGAGAAGTCACATGTGGGACTTGTTGTTCCTCGTGATGAGATAAATCTAAACAAACTTTGTAACTCTCAGGAACAGCTAAATGAAAACCAATGGATTTCATTACAGAGCAGAGACTTGGAAAGGACTGATTACAAAATCTTCTCTGGGTGGTGTGTAGGAGTTTGTTGGGACTTATTAACACCATGGAAATCTTTTCAGAATTCCTACTGTGCCTGTGTCTATAAAAAACACCATTATTGAAAACTAAATAAACAGAATCACAGAATGGTTGAGGTTGGAAGTGATCTCTGAAGATTATCTGGTCCAACCTCCTGGTCAAACAGGGTCATCTAGAGCCAGTTGTCCAGGATGATGGCCAGAAGGCTTTTGAATATCTCCAAGGACAAAGATTCCACAACCTTCTGGTGTAACCTATGCCATTGCTCAATCAGCCTTTCAGTAAATAAAGTTTTCTCATGTTCAGAGGGATCTTCCTGTGTTTCAGTTTGTGTCCACTGCACTGCTGAAAAACACCTGGCTCTTTCTTCTTTGCATCCTCCCTTCAGGTGTTCATCTACATTAGCAATATTCGCCCTGTGCCTTCTGTTCTCTAGGCTGTGCAGTCCCAGCTCTCTCAGCTTTTCTCCTATGAAAAATGCTCCAGTCCCTTAGTCCTCTTTGTGACCCTTTGCCAACATGGACATACCAACTGTGTCCAACATGTCCACGTTTCTCATACTGAGGACCCCAAATCCAGACATTCTGGTTTTGTCCTCACCAGTGCTGAATGAAGAGGAAGGATCACGTCCCTCCACCTCCTGGCAGTACTTTGTGTGGTGCAGTCCAGGACACCATTCACCACCCTTGCTAGAAAGGCACATGCACTGCTGGATCATGTTCAATTTGCTGTCCACCAGGACCCCCAAGTCCTTTTCTCCCAAGCTGGTCCCCAGCTGGGAGACCCCCAGTAAGTCCTGGTGTGTGGGGCTGTTCTTCCTCAGGTGCAGTGACTTTGCATCTCTCCTTGCTGAACCTCATGGGGTCCCTGTCAGACCATTTTTCCAGCCTGTTGCAGTCCCTCTGGATGGCATCGTGACTCCACAGTGTACCAGCCACCCCTCCCAGATTTTTGTCATCAGCAAACTTGCTGAAACCACACTCCATCATTGAGATCATTAATGAAGATGCTAAACAGGACTGAACCCAGGACTGAACGCAGTACTGACCCCTGGGGTACCACTGGTCACTGGCTTCCAGCTGGACTTTGTGCTTCTGGTCACCACCCTCAGGCCTGGCCATTCAGACAGTTCTGGAGCCACCCACTGTCTGCCCATCCAGCCCAGGCCATGAGGATCTCATGGGAGACACTGTCAAGGGACACAAGTCCAAGCAGACAATACCCACTGCCCTCCCCTCATCTACCAGGCCAGTGATAGAATCATAGTTTATCAGGCTGCTCAAGCATGACTTCCTCTTGGTGAAGCCATGCTGACTGCTCTTGATGATTTTCTCCTCAATCTGCCCAGAAATGGTGTCTGGGATTAGCTGCTCCATCACTTTCCCATGGGTTGAGGTGAGGCTGCCAGTCAGTATTCCCTGCATCCTCCTTCTTGCCCTTCTTTAACTTAGGGGTGAGTTTTGCTTTTCTCCAGTCTTTGTGCATTTCTCCCAGTTGTCCAGGTCAATTGAAGATTATCAAAACATTAGTTTATAATGCATTGTAATAGATCAGTTGATATCTGAAGTTTTCCAATGTCCTGTTTCTCTGAACTGTTTTACTCTAAAGACATTGCAACTGTACTGAATAATGTACAGCTTCTTGGGGTATAATTCATTGCCTCTTTAATCTTGTCCTAATGTGTATTTCTGTAACCCATATAATTTTACCATTTCTAAGATAAGTAGTGATGTAAGTTTAATGCAGAACTAGAAGTAACTTCCGTAGAGTAGTGGCGAAGTAAATCCAGATCTGTGGAGCCTAGTAGATTTATTTCTATCACTGGCCATTATATTGGAAAATGTGACATCTCTGCTATTACACTGGAAAATGTCACCTCTTCACAGTCAGAATCCCATACCCATTCTGCATAAAACCTTGTATGCTCTTTGAAAACAGAAGTATTGCACATGGTCATATATTACTTGTAAAATAAACATCCTCAGGCATGGCACAAAGGTGAATGCCCTGTTTTTGTTACAGCTTTGGTGTAAAATATTCTGATTGTCACTGTTGCTCCTAAAATATATGCCTGCAGTTATGTTCTACTGAATAAGTCATAAATAAATCCAACCATTTCACAGATGCTGAATGCAGTCAGTATTTCACAAGTGGAGAGGAAGGAGAGGAAGCAGTGGAGAGGAAGCAGTGCAGGCAGAAAAGCTCAGTCTACCTTCTCTTGTTGTGCACTGGAACATACAAGATCTTAACAGCGTTACAGGGGTTCACTGCCAATGTGGAATTATTCCCAACTCACTCCTCTTACACAGTGGGGTTAGAGAAGCATGATGTTCATGCCTGAAGACTGCTACACAGAGTCACAGAAATAACTGCATCATTGCATATGAGCTAATGTGGTGGGGATGGTATTACATGGCAGCAATAGAGGGTCTGTTTTCCGTTGGAATAGCTAAGTATTATTTAGCTTGGCCATGTTACAGAGGGGCCAAGTGCACTCTCAGTTTACTCTCCATGTAAAAGGGTAGCTTAAAAAAACTTTTAAAAACTTTTAAAAACTGCTAATCAGTTTTTAGCTTTTACTTTAGGAATATTCTGTAATTGCTGCCTAGGAGAGTTCTTTGTTATCAGTCTAAATGGAAAAATACTTTCTATTTTTTAAGTCCTGGCAGGCAAGGAGGAAATTAATAAATGCAAATCCATATGTCTTGAAATTTTGAAAAAGATCCCTCCTTTGAGAAGATGATTTTGTGTGTCTCCTGGTGACAGCCCCACAACTGTATAACCAACATGTGAACTAGAGGATTCATTTTGGCCCCCTTGCCCCACACAGCAGGGACAGTCTGGGATAGAGATTTCAACCACCAGCATTCATGTCCTGTCTGAAAGAGTCTGCATAAGTGGGGTCAATAATGTACCACAGCATGAGGCATGAAACTGTGTATTTTGAAAACTAACAGTAGTGAGAAGTGTGGACATGAGGTAACAATCTATTCTGGATTTGAGGTGTTAACATTTAATAGTTTGTTGAAGACGCCACAATTCATATAAATGTTTAGCATGTGGCTTTGGATATGACCAGGTTGTGACAACAAAGAGGATTAGATCTCCCAGTTTAACAGAGCACTCCAATGTTTATTTGCTGAATTGGTGCCTGCATACTTTCAAAAATCTTTTTTTTCTCTTTCTACTGGTAGTCTGGATGAAAGAATCTGAAACAAAGATTTTGTCTCTGCAACTATATACAAAGCTAGAGCATAGAGCTCCTGTATTTCCAGATGGAAAGTTTTGGATGGAAATATGTTCCCAGGCCCTGCACAGATGGCCAGTTCATGAGCAGAAAGCCCAGCACATCAGGACTCTGCTATGTACACAGACTCCAGGTGGCAGTTCTGACTGGGCTGCCTGGCGTCTGGCAATTCTGAATAAATGTCTAGATTCCCTTTTTTTTACCTGACTTTCATTTATAGAAAACAGAGTATGTCCATGGAAGCCTGCCTGAACTGTGAATCATCTACGAAAGTGTATGCATTTAGAATCCTAAAATGCAGAGCTGTTGTATTGTGTGGAACTTGTGGGAATAAATCACTGACACAATTGTATATGGTTCCAAAAAAATCCACAAGAAGTTGGGAAGGAAAAGTTACTGCTAACGACGTTTCATCCTTGAGGTCTTGACTTAATAACTTGCACTGAACAGATGGGCTGGAATGTGCAGTTTGCATACACTTTCTTGTAAATATAATGTTCGTGTCTGAGCTGCGGAGGGGAGGTGAAAGCAGCAAACAAATGTACAGATAGTCCTTTCTAACAGCAAAAAAGCAATAGTAGAATAAATGATGCTTCATTCTTAAAATTTGATGTGTCCGACTTGCAATATTGTTGAGATTTGGAGCAATCCCTAATGAAAACAAGAAATTTAAAAGGGGCCATTCAATAAAATGAGTGAACACTGGATAGAGGGAGCAGAAATTTGCCCTTTAGGTGGGACCTAGAGCATCATTACTTTTAATCTGACATTTAAGGAACTTGAGGCAGTCCAAAGACAATGATTTGCCAGTATTTTTTTTTTTTTTAATCTACTTTATTTTAAACTCTAGAGACTGGCTGAACTGATGCAAAGTGGAAGACTTCATCTCAACCCTGCTGCCAGCATGAGATGGAAGTTAATAAGGGTTGCTCTGTGTAAGGAGGCCACTTGTGGGGCCCAGCCCTGCTGCCTGTACCTGTTGGTTTTATCTGTGAAAGGTTTCAGTGTTCAGTCCTGATTTAATCCTCTTTTGAAGAGTAGCTGTGGGATGAAGTTTTTAATCTATAGCAGGCCTGTGCTACCACAGTGCTGAAGCTGCAGTGCTGAATCTGTCAGCAGTGCCATCTAATGGATAAAACAAGCTTGAGCAGCATCTGACCTTTTCTTCTTGGTTTTTCTTCCCTTTCTCCTTCTTTTTTTCCTCTCTCTCTCTCTTTTTTTTTTTTTTTTTTTTTTTTTAAACAGCACGAAATTCATCAGCATCTCCAAGACATCACAGTTTGGTAAACAAAGTGGGGTTCTCTACTCTCTCTGCTCTTCTGTGCTGTATGCAGCCTTTCTCTTCCTGGTCATATAAATAAAGACGGGCTTCTTTCTGGGTTTTTGTCACAGTAAGACTCACGCCCCCACAGTGTTGTCTCAACAAGGCTGGTTTGTCTACACTAAGATTCTCTGGAAATTTCCTCCATCATAAATACTAGTGGTACGGCAGGATCTCCCTGCAGAAAATTTCTATGCTGGAAGGGAGTTGTTCTTATGTGGAAAATCTTCACCAGCGCACAGAAAATGCTACCTACAGCCCAGTTCAAATCCTGCACTTTGTATGTCCCCAGCTGTGGGACCTTGTGTCCTGTGCTGGGCATGTGCCAAACCCTCTGTGACAGTCCATAAAACAGCCCCATCAGGCCCTGTCCTCCCAGTGTGCGGCCACGATGGACTTTGCACTCAGCTTCAGTAGAAAGAGCCTTTAGACTTAAACCAGGCAAAGGCAGAGACTCAAATGTTGACGAAAAGAAGCTGTTTTTCTCCCTGTGTCAGCTGATTACTTCTGATAACTTTCTACTGGCAGTGCAACTAAAACAAGGCAGGAGAGAACCTGAGAGTTATCCTTAACATGTAATTTGTCTTCATCCAAAACATTCTCCAGATGCCTTTGAAGTGCCCCAAAGTATTTTATATTCTTAAATGATGCTCAAGTCTTTCCATGGTTTCCTGTTCAGGAATGGATTTTATTCTTCAGACCTAATCCATCCAGTTCCTTGGGCCACCTTGCAGATTCCTAAGTATTGCAGGGTAGAGGGATGCTGGCAGGGCCTGAGACCTTTCCTTTTCTCTCTCCCACATTATCATTTTTAAGGCACTTGGTCATTTGTGACCGAATTCAAGTTTGTTATGGTGTATGAGGAGTCTTAGGGTTTTCTGCCTGAGTGACTTTTCATGAAAGACATTGTAGGTACTTGCAGGGATGTGGAATTACACCTGGTGACTCGGATGGTCCTTCTAGGATGCAAAGCTCCTTGAAGTGGAAATGCAGCATGATGAATGGATTTCCTGGCTCCTAACAGTGATGCTTGTGGCAATGTGTAGCCTTGGAGCTTGAATGACTGTTCCTGTGATCACAGATCAGACCTCATGGCTGAGGATTTCAGTAAGGCATCACATTTGAGTGGGTTTATTCCAAATCACATTTATTTGTATTTTGTGTGTCAAAGGCTAATTATTTTAGCTTTTTAGCATACATATTATTAGGTGTTTGAAACATTTGGATGTTCTGCTGAGTTCTACTTTTATTGTTGTAAATGTATTTTATATTAAGAAGATTTTGTATCTTGGCTGTAAATATGAGGTACTTTTTCTTTTTAATTTGTCCTCACTGTAGGATTTGCTCTGCTTGGAGGACATCCTTCCTTCCTTACAACACAAGACATACATCTGGGCACTAATGAGAGTCTCAGAGATACAACAAGGTTGGTAAAATGCCACTTGATTGATCACTGTATTTGGTAATTGATTGGGCTGACACCTGTCTTGCAGAATTTTGGAAGTTAATATTTTCTTTCTGGAAAATGTCAGAAGGTAGTCCAAATTTCTTAAATATTTACAGATCAGCTCACAGAATCTGTAGCTCAGTAAACCACTATTCCATCCACTCAAGATGTCCAAAACTTCCCAAACTGAGAATTATTATATTATTATTATGTAGAGTGTTAATTAGGGTTACATTTACAAATAGAACCATTTTATGAACCTCAGTGGTCGTATAACTCCACTGATGACAGCACATATATTCAAACTAGAACCTTCTGGTTCTGCTGCTCTGGGAGCAAAATCAAAAAGCAAAGGCATTGTTTATGTTAATGAGGCCAGCTGCAGGTGGGCCTTAGCCTGCTGTATTAGCCTCTCTGCAGTGACAGAGTAACACAGAAGGCCTTTCTGGTTCCCCTATTTCAGCAGCACAAAACTGGACCAACACTTTCCAGCCAGTTTCAGATTTCTTGTGCCCTCCTTCCCAGCTGTACCTGCTGTCAGGAGTGCTCTGGAGGCTGGGCTATGGCTCCCTTCTCTTGCTGGCATCCCTGGAAGATCTGTCCTGCTCAGTCCCACATGCATGCAGGGATGGGTAGCAGCCATCTCCATTGCTGTAGCAGGGAGCAACTGAGCTCAGGGCTTTTCTCCAGCGGACTGCCTCTGATGTTGCAGGAAGCAGGCAGAACATGAGGTCATGTTTTGCAGGTGCTCCTGCTGTTTTCCATAGCACTCCTTGTATTAAAGCTCCATCCAGCCTCAGCATTGCCCTGCTTTCCAGGCAGCCCTTTTGCTGCCTGAGGTCGATTCAGTCAGGCCCAGCTGTTGGAAGGTTAGCAGTGTCTGCATGGTCCTTTTTGTTCTGGTGGAATATATGCAGTGGCAAGCTCATCAGGCTCAATTCAAAGTATGCAATCAGGCAGCTGAGTTCCACTGCCTCTGCTGAATACCACAGCTCTCAGTCAGTTGGAGAGACTGTTGGAGAACTATGTTGCTGTTCTCTGTGATGAAATCCAAGGAAAATTTAAGAAAACAGATCAAACATTTGAACACTTTAAGTTTTCCTTTCTTGTTCTTAACTACTGAAGTAGAAGACATATGGGCATTGATGGTAGAAAGTAAAAATTTCAGTCCCTTTAGGCATGAAAGTACTTAACTCTCACTCTCTGCTAGATACATAGCTCTGCCAGTATCAGAGTTTCAACAACACAATCATAGAATGTTTTGGGTTGGAAAAGACTTTATAAATATCATCTCGTTCCAACCCCCCTGTCATGGACAGGGATACATTTCATTATCCCAGGTTGCTCAGAGCCCCATCCAGCCTGGCCTTGAACACCTCCAGGGATGAGGCATTCACAGCATCTCTGGGCAACCTATGCCAGGGCCTCACCACTCTCACAGGAAAGAATTTCTTCCTAATATCCAATCCAAACCTACTTTCTGTCAGTTTGAAGCCATTCCCCTTTGTCCTGTCACTCCAGGCTCTTGTAGATAGTCCCTCTCCATCTTTCCTATAGGCTCCATTCAGGTACTGGAAGGCTGCAGTTAGGTCAGCCCAGAACCATCTCTTTTCCAGGCTGAATAATGCCAATTCTCCCAGCCTTTCCTTGTAGGAGAGGTGTTCCATTCCTCTCATCATCTTGTAGCCCTCATCTGCTCTGTTGCAAAGTTGGCTGTGAGCCCCAGCAGCCGAACCTTCAGGAAAGGGAAAGATGCAGTCAGAGCCTTCCATAGCACTTCCCTGCACGAACCTCTCCGAGCATCATCCCACCAGCCATGCAGGATTGTCACCTGGAGGCTCTCTGCCATTCAGATGCCAACCCTACAGCAAATCCAGGTGTATTCTGGCACACAAACACATATGCTTTGTATAGGACAGTTTTCATTTCTTCTTCTTCCCAAATGGGACAGTAATGGACATTAAATCCTTTGTTTACAGTCTCCTGAATGGCCTTTGTTTGCACAAGCAGAAAGGAAAAAGGCAGACAGTAAACTACAAGAAACAAGGCAATAAATAGAAGTGAGCAAATCTTCCAGCTGTTCTGAAGGCATCCTCATTCTGTGGATAAAGTTCCTACAATACCAACTTCCCAAGCATGCCTTCAGCCCCCCTTTCTCTGTCACTGCTTGCTCTTCCATCACAAATCCCTATTTCTGACCAACCTGGGGATTTTACTCCTCTGCTGAGTCACAGCTCTCACCTCCTAGAGTGGACAGGGGTTTTCCCAAGTCCTTACAGAGCCCCATGTGCTGTGCTTCATTCCTGCTCTCAATTAGCAGAAGTACTTCTGACTGCATAATCAAGGCTGAGCAGTTTGCCCAAAAGAACAACTGGTGTGTTAATTCCTTGGTGCTTCTTCTGAATGAAAGATGACATCCCAGCCTCATTCAGTTAATGTAGGAATAAAAAAGAATGCCTGTAGTAGACCCAGAGGGTATTTCAAATATTTACAGCCGTGTGTCTGGGGCTCTGAAGGCCTTAGAAGTACTTGAGATTGAGACTTAAAGTGAAAGGGGCACAGATCTATAAAAGTCACAGTTTTTATTAGAACTGCTGCAGGTAAGGGTTGAAAGCATTGCTGCTGTGAACATATTTTTAGTGACTTATTACCTGCTCATAAATCAGCTCCTCCATGCTTCACAAGACATTTACATTTACGCTGACACAGTGGCAAAAAGTTACCGCCCATTAAGGAGCTCTAAGCCTTTCAGTGCTGTTTAACATGTCTGATATATTACCCAAAATGAAATATAAGTACTGTGTCTGTATTTCCCACTGTAGAGCAGTTCCACTGGGCATCACTAAAGCTCAGTGGCCATAAGGTTCGGTGGCAGCCCTGAAGAACTTTTACCAGTCCACTGGAATTATTAGGGCATTAATCTCTGAGTTTATGGGGAATGGGTTTACTACCCTGAGAACACATCCACCATATATCCCTGAGAGACTATGAGTGCCAGTGAAGTAGTCTTGTCAGAAGTTTAGACCTTTTAAATGTATATATACTTTCGAACCAAAAGCAAAACTACCTTGCATAACAGTATTCCATGCAGAATATATGCAAATGCCCCATTTTCAGATACAGAGGTCTGCCATACCAAAAAGGCATACTTTGTGTTTAATTTTGGATTCCTTAGAGGATACAGTTGAGGAAAAAATTCAGGTTTTTTCTGTAGAAATAAAAATTACTTTTTTTAATAAGTAATTTTAAAAGAGAGATATGCAACATTCCAATGGACTCAGTATTCCAATACAACAATACAACAACTCAGTATTCCAATACAATATTTCCAGGCTCTGGGATTTTGAAATTCATAATCCACAGTTTTGCAAAAGAATGAAAAGAGAGAAAGACCTTCTAATGAGTGAAAAAATAAGAACCTTATATGTAAAGTCACCTGATGAGCATGTTCTTACAGCCCCTCACCTTCCAAACCTTCACCTTTGATAAGACTCTTACCTATTCACATATTTTTTTCCATGCAATTCTAAACTTATATGGTCTCCTTTAAACTTATTTGTCTACAGGAGATTTCATCATTCTCCTGTAATCAGAGACCTTCAGGTGAGGTTTATTTGTTTGTGTTTTTCCCCCAAGCTTAGTTTTATTTTGATTTCACAAATAATAAAGCCAGTTTACAGGTGATTTTCCTACTGTAAAATATGACATCTAGAAATACTCACAGAAGGACTGTCTGATGTCTTGCTGGTAGGTGTCTAATATGTCTGGTATCTATTTTCTACAGACTAAAGATAAAACCCCAGCAGTTTACACTAGTTGATGATTATGACTGAATTTCCCCTAATGGCATACCCTATATAGGAACCATCTTCTTTAATTTCTTGATCAGCAGTGTCAAATAGAAATCAGCCATCCTGACATCCTAAAGGAAAAAAAAGGTATAAGGAAAATGAGCAATTTCCCAGTGTGATTGTCCCTTTTCCTTGACTGATGGGGGATGGCTGTGTCTTGTTTAGGGTGGACACCTGAGATGGCTGACAAAAGGGACCATGCATCACGTCCTTAATCACATCAGAACAGAACAGGTTTCCCCCTGAGAAAGGACCTGGTGAGCTAAGAAGAAATAATGGCACCAACAGAAGCTGTTCCAGTACTTTGTAATCAGTAAATACCTTCTTCAGTTTCTCCTTTTCATTTGTAGCTGCTATTGGCAGTCTTTTCTTCAGAGAGCTCTACAGGCAATCTTGTAACATTTTATAAGTGTTTTGCTTGTGTGAGGAATGTCTGGTGTCAGTAGAAAATATTTGTTACTGACTTCATCAGGAGGCCTTGCTGATGATGGTATTGACAGCCTTATTTCCACAAGAGGAGATGCAAGAATTTGTCATGGCTAATCAGGAAGAGAGATACTGCAAGGATTTTTTTTCCCATACACTTCTAATTCAGTCCTCCCTGGTTTTGTTTTAAATTTCTATTAGAGATAGCATGAAAACACACAAAATGCTACTTCAAAGTCAGGCTTCAGGGCCTGATTAAAACACAGAAATGCAGAGAAATTAAGAGCTCAAATCCATACTTAATTTATCTAAAAAATTCAGAGTATACTATGCTAATCCACTATGCTAATCTCTGTGTCTTTCACACTTTAGCAAATGAGGTTAATGGCAAAGTGGTACAGGGGGTCCTCCAATCCCTTTCCTTATCCTGAGTTTCAAATTTGGGCATTACTTGAATGCTGATACCTTGTGAGTCAATACACAGGTGTGGAGGTAGGGGAAAGCAGGCCAACAACACCAGCCTGTTCTGTCTCTGTGTTTATTCAAATCAGGAAACAATTGTGGTAATCTAAGGCAGATCTGTTTTGCTGAACCTCACAAAGTCAGGCTGCCATACAGAGTCTGTAATATTCAGTCAATGCTAGATTTGTTCCTTGCTAACAGACTGAAAAAATCATATACCTTATCTCTTCTGAGGTTATCAAATTCTTCAAATGTTACAGTATCACACAATCTCTTATCTTAGTTCAAAGAACTTAACATGCATCGATGTTCCATCTACAGAGAAATGCTAAAGAGAAAAAAAGCATAAAATACAGCAGCAGTTTTCTTTTACTTACTATAGTAGTGTTGGGAAGTGAAACTTCTTGCTTATTAGCAGCTTGTTAAATGACTACATTTGAGCCTGTTCTGCAGGCATGATAAATTATTCAGATAGCTGAAAAATATTGATTCATTACCATTTCTCATTAATATTTATGTGTTGCGCGCTGAAGAGTGCAACAGGGGTATATTTATTATGTTTGACTTGAGTATTTTCTGCCATCTCTAGGGTGCTGTCCAGCATGACAAATGCAATCTTGGCTCGAGTTTATAACCATAATGATCTGGACCTAATGGCTAAAGAAGCCACGATCCCAATAATCAATGGATTGTCCGATTTATACCATCCTCTCCAGATTTTAGCTGATTACCTAACTCTTCAGGTAAAAATACAAACAACTTTTTTTTCTAAGTCTTAGTAAGTATTTGGGGAAGTCAGCTTCAAAACCATTTATCCCTAGGTTTTTCAAAGAAGTAATTAAATGGCACTTGTTATTTAAAGAGACCTTCATTCTGCAATATAATTAAGGACCTTTTTAATTTAAAACAGTTACATAGTCCTATCAGCTGTAGTGGGACTGAAGTTAAGCATAAAATTAAGTACTTCATTGGAATTGGTCTGCAATTCAAAGAATGGACAGAGGGCTGCACATATTAAGACAATGATGAGAAGCTGACTCAGGCAAAGACAGCAGAAGTTTTTCCACTGACTTAAAAGCACTCAGTACCTCACTCTTGATTCCTCCCTAATCTATGGACAGCTTAAAAGGAATAACTATATCTTAGGAAATTGGTTGAACAAATTTCTTTTGAAAAGCCAGCTAATGTTACCAGTACAAACACTTGGTGTTCAGGCACTTTAACCAGTTTAAATTTTGCTCACATCAAAGAACAGTTAAAGAGATCATATTTTTTATTTTTATAAAATGTAATAGTGGATCTGACACCAGGATAACATTTTACACACAGAATACCAGATGTTTATCTGTGAACAGAAGGACTATATGGTTTTACAATCAATTGAGGATCTGGCTTATAAAAAAGATTATTGTACTGCAGGGCTGGTTGACAACTATGATCAACTCCTCTGACCTTGCTTACTTTCTGAATGAATAAAAACCACACTGCTTGAAAACGGTAGGGCAGAATAATTTCCTGATTAATTCAGCTGTGTTTCTCAGCTGTTGGAGACTTTGCTATGGGTCACTCAGTATGTGCAAAAGATCTAGTGAGAGTAATATTAAATTATTCATGCTTTAAACCTTAAATGTGAAAGAATCATGTGCTTAACAAAAATAACTTTTTTTTTAAAGTATTTTTTGTAAATTTTTGATACTCAAAGTGAAGAGACCAGCAAAAATTGGTGAACTTGAGACTAAGATGCTTCACAGGCCTCAGGATAAGGGAGATTTGTGAGATCACATTGAGCCAGCCTCAGTGTTCAAATTGCATAAGACTGTAAGTTGTAATGAGAAAGTCATCATTTCGTTGTAAACACTGCGTGTTAATATAAATCAGGAGAATCTTCTGGCTGTGTTTCGTGGGCTGCTCTGTCTTGCAAACACCTTGTTAATTAGCATTTTATCACTTGTGAATAACAATCTTCAGGAATAATCTGTGACTCACAGTTCACACAACCATGGATATCTCTGCCTCTAAAGCTGGTTTTATCCAGGCCACTGACTCCAGCACCCAAGCTCAGAGTGCTGTTGCCCTCTACTCCATCTCCAGTCAATAGAGACCACTGAGCATCTCAGTCACCTTCTGGAGATGAATCTCTTTCTCCACTGATCTTAGGGAGAAACCTGTGGAAAACATCATGATGAGTATATGCCCTGCTGATCGCCCTCTGCTCCTCCTCCACGGTGTCCTCGTACAGGGCAGCCATGGCAGAAGCTCCAGGTGAACATGAGCCCACAGGCTGCACTGTTCCCTGCTTTGGATACCTAGGGCAGCACCAACAGCACGTGGGTGTCCTTGCTGTCCTTTGGAAAGAGTGTCCCTGCCCATTTTACTCAATGAAGAAACAGGTCCATAACATCTGGGGCTCAAACAAAAGAAGTATTTGACACAGAGAGGTGTGATGACAAAGTGAGCACTTACAGAGATCACAAGGAATGGCTCAGCTTTTAGGCAGATGTGGAAGTTTTTTAAAATTTGCAGCACTTTCACTCAGCCCAATAAGCAGAGCACCATTTCCTTCATCTGCCCATCTCTCCCTGATTCTTTCCAGCGTGTTCCTTAGCCCAGAGTTAGTCAGGAGATCTTTATAGGGCAGCTGGGTGGCCACCCTGCTATGCCAAGGGCATGTTGCTCTGCTGGTTGCTGACACACTTTCCATTTCTGCTCTCTTCCCCAGGAGAGAGGGGCAGGCAGGGGAGAGCTCTCAGCAGCTCCCTGTGGGTGATGGCACTGCCTGAACTTTCCCTTTCTGACCTGTTCCTCTGCTCCCTTTTTTCCTCTTTGCACTGTACAGTGAGTTGAAGAAGACTGGAGTGGCATGTAATAAAACAACATTTTAATCATATAATGAACTTTACCAGGTCACAGAAGTGAGATTAACTCTTGAAGAGACGTGAGCCACAGGGCCTAGTTGCCACTTACCACAATCAAGCTTCTCATGAGATTTTCAGCAAGACATCATCCAAGTACTGCCTGCAAGAAGATTAATATAGGGATGTGGAATGTTACCACTGATTCTTTAAATGAGTTGAAAGTCCATATATAACATTTAGATTGCTTCTGTGCAATGCACAGGCAATTTATTTGATTTATACACGTATGCAAACTACAATAGTGGCACAGACTGCTAGCCTTATATTTAAATGTAACTACAGATTTTTGTGCAGTTTATTTCTCTTTAAAAGATGTCTCTTCCCTATCCTTGTAAATATTTTCCTGCCTGGATTTGCTCCTCCCTGTTGTAAGTACATACCCAAAATGTAATTTTTTGGTCCTTTTTTCTCTTTCTGTGTTTGCCAATGGAGCTCTACATGCACTCTGGCCCTCTTCATGCTTAGCACATTTTTATTCTTCCATTTTTTTACCCTATTTTGTCATGTGCCTTCTTGAATCCTCTTCAAGCTCTTTCTCCATGGTCTGAAATGACATAATTGCCTGGTTTGTTTTGTCAAAATGTTTTCTTGTTTATAGCTTCTGATTCCCTTTTCACAGGTGCATTTTAGTATGGTTATTTTAGGAGAGTCCATTGCATCCCCCAAACAATGCAGCTGGTTTATTTTCAGGGCTGTCAATTCTTGTTCTGTATTCAGCGCAAATTCTCCTTCTGTAAATGTTCAGGGTGTTCTTTTCAAATCATAGAGTGTGCTTCTGTTATGAACATTGGGGTGAGATTCCTCAGGTTCAGCATCCTCCTGCCCAGTGCCTTCTTCCTGAGCAGCCTGGATCCCCACACGTTTGACTCTAAGCTGGCTCTGTCCTTTAATGCTGTGCTGAGGGTTAATGCCCTCTATAACGCCAAGTCAAATGTTTTCGTTAGCATATATATACTACTTGCTTTCTTAAGAGTAGTGTGGAACTGATTTTGCTCCTGAGTTACAACCCACTCGAAACAGTTGCAAACATGTAAAGATCCTGATTTTGAGGGTTTGGGGACTTGGCCTTTAAGGACTGTGAGTTTGTGTGCCGGCAGTGTGCACACACTGAGCCACTCTGGTGCTCTGCTTGTGCTGCAGACGTGCAAGAGCCACGTGCTGAGCCCACCCGGTGCCTCTCAGTGTCCTGGGCAGGAGCTGTGCCTCACAGCTCTGCTCTGCTCAGCTTGGCTGGAGGGCAGCATCACACCATTTGTATTCCAGAGACAGCCTGGGTATCGACATTGATTCAATTGATATTAATGTCACTGGCCAAATCAGCTCACTTGTAGCTGACTGCAGGATGGCCAGGCTGGTAATTAGAGTGGATCCATATGCCACTAGCTTTTTATGTCACTGGTCTGGGGGGAATTTTCCTTTTCAGAAAGCAATGGTTGGCATAAGAAACACATCAGTGATTTGTTTTTAAACAGCATAACAGATAGTGCTGCCCAGCTTGAAGAGGGCTGCAATATATTCTCAACTTCTCCTCAATGTGTGACCCCAAGACCTCAAATTATTATAGTTTTCAAATTTATCACCATCATCATCATCATTATTCTAACAATTAGAAATCCCAGCTAAGTTCTGGCCTGATCCTCCAGAATATGCTGTATCAATAACTATGACAAAAACCAGTGTGGGAGTAAGAAAGATAACTGGCCCAGCATTTGCCTTGAGCTGTTTGAGAGCCAGAAGATCCAAGTTTGCCCAGTTTATCATTTACTGGATTGCACTGTCTCCCAAAGGGCTAAAGTTTTGATTAGTCCCTGGCATTCCACTTTAAAATTTGACAGATTATTGATTCATTATTCAAAAGCTTGTTTTAATTGAGGGCTGTTATGACAGTTGTGGTCAAACATTTCAGAATTAATCTATAATGGTGTCAGAGTTTCAGTCTCGCTGGAAACAAGTCCAGGCAGAGGCAGACACAAATGTCCCTAATTAGTTAACCCAGTCTCCTCCACACATGCAGCAGGGTCAAATCACTGAGCATGCTTATTTTTTCCCAGGGTTGGATACACTGATACACTGCAGCCATGGATAAAAACAGAATGAAACATTGCAAAAGCAACTTGAGGATGAGAAAGTTGAATGTAGCACTGGTATTAATTATTTGGCTGGGATTTTGCATGAGAACAACAAAGGCTAGTATGGCACTACAGCAGCAATTACTAGAGGCTTCATAAGGGAGAAGGGCTCTAGACTTTCTAAATATGGGGGTCTTCTTTTGTGGCTTTACTAGGAGTTATGTTCCAAATGTAGAAAGAAACTGCAGAACACCCATGCAGGTATAAAGCCTACATCAATATAACAGAGTTCAGAAAAACTGGGGAGGGATGCAAAGGGGAAATATCTTCAGAGGCTCTGGTGATCAGCAGGGATTGTAAAGGCTCTCATTTAACCCACAGTGTTCCCATCATGCCAAAACACTTTTAGCAGGATTTCATCTGTGTGGTTGTATAAGTACACAGGGAGTGGGCAGGAGGGGGAGTGTGCCCCATTTACAGCAGCTTTTGTGTTGCCTCAAACCTTTCTGGTTCTGACCAACAGAGTCAGCTCATCTTTCTTGGAAGCTGAGGGTGTGTGTTTGCTTATAAGCAGTACAGTCACAGTAGCAGTGAGCTGCCTTTGGATGAAGAGGTTTGAATTACAGCAGCAGTGCACCAGCGGCAGCATAAAGCCTAGCACAGGATATAAAACAAGCTCCACTAGCACACACACAGCTTGATGCTGCCTTGCTATGACTCCTTCCATTAGCAGAACATCTTCATTAAAATCAGTTCAGCTATGTCCACTCTATAAAGGAGTCACTGCAGATGTGGCTTTGCAATTTGCAGTGCATATCAAGCATCATTATACAGACACATCCAGTAGTCCATATTTTATCTGTAACAGCTAGCAGCTTGGGAAAACAGAGGAAAGTATTTAGTATGCACTGTGCTTCTTTTAATGCAGAGTAGCAGTTGGCAATAAGGTGGAAGTTATTTAACATAGCAGTACATTTGTGACTCCAGTCAATGCTTTGAGTATTATGGCTGAGATGTCTATTTTTAAACTGTAATATGAAAAGAACTCAGAACTGTCTCATTTGCTTCTGGCTGTGGGTTCATGTCTCAACTATCACTAAGCCCTAAATGGAAACACCTTAAATAAATGCTTCAGTTTGGCCTTCTCCTAGGAGCACCATTGCTAGGAGATGTGGAAGGACTTTGAAAGATCTTTAGAGGCTGGCAGAATAGTTATACTGAAATAACTTCCATGCCTACAAGGTCCTGATTTGCTCTTCTGTAAATGCCCTGGCATCCAGCCTCTGCCAATTAGGCTGCTGTTAACAAACTTCAGCTGAAAACGCGGTATTTGTGCAATACCATAGTTTTAGCTCTTAAACCTGGACAGTCTAGGACTCTATTAGGTTTAGATTTTTACAGCATTTTAATGTCATTCAATATTTCAAGTACTACTGTTTTTGACTCAAAATGGTGGTCACTGGAAGAAATGCCAATAACTTTGTTCTGGAACAACTTCACAAACTATTTGTTTAGGAGAAGTTGCTGCCAGAAGAGGAGGGAGTAGTCCCAGCCCTTTTCCTCTTCAGTCTTTTGGCATCTTTTCTGCAACTGCCTGCAAGGTTGCCACTTAGCACAATGTGGATGCTTATCCTCTCTGACAAGCATTGAATCATGTCACACAAAGTGTTGAAACACTGTCTGGCTTCCAGCTACTACAATGCAATTGTAGCATGGCCCAGATTTGAACTAAGAATAAAAGACTCTCCAGGAAGTGTTTCAAGTCATGAGGTAGAGTTTTACAGAGCAGGCTTATAAGGAGTATTTGGTTACGTCTTTGCAAAAATTTTGGTATCAGTTTAAGTACCCATAGATATGCATATTTAAAACAAGGATTGTTAAGGGGCCTCAAATTGTCCTGCTCTGGAAATGTGTAACCCCTGTCACTCTTGTTCCTCCTTAGGCCTTATGTGTTGGGGTTGAGGGACAGAGTAACCGCACATGGCCAGGCTGGAAGTGCCATTGGGCAAAGCCACAGTTAACTCTGTAATGCTGTTTCAAGTTTGGGTAATCCACATTTCTTTAAAAATCCCTGCACTCTTTGGCTGTACAATGGAGAGCAAATGCTGCAGGCCAGGAGTGGCACAGCTGCTTTCAGCATGCAGCTCTTTGCTGTCCTGGGCAGCTGTGGGGTGAAGATGCACACCCGGGGCATGGCCACTGCCACGGCCACAGCCTCAGGGAACAGCGTGTAGAGGCAACCAAGCCAGAGCAAACCTCAATAGGGATATTTTCACAATTTGAGGGAAAGCTGGAAGGAGTTCTATTCCAGGCATTAGGACTGTCTCTAAATTAATAATTTCTAACATTCACTGATGTTTATGAGCCCCAATGAACAGCCATACAACAGTGATGCTAAAATCACTTTGTGTCTGGTGCTGAATCCCTCAGCCTGAGCCTCACCACGTGGCACATGTGCCAATGTGTCCTTCTCCAGGGGAAAGCTGCAGCACTTGGACCTTCCTGTACGACACGGAGGGCTCTCCCTCCATGACCATTTTGTAGGAGCAGTAATTTCATGTGTGGGCCATGCAGGTAGCATTTGAAGGCAGCCAGCTGCCTTTTCTCAGCCCCGTCTGATCATTCCCAGCCTGCCCAGCTCCTCTGGAAAGTCACCCCAGAGCCTGTGATTCCTTTGGCAGGAGCACTATGGAGGGCTGAAGGGGCTCACCATTGCCTGGATCGGGGATGGAAACAACGTCCTCCAGTCCTTCATGACGAGCGCTGCCAAGCTGGGAATGCACCTGCGGATTGCCACTCCCAGGGTAAGGAAAACCATGCTTGTGGAGAAAGGAAGGCAAACTTCACCCAGGCTTGGCTCAAACACTCAGGCATTTGTCAAGGGCCTCAGCTGGGGGTGCCTGCATCTATCTTGAGCGCCTGTTTTCAGAACCAAGGTAAAAAATCCCCATCCAGTTATTTTGATGCAAAGCAGGAGTACTATCAACTTCATAAAAGCTGGGAGGAATTCATGACAGCTGTATAAATCAATTACAATTCCATTTTTTAAGGTGCTGTAAAGTCATCTAATGCCTCCTCCCAGTAAAAAAAACCAAATCAAACGAAGCCTGTTTCAGATGGAGGGAAGTGTTGCATCTTTTTTGTTTAAATTGGTGGTGCAGCATTTTAGAATGTTGCATTGTAATACAATATAAAATATTTTGAAAAATTAGTTTAGAACTAAAAAAATTCAGGTTCAATCGGTATTTTTCTAACCAGTGTTATTAATTAGTGAAGATCTTATATATGTTCCATGGTGTGTTACCTATCATCTCTTTTGTCAGGGCTTTGAACCAGACCTAAGAATAACTGAAATAACTGAACAGAACTCCAAAGAGGTAGGAGTCTAAGAAACAGCCCAGTGCAATAGTTTGAATAGAGTTTATTTTCATTATAAATGAAGTTGAAATCCCTTGTCTTACTGTTCTTTCTTATTTTATTCACATTAGTATGGTACCAAGTTACTTCTCACAGCAGACCCTTTGGAAGCTGCAGAGAGTGCCAATGTCTTAGTTACAGACACATGGATAAGCATGGGACAAGAAGAGGAAAAGAAAGAAAGACTAAAGGCCTTTCAAGGTTATCAGATTACAATGCAGGTAAAAATTGAAAGTTTTTTGTTTATGTTTTTATGGTTTGCATTTGTAAGAATCAACATCAACAAAGCATGAGTTTGGGGGGGATGGGTTTGTGTGAAGCCATGGAAAAGCCACATGCAAACTTCCCTCCAGCTTAAAAACCTCATAAACATAACAAAGTTTGAGTCAGCTCACACACTCCACATGGCTTGGCCTCTTACAGAGCTTTCCAATGAGACCCAGCTCCAGAACATGTGCAGGAGAGGGGTTTTCACTCCCCTTCTAAAGTCAGAGAAATTGGAGTGAGTATTTGACTTTTGCAAAGTCAGCATTGAACTCTTACAGACTTGCATGAAGATACTCCCATCTTATTCACAGATGAGGAATTCTTTTGAAGTCTGTGGAATTCCTCCGAGTTCATCATCCAAGTAACCAGAGTGGGAGTTAATATAAAATTTTTTAACCTTTTTACTAGTTAAGGATTTTATTAATGTCCTCACATATGTCTTTATTTTATATGCTTTTTAATCTACAGACTGCAAAATCTGCTGCTTCCAACTGGACTTTTCTACACTGTTTACCAAGAAAACCTGAAGAAGTTGATGATGAAGTATTTTATTCTCCACAGTCATTGGTTTTCCAGGAGGCTGAAAACAGGAAATGGACATTTATGGTAAATAAAAAAAAAAAAAAAAAAAAAAAAAAAAAAGAGAGAGAGAACAGTAGTTGGAGTTAGAGTTTAGGCTCAGTTCTGTTTTGTCTTACATTACAGGCTTGAATTGAGCCCGGTTCCAAAATTAATAGTAAATGTTAAAACATATGTTTCAAATTCGCCCCAGAGCATATCACAATTTTGACTATAGGCAACACATATTTGTAGCACAAGTACTTCTGGGCACAAATGTGATCGATTTTGGGGATAGTCTGATGTAGTTTGACACAGGTTTTATCAAAGTGAAATCTACAATATGAACTGTCAAGTTTTTGGGGTTTTTTTGTAATTAAATCACTGGTTTTACTCTAATGATTAAGTCAACTTCTCAATTAAAATGTGTTAAATGCTGAGGTCCCAGGGACCAGTCTTAGAAACTACATCTTTCCAAACACTTAAAGCTAGTTATTTTCTCTCAGGAAAGGCTGCTGCTGACAACAATGGGAACCTTCCCTGAGAAAGTGCTGGAAGAGCAAAGATTTGAAAGATCCTGAAAAGTTACAACTTGGGTAGCACTGTGTGATCCATGGGAACCATGAAAGGACACTTGGCATTTAACATAAACCATAACTCCCCTCTCAGCACTCCTAGAATTTCATAAAATTACTGCCAGATCTCAGTAGCCTATTATTTATGTTTGGCTTTAGAACCATCAGGTAGACAAAAGCTAGTGAAAACTTTCAGAGGTGAAAAGAAAAACAGAAATGGCATTGTCATAGCTCTGAGATGAAGTCTAGATAAGCTCCAAATGAATAAATAAGGGGTTGAGTGTTGTATTTGCTAAACATTCAGGCATTGGACACAGTCAAAATTACTAACAAATTTGTGTTAAATCATACTTTTGGCCTTAAAATTCAGCAAAATGCTCATTTTTTTATCTTAATTTTGCGATGTTTCTAATTGCCCTCAATATTATTTTTAAAAACAGAAAAGAGACACTTTAGTTTGGGTTTCAGATACAGTTGGAGGGGTTTTTTTGGGGGGGGACAGTAAGAAAAATGTAATCTTTGTATTTTACCAAACTATAACAATAATGAATGTATGGATCTTGTTTATACAGTATTTTCTACCACTTTCAGCACAGAGAGCAAACTGCAGAATAGATTATTTGCTCAGCTGTAGATGCAGGCAGGGCTGAGTGCAGCCAGAAATGGAGAGCACTAAGGGACTGCACAGCTGTAATTCAGCCACCTCTGTGTGCCTGGGGTAACCTGTCCCACTGGGCAGCGATGAAGGGAAAGGAAGCACAGGCAGCAAGACCACAGCCCCTGGAGGACCCTTGTAAATCCAGTGCTGGGCCAAAACAACAATGTGCAGTCAGACCTTGCTGTGCAATCACAGCACTGTGAAGCAGGTAATACCTTATCAAGGCCAAGCCAGCGTGGGACTCATTGTGTGCACAGGTGTGGGAGGGATGGCAGAGCTGCTGCAGCACCACATTTTATTTAGCTGGCATTCCCATCACTCCCATCTCACAGCCATGCCTAAGGCTGGCCAGGCAGGGCAGCAGGGGTACATGGCACAGTGTTAACCTTAGTGAGGATTTTCCATGTTTTACTACAGAAAATATAGCTAAACTGTCAGAGTTTAAATTGCAGAGCCCATATTCTAGTGTGGCTCTCACTGATGCTAATGGAAAGTGCTGAAATCCGCAAGCCAGCCCATGTGATGTCTGGGTACCCACAGCATCTCCTAGAAGCAGCTGAGAATACATCACAACATGCCAAAAAGGCCTCAGCATTTGATCTAAATGCTTGTCTGAATTGCTCCTAAGCTGTCCATTAATATATCTTGTCCACGCTGAGAAAATCTATCAGCTACAATACAGAACATCCTAACTGATTTTCAGCTCTTGCCTGATTCATCATCAGAAATTCTAGCACATAAATCTAAGTGTGCCGTCTTTGTCAGGACAATAATTTTCAACACAAGGCTTCAGAGCTGGAAAATATTTCCTCCTTATTTATTTTTATGGAGTATCTGTTTCCAATGTGATTGGATTTTTTTTTTTCTTTTCTTCCTCCTCCAGGCAGTCATGGTTTCCCTGCTGACAGATTACTCACCACAGCTACAAAAACCCACATTTTGATGCTTGGATTCCTGCCAGGAGAAAAATATTCCTCATCAGCAGAATATTCTGGTCAGCAAGCACATAGACCTTTTTCAGAAGGGACCAAGGCAATGAGTGATTTTTTAATAAAACCATATAATTAGCTGTATAATATTGCATTACACTTGTGAAAATGTCCAAGATGATAAACACCACTGCAGAAGATGCTTTTCACCTGGATGCTCCAAGCTGGCTCTTCTTTTTAGGGATCAGCATCACAGAAAACATTTCAAGGTTGCACCATAATGGTTGAGTCTACCAGCAGCATGGGCATGGCATAGTCTACAAGTAGGTGGCAGCTTGTATAGTGTGACATTGACGCCTAAAGATCTTTAGCTTTTTCATGTATTTGTAGCTTTGTAGATTTTTAATATATAGTTGTATAGTTTCTAGTACTTTTGCTGCCCTCTCTCACATTTTAGAACAATAAGCTAACCCTTTCTAACATATTCATGAAATTCTGCTTAGTGCTATTCTCAAGAAGAGAATTTCTAATGAGGACGCCAGGATTAGAGAGGCATAAAAAGATATAGGGCAAAGAACCCCCTGGACCAACTCCAAAGGGGCAGACCCAAGGGTGGCTTACTGGGGCAACCGATCTCCAATTGGATGTACCTGCTAGACATACTAGATATAGATATATATATATAGATATATATACTAGATATACTTCTATATATTAATTAACCTTACAAAATTTGTAGAAATTCTGTATTATGTGTGCACATAAAACCATATTTGTGCACCTGAAAGCTTTCATTAAAGAATTGCTTTTTATCTTGCCACTCTTAATATTGTTTGGAAAATTAGTCTTTTGATTCCAGGCAACACTATGAGAGACATAAACTTCTCCCTAAACCTGTCCCTTCAATTGCTGATCTCGGGAAGTGTGTGTGGAGAAGCAGTGCTGCAGTTTGCCTTGGCTGCCTGCACTTCCTGGGTGCCCAACCTCCAAATCCCACTCCTGTTTGACACCAAAAATATAGAGACCTTGTGAGCATTATCCTCCTCCATGGCATTCCTGTGGGCTGGCGCAGGGGGATTTGCTGTGAAATTGGAATAGAGCAATTTTTAAGGAGTTGGATGCAGCAGAGAAACTTGCACCACTCCTTTGCAGAAATAATTTGCTGCATTTTGCCTTGCACTGTAACAGTGTACATGTCAGCTAATCCTTCCCAGTAGTAAACAAATTCATGACATTTTAGCTTTTGTGATGGCTGGATGTGTGCATTTAACATTTCAGGTAAAGCTCTGAGTTAACTATTAACAAACACCTTCTTTGTTGTTTTAAATAGTTTCAAAAATACTTTTTTTTCCCACTGTAATGCAGAGACAATTAAAAAAATTCTGCAAATGGGTATGCATTTTCTAATCAGCTGCAAAACATTATTCAATTCCTTTCTAAATTGGAGTTCACTGCAGGGCCACACAGATCACTGAAATGAAAATACACATACATTTTTTTCTATCTACCTATTTACAATTGATTTCTTGGTTTTGCAGGCATTTGTGTGTGTCTTGTTAAGATTAACATTTTCCTTTACAACATTACAAGGGTTTCAATAATTCAGTGAACACTTACACCTCAGCAGAGATACAGCTGCATCAATGATGCAGGATTAGGGTATGTGCTAGAAATCAATATTTTACTTCCCAGTTCAGCATGTGGAGGAAAATGCATGGAATACAGTATATTTCTGATTGCAGTAAGTCCTGCTTTTTGAATTAGGTTCCAGTTCAGCAAGATATGTAAGAGTATGATTGGTCCTCTTGGACCTGGTGAGCTGTTCATGTGCTCAGAATTTAAGATATCTTTACTGACCTGATTTTAGTGCTGTCTGAGGGTGAGACAACTCACTTTGCTAGTCCTTTCATAAAAAACACAGTAATATCAGTTTTACTGTGTTGCTCAACGTACTACCAGTGAAGCCAGGCACATTTATAACACCAAAGCTGTGTTGTTAAATGTTTCATGGCGCACAGTTTAACAATCACCTGCTCCTCTTTCGATTCTCAGTGCACCGATTAGAGCAAATAGGCCTCCTGGTTATTGCTGACTCTTTTTGTACTCAGGAATCTGAGCAGGATGCCAGACAGCTGAATCCCCTTGACATTTTTATAACACATGCATAGAGCTGCTGCATAGCATGTGAGTAAGAGGGTCCAACATTTCCAGGAGGGTAATTTCATATGGTTCTCTTCCCTCTTCCTCTGTGAACATATGCAGCAAAGGATGACAGTCCCTCCTCTGTCTTGCACAAACTGCTCACACCATCAGCTGTTTTGGTGCTTTTTAGAAGAGCTGGGTGGACTTGACATATTCTGAGGGCTGCGCCACTGTGTGGAAGCACTGAACATCCTACACCCTCCCACATGTGCAATACCCAGCCTGTGTGCTGGGAGCCAAACACATCCCAGCAGGGCAGATTCATGAAACATGTGCAGACTGTCTGCACAGTGCACACGGAGCAGATCTGACACTTTCTAAAGGCATAGACATAGACTTTATAGACTTTCTGCCCCGCAGACCCTGAAATATGGTGCCCTGAAGGGTTTCTGTTATGCCCATAGGGACTTTTGCTGCCTTGACACACAGCAGAACAGCACTGCAAGGATTAATCCACTTGGGCAGGTTAAGCATCCTGGGATTGCTGGGTGGTAGCTGTGGAAGTGTGCAAGGCAGCATTATTATGCCATCCAGACTCCTCATGAATTCTTTGCTTGAATTTACTAGTGATGACTGCAAATGTGGTGAGTAAGGGAAACAACAATAATGTAAGGAGATTTTCTACAGGTGAAAACAGTTTATCAGCATTCAAAGGGCTTAAAACAAATGCATAACAGGTAGCAGTCACTAATAGCTTACAGTGTTTTTCATTACATTTATTATGCTTTAATCAGTAGAAGTGTTGTTTACCTTGCTGAGTGTACTCGAAGGATAGGGTGTTGTTTTCTCTGTGTTTTTACAGGGAGGTGCTCCTGCCTGGCTCATGATAGCCTCAACCTTCCTTCCATAAAAGTCCTGCCCTTCTGTCTGACCTAGAGAATAGCCCTGGGTCAGTTTGGGTCTACCAAGTGTTACCCACATCTGACTCATTCAATAACCCCCTGGTCTGATTTCTTGCCCCACACATTTGGAGGGCTGTGCTCTGGCCCCTCTCCAGGACCCTGCACTGTTGGGGGGCAGCTGCCAGCCCGATCCATCTCCTGCTCAGAGGCACAAGGTGTGGACTGACCCCCCTGCCCTGTTCCTTCTCCCTACAGGGCTGGCTGTGTGCTCCTGCTTGTGCAGGCACCTCCAG
The DNA here is from genome assembly GCA_036630365.1 of Acanthiza pusilla. NCBI lineage: Eukaryota > Metazoa > Chordata > Aves > Passeriformes > Acanthizidae > Acanthiza > Acanthiza pusilla. The sequence goes on from JAXCHO010000098.1 coordinate 27,318,141, forward strand.
ACCTCACACACAGGCAGGCACTGTGGCTGTGCTGCATCCCAAGAGGGACTATTCATACCAGCCTTGGGACCCCAAGTCCCCATGATGCAGATGCAGATCCAAAGCTAGTACTAAATTTGTCTCTGATCCCAGCTGAGGCTGTGGGGGAGGACAGGGGCCCAGGGGAACTCTAATGTCATTTTAGGCAGCTGGGAGCCTTGGAGACCATCTGCACAGACCTGGCAGATGAGACGCAGGACCAATGGGGCACTTAGAGCAGAAACTGGTGGCCAGCAAGGATGTCCTACAAATGGCCCCAAATCCAGTGCTTTGGCAACCACTCCCTCCCTATATTCATGGCCTGTAGAGGATTACTACTATGCCTAGAAAGAAAAATGCAGGATTGCTTACTAGCAGTTCACACACTCTGTAAACACTTGTTCTGCAGTGCATTACCAGCAGTGGGGGGATCCTTTGATTACCTTCACATGATCTTCCAAAAGTGATCTAACATTAATTAGAGATTCAATAGAGAAAGAGGGACAGAAAGCTTGTCTCGAATTTCCTGAAGGAGGAAGAACAACATTTTTTCCCTGTGTACTACAAGGCTAAGAGAGCACAGTAACTACAGCAGGTCAGAGGCCTGTGGAAAGAATTTGCAAATGATTAGTGTAACTTTTGAAGGACTAAGTAGGGAACTTGGACAACCAGGAGAGAACAAAGTAAGAATTCTCAAACAGAATTAAATATTTTATTTGAACCAGCTTGCATCAGGAATGACACCACGTACAGCAGATTTATTCATTGTCTGCTAGCAGAAGCAGTCACATGTGAAAGCCTGAGCTGCTAAAAGGGAAATACAGGAATAACTAAATAGCAAGGAGGTACCAAGGTTTGGTTGCCTGAAGTCCTCCAGAACTCCTGAATTAATGTTTACCCCTCATAAGACAGGGCTGTAAGTTATCCATAATTGCCTTGCTGCCTTTCAAATTTTGTGAGAGAAGGAGTAAGAGCTGCACGAAGGTCTGAGCAGTGCACTGAGCTGATCATTCAGTCTGGGGAAAGCTTTCATGGCTGAGTTGAGATATATTGAGATTAGTTTTGTTTTCCAGGAATGTGTAATACTAGTGGAAAGTCTAAAAAACAGATTTCACACAAAGGGAAAGGTTTCTTCTTTCTTCTGGGTCTCCCATTTCTCAGCTAATCACTTGGTTAATGTATTGAGCAAATAAACAGTGCTTTTTTGATTATTTTGCCACGGCTATTTAGCCAGCTGCCTTTCAAATGCAGAGCCCAGAATTCCTGGGTCTCGCCCAAGGTTATGTGTACAGAGACACTTCATAAGCCACAATCAACATTTAATTCAGCCCAGCATTTTCTCTCATGACTAATGGGATACAGCCATTTGCAAGGTTATTTGATTCTTACACAATCTTGTTACCAACTTCTTGAAGAAATTCCAAACCTTTGTGGCTTCTCTAAAGGCTGATGATCCCTTCCATGTGTGTGTAGAGGGTTTTTCTCTAGGGGCAAGAAATCTGAGGTGCCTCCATTCAGATCCTTCACAGCCACAGTCAAAGCACTGCCTGCCCTTGCCAAATCCCTTGGAAAGTTCCTTGTGGTCTGCATTATATGCTAGAGGATTAATGAATGCTGCTGCTCTTTAATGGGCCTATTTTCAGGGGATTGGCACTCATGCAAAGTAAGCTCCAACACAAGCATAATATATCTAGAAAGAGGGACGAGCACCAAGATCTGCAATCTTTGCTGATCAAAGTTTACCTAGTTGAGCCAAAACTTAATTCCAACTGTAAGGAACAGCGGTGACAGCTGGAGAAGAGTACTGAAGAGTTGGCAGGGCAAATGCAGGTCATGTTTAGTGATTAAAACACAAAATAATATTAAGTGGAGGGCCAAAGCTAAATTACTCACACAGGTTATAGAATCACAGAATCACAGAATGGTTTGGATTGGAAGGCACTTTAAAGATCATCTTTTTCCAACCACCGTGCCTCAGGCAGGGACACTTTCGATGAGGCCAGGCTGCTCTAGGCCCCGTCTAACCTGGCCTTGAACTCTTCCAGGGATGGGGCACCCACAAGTTCCCTGGAAAACCTGTTCAATGCCCCAACATCCCTGAAATTATGAGACTTGAGAGGTCCCTCTCCATCCCACAGCCAGCAAGATCGATGGTATTGTCCCTGTCTGACTCCTGTCCTGTCCAGCAGGCTCACCCAATACACCCACCTGCTGTCTGAAGGTGAGGCGAAGGTTCTCTCTGGTCCTACTGTTCTCTCTGGTCCCAAGTTTGGACTCTTGAAGGAGGAGCACTCCATGGCTCCCTTGCTGCTCACAGGGCCAATTCCCTGCCTGTGGGCAGCAGGTGTGAGGGGAGGGTGTGCAGATTGCGGCCCCGGCCCCGAGGGGAGGGAACGCTGCCATGGCCCCAGCTATGGCCCGTGTGATCTACAGCCCCTCCGCAGCCCCAGCATGGGACACCTGCTTCTGAAGGTAAAGACCAGGCTGATCACAGTAATGCCAACTCGGTGGTGTTAAAATACCTGTTTTGGGTGAAAAACTAGATTCTGTGGCCCAAAATGGAGGCCAACTTTCCCATCCCGCTCCCTGCGCTGTGCCCAGCTGAACATGGCCTGGTGCTGCTGTGCCAAAGAGTTGTGTTTGACAAATTGCCAGCCATAGCTGCCTGGGGTCTGTGCCAGACACTGCTCGTGGCTGCCTCTCGCTCTTGTTTGGGTAACAAAGAAAGAAACCTTGAGCACCTGAACTGAGAAACACCACAGTGCACAAAAGGAAAGGTGCCCTGCTGGGTCAGCTCGCTGCAGGCCGCTGCACACAAGCCTTGGCTTAGGTTGGGAATGTCAGGAAAAAATAATCTACAAACACCAGAGGTTTATGTCCAAAAAGGAGACAGAGGAGTCCTGTAACTTTATTCATGAATGAAGGGAGAGGTCATGGGCATTTCCCATGGGGTCTCTCAGATTGCTGGAGGACACAGCCTCATTTTATCCTAATTTCCCAGCCGCAGGTTCCCTCTCCCTTTCCCCATAGGCTGAGGTACTCGAGAGGTACAGACTTCTGGAACCCCTAATGCAGACATAAGCAATATACATTTCCCCTAACTGTAGACACTCTCAATACACACCCCCCTTTTTTTCTTTTTCTTATGTCTCTGTTCCTGTAGTTTATTACCACAGTCTTGGGTGAATCAATCAGTGGAATTCCTATGGAAATCCTTCCCATTATTTCTTCTGTCTCTCAGTATAGGCCTTATCTTACCAGCAGTTTGTTTGTGAAGATACTCCCTTACTCCTTTCAGGAATGAGGGTGTCAGAGGGCTCTCCTGACCTGTCCCCTCTGGCAGAGCTGCCTGCTGTGCTCTTCTGGGGTGTGAGGATGGCATCTGTGCCACTCTGGTCACCCGGGAGGCTCTCCTGAATGCCTGGGGCATGCTCTCCCTGTGGATGGGCTTCAGCCCCAGCACAGCCCTTGGGTTTTCTGCAAAGCGCTGTCCCACCGATGGGTGATCACATCCTGTGAGCTCCTGTGGGACTGGACTGTCCCTGGAATGCCTGCCTGGAGCTGTGGGGCTGAGCCCCACCCCAGGGCAGCCTCAGCAGGGGAAGGTTTGTCCCTGTCCTGCAAACCCCAAGAACAGAGCCCCACAGATGGTGCATTGCACTTGCCCCGGGCAGACTAAAATACTTGTAATTGATATCACTTGAAATAGATCTGCTTTGGGAATTAAACTAATTGAAAAGAAATGTCTGCCAGCACCCCAGGATCCCTGTGTGATTCACCAGCAGGATTATGAGACCCACCCCGCAGCTCAGATTTCTGACTTCAACCCCAGAGCAGTTTTGGATGGCTTTTGAGGACAGGGCACTGGAGCGGGAATGGCCCAAGCACCTCTCCAGGGTGTTTCCCTTGCAGCATTGCAGCCCTGTGGGCTCCTCTGGGGCACTGCCACCTGCAAAAGGGCATAGCCACCTCTGAAGGGAGCAGAGGCAGGAACCAGAGGAATGTCTAAAACACTTTCAACTCAGACTGACTTCAAGCAATGAAATGTCTTAAACCCGATCCAACAATTACAGAACACACCTCATGTGGTGATGTATACATATGCCTTATAGGCATGCAAACTTATAATGGAGAACAATTGCTAATCTGGTCTACAAAGAAGAGACAGTGTTCAGATCACCGTCTTAATCCTCAGTGCTGTGACACAGTTGGGTCTTTCTTAAGTCCATTTGTAACCCTGAACTTCCTGTGTTTTGTGTAATTTCAATGCCCCATGTTTTTCTTTAAATTCCTCACACATTCTTGCAATGGAGGGAACTTTTAAAAGTGTAGCCAAATAACTTGATTTTGAGAAACACTATGGAGGAGATAGGGGAAGATGTATATAATTTGTCTCCTACCAGCTTTATGAATGTCTTTCTCTCAGAAAAGGTAACAATTCCATCCAGAAATAATTCCATTAGGCATGAAATATCAGAGCTGTGAATCACTGGGCATTACAGAGCATCTTCCCAGCAGGAGAGAATCTGAAATCTGTGCCAGAGAGAGGAGTTTAATTCTCATTGTAGTACTAGGGAGGACAATGCAATCAAAAACAGCTACAGGAAGTTGCAGTACAGCGGAACTATCTATTTTACTAGTTTTCTTTCTGGGAAAAGAAAACCAGGAGATTATAGTTATTTTCCTAGCAATACTGTTGATTTGCTCAGGGTAGTAACTAGGATTCACAAGACTGCAATTAAGGACTTGGGAAAGCACATTAAATAAATTCCTCTGAAAGACTGTTGTAGTGGCTATGCACACACTGCTTTTTGTGTCCATATAGCAGGAATAACTGGGTCTGCCAAGGAAAAGCCTTCCTGATGTTCTGAGAGGGCACTAAATCCAGCCTGTATGAGAGGTTTCTAAAGGCAGGATGGATTCTGAATTGTGGGGGCAGTCAGTTATTGCCACTTGGGAGGGTTTAGCTCTGACTACAGGAAAAAGCCAGCGGTTCCTTGTTCTTGTCCCTGCAGCTCGGCAGAACTCCACTGTTTCACTGTGGATGACTACGGAAGCATCCCTCCCACAGAGGTGGCCCTGTGAGATCACCAGAATTAGGCAGGGCAGTTGCCTCACCTGTAACTTTTAGGACTTGGCCCATTCTGCAAAGGGACCAAGCTGTTTCCCAGTGCTTGCTGCTGATGCTCGGGGCCATGGTGGGTTTCCCTACTCTTCCCCATTGCTGAGCTGGACAGGAGGACCACAAGCACATTTATTCTGACCACTGTATATTGCAAGTAATGATAATCAGGGCCCTGCTGACTTGCAAGGTTAATTTATAGACATGGGGCCTAACCTTCAGGAGAAATAAATTTACAGAAATTGCATGGACCTTAAGCACTCAGTATCTCTGAAAGCAAGCTCATACTGCCTGTCTCCAGATTACTGCTGCCTGTCAGAAACAGGTGTCAAAGGCTATTACACAGAAAATAAAGGAGCTCCTTGTATGTTGTTAGCTAGGCAGCTAAAAAAGGTAATCTGCAGAGTATTTGCCTTACATGGCTTAAATGGATTAGCCTCTACATCCTAACTGTCTGGACTGTCTCCAGAAGAGGTAGTGAGTGCCTTTTCTTGAAGCAGTCCTCTTTTTCAACCAGTTTTTGGAGAGCCACTGCTCACAGAATGCCCGATTGTCTGATACCAGGGTGAAGGTGGAGAACGTGTATTACAGTGGCTGTTTGCAGAAGCAAATGCAGGACATGCTTAAACAAATGCTTAAGCAGGAGAACACACTTTACAGGAAAACTTCTGCAAAAACTGTGGGCAGTTTTTCCAGCTGCAGCTGTGACAGTATCAAAACACTTTGCCAAGCCATATTTTCATGGTAGAGCTCACGTGTTTTTGCAGGAAATGTTTTATTTCTCTTCGAGTTTTTTTCAGCAGGCTACTGAAGAGAATGTGTGTCCTTTAACCCAGGTGTTAACTTGGCCAGGGGACAAAGACCCAAGTGCCTACAAACTTTGGGGATCCTCCTATCCCAAGCATCTGAGTCCATGGCTGCCTGATAACCTGGTCTGAGCACCCTAGAGCCACCTCCAGTGTTTGGCACTGAGGTGGTTGGCAAGGGACTGTGCTGTAGCCAGGATCTTCCTTCTGTTTTTCAGAGACTTTCAGCACAGCCAGAATTATCAAATTTATCTGCCCATTCCCTTCTCTCAGGTCTAGAATATCCAAATCATCTCCCAGCTTTCTAGGACCCAGGAGTGTATCGTAGTGTGGAATAAAGTCCTGAAATGTAAAAATATTTTAAGAAAAAACACCCTTACTCTTAAATAATGAATGCAATGTGATGCTCCATTTATGTCATATATTGTCTGTAACCACAAAAATAAGAAAAAAGTAATCCTACATTTGTCTGAGATGAAAAATTCTGGAGCAGAATAAGAGCTGCCAGAGATGCCTGGATCTATAGAGAAATGTCTGCACAGCAAAGACGTAGAAGTCCAGTGTGGCAGAAGACCTTGCTAAAATAATTTATGAAGTATTTGCTGCATCTGCCTCAAACCATCAGGAGGCCTTCAGCGTGTCCTTCATAATTTCCCATCCTTTTTCTTCTTAAACATCAGTCTCTGCATCCCCAATGGCATTGTGATCTCACATGAAATCCAAGAGGAATGCTCTTCTGGTCTCTGAATGCCATTTGGCATTGGACTGGTTGCTGGCCATCAGCAAGTGATATGAGCCACTCCAAACATTTATTTAAACATTCCTGTGCACTAATCCACACGAAATCATAAGCAGTGTGATTTATCATGTGTGTGCACAAGTGTAGGGAAAAAAAGAACAGTCTTGAGAACTGTGCCAAGGTGATCTATGTCCTGCCTAGAAACGTGTTAAGTTGGCAAAGGCTGAGCAAAAATAAATAAGAGGGGGAAGATTCGCTGATTCTCACCTGTCTTCTACCAAATAAATCACAAAGGCTGGCTATGCCTCCCTTGAGATACTTATTTGCTCTGCTCTCCCCCCAACCACAATGAAAGGGGCTTTTCTTCCGCTTGAACTGACCTCTGGCAAACATTTCCCTTTCAATTAATATCTGAAATGTCCTTGTGGACTGCTGTTTCTGGAGACAGCAGGGAGACGGCTCTGAAGCCACTCACACAAGAGTCAGGGCAGAGAATAATTACCTGAATTCATAAGGTTAATTCCAGTCTAGACGAAGGCAGAGAGAAGTTAACGAGAGGTCATCTTTGGAGAACAATATGTTTGTTTTTCTGGACTCTCTGGTCTCCCTGTGATGGCTGCTATCTATATACTGTGATTATTTCTCTTATGGACTGTTGAGCAATTACTGTGTCTGAGCACTGGGCTCACTGTCCTCATGTCATTATCAGTTTTATAGCCCAGTGTGAGCCTCCCAGGAATGAGGCTTTGACTGGGGCTTGACCTGGTTAGCTGGACTAAATGGAAAGACAGCAGGCTGGGCGTAGGTGTTTGGCAGTGGGGAAGTTGTTGCCTGAGTAAACCAAAGAAAATTTATTAAAAACATACGTCAAAAATTTGCTGTATGCAAACTTAAAGGTAAAGCCCCGCGTGGCTTAGTATATGGGTTCAAAAAAAAGGACCAGGATAACTAGAAGAGATAAAAGAAAAACATCAGATTAATGACTGGAAGAAATTCAGATGGTTGTACTAAGCATTTTTTTTTTTGTCCAGACCAAGTTCCCTGGATTTTGCAAATTCTTGCTAACGGGACAATTTTGCAGGCAAATTACTTGCTGGAGACTTGCTATGTGATATGCTGTGAAACACTTAGGTTTCCATGGTACAATTATCTGGGTTCCATGGCACTGCCATGTCAAGTCAATGGTGTTAGCAGCATTGTCACTGTCAGGATGGATGCAGGATATGATGTAAGGTTGGTTTGTGAGAAGAGGTAAGATTCTTCCAAGACAAGGTTTTTGCCACACAGCATAAATTTTCTCATGTCTCCTGGGCAAGGGTAAGTGAAATGGGATGAACAGTGGCCCAGTGTGTTGTGCATTTTTTGGTGGGTGGCGCAAATACCATGTGACACCTCCTCTTTCCCAACTAGTCCATACCTTCTTTAGGTCCTAAGGCTCCTCACCGCCTTTGGTGACATCAGTTTTATCCCCTTGCTGAAACATTTCCTTTATCTGGCTTTGGCAGTTCTGTCCCTCTCAAGACCTCTTTCTGCTTCTCTGGTTTTTCCTTTAATGCTTCTTGTCAATGGCTTCCTCTGTTCTTCTCCTTGCTTCCTTTGAAGAGAATCTCACAGCACATTTCTCATCCTCTCTTCATTCCAACCACATACTCTTATGTGCTTATAAGAGCCATTCATTAACCTGGAAGTAATCTTTCTAGGCTAAAACATCAACATCCTTTCCCTTTTACTTCCCTTCTCTTAGTCATCACCATTCTTCTTGACCTCAGACATCTCTCATTGACCACTCTCCCTGTCTTTCAGCTCCACTGTAAAGTGAATTTCCACAGCCTCAGTTACTTGTGCCCAACATGTTTTTTTTAATAGTCCCCCATGATGGAAATTTATGAATCCTTCCCCTCTTGGCCTTCCTAGTATGAAAACCATTAAATCTAATGCATGTGCACTGATAAAGCAATTTCCTTCCCTGCTCTATCCCCTTCTGCTTCTATCTTCCTTATAAATACATCAAGCACAAAAATTCTCTTTTCCTGTTCCAGACTTCTGTCCATTTATTTACTTTAATGCCTTGTTGATTTGCATTCTCTGCTATGCCAGAATTCCCAGCCTCATTTGCCTGGATATCCAGTTTCCCACTGAGTGTACACATGCTTTCCTCGTCGTGGAAGGGAGGCCATTCTGCTACCAGCCCTTAAAATCTGCATTTTGCAGGCATTCTCATTGTGCTGCCTACACAGCAGTGCCAATTAAGCACGATGGTGCAGGCAGCCAAGGAATTGAAAAGGCCTATTCTGTGTGGTGTTTTGCCCCCACATTTCCATGTGTGTGGCTGAGCTATTCATAGGCATTACGTGAGCTCTGCAAATGGGACCTGAGTATGTGAGGAGGAGGCAGTGTGAGTGAGTGTGTGAAGGGCTGGCCTGTGACTGGGGTTCTGATGCCAGCTCTGTCACTGCTTTGGCACGCTCTGACAAGTCACCTGCTCGTGCCTCTGTCTGACCACCTTTTAGTGCACAAAATCAGGGATGATTTTGTTTACCCTGTTTTCCAAGTGCTTTGAGACCAAGTGATAAAATATGCTATGCAATAACCATGCAGTGTTGTTTTTCCTGTCCCATTCTTTCTCATTATGTGTCACTCCAACTGGTTTCATCTGTGGCTAAATTAGTCCCTGGGCATCTGAAGGAATCCTACATTTTTCACAGTATGATGGCAGAGGCGTTGCAGTGCTCTTTAACTTGCAGGTAGTAATGCAGCACAAATAAAAATTATAATAAAAGCACCTCTCCTGGAGCTGTGGACAGTGCTACAAAAGGGAATGCTAAGTGTCTGCACTCAATAATGGGGATCTAAAGTGACTTCTTGTGACATTTCATAGTCGGACGGTTGCCTGAAAAAGATCCCATATGGGATGTAAATTGCATGTGTTGCTACCATATGCTTGGGGAAGCAAGATCCATTTGTTCTGTTAGAAGAGAGGAGCCTGCTGAATTCAAACCAGAAGTCAGGTACACGCCGTGTTCATCCCAGCTTGTGTTAGGGCTGTAGCAGTTCTTTATTCTTTTTCTTTTGAGTGCTGCACAGAGCTCAGTTTGGTGTGGCTGAGCTTCTGTCACGGGGAATTTGTTCATTATTTGTGAAGGGATGTATCACATCCTGGTTGAAAACCGTGTTTTCTCTCCAAGGGAAAAAAACCTGTATGAGCTCCCCCATCTAACATATTTAGCCAAATTTAGGTATAAGCCTGACTCCATGAATTTCCGGACTTAATGAGTGTTCCAGTCACTTACATGAGGGTTGAATTTGGCCTGGGATGCACACTAGGACACTGGATTGCTGTTTGAAAACTTCTAAGAAGTTTCTCTTTATTCTTTTCAAGATTTTTATACTCCAGGAAAGATGGGTAGAATGGGTAGGGAGTGTTGTCTGAGTTTTCTCTGTCCTCTCTTTCTCTGTTCTGACACCTTATAATGTTTTAGGGATGCTTGTTCCTTATTTAAGACCTGTAACAGTTTTATGGCTATGCATAAATACAAGAAATATCAACCTGGAAGACACAGAAACTGCCAGACTGAACACCTCCATTAGATGCTGATCTTACCTGTCCCTTGCTGTAATTTTAAAAACAAGACAATTTTCGATTAAGGAATTATGTTCAGAAAAGAACAGCACAAAGGTTTATGCCCCTAACAGTATCTGTGATTTCCTAATAGCATATTTCTCACTTCTTCTTTTTTTTTTTTTTTTTAAATTTGGCCCTGATGCTCAAGAATCTTGAAGCAGAAACAGCACGATCCTGAGAGGACATTTTCCCTCAGGAAACAAGTTCCAGGCTGTTAGACTTCTTTCTTTGCATTTCTGAGAGATGTATTTTGTGCTGGTGTGGACATCCAAAGCAGCCCAAGAGGTAAATGTCTGCAGCCCAGCTGCTGCTTTCTCCTGGCTGTAAGCAGGGTACTTGTGACTGAATTATTAAAATGCAGTTATAGATCTAATATCGATATCTACCTGAGACGGACAAAGACTCTCTAACTTGTTAAGGTTAGAAAGTGTATGTTTATTTCAGCGCCAGAGAGCTGCAGGGATAACTCCCAAATGTACAGCTCCAAAGTAACAATGCAACACAGAACTTATTTATCCGTAACAATAATGCATATTTAAAATATAGATACATATTCATAGCATAAGCGCCTCCCATTCCCCACTTCGTATGGAAATTAGCAAAAAGTCATTAAGCATGCGCAGTTCCTGCAATGGAATTCAGTCAGTGGTCAAAAAATGGGTCTGAGGGCTGCTTTGGATGAAGTAATATGAGTCTTCATCAGTGTGACCTTCTTACTTCGCTGATTTTTGACAATACATTTGGCCCTGGAAAACTCCTAATGCTCTCTTCTATTGCTTCTAAGTAGGTTGCATCTGGGCAAAATTTGTAACTGTCTAGGCTCTCCTTTGAACCTCTTTTCTTAAGATTATTAACTGTCTATTCTAAGAACAGTTGAGTAAATATCAAATAATCAAAGGGCTATTCTGCATTTAATCATTAATTTCTTTCTAGCTGAGTTCTGCGTCTTTTTCTGTTCTAGTTAATTTTAACAGAACTAACTTTTATCTAAAATCTCTACATTTAAGTGTCTAAAAGAAAACCCTATGTTTCATGACCACCCCACATATGGATGTCTCCAGTGAGAGAAATTCCTCTCTTACTGTTTCAATTTGGGCTCCTGAAGTTAATGGCTGCTTTGAAAACGTGTAAATTGCTTTCCTTGGGTCACAAAGTAAGTGTGCACCACATCCCCCAGCGAAGCTTCAGATGGCTCATTCACACACTGGTCACATGCCAGGCTCTGCCCCTCTCTGCCGTGCTCCCATCTCTTTCTCGTTGCTTGTTTTTTGATAATGTGGCCAAATCACTTTCGCTGTGAATGTTTCAAAGAGCCACTCGCTGTCTTTCATTTACATGCTGATAAAAGTCATAAGGCATGAAATAGTTTAGTCATATATCATCCATGTTTCCACCTTCCTGCAGGGATTCGAATATGTCTCCCAGGAAGAAATTTTAGGCAGTTTACCCACCCCTAGGCAAGGGCAAAGCATCCCTCCTCACTCTCTGATCCACATATGGATTGCCAGCAGAGAGCATCACACTCACCAAACCATTTAAGAGACAAAAAAGAAAAAGCAAGACAGGATTATGAAAAAGCCCCTGAAAGAGAAAAAGAGGAATAAAAAGCGGTGGGTCAAAACCCCACCAACAGTAAATAAGAAAAGAAAAAGCAACCAGAGTGAGTTAAAAAGAAGTTTTCCAGGGCTGCTGCTGAATGGAGCTTTTGTGGCACTTAGATGCTGTGGTAGAGAGCAGAGACCTCAGGCCATGTGCTGCACCCCTTCAGTCCGATCTCTGTGCCATGGTCTGCACTACTGCCTCACAGCTGCACCAGAACTAGGGGCAGTCAGAAACCAGAAATCCCTTCCTCAGGAAAACTGCTGGGCTTCAAAATTTGGTTTCATTCTGAATCATAAATAAAAGTGACCTTCCTGATTTATATTTTTTTTCATGGGGAAAAACGTTCAAACACTAAAATCAAATTGTTTCCTTTGGGCTCATTAAATTAGACTTCATTTTGTATTTATGTAAAATAATAGTACAACATAAAAGCTGTAGTAGAAGAACAGAATATTTCAACAGATTCTGCAAATATTTTAATGAAAGCCATATGTACCTGTAAAAAAATTCAGTTTTGTCAAACTAGCATTTCCCACCTAAAAAAAAGATCACTCTCAAATATCTCTGCCTTGTCTTTCCAATACATTCACCTATTGGTTAAAACTAAGTGTTAAACAATCAAAAATATGTATCTGTCATGCTCCTCTTCGATTTCCTTTCTGGAAAGAAGAAGGCCATCCAGTGATTTATGGAGGCCTGTGAAGACCAATAGGCTTTTTTTCTGATGGAGACCAGCCTGAAGATTTTTCATCTCTGTGTCATACCAGGACTTAGGCTTCAGAGGCAAAAAAAAGAAAGTTGGTGGGAGAGGCAGCAGGGAGGGACCATAAAACAGCCGTGCTGGATGGTAGCAGATGAGTAAAGGTCGACTCCACTATTTAAAACCAAGCCAAGATAAATGTCAGGTATTTATAACATATTGCTTGTCACCATTCTCTTATCAATATTCTGCGGGACATAGGGACCAGGCATCCCTTGCATTCACACACGAAAGAAGCAGCACCACAGGCAGCAAGCAAGTAAAGTCCCAGATCATTCAGGAATGTAATACTTTCCTGTCCCTCTATGGGTCATTTGCCTTCTCCTTTGTGGTCTCTTCAGGTCAGCATAGCAGAATAACACATGTGACAGAGAATTTATGAAACTCTAATAACTTGCCTAGGCCAGAAAATGAGTTTGTGCATTGTTTGATAATCCAGAAATTACTAATGATCCTGCTGGTTTCCTTTGGGAAGAAACAATGTCTACAGGAGGGTCACTGCATGAACAAAGCATTCAAAACGCTTTTATGAAGTGGATAATATTTTATAACAAGTTCTGTAAATATATCCCTAGGCAAGGAGATTCAAATCAAGACTTTAACTAGGGAACACCTCCTTTGATGAAAAAAATATGTTCCTGAGAACAGTTGGAGCCATTTGCTGAGATAAATCAGATGCTACGCTCCACTTTTATGGGTTGCTAAACCCCAGAAATATATGGTATGTCTAGGATCTGTTGGCTGCATTCTTGTGCTATGAACGCAGATATTGTAGCGCACTAACAAAGAAAAACGATGGACCCAGCAGGCAATGGCAAATATCTTCTTTTCTCATTCTTACTGATTAGAGCTCAGAGAAAACGGATAGCTCTGGAGCTGTCTGATTTTTCCCATATTCGGCATGAGCAGAAAACAGTCTGGGTCTCCTATTGCCACTTCTACCTCTAGGAAGAAAAGTAAAGAGAATATAATCAACATTTTTTTTTTCAGGTTGAGCAGAAGGATCACTAGCTGTTACAAAGACCTGGAAAGAAAAATGGATTTTTAGGAATGCTGTCTCAAGAGACAGTCTTAGAGACCACTAAGTCCCTCATGTCTCAAGCATCTCCGAGTTTATGATAAACACATCTCTTCTGGACACTGTCAACTCAAAAAAGGGGAAACAAAATGACTTAACAATGATCAATGGTTTGCAAAAGCAACAGAAGAGGAAATATGTTACATTGTCCTTCCTCCCTCCTCCCCTCCCATGCACGATAGGTATTCTCCACAAAAGCATTTCTCACAAACAATTGCACCTGAAGACTTTTAGCCAGGCAGCCAGGGAGCCATGGAGACACAATCTGTTTATTGGTAGAAATGACTGAGGATGAGAATGATGTGGGCAAAAAATACAGGCATAAGTTAATGGAAACAGACAGCCGATCTCAAAATACACGCAAGGCACCAAGTGTATAACAAGGAGGCATCACAAAAGGATAATAACATGCTTTGCTGCCTTGCAATCTACGTTGTTGAGGCAGAGAAAGGTTGACTTCAAAGCAGCCCCAGAGAAGATGGGATGTGAATGATCTGCCCAGTTCATATCTTATTCCATTTTCTTGAAGCTTGTGTTTCTTAGGTGTGGTGGCTGCAATGGTAAGGGCAGACTGTTGCACTCCAGAGTTAATTTGCTGCCAGTGAGATGCACAGTGTTTTCTTATGGAGATCTTGTGTTTTCTCCCTCTATTGTTCTGCTTAGTCTGTGTTACTATTTATGTTACAGTTGTTCTTCTGCTAATCAGTAAACTGCTTTGAAATTCTCCCAGTTGAATTATCAGCCAAAACTCAAAGTGTTGCTTTTGTTGGCAGCTAAGAGAGACATCACAACATTGCATCATACAGAAGCATTTAGCCTTCTATTTTCACTCCCTCTCCTTTTTCCCTTCACTTTTCTTTGACCTGCATAGAAAGCAATGGTAAATATATTATTAGCACTTACAAGACAATATTTCCATTGTGAAGTCTCCAGGACATATCCTGTTCAATTTGTCATTTCAATTCTGAACTTTCAGAGTAATTCTCTTAGCAATTCCTCTGATTCAGCCTCTTAAGGAAGGGAAATTTTCTGTATTTTTTTCTAAAGCCATTGCAGCCAGTGGAACTATACACAGGTTTAAAAAGAAAGCTGTTTCTTCCTTCCCCTCTCATTTTGCTTCAGCACTGACAATGATGTAGCCTTTTGCTGTGTGGAAATGTGCAGTTTCCTGGAGAGTGATGTAATGGAAGGTACCACAGGGGAGCTCCAACACACCTGCAGTGAGAACATGCCTTCCTCCATTCTTGTGCCAAACACAGAAAAATCACATTTTTAACTAATGACATTTTGGGGTGGCTTAGGGGTGGTTTTAAAAGCAGTGTCAATTAAGTTAGACAAAAATCCCCCAGTGACAGAACTCTCTGTTTGGTAGCTTGGGTTGAAGTCATTAGAGTAATTAAAGTTTTCAGAGAACCTTCTAGTGCTAATGGCACCTTGCAAGGGAAGTGTGGCCCCGCCTGCTCCTGTGCAGGCCAAGAGGCAGAGTGGAATACATGCAAGAAACTCATAAAGAGGAGAAATTCATAACTCTCTATTCATATAGTTTCTTTATTCCACCCACTTGACCCCACTTTTGCAAATCAGCACAGATGTATCTTCTTCCACCCCTTTTTACATCTTGCACATTGACTTGTGCTGATAGCTAAGAAAAGCAAGCATTTCTAAAGGTCAGAGAAGCGGTGGGTTTCTTCCACCTACTGGAACAAGGAAACTTAAGAAACACTCTAATGATCAATACTAACAACAGCAAAGAGTACTAACAACAAACTGCATGCTCAAAAGAAAGATCAGGGCAAGAGGTGTGCTTTGAAGTGTGTATAAAGGAGAAGAAAAAGAGCATTTTGTTGTGATCATTACAGAGAAGATATTTTTTCAAAACTTTCATAAACAAGGAAAGGGAAGATCTCCGCACACTTCCCACAGTTCCTCCTTCTAGACTGGAAAGAAAGCAACATTTGACACATCTCTGAGGATGAGCTGTGTGCAGTTGTTCTCACATGGGTACAGCAACACCACCAAAAAGCCTGGAGCAGATGGCAGGCACGTGGGTGGGGAGTGGATTGTGGAGATTCCAGGAGTAACAAGGGCGAACACTGGTTAATAGAAAAACTAGAAGTATGCAGGGACATGGCTTCCCTCATGTTTAGCCCCCTTTGCTGCACAAGCTGATCAGACATGAACACTCTGGAGGGGTATCAGCTCGTGGGAGAAGTGTGGTGGGACAATAATACCCTGAGATGATTAATAGCAGCATGGTGAGAGTTGCCATTTATATTTAGTTATTCTTCTCCTCTGTGTTATGAATCATCTGACACACCAGAAATTGAGAACAGATTGTGCAGAGTTTGAAGTGCTCATGACTGGGGGCTACTCAGGGGGCACAGGCCATGCTGGCCCCGTGGTGAGCCCTGCAGGTCTGCTCTCCTTTCAGTGAGAAGTACAGAAAAAGTGTGTCACTGCCTCTCTCTGGACAGCTCATGCAGGCTTTTGGAATGTGGAGACTGATAGAGGCTGATGAATATCCAAGTCATGATTCAGCCCCAGGTCTGGAAGTGGGAAGAAGGTACACACACAGATCCAGAAGCTGGGGAATACCCCTGGATCCCACAGAAAAGGCACAACTCTGGAACTGGAATTAGCAGTTGGATTGGTGAATCAGTAATACAGACAGTTTTTGAAAAGCCAGTGCTCTTCAGGAGCCTACTTTTCCACCAGTACCTTCATCAGAAACTTGCAGCACAGAGCAGCTTGGGATGCTCTACAGAGCCTGCTGGGGAAAGATGCATTTGGGACAAAAGAGTGGCCTTCATCACTCTCGCAAAAGGGACAGGGAATCACCTTATCACATTACTGTCTCTTTCTACATTCCCATTGCTGAGCTATTTTCTCGTGAGCATAAAAACAGAGGCATCACATAGAGACCAGGAATTGTATCAGAGGTAATGATCTGGTGGAACAACTGGCAAGGAGATCAAATTGAGACCCTAATTCTATTTTATCTCCTCTTTTTTCTGTCCTCAGCATCTAAAGTATCCCATGTGGAGACACTGGGCAATGTCAGTGTCATTCTCTGTCACTAGAGCCAGCAGGAGGTGCTCAGACACAAAATCCCAAAGAATGGCACCACAGTTCTGCACACAACGTTCACGATTGTTGCACACGCCCATGCTCAGATATCCACCCCTGAAAATAACTCAGCACGAAGAAGAAGATTAACCCAAGTATGTGCCAGCTCCCAGTGACGTGAGGCCACTCACAGCAGGATCTGCACTGCAAGGCCCTGGCTTTTCAGGACAGAGGGCAGGGTGTGCTGCCCTTACCCTGGAGCCCAGAGTCATGTTCTGTAACATGAAATATCTTTTTTTTTGCTTGCAGCAGTTTTGCTAGATGAACTCCCACTTAATACTGCAAATTCCTAACACCAGGAATGTGTCTGTTAACAAGTGCTGGAGGAAAGCATCTCTGAGCCCCCACAGGCACACTGCTTCTGATGATGCCATTTCAGAAGACCCAGGGATATGTGCAATATGCAGAATATTATTCCAGGAATGCCAACAGCATAGAGGCCAAGAGGTCTCCTGAAACCACTTAGACGAAAACAAAGGCACTCATTTTCTCTCAGTGCTCACACCTAGGTTATGTAACATGTCCTGGTCACTATTATTTTTGTCTTCCCATCCTATCCCTGTGGCAGATGGCTCACCTTGTGTTAATTTGATTCATAAGATTTCTGGGATGGAGAATGTATCTTGCTGTGCTTGCCGTGTGTACATCTGGCATTTCCTGGCTTTCAAGCGCTTGACTATGCAACCTAAATAAATACAGTTTTTGTACAGAGACATTTGTAATACATTTGTATTGCTATATTTATATTAATGTGTCATTAAACATTGGAGGAAAGTAATTTGAAATGCAAAATGAAGAGCGAGGTGGATGCAAAAAAATTATAATGCTGTAAAATGTTGAAAATTGCAATGTATTCACAAGGTAACTAAATTAGGTTTTGCAGGGGTAACTACATATAGAACTTTTAATTTTCAAGTGTCTGACTGTGCAACTTATTTCTTAACATAATTTTTTTTGCATGATTCAGTTTCTCAATGCAATTCCCCATTTTTTCCCCTGGAGTGGAAAATTATGAAGAACAAATTATACGCAACTGCAGCAACTTTCTGCCATTGTGAGAAGCACCAGAAACCTAGGCATAGACACAGAGGATGGGGCTTGGCTCCAGACCCAGACCCCAAAATTTGGGTGTTGCTGAAATAGCTGTCTACATGTCAAACACTTACATATCCTGCCCCTGCAGTCATTGGGGTCTCCAGAACTTCCCTAAAATGGGATGTCTGGTGAAGTCACAGCTCTCCAGGTCCTACTAAATGGCTCTGCAGTGACAGTAGAAGGAGCTGAGACACTCATTCCAACTGCAGGCACCTGTAGTGGCAGTAGGTAGGTTTAAGGGTCTGAAAGTGAGGATAAAGAGGAAATTCTGACCCTATTCCCTAATCATGGACTTCTGGTGCTGCATCTGGGGAACCCCATTTACTCTCCAGCCACCTCTCCAGAAGATTGTGGGTCTGCTGCTTTTCCTTCAGCCCCACAGAAATCTGCAGGAGAGAAGAGAGTGTCTGAAACAGCACAAGTTATCTTTGGACAAAGGAACTGAGTCCCCAGTGTCCCCTCCAGGCTGGGCAATGGATATATCCATGACTGCCACTCTCAGTGTGCTCCTTTCTGACTTTCTGGAGACAGGAGCTTCCTGCAGCATGTGTGGGGAGAGAGGAGCTGCAGGGAGGAGGGGGAATACTGGTATTTAACATGGGTGCCCCAGAAAAGAAGGTGTTCTGCTGCTGTGTACAGGGCTCAGGATAAAGTGTGATCGTACAGGGAGAGGGAAGGCCCCTGGCCTGTTTCTCTTCTCATCACTGATTGCTTCAGCAGAGACACTGAGGCATCCCAAGAGGAGTGAGATGAGTGGTTTTGCTACAGCCACAGCATATCCTCTGAAAGCTGATGGCTGGCAAGGAAGCAAGTCTTTCCCAAAGATTAAAATTAAGGGTGATATTTTGGGGACAATATACTTCTTCACAAAAACCTAACAAGAATTTCACTCTTTCAGCCAAAAGGCTTTGCTGCTGCTGAGAATCCAGCTCCCCTCACCCCCCAGCAAAACACTGAATATATGAAAAGTTCCTGGTGAAACGTCACGATGGTCTTTTGTAATGGAAAGCATTAAGCAATGTAAAATGACAGGGCCCTTATCCGCTCCTCTTGAATTAATCAGAGAGTGGTACAGGCTTTTAAGAGAGGATAATGAGGATAGAGTTGCTTATCACAGCCACGATGCCATTTACACGGATGCCTGACAGGCAAATCGTCTTGGAAGTGGTGAGTATTGCTGTGCCAAGCCCCTGTGATGGTTTGTGTGATGCTCACCAAGCCTGGAATGCAAAATCAGCTGCTCTGATGGAAACCGCAACTCTGTGAACTATTTTCAGAAGACACTAATGAGATTTTGCTTTGGGTTTATCAGTACCAAATGGAAAGCCCAAAGAGGACAGAAGGGACAATTGCTGTCTCACACAAATGTAGCTACATCCACATAAACCAGAAGCTCAGGTTTCCCAAGAACTAAAAAATTGGTTAAAAATTAATTTAAATGCGGCATCACATGGCTAGATACAAGTCTGGCTCTGTGCTGAATTAGAATGTGCCGGGTTTGTGTATGGACATCCCTTCTTAGTCATGCTCCAGGCATGGCTACAGCATCACAGTTTGATATTCTGTCATGGCTCTGATGAAGACCTGCTGCCACATTCCCAAAATGTGCACAGCTGACAGGTGGTCACTTCCACAACTGTGCCATCCAGGAACATATCCTGACACAGGGCAATGTTTGTCTCCTGTTTAGCTGCACATGACACACTCACGTAGTCATGCTCAGCCTGGAGATGTGACTTCAGGGAGATGTCACACCCTCTCTATTAATGGCATCCTCAGCCACATGTCGCCACAGCTGCTGAAAGCCTGACTTGTTCTGAAAGGGGATATTAGAACACGGGTTTTGCTTTCTCCCAGGGTGATAGGACTTTATCCCAGCTTCCTGCAATCAGAGGTTTTGTGTTTTCCCATGCTGCTTCCAAACTGCTGTGTTTAAGAGCTACTAATGATAGCTTTTGGTCCCCTTGTTGCTGGGCATTTGCATCAGCAGCTGTGCAGGAGCAGGAACAGACTCGTGGCTCTGCCAGGGCAGTGGCAGAGCAGCCCGAGATAGAGGGCTTGTCTTCCAAGCTTCCTCAGCATGCCAGCTATGAATGGCTTCATTTTTCTTCATGTGTAGCCTCTCCATGCTCAGGGCTAGAAAGCAGTTCAGAGGTGTCTGGGAAGTGGGCTGGACAGTGTGCTCCAGCTGGAATGACCCATGAATCCATCTCTGTCTGATGCTGAACTCGGCTGGGGCTGAGGCCAAACAGTGAATGAGTCCCCTCAGGCACCAGTATGAAGCTGAAGCAATAACCACTGCACATTTCTGACTGTGTCATAAATAATTAATGTCCGACCCCTCAAAAAGTCTCTGTGAAAGTCCCCGGTGTTGCCCACCTTTCTACTTCTCAGCTGCCATATTTCAGACTTTGGAAGATGGGGCCATATTATAATGGACCAACTTGTTACACTGCCTATTAGTGAAAGGCCACTGTGACCTCTGCAGAAAACTATCGGAGTGCTGTAAGAAATTCAATAATCTTAGCCATAAAATATGAATGGGTTAAAAATTCACAGTTCTTTATTTAAATATTGTGTTTTCAGCAGAGCACGGAGCTGCCCATAGTGTGCCATTAAAATACAGTTAGGCAGAATACTATACAGTGGTGGAAAACCATAACAGCAATAGCAGAAGAGCTGTGGTATGGAACCAAATCAAACCATGTATTTTATAACAGCTCAAATGCACCCTGACTCTAACTGATTACTACATTACTGCTGTAGCTGCTGCATGGACATGCTGGGAATGTATAAAGAGTGCTCTGACTGTTACTCAACCCCTTTTCTCTGTGGAATGACAATTTTCCATTTTTCAGTCTCCAGTACTCCTTCTAATCTGTTCAGATGAGCTTAATTATTCAGACCCATTTAACTATTTGTCCTACTGTAGCATGATTCATACCTCAAGACTCAACGCAGTAACTGTCATACCAAGAAAAAAATATTCTGTTATTCAAGACACCCTCTTCTCAACAGGTTATCCCTTCATTTTCTACTGGAAAACTCTTTTGCTTGGTTTTATCTTACCAGGAAGAGAGAAGCTTTTCTGTTTCAAAGTATTGTTTCTTTTCTGTAGATACCGGGTACAGTAAACAGCTATTTCTGTCTCCTATTTTGTTCTTGTCTTTTGCATGCATTTTTCCTTACAAGCATAGAGCCACACTGGCTGCCATCAGTTCTTCACATTTTTTGGTCCTAAATCATTAAAGGTTTTTCCTCTCCCCAGTCTTGCCACTCTCAGCCTGCTCAGAACTACTCCTCTAGTGGAGAGAAGAAAGCTCTTTCCAGGTATTTTGGCTTTTCTAGGACAAAAAAGTATTGTACAGATTTTTTTTTTTCCCCACAGAAAAATAACTGACTTTTGGCTTTGTGCACAAATCAAGACAAGGGTAGAGCAATGGCCATTTATCAGGGTCCACCTCTCTGGCCTCTTTCTCAGGGACTAGGCCAGAGGAACTGGTTGATGGCTCTATGTTGCTTCCTAACTTTCTACATTTATGTCTTTCTCCTACAGCTCCTCTGGAAAAAGATACTGCCTGAGGCCATGAAGGCTCTATAGCATCCTGAATCCTCCTCCCCTGAGGCAGGGGGATCTCAAGGGCGACAGCTGGGTTAGGAGAGAGTCTGAGAAGCCTCCTGGTCCTCCCTCCACCCCAGTGTGAACACACTGGTCTCCTTTTCCTCAGGCTCATTTGCAGTAGCTGTGCTATTTGTCTGGCAGAGGATGGTCACTGAGCCTTTCAGATATCACCCAGTACTCCTTGAACAGAGTTATTAGCAGTGCACAGATTTGAGAAATTATGGGCATTTCTTGAGTTAGCCTCTGTAGACTCACCAAAACTGTCTGTAAAAGAGAAATATGCAGTAGAGAAATTTATTACAAACTTTTGCTGTCTGAACATTGATCCTATCTGGTTTTAAAGATGAGCAGCTGAGCATGCAACTCTCATCCATTCCCCTAAATCCTCACTATGGCTTTTGGAGTATGAGGGGTTTTTTTTCTTTTAGCTGGCTAAAAATATCAGGACCCTGCTCTCTCTGGCTGCTGGAGGCATGGAGAAGGAGGTCCTGAATTCTTCATGGAGTAAATGCTGCTCTTCTCTAGATTGTGGAAACAACACAGCACGCATCAGGCAGAGGAGGTATGATAATGACAGTGGGGAATCCAGCAAATACATGGGGAATCCAGCAAATACAGATCCCTCAGTGGTGGTCCCAAGGGTCCCTGCAGCACAGGCACTGCTTTTCCTCAATGCTCCTGAGGGAGCAGGTCAAAACTGAGAGAAGTGCATCTCCCTGCCTCTTTCCATGAGCACACACACACAAAATCCATGCCATGAGTCAGTGAAGACAGACAGAGACCAAGCAACATCCATTTAGCCTAACCATGACTGACGTATCTGACAACATACAAACCCTCTATCTGAGCCCTCCGCACAGAGTTCAGCCAGATCCCCAATGATTTTCAGTCATAAATCATTAAAAAAACAGAATTTATTTTCCTTAGCCTGAAAAGAAATTAAGAAATTGGCATGAGCTTAGAAGGCAGAAATGAAATGAGTTTTGAAAATCAGATCGGGGACTGATTAATCTTGAGACTAAGCTGTTTCCAGATAGGCAGAACCTCCAGATAGGTTTAATGTAGGAATTGGTGGGAAAACCACACCATTCATTGCAAAGAAAGGAAGGGAGGCGATAGGAAGAAAGAAGGTGCACTAGTGGGTATAGAAGATGGTGTAAGCATTTCTCTGGTTTCTAGGCATCGGTAAAGTCTCATATTTCTGTAACAGCCATCAACACAGACTTCTGCAGATGGAAAGAAGTAGGTATGTTTTCTATACACGCAAAGAAACAAGAGTTTAAAATAACCCATAGAGCAATTCTGAAATTCAATAATTAAATTACATTTAGTACTTGCACAATACATTAATTTCAGAGCGGTGCCTGAACAGTAACTAATAGGCACCATAACAGCTGAAAGAGTGTATAAATATTATCCCTGGTTTATAAAGAGAAAAATTTTATTTTATGGTTTAAAAAAAAAAAAAAATTAATGGTTTATATGAGAAAAAGGGGTGGGACAATGAGTGAAATGCCTGAGGCTACTGGGGACCTACTAGGAGAGACAGGATGAGAAAGTGAGTATCTGTGGCCATCATCTCCAATGGCCAACAAAGTGGGCAGTTCTTCACTCCACTGGAAGGCGAGCACAGACTATCACCAGTGGGAAATGGGGGATTATTCCACTGCTGCTGCCTGCTGTAAACTGCTGCAGGAGAGGTGGGCAATGACACAGTGGATTCTTTGCCTCCCAGTCCCAGGGTCAGGGAATGACACCGCCAGGCATCACCCTTTTGCAAAGGAAGTATGGTTCAGTTATCAGCAACTCAGGGCAGAGATGGAATCAATTAGCTCTACATTTAAAAACCTTTTTTTAGGAAAAAAATCTATGTTAAACATTAATACTGGGAAATAAGTTAACTATTACACAAGAGCAGAACACAGCACAAAAGGACTTTATACACACAGGCAAGTTTATGAACATAAAGTAAAATCCAGGCCCCACTGAAGTCAGTAGGATGAAGATTTTATCTGCTTGGTTTTAATGAATTTAGTAATTTGTCCGCAGATTCTTAGCTTGTGGAGGACACCATATGGTTCACCACTCTTGTTATTAAAGCACAGGGACAACGAAAATGATGGAGGGCTTCCATTTCCTAGGATAGGTTAGCAATAATACAATATTTCCATCACCCTACAAGGAGGTGACATAAGTGCTTCACTAGCCATCCCTGCTAAACCACATATTTCTCCTTCAGCACTGCTCTCAGAACTGTTATGGCAGTATTTATACTCTGCCAGAATCACTTCTGTGTGAGTAAAAAATGGTTATACAAGCAGACAGCACAGCAGCTACATGTAACTGTGCTCCTCTTCGTGTGCTCTCCCAATATTTTGTTTTCAAAGGCTGGCCATGGGGCATCTCTGGCAGGTTTCTGCCCTCACGTGAACACGCTTGTGGCTCCAACCACCAGAGAAGAAGCTGTGCAGTCAGAGCCTGGCTGTAATTGGGCTTTCTAATTTTAAAGCCACACTACATTACCGCTGGTCAAATTCTTCAGGGTGCTGAAATCAATCTCTGCAGTAAAGCTGCACCCACGGATGCTGCCCATGTGATCCTGTTTAAATTGGAGCACTACAGGAAAAACAAACTGTTGTGATTGCTTTTATTCCGCTCTCTACAACAGATATTTTTCAGCCTGGTGGGTTGATAGGAGAGGAAAGCAGAATAATCCCTGCCTGTCTTAACTGTGTCAGCAGAAGCCTCTGGTGCAGATCTAGCTGCACTGGCGAGAGTTCATGTTTTCTGGGATAGTTTGGCTTGCTCACAAAATACAGCTTTGCTTTCTTTAGGAGCACAAAGGGCAGAAATGGTGATACAGCTAATACACACCCAAGAACAAACTGTGCTGACCAAATCACTGTACCTGTATTACTGTGTCAGTAAAGTCCTTCCAGGGCCAGCACAGCTTCCGACTGCCGTACATGAGCTTTGAGAAACCTGAGCAACTGCTTTAATGTGTGCCCAGGTCCAGCTGTCACTCACTCCCATTGCAAAGGTTATCGCCCCCTCAGCAATGTGAGGTGAAGGAAATGTCACCTCTTCTTTGGTGGCTCCAAATTATGGACCATGGCATTACCTGAAGGCCTTAACGTGCAGGATTGGGAATGGGAGCAGATGCCTTTGGGTGCACGTCTCCTTCTGCTGACTCTTAAAAAGTTGTGACTTTGGACACAGGGACAGAGCAGGCAGCTGGAGGCAATAGCATCCTAAACTGCTACAAAACCATCTTAAACTGCAAGGGTTACCATCTGACAAAACCCTTTGTAATGAAATTGTATACATAGACTTGAGAAATACAGATGTTAGCAACATCTGCTGAAGCACCAAGAAATAGGGAGAATATGTGGTAAATCTCCTCTGTGTGCCAGCATTGCCCCAGGGCTTCTGCGGCTGAAAACAGGACTCAACCCTGGTGCTTTCCCTTTTCTGATTTCCCTTTTGAGTCAGCCTCTAGCAAGGGAGAGGTGATTTTTTTCAAGCTTTCCTGTGCTTTCTGTCAAGGAGGTGCTCAGACTGGGGCTTTTCTGGTGCTCACCTGTGTGAGCAGGAACAGTACAACCCTGGGACCTGTTCTGAGAGACACCTGAGCATGCAAAGAATCTCTCTGATTACCCTGACCCATCTCTGGTTGGAAGGTGAGAGTTATGGAGCCAGAAGCAGAAGGGGCAAGAGCAAAATGGCTCCAGTTAAGGGCAGTCAGTGCCTTGTCCCAAAAAACCTGGGTCCTGCTCAGTGACTACTTCTGTTATTACTGACGTATTGCAAGGAACGGAGTCTCCTGCTGCTTCCCAGATGAGACTCAGACCCCTCTTTGCTAGCTTTGTTGCTGAGCCCCACGAGGTTTGGGAGCTAGACCCCCTTAAGGATTGCAGAGGGATCCCCTGCCAACAGGAGGGACAGAGGATTCCTCAGGCTCCCTCCCTGGCTCCCCTCCGTGCTGAGGTTGGCATGCTCTCATATCAGACAAAACCAGATCTTCTCGGGCAGGGGAAAGCACAGAGCCAAAGCTGTTTTCATTCAAGGCACATTTTCCACCCCCCTAGTCTTATTATATGGTGAGATGGAAGATGAAGAAAAAGATGAGCTAATGCCACTGCCTTTTCTTTAAAAAGCTGCTGATCCTCCTCAGAAAAGCAGTACCTCTGGTGGAATGAGTCATCCAGCATTTCCTACTCATTTCTTAAATTATCAATGGAGAGAAAGAGAGATGCTCAATCAAAAATGCTGAATTAATATCTGGAAGCTTCTAGGGATGCCTTCTGCCCCCTCTTAATGGCAGAGAGAATTTGCTTTAGGAAGGGTGGAATAAACGTTTCTATACCATGGGCTAGAGATCTGAGAGGCAGGCTGGTGCTGACCTAAATTCGGTCACAGAATCATAGAATATTCTGACTTGGAAGGGACCCACAAGGATCATCAAAATCCAACTCCTGGCCTCACACAGGACAGCCCCAAGAATCCCACCGTGTGCCTGAGAGCATTGTCCAAACACTTCCTGAGCTCTGTCAGGCTTGGCGCTGTGACCCCTGCCCTGAGGAGCTGTTCAGTGCCCAGCCACGTTCTGGGTGAAGAACTGAGTATCTGGGTGTGTGTTTATGCTTGGCCAATGCTCACCCTGGAAGACACACAGCACGAGTACATCCATGGTGCTCCAGCCACGGACTGCACCTCAGCTCATGGGACAACGCCAGAGTCAGACTCAAGGAAACCCCCTGCACATCATGTGGTGAGGATGATGAGGGGTCCTGGCTGGGAGAAGGCCACCCCTCTCTTTCCAGGTTCTGCCTCCTCACAGGCTGATAGGAGCAAAGCCTAAATGAGGTGGCATTTTGCTCCCTTCCCTTGTGGGCCATCCTGCTCTTTTTCTCCATTCTCTCTTACCGCTGTTCTCCTCCTTGCTCTTCCTCCCACTCAGCAAGCTGCTTGCTTTCCAAGGATAGCTTTGCCCTGCAGGTCAGAGCTGCTGCTAGCAGCTGTTTTATTTCTGCTTAGTGTTTGAGGAGTTCCCTCCCTGCCTCCTAGGTCTGCCTGCAATCCCTGCAATGACATATCTATGAAATATCTGCACCTCCAGCCTAATGACACAAACTAGATTTCAAGGCTATTGAACTAACAGGGTATCTTAGCAACAAATATTTATTTTAATAACAGCATTCCCAGCCATGTTAAACAAGCACCTACTTCAATAGTCAGAATGCCCTAGAACATTTTATTTTGTACCACAACCTACTTTCTGTTGGCTCATCATCTTCATTTTAAAGAGTTACTGAAATCAATGCTATAGCCCCAGAGAGGTTGTCCTTAGTGTCTTCCCAACATTTTAGAGCAACATCCAAAAGGAGGTCATGCTCCTGCTAACCACCCACACAGATTTGATGTGGGTGCTCTCCTCTCACTGTCTGCTAGAAATTTCTGACTGTTGCTAGAAATTTCTGGTTGTTGCTTACGGTGATCTGCTCGGAGAGGAATTGTTGATCTGATTTCTTGTCTTGCCTGTTGCCTGCACATCCAAAGACTGCAACGCTCCAACTACTTCCCCAGCAATGACCAACAGGGTGGTGCCTGCCTCATCACAGTCAATCCTTGACTGACATCCTCTCCTTGAAGCTGTCAGGAAGCAACAAGTGACATCCCAGCAAACTTCCCTGCTGCCACTCGCTCATGCTGCTCACCCAACTTGCCATGAGGCTTTACCATCCATTTCCTCTGGCCCTTATTAGGATTCGGGGGAGGATTTTTCTTTAAAAGAAATTTCCAATTTCCTCTTGAAAATTAGCTGTAGTGGAAACATTCACACATCAGAAATAATGGCTAACATAACCACCTAGCTTTACTGTTTTATTGTCATTGTACATTTTGCAATTACCTTTTCCTCTCCCCTGCTAGCTAAGCCAAGAGACTGACTGTGACATCAAACCATAATTTGTATGGTCACCGTTATAAATTTATGAAAGCAAGTAATAGTTTGTCTTACGGAATAAAATAACACAGCATGAAATTAGAGTAGCTTATCTTCATATTCCTTGGACAGCACATTGTTGCTCCCTGATGGGTTGAAAGCTCTTTCTTTTGATAAACTCACTAGTATCTGCCTTTGTACTCTCCTAGTGAGATATTTTAGTGACAGAAACATCCAGAAACATTTTTCTCAGCATCTCCCTATAGAGGCTAAACCAAGCCCTTCCTGTCCCCAGCACTCATTGGGGTTTGGTTTTGTTTCAAGAAGGGAATATGGTGGTCATCAGAAAGCACAGCCTCTCCTAGGGCACATTTACCTGGGGATTGGTGAGCAATACGTTCTCCAGGTCTTTTTATTTCCCCCCCTATTGCCTCCTGTTAATTTGTGTGTCAGCAGCAGTGAATCAAGTGGCATCTGAGCATTTCTGGTCCAGGATTCAGCACGATCCAGTCTGGGCCGCTGGGCTCTTGCCTGGCTCCTGGGGATGGTCCAGCACCGGCCAGAGTGCACTTGCCCAGCTCCCAGACACAGCAGCAGGCTCCTCACTGAATTGCTCCTCTTCCAGGCTGAGTTGAGCCCAAGCACTTTCTCTCCTCCTGCCATCCTCCTCCCCCAGTCACAAATGAATGTTTGTGTACAGCTCAAGGAGAAACACCTTTCACAGTTTCACAAAAATAAATTATGTCAGCCTGGCGCCGAGTCAGTCAGGAAGTTCTGCTGAGGACAAAAGCATTTCTAAAGCTGCCATCATTCAGTATTTAGCAATGCCACCTGTGCTAGAGGGTGGATCTACTATTCCACAAACTGTGTGCATGGACAGGGGAACAGGTATTGGCACCCATCAACCTGGAACAGCCACAGAACTTTAAAGAAAAATTATGGCAAGAATCACTGTTTACACCTGGAGAGCTGAGCACTAAGGTTGAAAGAAGAATATTGCTCACCTCTCTCATTCTTGCTTGATAAGGGTCTAAGTCCAGACCAAACAAGTGGCACAACCTGCCCTGCTCCCCAGAGGAGTGAAAGGAGTGTTTTGGGTAGGATGTCAGATAC
Organism: Acanthiza pusilla; assembly: GCA_036630365.1. NCBI lineage: Eukaryota > Metazoa > Chordata > Aves > Passeriformes > Acanthizidae > Acanthiza > Acanthiza pusilla. Next base: position 27,346,788 of record JAXCHO010000098.1, read on the forward strand.
TTTTGGTCTGAAAGCAAACAACTCTTCCTCTGATTCTCTTAGCATAACTTCATTAGTGACAAGGACTGAGAGTGAAAGTGACAGCCTCATCATTTGATTTGATTGTTTATTGTGTTAATTTGGTACGGAAGCACTTTGAAGCTATTAATCTATTGATTCATTTTTACTTGAGAACATAATTTGATTACTGTATTTTTTGCATTTTTATTAGCTTTGTAAATAAACCAAGTAGCACGCTTGCTTTCAATTTATGTTTGCTCTATTATTCAGTTTGATAAATTCTATAGAAAAGACCACTGAGCTGGGTAGGTTAGACCATTCCAAAGGGAAGCCTGCCCAACAGGGCAAAGGAAAGTCTATCCGTGTGGGTCTTCCTCCACACTATCCACACACAGCTGTACTCTGTGTCCAGCAGCACCACCCACTCCCCTATTCATAAAGCACAGCTGGCAACTCCAGATGCACCACAGCTCTATTTTCTGATATGTGAGCCACACTTTTTGCAGCTGCATTAACCAACCTTTGCCAATGTCTCCCTAAGCCTGTACCAGCCCAAAAACAAACTCCAGTTTTTCTAGGTGGAGCTCTTCCCATTCACCCAGAGTAGCTGCTCATATATATGCACATACAGCCCTATAAATTAGGGCAACCTGAATTCATAAAAGCAGGCAAGCTGTTGGTGTTTTGGGCTGTTTTTAGCACTGCTGCACAGCTGAAGCAGGAAAAATGGATGCAGGCTAGGCATTTAACTTGCTGCTCTCCAAACACAAAGCACTTTTCACCATTGCCAAGATGTTCCTTTCCAATCTCAGATTCTAAGAGAATCTGACACCTGTTGTAAGGCAACACCTCTTGGGATAAATATGCTTTTTACGGGTCTCAAAAGAGGAGATGCCATGAAAGCTGTAGTGTTGAGTGCTGCTTCATAAACCAGCCTAAATTTAGGTTTTGTTATTTACAGCTAGAGCAGCAATGCATTTCAAATTACTGGTTGCATTGTAGCTAGGAAATTGAAGATGAGAGATCTGACCTTTAAAAATGTGACCTCTTTGTCTAATGAAAGTATAGCCACCCCTTCTTCCTCCCTCCTGTGAAGGTCGACCTTCACCCTCCAGACTTGGCAACATCATCACCCTCAGCACTGCCCCAGAGAACGAAACATACTTCCCTTCAGAGACTATCAGTGTGTTTTGATCATAGACACTGACAGTGAGTCATCAATTAGATAATCAGTTAAGTATAAAAATGGAAATTAGCTGGGAAAATGATGGAGAAAGATCCCATCAAATATTCGAGCCTAATTAGACAGAGGTCCTGCTCAGCCAGGCTTAAATCCCTTTGTGTTCCAGCAAACATTTGAGTGGCCACTGCTGGCTCACAGGGAAATGTGGAGAGGGGCTGTTCATCAGTGCTTGTACACAGAGCAATCCATGCTGCAGGAATTGGTACCGATGATGAGGGGGTGTTTGGGAGATCAAGGAGCAAAGCAGCCAACACTTTTAGTCCAGGCCCACATGATGGATGCCTGGGGATGGTGAGGAAGAGGAGGAATCCTTGAGAAGTGGTGAAGTCCTTGACCAGAGACAAACTTTTATGGTCCAGCCCAGGAGCACAGGCTGAGGTGCCTAAGCAGGAGCTGCAGAGGCTGAGCTAAGGACAAACACTTTATGAGCACTGTCCTGCTCTAGCTTTGACCTTAAAGATCACTGAGATGGACTTGTTTGGTTGGCAGAGGGAGACACTGATAACTATTTAGTACATGGTTCAAAATCTGCCTCCTGTCCAGATGAAATGGACAGCTACCAGCCCTGCTGTCCAGAGATAAGTGCGGAAAGAGAATTGGGTATCTTGGCAAGATTTCTGCTGGAGCTGAATTCAAACTGCAAACTAATACATCACTCACAGCTCTTCAGTCCTTATTACCCTCTTTGCTATCTTGAATCAAAGTCCTCTGTCTTCTGGAGTTCAGTTCTTATTTTAACTGAGACATTTTTCCTGAAGAGCAACTCTCCAATTTAGGGGCAGGCAATAAGTTAATAAAAAGATAGGTATAAATCATCACTCGTGACTTGGAATATCTCTGCAATTATTCGGGTCTGCAAGGCTTAGCTAATGTTTCTAATGTAATATTCTGCCATGAGATTTAATTTGCCTCATACAAGTCATTTAGTAACCTAAGCATAGATGTAGAACCGACAAATATCTATTAAACCAGTTTGTCCAGAGACAATGGGGTGGATTTGTCCATCACTAGGTATTATGGCAACACTGAGCAGATGATTTTGGATAGATAGCCTCAGCTGTAAACTCCATTTAATTACATGTTTATTATTCTCTTTTTGTATCTGTCTTTCATTGAGCCATGTGCATCATGAGCTCTCTCACATGAGATTTCTGGGTACAAACAACTAATTTACATTAAGTGGTTTTCTTAGTCATCTGCCTGTTACGTTCCTATCTGGACATAATTCCACATCACGGACTGGGCCTTTTTCTATGGATTTGAAGTGTCTCATTGTTACTCTGGGAGCTTATGACTGAGGTAGAAGATACCACTGAGATCACAAAAAACACAGAGGGTTATAGCAACAATTACCACACATGCAGTTATTTTAATTGAATTGCCCATGACACTCACTCCCAACACACCTCCATGCACTGTCTGTGTGTGTATGAAATGATATTGCACTTTTCATAAGGTAATAGCAATCAGCAGTGCCAGGGGTGGTGGTTACTTCAGGCAGCATTGCCTCTTAGGTAAGCCCTCAGTTTTCTTCTCAGCAGTTGTCATGGTGGACCTGAATGTGATATTCTTCTTGGTGACAAGGTCCTTGACTATAAGATGGGTTAAAACTGGCTTCAGTCCAAAGCAACTTGTCATAAAAAAAGCTCTCTCAGTCAAAATCAATGGGAAAGCACCTCCTGGTTAAAGAGAAAAATGTAAATGGAATTGAAAAGCAAAAGCTAAGAGGGGAGGGTATTCAGTCAAGACCTGACACTCTCTGTGCCTGATCGGTGCTGTTCTTCGCCGCCTTTCTCTAGATAGGAAATATTGATGCACTTCTTGCTGTACCACCTGCATGTTACCCAGGGAGATAAAATTCCTCAATAAAAAAAATTAAATGCAAGGCTGTATACTTTCAGAACTAAGCCTCATTTTTAAAATTCAAACTCCTCACATCTTCAGGCAAAATAGCATGCAGCATTTAATCTACTGACTTCTTATTCCCGTGTTTTGAATTAATATTAACCACGAACAATTCTACTGGAAGAAAAGACTGAACACCAGTGTTGCAAAACACACTCCTGGATGTGTACACATTTCTCTAGAGACTATCAGCATTTCTTTTTCTTGATTTATTGTGCCTAACTAGAGGAGACTCCCAAAAACCCAAATAAGTCTGGCACCATACAGCCCTAAATTTCCCTTGTCATCTACCTTCCAGACTTAATTTCTCTCTGCCCTCTTTCTACTGCACTTTGGAATAAAACAAGGCTTTAATAAGTGTTGATTACAAAATGCCCTGATCCCATCCTGCTTAGATTGCATGAATGGCCTATTGCTAGACTGTTCCGAACTTGACCCTCATTCTGCATCCAAATTCAATGATACAGCCATTCATCAGCTTGATTTTGGCAGTGTTATACATGCCCTCTGAAACATTATTTTTGGCAGGCTCTCAAAGCACGAGTGACTTTCAGCATACAAATCTCATTTGCTGCATCGTCTCCTTCATGATCCTTGATCAGCAGGAGCTCAGGACCTCGGCTGACTAGCACAAAACCAAAAATAGTGCATTTGTCAGGGCAAGTCTGAATTACCATTAGTATGTAACCTCAGTGCCAACAGTTGGTGTGTGCATCTGTGCTGCTGGTTGCTGGTATGTGCTCTGGGACTGCTTTTCTCAGCCTGTGCTCATGTGAGCTGGTCAGCAGGAGGAAGGTGCCCTAAAAGCACTTGGATCTGGTCCCTAAATTAAGCAAATGTTGCAGTAAGTTGAGTTGTCCCACCAAGGACTGTACGGAGATGGTAACTGCAAAGAGCAGACCCCTGAACTGGGACCTTTTTTTTGGCTAGAGAAGCAGTGGTAATGACTCTTTGGAAAATTTTAGAAGGATTTCAGTTATTTTTGATGCTGTGGAATCAAATGTTCGTTATCCCTGTGCTACCAATGGGGAAATGGCAGCACACAACAGGCCTGGGGCTCTCCCTGCCACTCAGATTTTCTCCCTGGAGGACCAGTTCTCATCAGGCTTTTTCTAAGATTGCTGGGTCTCACCTCTCTCAGTTCTCAAAGCCTCCAGCACAAAGCACAAGGTGCCCTGCCATCCTTGTGTGCAAGGTGTGAGCATCCCTGCAGCAGCTCTTTGGGAAAGCAGCAGGAAGCATTTGATTGCTGCAGTGCCTTATATAACCCAGCAATGCCCACATGCCAAGGCACCTGATCCCCCGGCATTGAAGAAATCTTGTGGGGACCTGCTCAGGCCACTAAGGCACAAATGACACCACCACTGCACCCCAAACAGCCCTCTGCAGAAATTCCTGCAGGGAAAAAGCTGGAGGAGCTGCCCGGACACTGGCACTGTCCTTTGCTCCCTCAGAGGGAAACCTCAGGACGAGAAGTGATTCAGCAGAAGGTGATGCAGCGCAGGAGTGATTTGCTTGGCAGAGACCCCACTGCAGGTCTGCTGTCCCTCTCACACCCTACAGCACCTCTCGCACTCAAAATGAGTAAAACCAAAACTTTTGCCTCTCAAGGGAGGTGATGCCTTTAGGATTTTTGGCTCCTATTTTTCATGTATCTGTAGTTTTGGTGTGTAGCTCTAGGCTCCATATAAAGTGCTAAAAAAACTCTGTTCCCAGCATTTTAAACAAAAGAATTCCCCTCAGCTGGAAAATCCAAGGACACTTTGCTGCCTCAGAGCCCCAAAATATGTAACCGACAGTGAATTGGGGGAGTAAACCTGGGGTGGTTGACACCATGACCTGAAGGTGTAATTGGAGAATTGAGGCCCAATTTGTTAATGGACAGAACTTATAAAATGTGAAGAGCTCGTAACTCGCCATCCATTTTGGGTGTAGCCTCTCGAGTAGGCTCCGTCTGCCCTAAACGTACCTAAACGCCTTTAATAAATTAATCTGCTTTTTATTCTCCCAACTTTGCCTAGACTTCTGTTTTCGGAATCTCTGTTTTTAGGCACCAGACGGAGATACTACACATGAAGCCACCTAGCACTGCTTGCTGTCAGAAAATATCCCAACCCAGCAAGGAGGAGTCAGCCCTCAGAGCAGTAGCCTCAGCTTTGTTCTGCCAGCCAGGCTGAGCGGAGTCCTTGTGCCCCTCTGAGCTGAGCCCAGCCCCTGCCAGAGCAGCTCTTTGTGCCCTTTTAACAAAAGGAAAAACAAGCACTCATCTGCAAGCATCATTCTTCACTGAGTTGTGTATATTCCATGGCAGTAAATAACTGCAGGAAAATTGTGCTCTAAGCCAGTGAAATCTATTTTGTGGTGATGAGGGATCAGCCTCAGTAAAACGTATCCAGAAATTAAACAAGTAAAACAGAGCAAACTGCTCTGTCCTATCAAGGTAATTTATATCCTGTTAACCAGAAGGAAAAAAAACAACCCAACATGCACAAGAGACATCTGGAAGTGAAAATTAACTAAAACCAGACTAATGACACAAACAAGAGAGAAATACAGCCTCCAGATCTGTGTAGCTGAGCCTGATGTATATCACAAACTAGATTGCTTGGGGTTTTTGTTTTTGAAAGAACACAACAAATCAGGGAGGAAATTCTCCATTTAAAGCCATAACTTCTCAATTTAGAGATTTGTGAGGGCATAAAAGACAAGCACAGAGGAAAAAAATCATCTGCCAAGAGCTCTACATGCCTATTGGTCCCAGAACTAATTGAATAACAATAACCATTATTTGAGAATAATTTTGGTTGCCAAAATTCACAAATTATTTTATTTACAATCTATTGTATGATCACCTGCAGATTTAACTGAATTTAAAAAATACATACTAACATATAGACACATAAATTTGGGAAAAAATAGTTCTAGTTTTAATTTTAATAATGCCAATTAAGCAAGCATACTCTCTTCCTGTTGCAATATTGTCTTACACTAAGGGCATTTGCTCCTGCTTATGAAAGAATTTCTGAGTTTGGTGCATTTCCTCTAAATGTGTGAGAAGGCTGTACACACTCCTACCTGAAGAAAATCTGGCCATGGTTTTCACCTCACCACTGACCTTGACTATTCTCTTGTCCATCTAGCTATGAAATCTTCATCCAGCCTGCAGTGGGATCTGCCATCTGTTTGATTCCCCTGCAGATCTGGGCAGAACAGTTTTATGATCTTCTTCCATGCCTATAATAGAATTTTTATAAATGCTACTGCAACTGGGGGGATGTTGGCTTATTTTTTATTTTTGGTACTGGAAACAATATCATTATGGAGCTTTTATTTGCTCATATTACCCCCAAAATCCCACCAAAACAAACATTTGTTAAAATAATGGTAAGCTAAGCAAAGCAGAAAGGATCAGGTTTTGAATTATATACCATTGGATCTTAAACAATACTGCCTGCCAAATTCAGAGTCCACCACATTTTCAAGCATACGAGTAATTTTCAAATACCAGGCTAGTTTTGCAGTGCTGACAGACTAAAATGCTCTCCTGCTTTACTTAGAAGTTGACCCAGTTTGACAGAAAAATCTTCAGGAGAAAGCAAATGTAGAACTTTTTATTTTATTTCATACCACTTTACCAACTACAGCAAAGCTCTGAAGGTCAGTAATGTTATCCAGGCACTAAATACCAAATCCTGCATCAAAACACGTCCCAGAAAGGTGTGCCTGGTTCTTTCATTCCTCCATGGAAATGGTGAAGTCTTCCCCTGTGGTATCACTCCCATGGTGCACCCACCCCATGTCTTTATTGTCCTCCTCCTGCACGGAAATAACACCACGTCAGTAATTCATAAGTATTATAGAGGCCCTTGCTGTGCTTCTGAAGTCACCAGAATCCAGTAAAAGGCAGTCTATAATTTAGTTTGGTTTTGTGTGACTTGTGCACACAAAACTTGTAGGACTTGCACACAAGGACTTGTAGCGCCTTCACTCACGTACATTGTGGAGCTGCCACACGACAATCTCCCTAAAGGTGTTCTGGGGGATAAAAGAGCCTCTGCAGGTCTGGAGCTGGGCTGGGGCTTGCAGGGGGCTGTGAAATGCAAGGTGGAAGGAAAACACCGAAATGGAAAACAAGGAGAGTCAGAGAGACTTCATTTTCTAAAGCCTGTAGGTTCTCAGGCACCAAAGTGACAAATAGGAGACTCGCTGAGCTCTTCTTCCCACAGGGGACATTCCACACAGGTGTCACTGGGACGCCTGCAGTGGCTCCCAGGGACTGAAGGCATGCTTTGTGTCCCTCATTCATGAGGCCAGCACGACAGCAAGAAGACATGGGATGTTCTGGTACAGACCTGGGATTCTTGGGTCAGAAGCTCCAGGAAGGGCTGGACAATGCAGGAGGCTCTTCAGACATTGTTTCCACAGCGTGGTGTAGTGGTGATGCTTATGCAGCCCCTTTCTTATGTTTTCTTTTGCTATTAGAAATTGAGTATTGAATACAAGCGACATCATTAAAATATTTCAAATGAACCAATAAACCAATTATCTCAGTTCCTAATACAGGTATATTTCTGGGGAAGAAAAGAAGAAATAACAAATGAGTACAATTTAGGACAAACATGGATATCACACATTTCAAAGGCAATAAACCAACATAAAATTTTATCAGCCCCCACTGTGCATGCTTGAAAAGGAAAGGGGGAGGGGAGAGGAGAGGAGAGGAGAGGAGAGGAGAGGAGAGGAGAGGAGAGGAGAGGAGAGGAGAGGAGAGGAGAGGAGAGGAGAGGAGAGGAGAGGAGAGGAGAGGAGAGGAGAGGAGAGGAGAGGAGAGGAGAGGAGAGGAGAGGAGAGGAGAGGAGAGGAGAGGAGAGGAGAGGAGAGGAGAGGAGAGGAGAGGAGAGGAGAGGAGAGGAGAGGAGAGGAGAGGAGAGGAGAGGAGAGGAGAGGAGAGGAGAGGAGAGGAGAGGAGAGGAGAGGAGAGGAGAGGAGAGGAGAGGAGAGGAGAGGAGAGGAGAGGAGAGGAGAGGAGAGGAGAGGAGAGGAGAGGAGAGGAGAGGAGAGGAGAGGAGAGGAGAGGAGAGGAGAGGAGAGGAGAGGAGAGGAGAGGAGAGGAGAGGAGAGGAGAGGAGAGGAGAGGAGAGGAGAGGAGAGGAGGTTCCCCTGAGTTACCCATCAGTGCCCATGAGCAGGAGCACAAATCAAGATGTCCTGCTGCATTCCCTGTGCACCTCCCTCTCCCTTCTGCTCTCGGCTCCCTTTGCCTTGGGCTCACCCTTTTTCCCCGGCTGCTCGAGCATATGGTGCTTTGTTCCCAGTGCCAGGGAGGCTCTGTGAACAAGCTGTGTGTGCTTCTCGCATTCCTTGACCTGAGTCCATCTCGGGTGGGTGGCCAGCCTGGAGCAAGGCATGGCCCCAGGCACTGCTGCAAAGGCTGCAGGGCACGAGGAGAGCGCCCAGCCTGAAAGCACCTCCGGAGAGAAGGGCACCATTCATTCCATCCTCGCCAAGGCTTCTCACAGCCTTCTCCCAAACCTTGGATTCCAGATGGGACACCTGCACCCCTCCCCTAAGCTGGCCCTGAGCCCAAGCAGCCAATCCTCAGGAAGGGTCGGAGGGTGTGCTGGGGTCACACAGGGAGTGCTGGGCAGACTGACACAAATTGACACCACAAATGTTTGCTGCTCCTCCCCTGAGGGGAACAGAGTTCCTCACCCAGTGGCTTAGGGCATTGCTGTGTGGCTGTGGAGGAGACAAGGCTGAGAAGGACAGCAGTGGGTGTCTCCAGGGAACAGACTGCTCCTCCAGAAGGAAGGGATGTGGGCACAGAGCAAGAAAATCCTCCACAAGGGAAGAGGAGCTGCTCTGGTCCGTTCACCTCCCAGCTCATCCAAGAAACAAGCAGGGTCTGAGCGAGCAGTTCATATCTGCTCCATTCCCCAGCATCCCAGGGAAGGAGTCTGCTCCACAATGAACAGCTGGGCCACTAAGCTGGAGCCAGATCTGTGTGCTCATGTAACAGAGACCTGTATGCAACATGCAACAGGCTGTCCTCAAAAATCAGGGACTGTGCCTATACCAGCACAAGATGTGCTCTAAGTATCAGTCTTGTTTTTCAGGTTGTTTTAAGATTCGTTGTTATACACTTTACCTATAATGATTGATTTTTAAATAGTATTGCACTTTACCTATAATGATTGATTTTTAAATAGTATTGCTTTATACAACACAATTCTATTTGCTAAAACATGCTGCCTATTAATTTGTTGTCATTTTCTCTCTTTCTGTCACTAACATGTTGCTGTAAGATACAAGGCAGCTTTAAAAATCAATCATCTTGTCTTTTGAAGACATTAAGAAGAGCCGTTGTTTAAAGGAGGAGAAGGAAACCTAGACACCATACAGAGAGAAAACACATTGGCTCAAAATGCATGCAGTGTACCTCAAATTCCTTCCATTATGCACATGCTGTCATTTTACCTTGAGCGTGGCTATTTATTAAAGAGCTCCTGGTGTTCCCATGGCCTCTGTGGTGCTCTTGACATTGTCCCCTGGAATATCACATTCCACACCTGGACCTCCCTCAGCAGCATCCATGCTGTCCATAGTCCATCAGCTGTCCCACACCTGAGCTTTCCCCATCCCTCAGTCCATAACCTGAGGACATCCAGAATTCCCTTCCTGCTTAAATAGCTGCACAAGACTTAGGTTATGGTTTCTTCTCCTCTAGAACCAGACCTGAGATGCACACAAGGAAAAGCAAGCCTCAGGGAAAATTAAGCTTTCTCAAACCTTTTCCCAAACTGTGTCTTTTTAAAGTGGTCTCTGCTGAAAGGATGTGAACTCTCTTGCTGCAGGGCTCTCATGGCTGACACAAATAATCCAGGGTCTGCAGCTGGGGCAACAGAGCAGGAGCACCCCAGGCAAGAGTTTGGTTAGGGTTCTCCCCACGTACCCACCAGTGGTTGCCCTCAGAGACAAGGTGCAGGGCCTGGCAGGTCCTTGCAGGTGGCCAGGCTGGCCAGTGTCTCACCCAGCCCAGAAAACACCACACAATATGCAGACAGACCCTCCTGTGTCAGCAGGAGCCTGCGACTGTCACCTTGAGGGGATTTCTGCAGAACAGAAAAGCTGCAATTTGCTCTCCTGCCTCTACTTCTTCTGCAAACACTCACAGACCAGCGATGACAATGGGCAACTTCTGCCAGCACTGGAGCAGAGGTTGAGATCCCCAGTTCTGCCTGCTTTTGCTTCAGGGCAGACACAGGAGAATTCTAGTGGAAACAAATCAAGGCACAGACAAGAAAGGAAGAGGAGGAAAATGCAAACAGTATTGAATGCTTTGGCGCTCACAGTTCAAGTGCAGCCCAACCACACTTCTTGACAGAAGCTAAATAACAGAAAACCATGGAGGAGGAGGACCTCATAGATGCTTCCTGGCCCCTCACATTGACCTTTGCGGAAGAAGAAATTATCTAATTCCTCCCAAGGTTACTGCAAATTACCTACTGACCTTAAGAAAATGTTCAGGTATTCCAGGGACACCCAGAGAAAATCTGGTGTTGTTATTCATAACTGCAGAGAAAAGAAAAAAACAAAGAAAATACAGCATGACAAACCAATCTGAGTGACTTGGCAAATGTGCAGGGTTAATTGTCACTTTATTGCTAAAGATGAAGATAATAAAACTGTATGGCTCCATTTTTCTTGCTGTGTGTCAAAACTCCTATCATTTGGAGATGTAATAATGCTTCGCCTGAAATAATATAGACATGCTCTTTGTGTTTTTATATGGTCTTTGTGTATTTTTCTGCTTTCTGACCTCTTATCTTTCCCAAGTCCTCCACCCTTCCTCTGTAAATGCTGGTGATCTTAATTTATCCTTTTGTGGTAGTTATGCTTAGTCACAAATGTATTTCTGTTCCATTCCCTTCAAGAGGACACTTCACAGAGCTTTGGAGTAATCAGGAAAGTCATCACAGGCCATGAGAGGTACCTGCCTACAAAAGAGCCATAAACTTCCCTTTTAAATCAAGGCATTTTCTGAGAAATAGGAAAAGTTATGAAAAGATTATTTATAGTGATCTTACTGATAAAAGCCAGATATTACATGCCTGCTCAGAAGGCAAACAGGATAAAGGACATCTCTTTATGGCCTAATACAAGAGCATACATAAACTAAGCATAATTCATAAAGCATGATGTGCTTCCTATAAAGCATCCTAAAGACTTTCTTATCAAGTTTAAGAAAGTTTCCGAGCACTGCTATTTCTTCCTCTGCAAACATGCACTGCTTGCCCACCAGGCAGAGGTGGCACTAAGATCTCAGTACTGCAGAGCCACCCCACGAGCCCTTCATGCTGAACTGGTGCTGAGTATGAATTCCATCCTAACTCATACCTGGTGCCAAACTACTGAAGCTGATGTCTGTATTTGCTTCCTTTTGCCTGTGCTGCAGGAGGCTGGACCTTTATTTCCAAGTTGCTGTAAATGGAAACACCTTGGCTGATTTTGTCAACATTCATCTCCTTACAGGATCTTTTCTGGCAAATCACTCCCTGTTTTTTTAACCCCACGTAGTTATGTTGCCCTCTTCCTTGGGCACCTATAAAGCCTGAGACATCTTTAGAAGACACATTTTGGGGCCTGGGCCTGGCAGCTTGGCCCCACTGATGCATCTGCCAAAAGCATGCAGCCACCAGCCATGGGACGAACTGGCTGCTGTGCAAGAGCTCTGCTTTCTTAGAGCTGAATTTTGGTGAAGAGGTGTCCGTGGGACCTGTACAGAGTTGCCTGAACTCACCTGAAACATGAGGGTGTAGCAAAATTATCAGACCCTTTTTTTTTCCTTCTGCTTCCTGCATTTTGCCACAAAGCTTGTGGTTACTCTGCAATGGACTGACTCTGGCTCTGGGCTCTGCCAGCCGAGGACAGCCTCTGGCAGGCCACATGGAGGCAAGAGGAATGAGAAAAGGACAAAAAAACCCTCAAACCTCTGCTCTCCAGGGAGGATGAAGTGAGTGTGCATTACAAGCCTGAATGCCCAATAAAGGACAGCAGAGGCTGCAGCCTTTGCAGTCAACAGAACCACAGCAAGCGGAAAGACCAGAGTGGGCATGAAGAGAACAAAGCATCCCATTTCTCACCTGCTAGAATTGTAGAAGGGTGTGAAATCTTTACATTTTTCCACCACTTTCCCCACAAAGTTCCTATTTAACCATCAAATAGCCAAGGTCAGCTTCAGGTAAAGATTGATGCCCTCATTTTCACTTTCTGTGGTACAATGCTCTGTCATGGGGTGAAGGAGCTCCTTCTAGACCGACGCTTAGCAAAGAGACTTATTAAGACACAGGATATTCCCAGTGCACTATGAAGCATACAGATTGAAGAATAATCCCCAGCAAACTGCTAGTGTTTTAAAGAAATATTTTTCAAATGACAGAGTTAGGCAAAAATGTCCTGTTTTGAATAAGTACAAGAATGTTCTCTCTGTGGGGAGATGGGAAGAGCAATTATGTTCCCAACTTTGCAAACATGGATTACAGAACTGAAAATGTATTTTGCTTTAGAAAGGCTTGCTTTGATTTTGGTCAAGTAATACTTGAGAATCTGCACTCCCAAATCTGCAAAACTATGATAAAAGTAATTTTAAAGGTAAATGTGTTTCCAAGCCACACATAAAGGCTAGTAATTGTTCGGTAATTCCATATAAGCCTAAATGTTTGATGGCTCGGTGCTCTTGTCATATTTTAATGGTATTTGCTCTAATCAGGCAGATTTTTGTTCAGCTCTGTTGAGACATTCTCAATTTTAATCCAGAATTTGCATCTATATCCAATAAGATATATGCTGCTTGACTGCATGTCAAAAAGCAACTCAGAGCTCCTCCAAAGACAGCCTCATGAGAAGACTGTAGGTTCAGCGGAGATATCATGGAGCCTCTGTTTCTCAGCTCTCAGGACATCATCCCCTCCAGGGCCTGACATTCGTGAAGAAAAGAGCTGTATTTCCTGATGTGGACTTTCCTTCTGGCACCTCTGTTTTCTCTTTGGTTCCCTGGTGCAAAGCCCTCTGAGTTTTAACAACACCATCAAGGGAGGCTTTGGAGGCACTCATGCAGTTTAGATCCCCAACGCATCCTGAGAAGACTCAGGGGATGTATCTCAAATTAGGCAGTACAGGACAGAGTGACCTAAAATCACATGCTATTGGCAAAAAATGTGAGTCTTTGTCAAAATCAGTATCTACCAAAATATCCATTCTGATTGATATTATAGCTTGTTTCACGCTTTCTTAAAAACATCTGAAGGGGTGGGGAAGTATAACCATAGCTACTGAAATAAATGGCTGCTGTCCCCCAGGCTGTGACAGCAGTATTTATCTTTTCTACAGCCCATGTGTGAGGGGAAGCAAGAGAATTCTCCTGCTTGTAGCTATTTTCTGCCAAGAATCTTAGTGTAATTTTTGTACAGCGAATATTTATAACTGTTGTTAGTGTCAATACAATTTTTTGCAGTTAGTGCACTTATTTACATTTTAATGGCCAAGCCAATAAAGATTTATGCACCTGTCATCTGAATTTTCCACAGAAGCGGTGATTGCTTAAAAAAAACCCCCAGTATCTCCTGCAGAATACTCCTTCTCCAAGCATCTTTGAGATGCCTTCATTGTTTTGGGAAACAATAAGCTAACCAGCTCTAAAAGTCATAGGTTAAACCCAGAAAAATCTTGCAGCAGTCTTCATGGCAAAACTTCTGCATATTACAAAAGCACTTGCTCAGGAACCATTTTCTTCTCCCTCTGTTTTTCAAACACTGTCTCTTGAATGGCAAAGGCCGTTTTATCACTTTGATATGTCTCAGCTGCATAAACTACATTACTTTTGCAGCTTGAGGAGATTCGCTGTTTAGTGTTGACCTTGTTTTGATTTTTAGGCAGTAAAAGGTATCGTTCAGACCCCTGCTTTGTGCAGGCACACCATTCAGGAGGGACACGCAGAGCTCCAGCATCCACTCCCCTGCGCACATAACCTCCTCCAAATTGTGAACCACAGAAAGAAAACCCTGAAGGCATCCCCTCTGTGCCTGCCCACGAGGGCTGCCGAGGCACTTGTGTGCCCTCATTCTGGCCATGCTTTTCCTGGAGGCAGCCAGCCCACAAGCCTTGTTTTATTCCCACCCAGAGGAGCCTGGTGAGCCCCACACTGCTGCCTTGCTGCTGGGGCTCTGCAAGATCAGCTCCCTCTCCATCCCCAGACTAACGCGGGTATTTCCCTGCTGTCCATCCCTCTCTGGATTTTCAGCTCCCTCTCCATCCTCAGACTAACGTGGTCATTTCCTTACTGTCCATCCCTCTCTGGATTTTCAGCTCCCTCTCTATCCCCACACTAACGCGGGTATTTCCCTGCTGTCCATCCCTTGTTGGGTTTTCAGCTCCCTCTCCACGCCCAGACTAATGCGAGTATTTCCCTGCTGTCCATCCCTCTCTGGGTTTTCAGCTCCCTCTCCATCCCAGACCAACGCGGTCATTTCCCTGCCGTCCATCCCTCGCTGGGTTTCCCCGTGGGCTGGTGGCTGTGGTGACAATGAGGAGGAGCAGGCTCTCTCTGGAGCGATGCTCCCTCTCTCTCCAGGCACAGCTGAGCCAGGTCTGCTCCAGCTGAAGCCCAGAAGACACAGAAGTGCAAGGTTTCTGATCAGTTTAGGCTGGGGTGTAATGTCCAGAGTAGTTTTAGGACAGAGCTCAGATGTGAGGCTGACATGAAGCCAAGGTTAGGGGCCAGGCTCCAGCAGCACCCCAGCTTCATGGCCCGCCCTTGGAAGGCACCGTTCGTAGGTCACAGATGTCACTGTCCCCACACAGCCACCTGCGCTAGAGCTGCCGAACAGGCACACACCGCAGGCACAGAGCGGAGCAGCCCTGTCCCTCCGATGGCTCCGGTGCAGAGCTCTCGCTCTCAGACGCAGCCTGGCTCACCCGGGCTGCAGCCACAGCGCTGTCAAACCCGAGCTGCTTGCCCTTGCTGCGGTCCCCAGACCTCCGCGGCTCCCGCAGGAACACGCATTTTAACCGCGGCACTGAAACATATTTTCCCCCGCACGGGCAATTCCTTCTGCAGCTCCGACCATGCAGCGCCTCCATCCCCAAGCCCCCGAGCAGCCCAAGCAATCCCCAAGCCTCCGAGCACCTTCCCGAGAAAAGGGGGCAGCCGGGGGGTGTCTTTCACTTCATCCTTCAAAACCTCAACCCCCCTCCCCGAGATACGGCAGTAAATGTCGCCCCGCGGCCGCCCCCCGGCCGATGGTGTCCGAGCCCCCCGTGCCGTGCCCGGGCGGGGGTCCCCGGGCGGCAGCGGCAGCGGCAGGAGGCGCGGTGAGCCCGGCCGCGGCTGCCGGCGCTGAGCTCACCTCCCTCCGCCCCCCCGCTCCCTCCTCCCTCCCCCTGCCCTCCCTCCTCCTCCGCTCCTCCCGCGCCCAGCCTGCAGCCGGGATCTCAGTATTATGGCATCGAGGAGAATGGAGACCAAACCCGTGATAACGTGTCTGAAAACCCTGCTCATCATCTACTCCTTCGTGTTCTGGGTGAGTGCGGCGCGGCGCGGCGCGGGCACACACGGACCGGGGGGCACGGCCCGGCACCCCCCGGCCCCCACCTGCCCGGGGCGGGGGGCTCGGGGGGCTCCGCAGCGCGGCTCCGCCGGGGTGGCACCGCCGGGCGTGCGGGGACGGGGCACATCCGCCGGAATATGGCTCTGCATGCACACACACACACACACACAAATTCGCTCGAACATATATATACACATTCACGTGTGTAAAAAATGATGTGTTTGCCTCCTCTCGCGGCGAGCACATTCCCCCGAGCCCCCGCTGGGGAAAGTTGCGGGGGTCTCCCCGAGAGCCACCATAGCGTCCCCGCTCCCCTCCGCCCCTCTGGCCGGCCGGAGCGTGTCCGCACTGCCGGACCGAGCCCCGCTGCCCGCCGCATGCCTGTCCCCGGCGGGGCGCGGGGGATGCCGCCCCGGCCCCCTCCCCATCGTACCTGTGCCGCGGGCTGCCCTCCGCCCGGCCGCGGTGCCCGCCGCGCTGCCGCGTTTCGTAACCGGGCTCGGGCTCCCGCAAACCATTTTCCTGACCCAGATGCATTAATTGAGTTGCCGCGATTGCCTGACGGGCAGCCCGGCCGTGTTTTTCAGGCGACCCCGGGAGCTGGAGGTTTTCGCGGCGTCCCGGCCTGTTAGTCAGCAGATCCCGGGCAGGAGCCGCGTATCGCGGCGGCGATCGGCAGCTTGAGGACCTTCTAATGGCACACGGTGACAGGGCGCGATAATGGCCCCGCTGTGTGCAGTTAGAGACCTGCTCCGCGCATCATCGGCACTCGGGCGCGTTTGTCACTTCCTAGCCGGGGGAGCTCGGTTGTGTTTCATCGCTTTTGTAGCTCTGTGCTGTGGAAAGTGTCTGCGAAACGCAGTGACTCAAATCTTCGTCTTCCTGCTTAAAAATGCATTCTAAACAAAGAATTGCTTATTCATGGCAATAACGTTTGGTATCTTTACAGTGAACATACGACTTCAACTGTTTCAACTTTAACTTCATAGCCTTTTTTTTTTTTTTTAAAGCATAACCAAAACGCATTTTGCTAATCCACACTTATGGCAGTACCTCGGTGTTATTGACCCCCTCGTACCCCCCCCCAGTTTAACATCTCCTCCCCCTTTTTAAATAATTCTGGTGGCAGCAGATGTGCCTGATGACTGAAATGGATATGAAGCCGGAATCATCTGTTGGGTTTTTTTCTTGGCAAGTAGATCCTTCACGTTAGTCTCAAGGAGGTAGGTGGCTAAGTTTATATACTTACCACAATTTCAAGATTCATCCTTTCCAGTCCTCAATTCTCAGCGGATCTGTAAGAAACCCCACTTCATCCTGTGATGAGTGAGCAGCTGCAGGAACTCGGGCAAATTCATGGCATCTTTTAAAATTGTGTCTTTTTTTAAAAGTGATCGCTGTGTGTGCTGTAGCCCAAATAAACAGAGGACTTAGATCAGCACGCCCGTTGAGCTAGCACATTTCACCAACGCTAATCTCATTTAAAAAGAGAGAATTGTACATTGAGCCAAGCAGCTGGCTAAGGGCATTTGTGCCGGAGGCTGTCATGATGCCAGGCCAGGTTGACAGCTGGGACCTCGTAGGGTAAATAACACAGCTGAGCTCTGCTTTGGGCTCCAGCAACACGGCTGTGCTGGTGGGAGGCTGTGCTGCGAATTCTTATCCTCTGAACTGTGGGTCAGGCTCCCGTGTGTCCTGGTCTTCTCCAAGGGCATGGCCCACGCTTCCAGTTACTTACCATTCGACAGCTGCTGGAGTCTCTGTTTGTCGTCTTCCTTGAGCCTGGAAAAGGAGGAGGAAATCAATGGTTAGAGACAGAGTCCTGCAGCCATGATCAAAGGAGAATGAGGAGTCAGGGGTGCTGTTGCATCTGGTTTCTCAAGGCACCAAGGGAAACCTAGGCAGGTCTCAGTGGGAGAAGACAGTAAAAGATTTGGTAAAGGTCCACAGTATTTAACAGCAGATCCTAAGTCTTTATCAGTTCTTCTGTGCTAAAAGGAAGAAAAAATCTAATTGACATTTTTGCCCCCTTTCTGGGCTCTGAATCCATTTAGGATAAATTGGAGCAGGATGCAGCTATTGCCATGAGGAGAGCAGAAACATGGTGTGCTCTGGCTGTATGTTCATTTTCTTTCTATGGGCAAGTTTGGGAGCTGAGGGATGCATGGACTTGCCTCAACCTCCCCTCCATTATTTTCTGGGCTGATTTTTGTATTCTTAGAAGCTGCTGGCTCCAGAGTCAATGTAACTCAACTTCAGTCCCTGAGAATTCTCAGAGCTGAAAATATGGGAAGGATTCTATTGGAGGAACTATTTAAAAAATTTATTTCTTGGACTGATCTAAATACCAGAAGGAAACCATGCCAGCACCACAAATGGCTGGTTTGTAAATTTTTATTCTGACGGCTTTCCCACATTTTTTGGAGAGGTTGTAAACTGATTTCTGAAGGAGAAAGCTCTGCGTTGCTTAGCTGCAGTTTGTATGGGGGTTTTTTTCTAGCTGTGGGAGTGGAGTTTCGATATAACCCAGGGCAGAAATTTGTCCTGTGACAGGGTGGTGTGTGGTGGCAGCCCTTTGCCGGGCAGGTCAGGTGGTTACGGATTGTGATGTGAGGGAGTGGGGAGAAGATGCTTCTTTGCATCCATCATGAAGGACTTCTCTGTGTTTTACATTGTTTATAAAATAAGAAAATCTGTGTACACAGATTGTTCCCTTAACAAGTGATTTTTTTCTCTTCACCTGTGTACATCTCTCTTACCACTGGGAGAGATGTATATAGGTGAAGCCTTTTAGTGTAAGCATTAAATGAGGCTGCACTGACTTCATGGGAGCTGTAGGATCGTAATGAGGAGACACGGTTCATTCAAATTTCCTACTGCGTAGCTTGTTCCTTTCCAAATAGGTTTTGTTTAATGGTTTTTAAATTTGTTATTTTGATAGCTTCCTCTCCTCCCCCTCACCATACTTCCCAACTTCTTTCTGTAAATGTATCAACATGGTAAAAAAATTCCATAAACAGAGATAACAAGCTTTTTATGTGCTCATATGTATTGTTATTCATAGAACACATTAAATGCCTAAGGTTACCGCTTTTGGTCCTTAAGGGATGTAATAATAAAAATTCAACAGCCATTTTTTTCCTAATCAGAATTCTGTACTGACTGCATCTGGTTTGGAACTAGTAGATTAAAAAAAGGCGATAAAAGCTCTGCTTGGCTGTTAGCTATTTTTATTTTTTCCTTTTGGGTATCATAAATTGCTTGCATAGGAATCTGAGATATAACCTGTCCTCTTTTTAAGAGAAGATGAATTTTGGATTGGAATTCTAAGTGAATTTTTTATAGGAGAAACCTTGAAGCACCCCTCAGTATCTTGTCTTTATCTAGTACTTAAGTAACCTTTTGTCTTAAAACATGTGTATAATTAATATTTCATTGTAGGCTTCTAAATATATTTTGTTACCAAATTAACTGTCTGCCTCAATGTGTTTTGGGAGGGAGCTTTAAGGGTGCATGCACTTGTCCTTAAAGTTATATGGCTGAGGAAAATGGGTTTTGTCTTCCAAACAAAGCTTGTTGCCCCAAATAGGCACTGTGGCAAAGTGATTACTTTCTGATTCTAGGCCCTATGAGACACTTAGCTCTCCAAGGAGTGCTTTGTGTGTGCTGTCCTGCTGGTATTGGCTTTTCTTGCTGTCAATTAATGTAATAAAAGCATCTTAAGTAGAGTTCCCTTTTATACATTGTTCCAAGGTGGGTCACTGATCTGAAGAGCATCTTCCAAAGTCAGTGTTTTGGGCACTGCATTCGGTTCTCAGAACTTGGCTTTTGCTATGTGACAAAATCAGAGCTAAGGTAGCTGCTTGCGGCAGTGGTAGTTTGGTTTTCCAAGTTTTTATTGCTTTGAAAACAGACCTGTGCATCCTGGTGTGACCCCTTGGAAGTTAGCAGGGTGGGGTGGAGTGTGGTGGGACAGGTAAGTGTTGCTAAGTGAGGCCACAGCCAGTGCCGAATCTAAACCAGGTTGGAATTGGGTGTTTTCCTCTAGTTCATCTTTTTTTAGCCAGTTCCTCTGGTGGCTGTGGGAATGTTGTGTCACTGGTTTGGAGGTCACGGCAGAGGTGGCCCCATGAAGGGTGACAGGCTCAGGGCCCCTCTGGCAGGGGGTGTGGGAAGGGTTGGTCCCTGCTTTGAAGTGCCCCCCATTTCCATCTTCTCAGAATTCCCCAAAAAGGACATCACTGGTGGGTGCTGGCAGTGGCTCTGGTGTGGGGACAGGCAGCTCCTGGTCCTCCTGCTGTGGCAGGAGGGTGGAGGGGACATTCGCTCGCCATTCCGGGGGCTCACAAAGCTGTTTTCCGGGAAATGACCGAGACAAAGAGCAAGTGTGGCAGCCTGCTTGGGAACACAGATTTATGGCTCAACTCCTGACCCATCCTCAAATGCAGCCACATGAGCTGTGCATTATAATGTGGGATTAAATTTGCGTGTCCCTTTGAGTTACTAGTGGCATTAGTCATCTTCCCTATAAGTGTCCAGCAGCATTGCTGAAATTACTGGTTTTCTCCCCAAAACTTTTCAGTGCTTCTGCATTGGTTCCTGCATGTTTCTCGTCTTTTTAATACCTCTTACCATCCCTGTATTTTTTTTCTTTTAATTATTTTAAAAGATACGTTAGCAGATGGTTTTAAAGGAAATATTTTGGGAAATTTTTAGCTTTCCCATGTGGCTTAGATTGCTCAATCTTTTGGTGGTTCCATTTGATTGCAAAGTCAACTATTGCTATACTTTTAGAAAGAAGTGTTGTTACTCATATGGAGTTACCTGAAATCCCAAAAAAAACTATGCTCTCAAAATTGCACAGTATCCCCCCATCATGACAGATTTGAGGTGATCCATTGTTTAGGCACAAACCTCATACAGTTGCCCTCTTAAGTCAGTTGTTTCCTGTTCTGTTCTTGTAATGATATACATGAAAGATTAAAGATAATTGTGTTTTCCAGTGAGCATAGCCCAAGGTGAATTCTGTTGGCTAAATAAATAACTGGATTTAAAAAACAACAGCAAAAAAAAAAAAAAAAGGCTAGATGGTGTTTGAAACCATAACTCCAGAGTCAGTTTTCTAAATTCATTCTTGGGGTATGTACCCAGCTTGGCTTAGTTTAGTGGAGCTTTTGGTGGGATTTTTCACGTGCTGAAAATTGTGTGTTTATGGTACAAATTAGCACTGTACACCTCATTTAATGGAATAATTGACTTTGCTGTTGGCTAAATGCTCCTTCCTTTCTGTTTGTGGAGCTGTGCTTGTGTCTCGGCAAGTGCAACCCCTTGACCTTTGTATCAGGACAGTTCTGCAGTTTGAGGACGGTGATTTTTTCACATTGAGGGGTCAGTTTGGTCTGGTGAAGGGGGAAAATGGGTGACTTGGAGTTGTGTCAGTTCTGTTTGGGGAAACATAGGGTGAATTCATAAAACAAGCAGTGGCTGGAGCCCTTGTTTTTCACAGGGAATGGGATGAGGGTGTGGGGGAGTACTGCTGTATGTGTAGTAAACATTTGGTTGTTTAGCATTCACTCCTGCTCTGAGCAACCTGTTGTATGGCCTAAACAGGGTAAATATAAATTCTAGGGAAAGGTACTGGGGAGGCCTGGTTAGCACTTTTCCTTCAAAACAGCAGTAGAGTCCTTGGATGCAGGTTCATTCCAGCCTTGCTTGTCAAGGAAACGGAGGCAATTATCGTAGGTAAACCAAGGGAATTTAAAATGGATCCAATAATCTGATTTTATCTCTGATTCTGTGACTATTTATCAATTCCCCCTGCTGTCAGGGAGGGAAATTAGGTTACCTGGTACCGTTAGTTGTCTCCATCTCTGGATTTTTATCATTATTTCTTCCGTTGTTGCAACTGTCCTACAAATTTACGTGCCAGTGAGTTAATAGATGAATATCTAGAAAGGCTCTTTGTGCATGTGAGCTTGCAGAAACATCTCCTTCAATCTTTCACATGCTGTTTAAGCCCAGTGATGCTTGTTACAGAGAGGCTGGCTTTTCTGTAGTGCTGAGTCCCTTCTGCAGCCACCAAATTTGTGCTTTTCAGCCCCGTTGATCTCAGTGCCTTGCAGACCTCAGCGACTGAATCTTCAGAATAACATGCAAGACTCCAGAAGTGACTGTGGGGAGCAGATGACAGACACTGTACGGCCATTTTTATTTCCATAATGTTACTTCTTCAGGCTCATTTCTATTAATTAGCATTTAATCATCTCTCAGAGAACAGATCCTTCACATGGGCGTAGCAGGCTTTTTCCATCTTAGCTCTCTCTCACGGTGGTGGGCAGATGGCTGATCTGTCTCCATAACAGTTCTGGGTTAGGAGAGGGAAGCATTTGAATTTCCCTTGCACTGAAGGGACTCTGAGCATGGCACACTTGTGTCTTACTGGATTATCATTACTTCATAGCTGAGCTGGTTCTTTGAGCTCCGAGGAGGACACAGGATTTTTAGGAGCTGTAATAAAAGAGTGGAGGTTAATGCTGTTAATAGTAATTTTGCTGTCATTTCCACATAGTGTTTTGCAAGATGTTTTCCAGATGTGCTTTTTTCATCTCTGTCTTTCTGGGGACGGTGCTAAGATCTTTAAAAGAAGCGAACAGCCCCCCTTCTCCCTCTGTTTCTTGCTTTTCCCATCTCTGCATTGCTGTGTTGAGTTCACTTGGTGGCTGGTCACTGCGTGATCCTGGCAGTGACCCTCTCCCAAAAGCCAGGCAGGATTTACCACACTCCCCAACAGCCTGGGCTGAGCAGAAGGTTGGAACTGTGTCTTGCCATCATTTATTTCAGGGAGGTATTTGCTGAGAGCTTTGAGGAAAGGTTGGGTTTGGTTTGGGCTGAATGTGGATTTGGATGGATCAAATTGAAATGTTATTATTATTATTATTAAAATCCAAAAGGGCCTTTTTTAAGAATTTAATTGCTAGGAGAATGTGGTGGGGTGACTAATGACATGATGGACTTAATCTGCAGAAGTCTCTGGATCTTGGGAGCAGACCTAAGGAAAAGGTTGGCATGCTTAGAAGGTGCTGCAGAGAAGGAGGAGAGAAGAGAGTGCAACCCTGTAAATATCATGGGAAGAGGAGTGCTTTCATTTCCCTAAAACTGGCAAGAGAAGAAAGCCCCTGCTCTCTGACCCATATAACCACTCAGTGCCTTAATGCCTTTGAACAGAGATGATCAGCTCAGACCTGCTGCTGCCACAGGATTGAAGTTATCAGTGAGCTGACAAGTTCTTCAGGATCTTCTTCCTGACCGATTACAGGCACTGCTTCAGAGGATGCAGTGCACAGGAGCAGCAAATTGCACTGAATGCCACCAGCAAAGCATGTTTGCAACTCAGCACATGAGAAATTCCTGCTGCAAGGACCTGAGTGCATCTCCTGCAGCTGAAGATTCAGCTAGGCCATGCTGATTTTGCCATTTGATAAGTTTTAAAAACATTAATCGTTTGGATGGAGTTTCTCATGGGTTGGCCTCCATCTGGAAGCCACTTTGAAGTGCTTGGAAAATTCCTTTCAGTGTTTTTTGGCAACAGAATATGAAAAATTGCTCATTTTGTATGTTTCTGAAAGTAAACAGGAGCTATATCAAAACCTGCCATTTTTGGTGGAGGCAGTCTTCTCCGTGATAAAAACTTAGTCAGTGATTTGGGAAATTCTAGAAATATGAAGTTTTCAAAAAAATGAGAATTTGCTGAATATGCCAGGTAACATTGAAATGTTTTGTATCTGGACTTGAAACTGGGGCCAGTTTAGGGATCACAGGTTGTATGATGGCATGGGTTGCCTCAGTCCAGTTGGGCAGTACCAAGGCTCCAAATTTGTGTCCTGGGGCTTGGAGCCCAGCCAGAGGTGATAGTCTGTGGCAGAGATTGGGAACTGGGGTCTGTAGGCCCACGTACTGTGCAAGGACATTCACCTGGACTGGGATTTTTGTCCGTGCTGGAAGATAATGCCAAGGTGCATGGCACTGTGCAGATTGCTTGGGCTGTTCAGGTGCTCTGATCTGACCTCACAAAAAAAAAGTGAAGGACGTTGTATACAGATTATGGAAACATGTGCAAGTTAATTCCAAAAGCTATTTGAGATGGAGGATTGCTGCAAATTTCCTACCATGAAGGTGAAGGGGGAAGATCCCATGATTTTTGTTATGTTCCCTAATAGCCTTCTGCCCAAAGCATTTTCATTACAACTTGCTGTGGCCACCACTGCATCCAAAGACAGTCAGAACACGAGAAATGTGTCACACAACTTGTGCCTTCCATTCTTGCAAGGATAAGTTAAGATAAAAGAGAGGACACTTTCCAGGTATGCATTAACAGAGGAATAGATAGAACCTCAGTCCTCCTGTTTCACTTCAAAAGTACTTAATATCTAACTGGCTCTAATTGGGCTTGGAATGGGAACATAATTAAGAGCATGTCACTTCTGTTTCCCTTTGAAAACAAAAAAAAAAAAAAAGAAACAAATACAGATAGGTTACCCCCAGTACCCTGATGCTCTCCCTGATGGCTGCATCTTCTGGCTGGGTTCATTTTCACTGGTGCAGCTGCCCTGTGGATGTAGCATTTATTGCTCTGTGGTGTGCACTGATTGCAGACAGAGCATGATTCAATTTACCTGCAAAACAATGTCTTATAGGAAACCAGCAGCTGATATTACTGCATGTTTAGGGTTTGTGTTTTGTTTTTTTTTTTTTTTAACTTCCTCTCTTTACAGATCATTGATGCTATGCTAGAGCTGCTTTTTTGTACAGCTGAATCTGAGTCATTTGAAGCCAATCCAGTGTGCAGTTGCTAGTGAATGTTGAGTGTTACCTGGAACAGAGTTCCTCTTTCCAGTATACTTCAGGAAAACTGCTGAATTAAATCATGTGGGTCAAATTACCTAGAAGCTTAAACTGATCTCTCTTGTCCCAGAACAACTTGCAGGCCAGCTGTGCATCACCCGCAGTCTTCAGGGCTTTGGTTTTTTTTTCTAAGCAAGTGTGATCTAAAAACTCTTGAAGAAGGAGTCAGGACCTCAAGATGTCGGGGAGCTGACTGGCAGGAATGATTCCCTATTATTTCCTGGAACATACAATCCAAGCCTCGGTGTATTCCTTGATTCCCATTCTCACCAAACAGGAGCTGGTGCAAAGGGATGGAATCAGGATTTTCCAACGGAAGGTCACACCATTTGAAAAGCAAAAAAATGTAGTTCATGGAGACAACCTTGGAGGTTTATTTCTGTCATGGCAGGTAGGACTGGGGACACATACAGCCCTTCCAGGAGGCAGCCTGACCTTGCAGCATTTACTGAGTATGTGCAGGATGTCTGTTCAGGTTTCAGAGCACTTGTGCAAAACTCTCACTGGCAGGAAGGGACAACTGTTGTTTTTGCCCGTGGCCTTGTAGATAAATACTTCCTTATGGAAAAAATACTCCTTTTTTAATCTTTCCCCGCTGGTCTCCCTGCTTGAAAGCAATGCTTTCACTGAGCATTCTCCCAGCACGGTAAGGGCAACTCAGTGTCCTGTGTCCCCTGCTCAGCACTGGCTTCACCCACCCTCAGCTGTGTTTACTGACACTCTCACCAGGGAGATGTCCAAGATAGGACCATTGGTCCTTGTCCCATCCAAGGCAGTCCCTGCCCCAGCCAGGGGACAGCCAGCAACCTCCTGGGCACAGCCAGAGCACGGCCAGGCAGGTGTGGGCTGGGCTATCCCTCTGTGCTCACCAGCCGGTGAAATTACAAACTGCAGGAGATGTGCTGGACCAGCCAGTGTGGTAATAAACAGTATCTCACCCAGCACTTGTGCAATTTTCAACTGAAACCAGCAACAAAAATAAAACCTCCCACTCCCAGGACTTGTGTGTTTTGTAAGCAACAGCTAGTTGCTTGCTGACAAGATGGTTGTACTCAAAATAGGTATGTCTGTGGTAGAGAGAATTTTCAGCTCATGGAATTGTTCAGAACGATACAGAAAATTTGCCTCAGTTTCTGTGAGCTGGCATGATACGCATTTAATACTCTTTAACACAAAACAAACCTGGTCCTTGTTGTACAGAAACCTGAGCATGCTGCACCATAGCTATTTTTTAACAGAAGTATCAGATTTAATGTGTTCCCTTCCCCCTGCTCTCTGACCTCAGATTGCTGGGGGACCAGACAGGATTAATCCCTGTGCCATGAAGAATATCCAGTATTAAAGCAAGGAGCTGGGCTGTTTCCTAGAGCAATGCAATCCCCAAATGATCAAGAATATAACTGAACCATGACCATTTAGTTGATTTCTTCTCTTAATTTCATTAAGTGCTTGGCTTTCCAGTGGCATGCCTGGTGTTAGATCAAAATGAATTCCTATTTCTTCCAGCACTATTGAATATGAAAAATATTTAAGATTGCAGACCTCTAAATATGAAGGATATAGAGGAGTTCATGCTAAGTCTTTGCTTTTAGGTAATCAATCAAGTTACTAATGATATAAGAGTAAGAGCCACCTCATCAGTGAGGAACAGACAATTACCTGGTTTCTCTTCTAGTACCGTTCACCAGCTGATCAGTTGTGCCTCAAGCCGAAGTCTGTGTAGCAGTAAAATTTCCTTTTTAAAAACGTATTTGCTCTGCATCATATGTTAGTGCAGTACTGGTAAGCAAAAGAATATGAAATAAAAAGACATTTCAAGAAGAATTACATCAGCTCTGGTTGATGGGCACGTGTGGGTGGACTGAGCTAGGTCCATATGAAAGGTGTAAAATATCTTGCAACATCATCTTGCTCTGCTTAAATTCAGTGGGAAACAAACGTGGCCAGACTGTCTTATGCAGTCAGGCAGTGGTTTTTGAAACTCACCTCTGCTTAATATTCATGTTCAGTGAAACAGACAGTTATTCTGGCTTGGATTCCACAGGATTCCTATAGACATGGGTTTGGGAGGATTTATAATTCATTTGTGTGCAGGATATCTCAGCAGGATAAACTTTTCTTCCCTTCCTCTTTCAAGCTAAATTCTGCCTCTGGTCTCTAGACTGGCTTTGGTTACCCCATGATTTTGCAGCACAACATCCTTTTACAAGATGTGTGGTCCTCTGGTGTGGTGGTTCCACTGAAGCTTAGATGGGCCCTAAAAGAGGTAGAATTAAGTTTAAAATTTGGCAGCTTCTATGAAAGCAAAGCCTACCCTAAAAGAACACAAGAGCGAAAGACTTATCCATGTGTTGATGAGATGGTGTAGTGTGAGACCACACATGAGTCAGCTGGTGGATGAATAAGTGCTGAGTATTATGGCTGGCTTCAGAGGCCATGACAGAGTGCATGTTTTTTTGGATTAAATTCAGAAAAAAATGGACCCTGGCTGCACCCTGTATGTTGATACGATGGGGTTTTTTTTTACAACACTGACAGCTGTATATTACATTTTCTCTGTTCTTAAGAAGCATTGTGCAATTACTTATGGCAAA
Organism: Acanthiza pusilla; assembly: GCA_036630365.1. Taxonomy (NCBI): domain Eukaryota; kingdom Metazoa; phylum Chordata; class Aves; order Passeriformes; family Acanthizidae; genus Acanthiza; species Acanthiza pusilla. The sequence goes on from JAXCHO010000098.1 coordinate 27,374,036, forward strand.
ACTAAATCTTTGGATTTATTTACCAGTGGTAGTCCTTAAAAAATAATAGTTGGCATGTCCATTTGTTATACAGTGACACTGATGCAAGTCAGGCAATATGTCTAAGATGTGGCACAGCTGTGAGTCAGTTATTTTAAGTCCCTAACTCTAATAATTATTGTGTTGTAGCATTCACTTTGACATCTTATTTCAATTGCAGGAGTAGCAAGCTGAAATAAAAATTAGGGTTACTTGATGTCACCTGTAGAGTATGGGAATGCTTCTGGGAAGTCTAATGAATACTGCCTGTGGGATTATGATGGAGCAGCTGGCTGTATCTGAACTATGAAATTGATACACTGTGATGCTTCTAAATTCTGAAGTTGCATAGACATTGCACTGGAAAAAAGAATTTAGGCTGCACGGTACGGTGGGAGAGGAAGCAGAGCTGCTGCTGCGCAAGAGCAAACCCCAAGGTGAGTGGGTTTCCACAACTGGGAATGATCCACGCAACTTTCCTGACTTCATAGATCAGACAAGCCCTTTTGTGGGGGGGAAAAAAGAATTCCTGTCATGCAGGGCATAGTTTTCCTTCAGGGACAGAGGTGCACATTTCTGTAGCTGGATACCCACCTTTATTTTGGAAGAGCATTTGGCTGGGGCACAAGCATGTTGACACATTTTCCCAAGGAGAGGAGACTCGGTGTGCCTGCTCAAGAATGTCCTCATCCTCTTTGTGCTTAGTGCCAGAGATCTGTTATCTCCGTGCTATGTTCCACAGGATCAGGTTTAAATGGTGACCTCCAAAACAAGGTGGTTTGCTGACTTTTACCCTGCTATGGACATGAAGGTACAGGGGAAGATTTTGCTAAAAACAAAAAAAGCTCTGGTTAAAGACCAGTATGCAGAATTTTGTCATTTGTGGATTCTGCCAGATTTTGTGAGTGGGATTGTCAAGTGCTTCTAGGAACTGGGCTGACTTCTTGGCTCAAGAAGGGTTTCTCTCTAGTTTACTCATTGGATGCACAGTGGATATTATGAAAGCTGCAAAGAATTATTATCAGTTTTGTTGATAAGTTTTAATCAGAGAGGTACAAAGAACAGTCTGTGTGGGGATGGCAGCTCTCAGGACTCTGCTTTGGCACAGGAAAAGGGCACTAGCACCTGCTGGGGCAGAGGTTGTGCTGGGAAGGACAGTGGGGGCTTCCCAAGCTGCCATTTAAGGCTAGAACTGGTTACAAGGAAAAGGATTTCAGGTAACTTATTGCTTGGAGAAAACATTTAATTTGGGGATTTCTTCAAGCGGAAGGGAGTTTGTTCATGCTGAGAGCCTATTCTGTACCCTGTGCTTTCTCCCACATCCCAGTGAGACCCTTCTGGAAGAAGTTAATGCTGGCTGCTCTTGGTTTTGTGTCAGAGTTAAATTAAGGCTTTTCACTAGCCTGGATTAAGGTGTATTTTGGGGTTTGGTGGGTGTAGGCGGTGACAGCTCATGGAAAGATGTGATCATTCATCCTAGCGTGCATCTCGAATCTGAGTGGGTGAATGACAGGCTGGTTTTCTTCTGGTAGCTCTGTGCAGTTCTATCCTAAAATCCCTTGTAATGGCTATTGCCCAGCTGGTCAGGCTGAGAGCAGAGCAGAATGGCTTAGAGCAGTCCCTGTTTTGTTCTTATCCTCTCCTATGGCTTGGTGAACAAGAGGGCAAAGGGCTCAGCAGGGACTCAGCAGAAGGTAATTAATTTTTCTGGCATTCCTGGACCATGCTGCTTTTAGGCAGAGAGAATTCTCAGGTTAGCCACAGCATGATTTCTGTTTCCCACTTCTCCTTCCCCCTGAGTGGGTATCACATAGGGATGGAGATTGCTCTGTGGCTTAGTTCATGCTTTGTTTTCTTTTATCACCTTATGTGGTGCAGTTTAAATTACACTTTTCAAATGGTAAATTGCTTAGGAAAGGCTCCTTAATGCCATTTTTCCTGGCAGTTTATTTCATACTTTTCATGCAAGTCGTACCAATCAAGTGTCTAGTGGGGCTGCCTGCTAAGCAGGAACAGATGGCCCATGCTAGCGAGGACAGGAAGGATCACAGGGGTAGGAGCCCGTGTTATCTACATATGTGTTTTGGATTGCATCATGAATGCTTCCCAGGAGGAAGCACAGCTGGCACTGGAATTGTGGAGAAGTGATTTTTGGTATTCTTTATTCCAAGTCTTGGCATACATGAAAATCAAGTTCATGTTGGGCTAGATCAATAATACTGAAATTATACCTCTTTTTGGATAAAATCACTGTGCTTTCTGGTTTTCTTCTTTTTCTTTTTTTTTTTTCTTTTTTTTTTTTTTTTTTGGCTGATCCTGTAATCAAAAGCAGTGTGTGAGGAAATTCACAGAAGAGAGCAGCCAGGTCCGTGATGTAATCTTGCTTCCAAGTTTGCTCTACCACAGGATGGCCTGAAAATGGAGTTACTAATGCAAAACTGAAGGAAGAAAACCAGAATTAATCATAGATGGTTTGAGCAGTATGTCCCACTCTAGCTTTGCTCCTGCACTGAAATGCTTGGGTACCCTGCTAGGCAAAAGACCAAAGAGGAGAGGGGGAGGTGTCAGAAAGTGCCTGCCATGAGCAGAGCTCATGTTCTGGGAAAGTTTATTCCTAATGCTGAGCTGGCAGCATCCCCCGTGCTTCGACCTGGTTCTCATGTGTAGCAGTGGGAGCATCTCCAAGGGGACAGGGGAAAGGCATGAATGAAGAAAGCTCTCATCTTACAGTCTGTGAAGGCCAAACTTTGATTCTGCTAAGGTGGCCAAGGCTGAGCCACAGCCACCTTTGCTTTGTGTGCTGTATTATATTCGGTATTTATCAAAGTGCCAGCAGGAAAAGGCCAAGAGATCCTAGACATGGCCACGTTGGCACATCAGGCCTTTCAGAGAACTCTTACAGTATATATTGGTACCTCTTCTTGACACTAAGATACAACATGAAAAAAGATGTGAGAAACTTCTTGCTGAAAAATTCACTATCAGACACTCATGGGAAATTCATCACTTTGTGGGATATTTTTGCTTGTTGTTGTTGTTGCTGTCCTAGAAGCTTTCAGTTTAGAAGATAACATTTCATTTTTCTGCTATTCAAATCCTTTTCCTTGCCCTGAATGGACAGAAGCTAAGCAGTCCTTGCTTTGTATTAGGGAACTAGAGCTTGTGTCAGTCCTGGGCTGATGCAATCCCAGGATCACAGAATGGTTTCGGTTGGAAGGAACCTGAAAGATCCTCTAGTTCCAATCCCCTGCCATGGGCAGGGATGCCACCACTAGACCAGGTTGCTCAGTGCTCCATCCAACCTGGCCTTGAACGCTTCCAGGGCTGGGGCAGCCACAGATTCTGTGGGCAAATTCTTTCAGTGCCTGATCACCCTCTGACTTCTGTTCTCACCAGCAGGATAACAACCTGCAGTGGATAAAACACATTACAACTGCCCAGAGAATGATGTGGAAGATCTTAGGAAGATGACCTAAGGCAGTCCTATCAGCATATGCCCTTACCCTTGGGGAGCTGAGCAAGGGAAGACCTTTCTTCTCAGCCTGGCCTGGAAGGATTTGTCTCACAATTTGCTTTACGAATTTTGCACTTTCCCAGTGCTACATCACTGCGATGACTGTAGTTCCTGCTGTGTTGATGTCTGTCTTTTGAGCATAAGCAGAGAATGTTGGCAAGGTGTTAGGAAAAGATCATAAGGAACGCCTCTGTAATGCCCTGGGAAAGAAGGGGAAACAAAGTAAGGCGGTGACAATTCCTCCTCTCCCCCTGGCCCGTGTACACAGAGTTGCTTGGGTCTAGGGTAAAGCCAGATTCTGTATTCACTTGAAAGCTTTTTCACCAGCAACCTTGTATGTGGAGACAGGACTATGAACACATTGCTGGTCTTTCTAGGGAAGGAAAGCTAAGTTTATCCTCACTTTCTCTGGGCCATATGGAATACATGGCTATGCAGAACGGTGAAGTGCACTTAGCCTTGATGGAAGTGGCAGCTGGGTTGTCTCTGGTTCTCCTGCTCTCTGTTAGCTCTGGTGTGGAGTGCCATGGCATTCCTCCCAGAAAGCAGCAAAAGAGGGAGCACCTGCTTTTGTACCTAAGCTGCTGAAGGGATCAAAGTATTTAATGATAACTCTCCCTTGCACTTCCCTCCTTAAGCCCTGCTCTTGAGAAATAGCTCATTAATTTGTTAGTGGCTTGATGAGGAGGGAGGGGGTGGAAAGCCACTAACAAAGGAATTTGGTCCAGGTCGGGTCTCTCTATAGCAGGAGGAACCTGCTCTTTCCCCCATTGTTCCAGGGAGATCAGGAGCTGGATGGTGAGGAAGTTGCTTCCCCTATTATTCCATAGACTAATTTGGCTGCTGCTCACACACAGGCTGCTATATATAAAATCTCCTCTTGATGGACATGACAAGTTACCTAAGAAATGATGTAAGGGCTGTGGAGCTTACACAGATTCCAAAGTTAACTTCTACCTTCCTCCCAAAGCTTCACACCAGAGTTTAAGTGTGGTACCTCTCTTTCCTTTCCAAAGATCCGTGTGTATATCACAAGTTGACGGGCAAAAAGATCTTTATAATAATACTTGGACCTCATAAATCAGTCTTGCAGACAGATAGAAATTGGCAGGTTCCTTTTGTATGGGTTTCGCAAGCACTGCTAGAGGAAAAGGCAGTTCATTACCTCCTTAGGAAGGAGAATACCCTTGTCATAACACTATCCATTGCTGGCCTTCTCTCTGGCTCACTGTTACAATGAACCATGAATTTTTTACTTGACTTTGGCGGGAAAACCACAGAATGACTGTAAAATGCGTTTGCACTTGGTTCCTGTTGTAGGAAGTTGTGGATTTTTGCATTACATATTTCAAATTGGTTGGAGAAGGTGAAGATGCCTGTAGGACAGAAGATTTTACAATGCTTTCTATTACAGCAAACAATATGTGAAAGATGATTCATATAGAAAAATTGGAAGAATTTAGACAACTTAATCTGATGATGTAGGTATTTGAAGGAAGAAAAACTCTAGCATTGTCTGTTTTGAAGCTCTCTTTATAAAGGGCCATAGTTGCTCACAAATACCATACTACTGAAGTTTTATGTCTTTTCTCCTGACATACCTGCCAGTGTTTCTACAGCACACCTTGGTTGCACCTTTGAGGCTCCCAGCTTTAGAAGATAAATGGTGAACAGTTTGTCTTGAAACACTTAATGATAAAATGGTATATATATCTATATATATCTATATATATCTATATATATCTATATATATATATCTATATATATCTATATATATATATATCTAACCTAACCTAAATATTAACAGCAATATTGAACATCCTGGATGTAATCCCAAAGTTCACTCTGTTTCTGATGCTTCTAGCAGAGAAACAGTTATCTCATTTTTTATTCTTCTCTTTGGCTAACCAGCAGGTTCCCTCTGATTCATGACCTGCTCCACAGAGAATGCCCCATCCTAAACATTGTGCGCTTTTGAACTTCCCCTTTGCATTTCTCTAAAAACTGATGAAATCATCTTTCTTTCTTTCTTTTTTTTTAGTTTCCCCCCACCCAGTTTAAAAGTTTACCATATGTTTTTGGGTTGGTTTAGAAAAACCTGCCTTCCCCTTTGTGGGCTGCCTCTATTTGAAACTCTACCCAGCTTGTCAGAAGTCCAGATGCTGAGAGTTCAGGCTGTGGTACAGTCTGGGGTTTCAAGCCCTCACTGCAGGCTGTTTTCCCTGTGCTTTTGTCCTTGTTCAGCATTTTAGGAGAGTTATGTTTTGGGAGGGATCTGCCTCTTGGGAACTGCTAAAACTGCAGTGGAGGGGATCGAGCCATGGGGCATGGAGGGTTTATACCAATGCTGAGTAGCACAGCCACGCTAAATCCGTGCTGTGCCAGCTGTGTCTGGGATTTGCAATGCTCTCCCAGTGAGGCTGCAGTTATTTACTGTGCCTGCTCGGTGTGGCTGACTGTCCTGCCCTCATCAGCATCAGCACCTGTGCCCTGGGCAGCACTGCACACCCTGCACAACCTCTCGCTCTGCCCTTCAGGTGTGTTGTTGGTTTGCTTTTTCCCTACATTCAGCACTGTGCAGGGAAAAGAAAGAAAAAAGGAAAGAAAAAGGCTGCATTGCATTAAAAAAGGGAGGGGAAGGAGTGAGGAGAGGTGAAAAAATGGCAAATAAAAGTGTGAAGTGAGGTGCAAAAACATAAACCCTGGTGCAGCGCATGCTGGTGCAGGAGGGAATGGCGTCAGATGAGGCACCAGCACGCACAGAGATGTCAGGAGTGCAGACTGGGCTGTGAGCCCTCGAAAGCTTTTTTGTCATCTCATTCACAACTAACCCCCCCAGACAGCACGGTCTCCCTGTGAATGGATGAGCTGCCACTCGCTGTGTGATTATTGGCAGCCCCACCCAGGTATTCCCCAGCGGTGGTGTGGGCAGGCTGCCTGTGGTGAGCTCACCCTGGGCTGTTGGCGGTGTCCGAGTGTCTCACCTATGCCCAGGCAAGGCAAAGCTCATTTTGCAAACAAACCAGGCGAGCCCAGGGCTGCCTCGTGTGCTCCTGTGTCATCCTTCAGCGGCAGGCAGGGAATGCCACTGCTCTTGGGGTGCCTCGTGGCTCTGGCGGTGCAGCAGCACTTTCTCACCCACAGTGCAGGGTTGGGAGCAAGGGCACATCAGGGATCCCTGGCCCTCACCCTTTAATGCCAATTTCAGAATGTCTCTAAGGCCGTGATAACATGTAATGCCTTTGGGGTGGGAATTCCTCTTGTTTTTCCTTTGGGCTTTTCTTCCTTTAGGCGGTTTCACCTACCAGGAGTGAGTGTGGGTGGTGGTGCTGTCTGCCACCTGTGGGAAATGTGGACACCAACAAGTGACTGAATTTGGTTGTGCAGGCAAAGATGTCAACCAAAGCAGAAAGGGTGGGCTAACAGAGAAGGGGCATGTATGGAGAAGGAAGGCAGAAGTTAATGGATAAGAGGACGGGCAAAGGGAAACAGGTAATTCAGGTAACCAACCAGTCAGTTGTTGGCCAGTAAAGTAAGTAAGTGGCTAAGTAGAATAAATCAGGAAGGTGAAAGAGGAGATAAGGCTGGCAGGGAATTCTGTTTTATGGCCCTGTGCTTTTGCTTTCTGGGACATTTCACTTCTGTAACATTGGATTTGTTGCTTCACTGTGGGCCCTATTCACACCCCTCTCTGCCCCCACTTTGGCTCCCTGTGCCTTAGGGTTTGGAGCTGCTGCCCCACTGACCCCACTCTTTGGTGGCGAGAGGCAAAGGGGTAAATGGTGTGGGAGCAGGCTGGTTTGTGGGATCGGTGCATCTCAGGGGGGATTGTGTTGGGATAGAAGAATGCCTCAGAATGGACAGGGGAAAATATCCCTGTGCTGCTTTTCAGCTTGCCATCATGGCATAAAACCCCTTTATCTGCAGGTTGGTGTCTGCATTAGAGCCAGAGGGGCTGGTGGGAGGGTTGGCAGCCTGGCACTGAGGGCAGGGAGGGAAATTCCCAGTTGTGTGGATGCAAAACTCCTATTAGTCCCTTTCCCAAACAGCTTTGTAATGTCACTTGGTGGCATTGAGATTCACAGTGTTTTCCCCAAAAAACCAGTGGTGCCAATGTCATTGGCCATGAACATTGTCACTACAAGGGCACCCGTGCCTCGAATCCAGCCCCACGCGTTTGGATACACCTATGTGGCTGAATTTTAAAGCTTTCTGTGTAGGAAAAAGGATTGCCTATCAAGGATACTTAGAAAACATCTCTGGCTGGAAGAACTTACATCACCTTCTGGGGGACTTGTCACAAAGCCAGCTACAGCAACATCCTTGTCCATCAGGCAGGTTGCTGTTAATAAGTGAACCCCCAACAAGCCAAGCACTTCACTGGCTGCATCCCAAATGTCTGATATGCTAAAGGTGTTCATGCAGTGGGAGTGGGGCCTTCAGTGCAATCCTAAAGCTAAAGGACTCCATGTGTCCAGTCAGCTGTGCAGGTGAGCAAGCTCCAAGGGCCTTACTTTCCATCCCATTCCTATTAAAATTCCATTTCCTCCCACTTCCTTTTTTTCTACTGAATTAGAAAGCCAGTGTTGCTAATAATCCCATTTTTAAATATAAATTTCAGTAATTCACGATCTGCCTGCGTGGGACAGAGTGTCTCTTTTGTTTTCAGGAGCAAATCATTAGGTCTTTTCTAGACCATGCCTGTTGTGGAGTAGCTTAAAGAGACTTTTCTGGTGACATTAAGGGACAGAGTGTGTTGAGACACCCAATAACAGTGAAGCTGTGCTTATGGTGGGCAAGCCTGTGCTAACAGAAGAGGACTGCTTCAGACCATTTGTACTAATGAACTTTCTTTGTGCTCGGCTTGTTTATCTGCTTTGTTCTCTTAAATGATGGTGCATTTGTGGATAATTTCCTCCGCTGGTGAGCTACCCCCATCAAGTTGAAAGTTGTCTATTTTTAAAATGCCAGCTGCCTCTCAGATAAAAAAGCCAGTGCTGATGTACCGTTGCTTGCAATGCATTATTCAAAGTCCTTTTTAGACTCTCAAATAAAGAGCTTCATTAATATTTCAGCGGTCGCTGTGATTCTCTCCAAGGGGGCTCCATTCCTTTTTCTCACTTGACACCCCTCTATTTCTCTGGGTGGTGAAGATGATTGGATTTCGAGTTACCTTTGGTAGAGCGAACTCATCGTTTTCTACAAGAAGTAGATCTTAAAAGGAAATTTGACCTTGAGATTGGTGCTGAGCAGATACCTGGCATACCCAGAGTCTTAGCACAGCCCTCAGAAATGGGAGTGGTTTGGGAGTGGAGGGGCTATTTTGTGCAACAAACACCAACTGTTGTGCACCATCAGCTGGGCTGATCATTTTAGCTGTCTTTGCTGGCTTAGAGGGGAAGTAGGGAGGGGGGTTGGAAAAGGAGAATCACAACAGGTTGGATTTTTAGACATAAAGATTTACTTAATAAGGTTTTCTTACTTAAATATTAACTGCATTTGCACTGATTTCAAAACTGCACTAAGGGTTATTTTCTTCTTTTCTCGCTGTTAGGTACAGAATCTGTGATAAAGCTGGGCTTTTGAGAAAGAACAGAAAGATTTCCTCACTTGAGGTACTGGTGAAAAATCAGTAGCAGGCAGGTCTGGAAAAAGTGGGTTCAGCTCTAAAGAAGAAAGGCTGGGACAAAAAGTACCAACCATTCTGAGCTCGCTGCAATATGAGCAGTTTTCTTAATTTATAGGGTTCTTGCTGCTTTCCTTGTGACGCCACAATTAAAGACTCCTTTGGCTTGATTGTGCATGACAGGTTTTGATGCTGGGAGATGGAGATCTAGTGATACAGAGCTATGTAATACTTTTAAGAGGTATTTTCTCAATACATCAAGCAATTAAGGGTCTGAAGGGAAGACAAGCATTCAAAGCTGCTGCTCACCCGTGAAATAAGAGCGAGAGAGAGAGAGAATTCTTGCTAAAAATCAGTGCTGCAGTCCCTGGGTGCACCAGAGCTGTGGGCTGGGATCTCCCCTGCGAGTGGAGGCAGTGGAGGAAGGGATGATGAAGATTAATCTGAGCAGGGTGGGGATCATCAGTTACCAAAGAAATAAAGCAACCACAAGCATAGAGGGGATTCACAGTGTGGCTAACTGGACAGTTTTGGCTGCTTAAGGTGTGCCTGGTCTGCATGTCAGGCAGCTCTTGCACTGTCAGGCCTCTTGTCAGGACACTGTGCAAAGGGAATCCTGTGGCTTTGCTTGCAAAATACTAGCAATGCTGTGAGCTGCAGTTGTTGAGCATCCAGAAACTTAAATTCTGCTTTGCTGTTTGAAGAAAATTACTGTGACCAGGCTGGTTAAGAATAGCTTGATGTTTCTGCCCTGAGTCAGCAGTAAAGTGATATTCTGGACAAGAAATTAGTCTTCTCTTTGGGGGGTTTTGTGTTTGGGGTTTTTTCTGTTGATGCTGCTGGGCTTTAAAATATGGTCTGTGTTTAGTTACCTTACTCAGCATGAAATGAAATTTCCTTTACTTTCGTGAGGTGAATAACAGTATCAAAAAGTCACAATTCTGCTTTCCCAAAATGTACAGAAGAATTGCTTATTCCTTTAGGACGGAAATAACAGCTGCTGTTCTCAGAAAATAAAGACTTTTTTCCCCCTACACACACTTCACTGGAATCATTCATGACTTTTCCAGTATAATTTGTTTAACATTTAGAAAAGGAGCTTGGCTTACAAGCTGTTCAGAAGGTACAGGAGAGCATATTGCACAGTGCTGGGGAGACGGAGGGGCTGCCAAAGCAATGCTGGTGTATTTTGTCCAAAATACTGTGTCTTGCTGGGAAAGGGGTGAGGAGGGGTGGTATGAGCAGCGAAGTCCAGCACCCCGGGGAAGTCATGCTGACCCTGTGGGCTCATTCTGTGCGCTGGAGCAGCTCAGGTACAGGGCTCTGAGTGGAGGCTGCAAGTTTCAGCATCCTTATGTTGTTTGGCAGCAGCACCGAGGGGTGAGCTGCTGGGTGCAGAGCAGGGCAGGATTTGTGCCGTGTCCCTGTCACAGCCCCTTGGGCGCCCGCAGGAGATTATCCTGTCACGCGCCTACAGGCTGACCTTAATCTTTCTAATACGGGATCGCCCTCCCTTGCGAGGGACAATAAACAACCCAGCTTTTCCTGCTGCTGTAATGCGGTGAGCAAGCCCGTAGCTCCGGGGAGGAAGCGCTTGCAGGGCGCTGAGACGTGGAGGATGGAAGGAGTGCCCTGGGGAAAACGGAGGAGAGACTGGATTGCTTCCTCTTTTGCCTACTCTGTGTCCATCAGGGCGTTTGGAATTAGTACTGCCTGGTGGGAAGTTACTCCTCCTGAGGTTGCTTTTCCTGGCCAAGAAACCTCTTCCCCATTACCGTAGGGCTCCCTGAGGCGTTCTGACTGGTTTGCTCTTTTAAATCACTGGAGATCCCTGCTTCATGTTCCCTGTCCCAGGAGGGAGGAAAAGGATCTCCTTCCTTTGTGTCCTGGCCTTGCTAGCACTGCCTTTCCTTCAGCGAGCTGTTAATTACAATTAAATGCCTGTTACCAGTCCCTGCTGAGTAATAGGTGACTTGTTTCTGCAGGGGTTGCAGAAGGGTCCCAGCCCAAGGGACCTGTCCAAATAGTGTTTGGAGCTGTTGCTCCCATCTGGTCGTTGAGCATTTGACACTCATTATTTTACCCAAATGGTGGCTGCTGGAGAAACTGGGGCCATCGTGTTTGGGCACTGGCTGATGTAAAAGCAGATGCTCAAAAAGAAAGATGGGTGCTTGGGCCTGCCTGACCTTGCAAATGGTTTATCTGGGAAACAGCAGCCAAATCTCTTCCAAAAGCTCTTAACATTTGCTAATGGTAAATCTTTTTTCCAACATGGGAAGCAAGGGCTGTGTGCACGAGCAAGGAAAAGACAGTGACCAAAAAGCAGAATAGGAATTCCAATCGTCTGGGCAGATTTTTGATCCAGTGTCTTAGTGGATTGGGTTAGCACATAAAAATGCCTTTCTGTAGCTTTAGCCACTTCTTTTCAAAGTTGTGTGTTTTCTGGAAATGTGCTCCAACAGTCGGTATTAGCACTGGCTAACTCCACACACCACCCCAAATTTGGAAGGATGAGATTTTCATACAGGGACAAAAGTGTTTAGACTCTTACGGTGATATACATGGTTCTCTCTTTTTCCTGTCCACTTTCCTTTCTTTCTTCCAAGTCAGTTTTGGAAAACGTCTCCAGGAATTTTTTGCTGAGTCCCGCTCCCAGCTGGAAGAAGACTTTCTGCAAGCCTCCTGACACCTATTTGCTCAGAAAGAGACCAGGAGATTTAGTCAGAAAAGCTGGTGTGGTTGGAGGACAGCCAAGCAAACAGACACTCACACAAATCAGTGCTGCTGATAGAGTGAGACACCGCTAGAAGTGACTCAGAGGAATTGGCTAATACGTCCTGCAGCTACAAAGAAGTGCTCAGAGCAGAATGTTGTTGTCAGCAGAACATCTGATGATGCAGTAGGTAAACTTGTTTTTAATGGAAACTGGGAAGAGAGGCTTGAAAAAATGTCAGGGGTAGCCTTGTAGGTAGAAATTCAATGCTGTATTCTTGGATGTTTGCAAGACTGTAATGATTATTTAAGAGAGTAGAAAGTTAATTTGTTAATTAAATGTTCTGTCATCGTGCTTCTCAGTGCCAGCTTGTCTGAGTCACCACTTATCAGTCCAGCCTTCCTTCCTACAAGTGTCACAAGCTTAAATTTTTACCACAGCTTGATCTGCATGTACTGGAAACTGCACTCTGCTCGTTTAAACCTGTGCAGATATAAATGTTGCCTGTAGCGTACCCATGCGGTTAAAATTACCTCTTTTGTGGGAGATGTCAAAATTGGCTTGGATTTTCTTCTGGGAGCAACCACTGATGGCATTGCAGAAACACTGTTGGGTTGTACCAGTGGACAAGCAGAAGAGAAGAGTGTTGGCAGGGTTTGGTGTAATTTGGGAGCACCGGAGAACTGAACTGCTGCAGTGTGAAGCAGAGAGATGGCACATTGCATGTGCCTGTAGTGCAGTGTCTACATTTCCTTCTGGTTTTTGCATCCTTGCCCTGGAGTTGGGGGTTTTGCCAGGCATCAGTGCAGTCCCACGCAGCTGCAGCCTCTTCGCAGCCAAGTTTTCGGTGGAGATCCCAGCAGGGAAAGCTTATGGGAGGCTCAAAAATGTAACTCGGAGCAATGAGAAAATCCATGGAGCATCTGTCATGCTGCCTCTTGCTTGGACAAATGTCTGGTTTTAAATCTCTTCGGGAGGATGCTGGTTTGGAGCTGAGCTCTCCCAGCTCTGGGGTACTTTTGGGAGGGATCCCTGGCTCAAAGTTGCTCCTTGCTTGTGCAGCAGACAAGAAGGAGGCTGTTTGCTTCTGAAGCTGCACAAGCCAAGAGGCTTTTGCAGAAGGATGCTGACAGCCTCCCCTTCCACTGGCCATCACAGTGGGAGCTGAGCACCTCACTGCCCTCCAGACATGTCAGCACCACTGTCAGAATGTCCTTGCTTTGCTGCTCTTCCCAGCTTGTGGCCTCCTGCAAAAGCAAAGTCCTGCTTGTTTGCCTCCCTGGCATTAGGTGAGGTAGTTAAGTGGGTGCACTGCTCACATAGAGCCCCTGCAGGAGCATCACCAAAAGAGGGCACAGAATTTTGGGAAGTTTGTGTGTAGCTACCGCAGTCAAAGGCTTTCAGGCTGAAAGTTTCTGCAAAACAAGAAAGTGAGCCTCCTGTCCTGCAGGCTTTTCAGTAATGCCTCCAAGGGCACATTTCGGTGGTACAAAATGGCTCTTTGTGATAAGTACAGTGACAGTGTTATTGCTACACAGTAAATTAGGTCTTGGGTCTGAAATGAAGCTATTTGTGCTTCTTAACATTATTAATAACAGAGATTCAAAGGCTCTTTCCCTCTTTTCTTTTTCTGCTATTCCCCCCCTCACTTTCCTGTCTTTGCTTTTACATCTGAAATGATTTAAAATTGCCACAGATGGACCTTCTGGGCAGAATTATCCAGATCTGGGCAGCTTAAAGAATACCTCCTTGTCCTTGTGCCCATTAGCCTAATGGGACTGAGGAGTGAAACTCTTTGCCAGGCTTTGCAAATGTACCTCTTGTGCCTGTTTCTTTTGTGTCCTGTGGAATCTTTACCTTCCATGTGTGTCTTCTGCTTATGCAGGGACAGCTCTCTGGCCCAGCCAAGCTGAGGTGTCCTGTCCTCACACCTGGGCTGGGGAAGCCACTCTGCCCTGCAGAGTCACTAAAAACAAGAGTGCTGCAAAACACTCCTGAAGGAGCTGTGCTGCAACTTCTTGTCTGCCCACGATGCCCAGAGTGAGCCAGCTGGGACACTGTGCAGGGGAAGGCTGATTTTCTGTGCATAAATCAGAGGCTGGGATTTATGGTCGTTTCTTTGCTCCCACCCTCCTCTGGATGCGTGACTGCTGCTGATTCCCAGTGTGCACAGGCGATTCTCTAGAGTTTTATTACCCTCAGTTAATGGAAATGCTTGTTGAAATGTGGCTCATGATGAGATTTGACGAAGTACTAGTGCCCAAAGCACTAAAATATTATTCTTAAAATAATACTTGAATCATTAAAAAAACCCAGCAGAATACAACTTTTCTAGACCTGTAGATTAAACAGGTGAGGAATCCAATTGTACAGCTAAGGAGAAGGAAAAAATTAGTTGTTTTGTTCTGGTTTTCCTTCTTTTGTAAGATACTGCTTCGTTTTGCAAAAGATGAATTGCTTACTAGCAATTCCTGTTGGCCTAGAGAGCCTCACACAGTGATTGTGCAACTGCTGATGTCTCTGTGTTTTGCTGGCTCTCAGGAGAACCCCTGAATGCAGCAGGTGATTGTTTCAAGGCATTGAGCTCATCTCTGGAGAGGACACAGCAGTGCCCCTGCACAGGCTCCTGCCCACAGCATCTTGCATTAAATGTTTTTTTTGAAAATGTGGCTCCATGATTGTGGTGAGAGGAGGACTGACTGCCTTAGGAAGCTGCACAAATGTGTAGCTGGAAAGTACAATTTACCGTCAGTGCACTTCTCTGCAAAACCACAGTCCCTGGAATAATTTGTCCTGATATGACTGGTGCCATTAACTTTAATGGCTTGCATAATCAAGCTCTCACATTATCCTGCCCCTCACTGTATTTTACTTTGCTTCTCATTCTCCTGCAAGCTTATGAAGAATGGTGTGTGCTGTCCTGACAGGGAACAAACCTGTGCTGGATGACACAGATAAGAGTGCACAGGCTCCACTTCTCTTGGCCATTTGGACACCTAAGAAGCAAGGATTGCAGGCTTATTAGTTTACCCTAGGCAACCTCTGGAAGCATGTTTTACATTAGAATTAGTGTCAGGGTTCATATTTCTGTTCTCAGGCACTGTCAGCATCAGTCAGAAACAAGGGTTGAGACCAGTGAAGGATTTGTGTGATGTGCACCCAGCACTGGGGAATAATGGGAGCACTGGCCTTAGTCCAGGAGAAATGTGACCCAGTAAACTTCTTAAAAGAGTGTTCAATCATTCTCTTTTTTATGCTGGAGCATACAGGCTGTGTACAGGATGAATGGCATTTTCATAACTGCTGCCAAAGGAAACATTTTCTATGCTGTGTATAGTAATTTTCTCCACTTTGGAGTCTGGGCTGGCAGCAGAACAGGGCTGCTCCTCACCTCCTCACAGGGGTGGGTTGTAACAGTGCAGCTTGAACTGAACTCTTCACCAGGGTTTCAGTTCCATCTAGCCTAAGCACAACTTCATTGGTCTGTGTCTTTGCAGAGGAATCCACTGTCTTTCTGTGGGCATGTAGATCAGGAGTGAAATAGTAGAGGGAAAAAAGTTCTTTTTAAAGAAAAACAGTGCAGACAGTGAATATCTGGATGGGAACAACAGTGTGGTTGCTTGGCTGGAGGAGCAGTGAGATGATCTGGCACCTGAGGACTGTGGGCTGCTCTTGTAGGAGGGCTGGGTGTACTGTTCCTGCAGGGTCCTTCCCCAAAAAAATCCTCAACAACATCAGAAATAGCACAGTGTCTCCAGGTGGGTCCTTTTAATGCCTCTAGCCTTTTCTCTAGCCTTTTGCCCTTCCCTGTGGTTTATTGCTTTCCCAAAATAGGTTTCATGGGAAAAAATGTTCCACTAGATTCACTCTGAAGCCAGAATGACAAGCTGTTTATTTATTTAATTGGTTTTATATTCCAGCCAATAAATTAATCTTCTCTGTGTTTGATTTTTGAGCAAGCAAGCTAAGAGAAGGGGAATGCGTACCAGAGATGTGGGGTTCTCTTTTTTCATGTTTTATCAGCTCCTTCTTAAATAAAAAGCCTAATTAAGCCTGCATTTCTCATTACAGTCTGTAAATGTGACACCCAGAGAACGTGAACTAGGCTTGAGAACAGTTTGCTGTTCCTGTGCAGCCCATCATTTTCTTTATAAGAACAATTTCTGCGTCTGATGATTTTGTTATCCCAGTATATTTATCTTTTGCATCTTCATACACAGCTCTTGGAGGTTTTCCTGGCATTCTGAAGGCCTGAGCTTCCCCAGCACTCAGACTGTATTTTTCTCACAGGCTTCTGAAACTGCATTAGATTTGATTTTTTCTTCTTACTTTTTGAATCTGCTTTTGTTTTTTATGCATCATAAGCCACAGTGCTCATGGTTGTGTGTACAACCCATCTGCACACAAAACAAGAATGAAATATGCAGGGTTCATTAGTCAGATGTGGTGAATGGCTTGAAATGTTTAATTAAAGAAAAAACACAAAAGGCCCAGTGAATCAGATGTTCACAGAGTAATAGAGATGGGGAAAAAAACTTCATGAATAATCTGCTATTTGAAATGTAGGCTCCCTTATTTGCCCACAGTTAGTTCCCACCCCTGTTTTTTGCAACGATGATCAGTCAGTAAAAATATATGACATCCTCAACTTTTTATTTCTTATGGAAATTCTGCTATGCTAATTATTTTGCCTTGATGGTAGATCTTTTGTCCTTAATCTATTTTAAAGCTAAGCGTTTCTGGATTCTACAATGTGCCTTTGTTTAAGAATGTAATGCCCATATATTTCCTAGCAATGGCATGGTCCTTTTGTCTTAGAACTGAAGCTTTGGAAAAGTCTATTCCCACTTAGGAAGAGTTTATTCCCACTTAATTCCTATGAACTAGCTTGCAAAACCAAACTTGTGTCATCCTTGCTAATCAGACCTTTCAAGACTTTAAAAAAAGAAAAAACCACAAAGAAAAAGCAAGTGCTTTATGTCTCTTGTCATTGCTGTTAAATTTGGGTGTATTTTTAAACCTTTCCTGACGATTCATGCTCCTTGTGAGCTTCTCATCAGTGGAGAAGTTGAACAGAATAGAGGTTATTTCAGCTAATTACAGGGTGAGGCTATAGCTTGAAATGGAGGATGAGGAGTGAACAAGCACTTGGAGAGCTCTGCTCATATTCCATTCTGTGCAGGCATGTTAATAGCCGTATCTGTTAGTATATTTTTAAGGCTGTGTTCCGTCTCAATAGGGTGATGTTTGTCTGTGGGCCTCCCTCTCAGTCTGTTTGTGCCCAGTGTATTTGTGACAATGCCTGCACTGTCTCTGTGCCGTGAGCCGAATGGATGGCTTGTAAAGGGGACTGAGATGTTAGACTGGGTTGTCAGTGATGCCCTTCATTTGTATTCTGCTCAGGGGGCCAAGCCACCGAGGAGGAGACGTGCCAGAGTGCTTTCCTTACAAGAGCCCCTGCCCTCTTTAATTTTCCTTTGCACTTCTTTACCCCAGCGAACCTTTCTCTTTCAAGGCATAACTATTTCTGTAGTACAAAGCTTGGCTTTAGATGATGAAAAAGATAGGATGCGCAGTACCTATAAACCAGTGAGTTGTTTGGGGCTGGTTTATTTTTGGCTGTGAAATGTTGCATTAGGAAACAGAGAGCTGCATTGAGAGCATCTGGTGCCTGCCCTCTTCCAGGCTGCGAGGGGGGTTTCGTGTGGGCAGAGAAATGTGAAGTATATTGTGGGAGTATGGCCTGTGCAGTGCTGCCTCTGAAGCAATAGCTAGCTCAGCTTTTTAGGGAATGGCACATGCTTTTGGAAACCCGTGAATAAGAAGCTCCCAAAGTGCTGCTGTTTTAAATCAGAAAGGCTGGTTTTGCTCTATATCTAAAAGGCTGCTTGTTTGAGACCTGACATGTTAATGCAGTGTGTTTCTCCTAAAATGATGCAGTGATGCATCCTCAGTACTGAGGCGATGTGCAGACAAGTGCGGTGTCCTCGCCTGCTCTTATGGTGAGACAGCGGCAGCCTTGGGGAGAAGGAAAGATGTTTAACAATATGAGGTTATTTTGTTACTGAATTCTTGAGTACCTTCCTGTTCAAGATCTGAAGGCTTTGCTCTGTGGTTTTCCGGAAAGTGAAGGGTGCTGGTTTTGCATCCTGTCATTTTACATCCTTCCTTGCTTTAACTGCAGCAGTTTCCAAGTCTGTAATGCCATGGTCCCGTCCTTGGGACCACTGTTGCAGCACATCGCCATGGCAGGAGAGATTCTTGAGTGATTCCTTGTGCTCCACACTGACGGGGCCAGGCCACTCCAGCTCCTCCCCCAGCAGCCAATGATTAAGGTAAAGTTCAACAGCACCAACTTTCACCTTCTGCCGTGTGAGTTGTCCCCACCAGCAAGAGAAAGGTCTGACTGTTGTGCTGTCGGCTCCAGCCTGTGCTGCTGTCCACATGCTGGTGTGACTTTTCTCTCCTCCATCCTTCCTGCAGTTCCCTTTTGCCCTCTGTCCTTGGAGACTCCTGTGTAAAGGCGAGATCAAACGGTCACCCTGAAAGGAAAATGCAGAACAAAGAAAAGACAATTTTGGTGAGGATCACAGGTCATATGTCAGGTCGAATCAGTCCCTGATGGAGACAGCAAAGAAAATGTAACATTGCAAGAGCAAATGTGGTTTGCTGAGGAGAGGTTCGTGGCTGGTTTTGACTGCTTCAGGGTCATCTGCATGGCTGCCTGAAAACCCTCTCTGCACTTAAACTCATGTGGTGCCAAACTCTTTCAAGTGAGGAAAATGAAGGTCAGGAGGAGGTTGCTGGACACTGGCCAGGGAGAGTGCCTGACCATTTGTGTGAGCCAAGTTTGGAACTGGACAAAGCAGTTCCTACCTTGGTATCCCAGGGAGCGCAATGGTATGAATGAAGATGCCCATTTCTTGTACTGTACTATTATTTTCCTCTGAGCCTCCCATTGTCTGCCCACTTGTCCTGGAAGACGAAGACCTAATTCTAGATTTAGACAGTCACAGGTAGAATCAGGGTCAGTTACAAACTCCTGGGTATATTCTTAAAGAAAACTGTTTTCTCCTCCTTTCCCTGGTTCTTTTGGTATGTGCTGGAAGCAAAGTCTTGCTTTCTTCTTGAGTTTCACCAGCTTTCAGTATGGTGGGCACTGCAGGATACTCTCTGTGTTGCTGCCAATATTGGGAAAAGAGGAAATTCTTCTACTAGAAGGACATTTTGGATGAAGGCCTGGTAACCAAAAGAAAGTTCAAACAAATTCAGCAAATACTGTATCCTGAAGCCATGCTAAACAAACACACGTGATGGCAGAGCAAGCCCTTCTCTTCCTGGGCTATGAATAAATAAAATTGCCTCCTAATTTCAAAACAAAGAGAAAAATAGCAGAAAACCAGTTATTTATTGTATTCTGGTGGGAATGTGGATCCTGTGCACATAGTCAGAGCAACCATGGAGTAAATCTTGTTACCTCTTTTCCTTCATCAGTGATGGATACAGGGAAGTAAACTGAAAGGAAGCCACATCACAGCGAGTGAGGCAAGGCAGAAATCATAGCTGGGCCTGTTTGGTGCCTGATGCATTTGGAACTGAGCATGAGAAAGAGAGATCCCAGCATCCTCTGAACAGAGTGGGGTGATCTGTTGAAGTCCCAAAGCACCGTTGTTCCCATGCATTACACATTTGTTCTTGTCGCAACAATCACCATGTCAGTGGAATTTTCTTACATAATTAGGAGGAATGTGATCACCTTCAACCCTGAGAGCAAATGAGCTTCTGCAGCAGCAATTCCCATTGATGTGTGCACTGCATACCAAGGGGAAGAGGAATACAATGGATTTTATGTGTCTAAGCAGAACACAGTCTGCAACTGGAAATGTCATTTCTTGTGAAGCAATTTTATGTGCTGGTGACTGGACATTTTTCATTTGAAATTAAATTCCTCTTGGCCCTGCTGCATATTGGGGTTTGGATTGATGAGTAATTTCTCACAAATCTGTGCATCATCTGTTTTGCATCTTGCCTTTCTGCTTCTCCCAACACTGTGCAAATTGATGGCAAGAAGAGAGCATGACTCAAATTGTTATTTGTCAGGCCTTCTGGTTTTCTCTCATGTAGGAATTTTGCTTTTTAAAAGTTAACCTTTCAACCATAACTAGACCTGTGCAAAATTGATAAACAGGTGAGGGAATCACTCTGTCCCAGCAATAGGCCAAAAAATATAGTCTGTGTTACTGCCTGAGAATTAACTATTTAATCAAGTGAAGTGGGTAGCTTGGGTTTGCTCTGAGACCAAGTGTTTGAGTAAAGGATCAGCTTTCTGTTTCCCAATATTTTCAGCAAGCTTAGGAAGACATTTTGGAATTAAACAGGCAGCCTTCCCCAAAATGCTCTCCTGACTGCAAGCTTTCTAGATCCTTAAGGGTGATTTCACTGCCTCTTTCTCATACTTCGACTTCTGACTAGACTGAGCCTCTGATGCAGATGTCAGCATGTTCCCAATTATTATGGCAATGTCCTTGAGTGGAGCCATCTCCAGTCAGAAAAATCTGTAGAGTTGAATATAGCAAAGTGCTATTTCAACTCAAGTTTGGCTTTCTTCCAGCTGACATAGCATTTGTTCCCAAAGTCAATTCCAGGACAATTTTTTTCCCTTTTCTCTTTTTTCTCCTTTCTCTGTTCCTTTCTCCCAAAGCCATTCCAGGGAAGAGAAGTCATGTAAGTTGTATTGGCATCTGAAAGACACAGCTGAATATGAATTCATGGTTATTTTTCATTTGCTGTTCTGTGCCATTTTTATCAGAAATCTTTTTCACAGGCTCATCTGTGAGAGGAGGGGGGATATCTGAATGCAATTCATTTGAGATTTTCACATTTAGAAGTCTGCCCTTCTTCCCCTTTAGAGATAACTGAGTTGTCTGACTGGCTGTAATGTATCTGTTGGCATTACTGCACTGAAAAACAGAAAAATGTCTCTGTTCTTGCCTGATAATGCTCTTTTGCTATGAAGAAATTTTGCCAGAATCAACCCATTTTCTATTGCCGTGTGAAGTTTCCAGAATAATAATGGATGCTGATTTCCAAATATTTAGAGTTCTCTAATTAGAAGGAATTATCTCTGTGCTCCACAGTAGGGGAATTGTGTATGCCTTCCTCACCCTCCCGGCCCCAAGGGGGCTGGAATGAATGCTGGGGTGTTAAGAAAGCAGCTCCTCTACCATTCAAAAAGCCCGTGAGCTCTGGGACAGCACTGCCCTGGCTTTGTAATGTTTTCCAGAGAGGCCATGTCCCACCAGGAGAAAGCCCAGTGAAAATGGGCAGACCCCAAACCTGAAATGTGATCTGGAAGGTTATGCTTTTCTTACTTGCAAAAAGCTAAGCCTGATGTTCCAGGGAGGATATAACATGAACTGTTCCTGTCTGGTGGCTTCCCAAGTTGTGTCTTGAAAAAAAAAGGGGCTCTGGATTCAGGGCTAATGGTACATCTTTCAAAGAAGTGTTTCTCTAAAAATATGCTGACATCCCATATGGAATAACATCAGTGAGAACCCTGAAGCATGTTGGGATGCTCTGCTCCCTTGTGTAGTAAAGTTTATAGCCAAAATCTTTTAAGAAGAGAAATGTAAAATCTAGCTGAGACTTCATGTGGCGGTGCTTTGCAGCATCTTCTCTGGCTGCATGGATCAGGAAATCTCTGGAAGTGTCACTATGGGTTTCTGAGTGAGGGGCTGGCTACACAGGTGACTGTTAGAGTGCACACATTCAAATCATTCCATATTACCTGTATGAGAAATCTCACAATTCCAGCCAAGCCCTGAGCCAGCCCTGCCTGCCCAGCCAGCACAGAGCACACCCCTGACACAGCCTTGGTCCCAAAGAAGGTGTTGACCATGGACATTTCTCTCTCTTGACTGTGCTGGGGCTGAGTGTGATACATGGCTGACATTTCTCTTCTTCTGCTAATCCTATGTCAGCTGAATCATGTCCTTAGTAAAACGTACCACGTCCCTGCCGTCACGTTGACCAGACAGCACAAACCATTTGGGACTTCATTATTGGTATTAATGAGGTTTTTTAATGCATGAAACTTCACTGGGGTTTGCTGTAGCTCTTACAGCTGTAATATCGTTGTAGCTCTCAGTGCTTACAGTTGTAAAGCTTGAGATTCATGGAAAACTGGGCAAAAACGGGATGGAGGGAGAATGCCACGAAGTTGCCAAGGTCTTCTCCCTGCTCCTGGGTATGATCAGCAATGCTTCAGTGATGCATCACTGCTGTTAATTTACCCTGTGTTTGAAGAACTCTGAATAAAATCTATTCCTGTGCTTTGTTATCATTATATGCAGTTTTTATAATGTTTGATCTGAGTCATTCTTGCTCCAATTTCAGCCCATTACTCCTTATCTGCTGTGGTTATGGAGAACAGATCGTTCTATTGACTTTTGTGGCACGTTTCTATGTACATAGCAGTCCATTATCACTCTGCTCATAGCATTCTCCTCACTAGATAAAAAACAATGCAATTTTCTGTAACACCTCCTAACAAGTCCTGTTTTCTAGATGTCTTTCCTGTTTTTTAAGCTCCCTTCCTTTGGTCCCCTATTATTTACTTAAAGTACTCAGTGTGGGAGATAATACTTCATCTGAGGACTTAAAAGCTGAGCAGAGCAGAAGAATTACTTATATCGTAGGTGATGTGGGCTCCTATATTTGTTATTCCCAGCTTGTTCAGCTTTCATAACAGTATGACTTCACCAAGGCATGTTCCCCTTACAGCCTGCTGCTCCCCAAATCTTCTCTGAAGAGCTGTTGTCTGAACAGTCTGAACAGTTTTCCCCAACCTCTCTTTGTACAGTTGGTTGCTCCCGTGTGCCGGTAGTAACTACACTTCGAGCCGTGTTGAATTTCAAAGCATGTCTTCAAGTGATGAAATAATCTCATATAATCTTGTCCTCTGGTGTAATTGCGTTCCCTCCAGACTTGTGTGCTGCAAATTTTAATAACCATGTCCTCTAATTCCTCCTCCCCTTCACTAGTGTTAGTGTGGAATAGAACCAAGAGCAAGAAAAAAGAGGGGGAGACCTACTTGACATCTCTTTTTGCTTTCACAGTGTCACATCAATGACACTTTTGTGAGCTCTCCATTTGTTGCTGGTTTCATCAAGACTCTGCTTCCTTGGTTGCTTATGGGAGCATCTGTGAATGCAGCATCCAAAGAAGTGTGGGTGTACATGAAGAAAAAACTATGAAAATATTTTTGTACAGAGGTATCTGGAGCTTTCCTACAGAAGGGAAAACTCATGGGCTGAAAACTCAATATACTGTCTACATCTTTAGATTGATTATAGTCAAATTGCAACAAGTGATTGTTCAAAACAGTGGAGTTGTAAGTGCAGGTTCCTCACATGCAAATCTTCATATGAGACAGAAATCATGCAGAGAAAATCAGTCATAAAGATAAGGATTTTGGAATCTGGAAAGTAGCAGACATTGGAATGGCAACACCCCGGCTTTAAATGTTCAAAAACATGCAACTAGGTGCTGGCATTCAGGAACATTGGCACTGAAAGCTCCCATGTTAAAAGGCCCCAGAGACTTGAAAGCTAAATTATTTCACAGACTGAAGTCAAAGGTAGGCTCATGTGCTATGTAGGTCCCCAAATCCCTTTTGAGTGTGTGGGTTTTGCAATAGGTTCTTTTCATAGTACTTTTGCACTTCTCCATGTGCGACAGCTGGGGAGAATGGAGATGGTGTGTGTGGCACCGACAAGAGCTCAAACTGAAATAATCCTGAGAAGAGAGTCTTAGTGCCACTTTCTCTTTGGGTTTCTGATGATCACAGCAGATGTCTGCAGGGATGGGAGATGCAGGCTCCTGCTGTGAAAGACTGTAATAACGAGAAGCATTTGATGAGCTGACTGTGTTTCATTCTTACTGATGAGTTGATACTTTAAGTATACAAATTATTACAGCAACTTTGATCAGATTTAGTTTAGGTGCAACTAGAATTGATTCCAAGAGAGGCAGCTTGCATGGATTGAAAAGTAACTAAGATGTGCTATCTTGCTGGCGTTATTTTTCATTCCTTCCTCATCCCTGTTTCCCCGTCTACTTAGCACTGATTTTATGTTAAGTATCTCTTTAGAATTGTTTCCTTCTGCAGTCTTTAATGTTTAAGGTTGCATGGCATCATTTTGGTTGCCTGGTTATCACAAGTACTGGGAAAACAGTCTTCTTGTTAAATACGAGTCTTACAGAGATACTCTGGCAGAGTCAAGCTGCAAATCCATGTGTGCCTTGTTGCCTGGGTATGTTGGAAGGAACCTGGAACACTTGTGCAGGGTGAAATGCGGAGGCTGTGGTTAATGCTGCCCTTCAGAGCACTCGTTGCGGCTGGTGGACTGGAACACCTCCAGGAAAAGGGTACTGATACCAAAGTATCTTCACACTTCGCTGCTAATACTAGGAAGGAAAGTGCCTGAGGGAAGGACAAAACTCTGTAAACAACTCTGAGATGGAAATACGTGCAGCAGCCCTTTCGGTTGCTTTGACCGAGGGCAGGCCAGCAGGAAGTCTGTCGCAAGCTGTTGCTTTCTCCAGGTCAGGGAAAACATTTGAGGAATAACCTCGCCGTTTTATTTTGCTTCTCATTCCTGTGAAACAGAGCGGGTTGGAGGATAATGTGCAGCAGTTATTTTTTCATGGCCAGTGCCCCAGGGAAGCAGGTGCAGCCTGCTAGCTGTGCTGCTCTCCCATCCCTGCCCTCCTGTGGGAGCTGCTGCAGGCCGCAGGTGCCCCACTGGCCCTCACAGCTCCAGCTCTGCTTCCTCGCACATATTCTCCAGATCTACAGTGAGTCGAAATACACATCCCTTTCCCCATGCTGTACGGCCTTGCCCTGAGTTTTCTTACATCAAGAAGGGCCAGGGCTCCCTGTCAGCCCTCGTGAGGCTGCGCTGGGCCAACATTTCCAGAGCTGGCGATGGCTCCTCACGGCGCGCTCGGCAGCGAAACGGTGGCAGTGAGGGAGGCGGGCGGGAGCAGGTCATTTTTGGAGCGCTGCTGGTGAATGTGTCACGGAGCTGCTGCCTTCACACCGCCCCAGCAGCCAGCAGTGGCCGCCCTGCCGTGAGCCCAGCGCTATAATTAGCTGGTGGCAATCAGCAGCCGCTTGCTGCTGTCACAGGGATTCAGACTGACTGGAGCGGCAAATGCGCACAGCTACGGCGCTTGGGCTTTAATGACTGTGTTTTCCTGGTGCCAAAGCCAGCTGACTTTTTCAACCTGGATTTCAGACTGATTTGCAGCTTTATTTTTGTAATTCGGGAGTGGATTGGTCTTTGCTTTCCCCGAGTAAATTCTAGGAGATATGCTGAAGCATTAATAGGCCTTATTGACATTTCTGTGCAGCCCCTTCAATTTGCAGGAAGCTTTTGTCAATTAAAAGACCTCACTGATTGGAATATGTGCAGCTCCATTTCTGGAGATGGCCTCAGTGCATTCCTTTAACCCATGTCCTTACCATGGTAGCACACACTGCTAGAACCACTTGGGAGCACAGGAAACCCTTACAGGTTTGAAGTTCTGTTTTCTGAAGGCATTTCTTTATGTTGGAAGATCCTGAGTCTTTTTTAGCTAAAACTGCTTTCAGCACTGATGGATTGGCAAAATTATGTATCCCCCTGACTGTCTGACTTGCTAACCTACCTGAGAAGGAGGATGGAGAAGAGATTGTGACAGTGCACACCACCAAATGCTTCTGTGGGAGCCAAAGCTAGGAAAGGAGGATACCACATTCTGTTGACTCTATTTTTATTTACAACATGATAAGCCAGTACAGCAAGGTTTGTACTGGCTTTTAATAGATTTTGAGAGTGCAGTTCACACAAATGGTTCTAAGTTAAGGTACCTGCTTTGTCTGGCACGTTATCCATTTCCATTATTTCATTCTGTGGTGCTAGGAAATGTGCTTCCCCTCTCTCAAAATGATAGCTGTACCTAAGGTTTGGGGTTTTTCTTGCTGATATGTCATTTTACAGCTCAAGCAGTTCTCTGGCAGTTTTTAAGAGCTTGACTGTGGTGGGAAGGGAGAACAAGGTCTCACATCTTGGTGATCCAGAAGCCTCCATTCCGTCAGACTGAGCAAGACTGATTTTGACCTGATTCTATCAAACTCAAATGCTGACAGTAAGATCTGGAAACATGAACTCTTTTTGGGTATCTGCAGTTTCAGGGTGTGATCAGCTTGCCCTGCATTTGGCTAGAGACCGGGACAAAACAGTGTCTGGGAGTATACTGGGCATTAACAAACTTGGGGGATTTTTTAAAAGGTGGGGTTTTTTTTCTCAATTTGTCAAATAAAGTGTTTATGTTTGCTTATTGAAGTATTTGGTCTGTGCCCTGACAGCCCTCCTTTGCAGCTCTGATCAGCCCTTTGAGCACAAGCTCTCCAGGCTTTGCCTTTAATTCAGGTTACTGCTTTGCATGGAGTCTCATCTAATGCCTTCATGCAGCCTCCTGCTCTCCTACGCAAGGGTAAAGCCAGTTATGTGAAAAAGCCCACAGCAAACTCAGCAGGTCTGTGCCTGGATCTCTGTGGTGAGGCTCTGAACCACTAATCTCTCCTGTGGTTGCTGATGTGCATTTGGAAGAGTGAAATGACATCATAAGGCTTTAAAGCTGACCCTGTCAGATAACTGTGCAGTCTTATCTTTCAAAGTCAAAGGTTTTTTTCTTCAAATCTTCAAATCCATACATATGTTATGATCCGGAGCACCTTGTTTGTACCCATCTCTTCCCTTTGTCTGCCTTCTTTCATGAATTACTCACTGATTTATAAATAAATAAGGATGCAAGTACATTTTGGGAGATTTTTCAAATGTTATTTATAGAATAAATTTGTTGGGTACAAAAGATAGCTCTAAAAAGCATTTGGCATCAGATAACAAGACTGTAGTCCTAAGGAGCTGCTTCACACTCAAGCTGCCATAACCTGAAGGAATTTTTAGGAGGCAGTACTCCTTGCAGTGTGTGATACTAGAAGTGTCAGTGTACTGTGGAACTAATATGCAGCCTTAGTGGCTGTGTTTATAGCATGCAACAGCCAGATCCACCACCACGAGCAGAACTGCTCTTAAGTGTCATGGGATTTCCTCAGTGTTATGGCCCAGCAGAAGGATGGGGACATCTCCTCGCTGAGACATTTGGAACTGGAGCCCTCCGAAGCGACTTTCATTAGGCTGTGTCACGTGCTGTGTGTACTGAGTGTTTTGTGCCGAGGCTGGCACAAACCAATTTGTTGACGCTCTGTTTACCTTGCACTCCGTACTGTGTTCCAGACAGGCGGGGAAAGCATTGGGTGTGCTCTCATCACCTGGGAGAGGGATTATGAGGGGAAACAGAGCGTCCAGTGGAGCTGGAGCTGCTGCCCATATATCTGCTGCTCACATAACCGATAATCTCCTACGTTCAGCACGAAGCATCCGGAACAAAGTGCTACCCACGCCGCTCCCCTGCTGACACCCATCGTTCCGGTTTCCATCTGCTCGCAGGTTTCCAGGGCATCAGCTGTGTTCCCAGCTGCTGGTCCTCTTCACGTTATCACTCAGGTCCTGGGACAAACTTCCTGAGGAGCTGCCCCTGATCCAGTCCCTAAGGGCTGGCAGATTACACCTTCAAAACACAGCTCCTTGGATTTTTTGTACTTGGATATCGATGTCAATCAATATTCATTGAATGCAATGTATAAAATCATGCATGCAAAACTCCTACAAAAAATCATTAAATCGCCATATGCTATTGGCTGCTTTGCCAGGCTTCCCTCTCTTCACCTGATCAGCACTTTCAGCCCTATTTCAGCCCTTGAGTGTCTTAAAGTCTTAGACATGTTTTTCAGTCACTCAGTCTGCCACAGAAACATTTTTCTCCTCTGGACCTCCAAGTTTCTCTGCCTGAAGCGAGTCAGAGGTGCAATTTAAACAGCCATAGCTTTAATCATGTTCTTGGACCGCTCCTCAACAAGATTTGCACTGCAAGAGAAGTAGGAATTTTCCCCTTCCCTTGGGACTTGTAGCACTTCCATCTTACTTTGGAAAGGACCCAAGGTACCAATTTTTAACACTCTTACTCTCTTTACAGGAAAGTGTAAGTGTTCCACATCATGTAACAGACTTCAGCTTGCTCCAAGCCTTGTATCCATCATATTGAAAGGATACCAGAAAAAAATAGCTTTGGTACGATTTGAAAAGCCATCTGATGCATTTCCAGAAAGGTGACATATGGATGATACAGGGTAGCGCTTTTTTAACATTTCTGTCTTGCCATCCAAGCCCAATTGTGGCTTTACCACCTGTGAACAATCCACGGTTTCAGACTCATGCTGCAGTCACCTTGTGTGCCCTTCTTCCCCATCACATATTCCAAATCCTGCTCTCACACTCTGCCACAGAGTGACTTGCAGGGACTCTTCAGTTTTGGCAGGAACACTGTGGCTGCTTTAGAGTCTCTAATGCATCCTTCTGTATTTTATTCATCACTGGAACAGGATTTGGAGAGGGTGGGGATTCTGAATAAAGTGTGTAAAATTTTGCTGCCAACAGCATGATAATTAAAAGAGAGAAGACAGCAGTACGTGTAATAATATTGTTACATGTGCACAAAGCAGGGCTGATCTTAGCGTTGGAAGTTGGGTATTTCTGAGCCGTGTGCCTTTAAGACCTACATAATGCTGTTACATTACCTTAGGGTTTTTCTTTTGAATTTCCAGCTTCAGAAAACCAAGCTTGGTTTTCTTTTTTTCCCTCCGTCCCCAGACGACACTCTCAAAACCTGGGGGTGTTTATTTGAAAGAAGACTCCCTGCATATCAGATATTATGGTGTGATTAGGCATGTGGCAGTAAATAGGGGTAGAATCATGTGGACATCTCTGTCAGAGCTGCCATGGCCGGGTGACTGTTACCTCCCCTTTACAATGTGATTTAGGGCAGCCACAACTAATTTTTCTCTATTGCTCCCTGACATCTCGTGGCAGCACCAGGTAATGCAGTTAATTGCTTAAAATTTTGCCAGGGGAGTAGCTCCGACATTAGATTTTGAAGCTTCAATAGCTTTGCTGGACAAGAAACTAACTTGGCTGTTGGTATTGTGGTTTTGAGTGGTTCTCCCCCCTGGGGAAGAATACTTCTATAAGGATATAAGGATGGATTTTGAAAAGGCCAGACCTTCCAATAAATTGGGGGTGTTTTTATATATATATATATATATAATGTTAGAAATTAAATTAAAAGTTTGCATTAACATGGTGCATTCTGTTTTAAAATGCTGCCAGTGAAATTTCACTAAGAACTGCTTTGATGCTTGGAGAGGAGGAGGTTGATGATAGCAATGCTGCAGAAGAGCTGAGTGCCGTTGGCTTGTTCTTTGATATTTTCTTGGTCTCACACTTAATTCCCCAAATGAGTTAGAGTTTGCTGGTTAGCTCTGAGAAAATGGCCAAGTCTGGAAACGAAATTATGCTGCATTCTGAGCTAGAAAGAAACACACTTGTGCTAGAAATAGCTGAGTCTTTTCTATTCCTTTCCTTTCCTCCCCTTAAGTGCTGAGTAGAGATAAAAATGAGGATAAAACAAGCAGAATGGGCAGTAAATGCACGTTTGTGTGGCAGGTGCAAAAAAACCTTAGAGTAAGACTCAGTGATCCTTCTGAGTCCCTTCCAACTCAGAATATTCTGTGATTTCAATATATGAGCTCACTGCAGTTCCAGTTTAGGGGCTTAAGGTTTGTGTGTGGCTGCTGAGAAGGCATTAGAAATAACAAGGTTTCTCTCTGAAGACCAGCAGCAGGAATGGATGGATAAAGCATTCTTAATAGGAAGGATGGCTCACTCTGTAATGGTTTGTTTTCTGTTCACAAGTTCCCCTTGTAATACCTGGTTTGCCTCTTCTCTGGGTAGGAGCAGTGGGACCTTGTTGGGAATGTCAAGTGATAGTGATTAATTTTGTGCGGCACACTGCAGATCAGACTCCTGTTCCAATTTTAGGTAGAGTGCCTGAAAACCTGAGTTTCTTTTCCTCTCAAATCTCCATTCCCAAGGTAAGAAACCAGACAGATAATACTGGGAAGTGTAATACCCATACTTTCTTGTCTGAGCAGTGAGTAGTGCTGCACTCAAGAAGGAGCTTTTCCACCATCTCTCCTGGTTTTGCACTCTGTGCAATCTTGGCAGTTCTTTTATATGGATGGCATGGAATCATCAACAGCTTGTCCCATCTTTGTCTGGCAATTTAATGGGTAACAGCTACAAGTATCTTCTTTTTATTCTCTTCCTTGTTTTTTGGGTTTTATTCTTTGCTTGTTTCAAAGCCCCTCCATCCTGGATTTTGTCTAAAGTGTTCCCCAGCTTTCCCTCTCAGGCACAGTTGCCATTTGTTTATCTCCATGACTCCATGAGTAGATGGCCACACATCCTAGTTCTCAGTGTTTGAAGGGAGGGCAGAACAGGAGCAGCAGCTGCCAGCTGCCCCCAAAGAAAACCAGAGACAAGTGCCAAGGTTTATGTCTATCAGCATTGCAGGGCTGAGCTCTGCACAGAAGAGACTTCAGAAAACATTGACCATGTTCAGCAGATGGGACAGTTCTGTGGGAGCCTGAATTTCACCAGAGACCTGATGTGTATGTATGTGCCACTGAAATACCCGTGAAATCCCAGCCTTCCAACGTCACAGAGGATCTTTTGGAGAGAGCAAAAATGCTCCAGTACAGCAGGAGATACAGTGCCTCTGAACCAAGCATCTGATCTTGAAGGGCAGCCCTTGAAGGGGTCTGACTGATGAAGCCAGGCTGTGACCAAAAGGAGTGAGTGCTCCAGAAAAATGTGTCAGGGCAAAAAAAAGAGAGCAACATCAGGATACCTTGAGCTTGTTATCCCCATCTTTTGCTTTGTAAAGTTTGAACAGAATTCATGCAATAGAAAGGTGACCAAATTAGTACTTTTTTCCCCTTTGTCCAGTCATTGGTAAAACCATAAGTTTAGTCCATTATTTTCCACAGGGACTTTGGTGATAATATCAGAACCTTGCTCTAGCTAGACTGTTACAGAGTCATTTCATCCTTGTTCATGGTGTCGGTGTGCCATCCCATGGTGTCAGTGTGCCATCCCATGTTGTCAAAAACAAAAGCCCCTAAAAATTAAAACCTGCATTTTACAAGGATGTTTGTAGTCAGAATTATACCCAAGTCCATTATAGCTTATTGGGTAAAATATCTACCATATACGTTTTTCCACTGGGAATGACTTGATTAGATGCTTAAATGCTCAGATGGTTTGAATGAGGAGTCAAGGGGTGGCTCTTGGTTGGTGGCAGAGGCAGCATTAAGGGACAATCTGAGCCTGTGAACTGCCACAGCATCTCCCAAGCAATAAAACTGCACTCTGCAATCTTTTGTGTTCAAGATGACTGAATCTTAACCTATACAGCAATAATTTCCTGCTCACCAGTGAATGAGTGATCACATGAAAGACTGCTCAATCCTTTTGCGGGGCAGGAGCGAGTGCAAAGATCTTGGGTTTGCAGTGACGCCCCTGCCTTGGAGAATGGTGTCCTCATATCAACTACTTCTCCTCTGGGCAAAGAGTAGTTTCTGCTCTCCTTCGTGACAGCTGGCTTTTGTGTGAAAGTGAAATAAACTCGGTGTGCTGAAGGTTTCGTGTAGTGCAATGGCTCCAAATCCTGCAGTGCAGCCCACACCTCAGTAGAGGCATTGCTTCATGGCACTTCAGTATTGTGTAGCTCCCGGGGTAGTTACACCAGGCACTTCTGCACTAATTTTGTGTGTTTTAGCTGCATTTGCTGCAATTTAGCAATTGGGTCTAAATGGCAGCAGGACAGCTCTGTAGTTGCTGTCACACACGAGGTATGACTTGGGAGCAAGTAGCTGAGCTTGTTTGTGAAAACATCCCAGCACTGCTGCCTTTTTGCATTGCTCTGGGGTGAATGAGCTCAGGAACTCGCCACCATCAAGGCAGGAGGGGTTTGCTGCTTCCTTCTGTGCAGCAAATGCCTCTGCATTGGAATAGATGATTCTGATTTAAAACCTTCATTTAACATTTGAGAGAGATTTTTTTTCCTGTCTGGTTATAATTGTTAAAGTAGGTCAAGGTTGAGATCCAGCTCATCATAAATCACTCCCCTTTAAAGGCAAGTGTTTTGCTTTGTGGCCTGAGGGACTGAAATCAAGTCTGACAAGGCGCACAGACCTGCATTTTATTCTTGGCTTTTCCGCACTGCCTCTGTCATTTTTCTCTCCATCTGGAGAGC
Organism: Acanthiza pusilla; assembly: GCA_036630365.1. Classification (NCBI taxonomy): domain Eukaryota; kingdom Metazoa; phylum Chordata; class Aves; order Passeriformes; family Acanthizidae; genus Acanthiza; species Acanthiza pusilla. The sequence continues at coordinate 27,406,229 of JAXCHO010000098.1, forward strand.
GGTGCTTACCTTGCACCGCTGTTGTGGGGTTTAATTAATCCCTCTATTTGCACAGCGCTTTGAACGTGCCCAAACGAAACGCTGTTATTTTAATTGCCTCGTGGCTCTGTGCAGCCTCCTGTGACAGCAGAGGCTGAGGGACGAATGGATGGGCAGAGTGAGGCCCCTGGGCCACCCCACGTGCTGATTTCTGAGCTGTGCCTGCCACCTTGCAGCCAGCCCAGATGGAGGGGGACACCAGGTGTGACAGACCTCTAGGTTGGGGACAGGCTTTGCAGGGCTTGTGCAGATTCCTGGACTATTTTCTGTGCCTCGTGGCTGGACCAGGTGGTGAGGAGGCTGCCATGGGAAAGTCGTCAGCAAGACTGGCTTGCAGGTTACAGGTTGCTGTGCATCTAGCACTGACTGCTAGAAATTTAGACAAAAATTCAAGAGCCAAATGGCTGTATTAAGTTATCTGTTGGTGTTTGGAACCCATGAGGAGGTTTGACCTCTGCTTAGAAGATGTCAAACCACCACAGGCTGACAGTGTAAGCATCACGTGCAAGTGTCTGAGGACAAAATGGTCACTTAGCCATCGTAAATGCGCATTATCCATTGTATGTGTAATCAACTAGGCATTTAAGGCCATAAACCACTTCACTGTTTTTAGAGGGCCATGGGCTTTGTGCATTTTTTTGGCAGAGGGCTGTTTGATACTCTTGTGATCTCACCTCCTTGAATTTTCTTTCTTTTACTGATTCACAGTAAAACAAGGGCAGGTTAAAGGTGTAACAAGGATATTACCCATTTGTAGTTACAGCAGGAAGCATTTGCATTCCAGAGATTGATTTTCCTAACATCTCCTTCTACAAAAGAGATGCACTAGTAAAGCATGTAGGGCTTCACAGATGGGCTGTAAAAGAACAATAGGCACATTGTAGCTGTGTTTGCTGTGTCATTTCCTTCCATCTTTTCATTTGCTGTCTTACTCTATCACTCTTCTTTTTTTTTTTTTTTTTCTGTCTTGTCAGTCTCTATTTACTTTGCTCCTTGCTGGCAGAGTTATTTCGAGTGGAACTGGATGGTTCACATCACATGGTGATGCTCATGCAGTAGTGCCCTCACCAGCCCAGCCAGACTGGGCTGAGAGCTGCAGAAAATGCAGACCAGAAATGCACAAGGGATGGGAACCCAGAAGTCAGAATTTACTTTGCTATCATCATGACAGTGGATCCTTTTCCAGTGATGTATTCAGGACACTTCGATGCCAGTGGGAGGAAACTGAGAATAAAAGAAAACAGAGAGGGAAAGGCCTCCAGAAAAAACATTTGAGTCACTATTGATGCGCCAGGAAACAAATTTAGGATGACAATGCTGCATGGACAGGGCTGTCTGTGGTCAGCCTGTGGTGACCTCCTGGAGCAGTGGTGTGGACTTTTCCTTGCAAGGAAGAGGAGTATGAAAAGGATGCTTAAGAACGTTTTTCTTGAGTTTCCTAAGCAGAAAAGCTGCTGCATAGGTGTAGCTTTCAGAAAATTCAGTTCAGGCATGAAAGAGGAGCTGTGGAGAAAGCTTGAATTACTCCACTGCACTGAAGAAGAAAAACAAAATTTGATCTTAGCTACAAAAATCCATCCAGGAAAACCACATCGTGTCACCATGTTTCTGTGACACAATGCAAATTCCAGTCTGGCCATGAACATGCTTACTGCATTGTCTGATGCATTTTGATCCAATAACAACTGGATTTCACCCATCTTTATTTTGTCAAGCTATACTGCATTAAGCATTCCTGCTACCTGGAAGTTTTGGTGGGGACTCACAGCCATGGGAGCTATGGTGTGAGACCTGGATGTTTGCTGGGAAGTCAGAGCTTGGAGCTGACAGACTCAGCCAATGCCTCACTTTGGAGTGATACCAGTGTGTTGTGAGGTACGAATTACTGTTGTTTCTATTTTTTTCCATGTGTTTTGCCACAATTTCAAGGACTTAAAGATGGTATTTTATATAAAGCACCTGTAAGAGGGATAATTAATTATCAGCACAGCTGACTGCACGTGTCACTGCACATGTCACTGCAACGTACTGAGCCGCCTTCTTCATTTAAAGCCCTGTTCCCTCTGCTTTCTTACTGCCATGGGCTACATTCCACAGAAAAACCCAAAGCCTTCTCAAGGCCACTCCCTTAGTCATCAGTTTGCTGTTGGCCATCCCTGGAGCTATTCTATACCTTCCTGCCAGTGTACCTCATGCTAGCTGCTCTGATGTGAGCTCCTCCTCAAAAAAAAAATTAACCCAGTTGCCTTGGGTAATGTTCATTCTACTAATGTGCATTGCTATGATAAGAGGAATGACTGTTGCTTGAGATAGCTGGAAAAGGAAATGAGGAATTTATTCAGCACAGTGTAAACTGTATTGCTTTCTCTTCCAGGGAGCCAGCAGGTACCAGTGGTTGGTGTAAGGTAGAGAATTGCTTGGCGTTGGACGTGTGACTGTGGTCCTCACCACATACCTGCTGTGCCTTCGTCATCCACTGCTTGCTTCTGTCTCCTTCTTTCCCCAAGAAGTGAAAGGATAGAGGACGCTGTCTTTTATTCTCTGGCTGATGGAAGAACAGCCTTAACACTTCTCTTCCTATGCATTGTGTCCTTACTGTTAAAATCCCATGTGAGGGCCCTTCTGCTGCCTTTCCTGCTCAGCCCAGCAGAGGATCAGGGCTCCTTTCCATCATCCCTGTCTAGGCTGGCAATCACATCCTCACCATGCCAGGCCTTGTGCTCTGGGTGGTGGCAGGCTGAGCCCAAATTTGGGTTCTGCCACCTCCATCGGAGGGAAACGAGGGCCCCTGGGGTGGGGAGGCAAAGTTTACATCTTGGCTTTCATCAGAAATGCCCAGGCACTCCTGCGTGGCTTTGGCTGCTGGCTCAGCCCTCACTGCCTTGAGTTTGCTTTGGATTGGTTTGGATTTTAGCCTGATTTTAGTCTCCACTCTCCAGGATGAGAGGCCTTGGTCAGATCTCTTTGGCCCAGGGACTGTGCATGACCTGAAGAAGGCAATTCCTTCCAGCAGGAGCAGCCCAAACTGCAGCTCTGCAGGGTCTGGCTTGGTGGCCCTGGTTGTTGTGGCCCTCACCTGGGTCTCCTCCCTCTGCTCCCTGAGCATCCCTGGGCTGTGAAATGGGAAACACCCTCTCGTTTTTCAGACAGAGGCACAGAACCAAGGCAGGACCTTAAGCCTTGAATATACTGATCTGTGTATTTTGTATAGTTTTGTAGGAGAAAGCCATTTGACCAAAACACACCAGGTTTACTCGTGAGTTTGTATGGGGTGAAGGGAGTGGCTTCATGTTTAGTTTTAATTAAAATATTTTTAGAAGCTGGTCAGTTACACAGAGCATTCCTAACCTTTCCTTTCCCTGCTATGTCAGTCATTAGAAATGGTGCATTTCTCATTGTCTTTCACTTCTAAATTGAAATAAAGGAAATAAATAAATAAGAGTGCATTTACCATGTTCTCTCACTACCTCTTAAATGCTTAAAGTTGGTTCAGAACCAAGTATTAATAATTGCATTGTATTAGTTTATTTTTAACTTAACTCTAAGCCTGAAAGCAACCAAGCAGAAAAAGTATTTAATAACCAACAAACTTAGAGGAGCAGAACACATAGCCCAGTGCTGTTAACATCCTTCAGCAAAAAAGATTAAGTACTGCTGTCGTCATTTAAGCTTTGGGGGGTGGGAGGGAGAGGGCGAAGGGAGAGAGGAGATGTCTGATCCACTTAATGCAAAGTATAAATTGATGTCATTTTAATTTTCTTCTTATAAGATTTACCACTTTACATGTAAATACCAGGCAGCACTGTGGCTATGTTGGATTTCTGATTCATATGGAGAATGTGTTCATCTGCTGGAACTTAACTGATCACACTGAGTTAAGGGGAGGATAATAAAAAGCTATGGAGTGAATAATGGAAGGATTTAAAAATGAGGCATGGGGGGCAGAAGATAGGATACAGAGTAATTTTGGAGGTAAAACTACAGTTGAGATTAACAGTATATTTCTGGACATCTGGCTGATCTAAAGTCTCTCTGATGATTGTCTTGTAATTGTTAAACCTGCCGCCTTTATGTGTGGGATTAGGCCTGTTTAAATATGCATGCAAAAGGCAGAATGGTTATTGATTCTGTGCAGCATAATTTGTGTGGATCTTAGTTTGGAGTCAAATCGAGTTTATTTCTACTTTAGTTCCTACATACTTGGTTCTTGTTTAGCTTTTTTCTCAAATGCAATGTTAAAACGAACATCTGTGAGAAGCTTAGTGATAGAAGAGTTTAAAATAAGAGTTACCATTTTTAGAGGAACTGATTTCTGAGGGAAAAAGGGGCATCCTATTAGTTACTAAAAGTGTACCTCCTGAACAGTTGTGTGAAAGTTAGCTTCTAATAATCCTGCATCTGTATTTAATCCCTTTCACTGCTACGGATCTTTAATTAAAGACTCTTCTATCTTTATGCCAATTAGTTTGAGATCCTAACCTTTGTGCTTAACAAAAATGGTTGCAGGAGCTCTGCTGACCTCCTCAGTGCTGTTTGTAAAGAAAGAAAACTCCAGGAAAAACACATCAATATCAGCCCCCATGGAAACACTCGAGCATTTCATTAGCAGTTGTAAGCTGGAGAGACAATAAGCTGGAGGGAAGGCTTTATTAGGCCAGAGGTGGTAAATGGAAAATTGGCAGGAGAAAATCAAAGTCTGATCATGAACAGCCCCTCACAAATGCAACAGCATCTTACTGTTCATGTGTTTGCATTTCCATCATGCCCTGATCACAACTGTGTAAGGCCACGTAATAAATAAATAACCCAACCTTCACGAGCAAGGAAAAAACAATATGATGGCTCAGAGCCAGCAAAAGCTGCTCTGCAGCCATCTGCTCAGCATCAGCCCAGCACCAGCCTGCACGCTGTGAGCGGGGAGTACAGATCATTCCCCAAGGCCTGATGGTCAAAATGTCACTGATTTTATGTTCTTTGCAGAGTATATTTAATGTGATCTTTTCCTTACAGCAACCATCTCCACTGGTGTTCTAGTTACACATCTGTATTAGAAAGCCACTGTAAATACACTGTGTCTATATTAACAGGCTAAGGGTAGGGAGCTGAAACACTGAATACTTTGATTTGCTGTTCTAAGACGGTTTAAATGAAAAAAAATGAACACAAGTCAAGCAATGTAAGAGATGGGCCAGATTAATGCTGGCATGAGAGTGGTCAGAAAAGGGGATGTTAATGTAGAGTCACATTTCCATTCAGGTACCTAAAAGTGCAGATGGGTACTGCGGTTTCCAGATGGTCGGGCTGCTGGACCTCTGTGCGATGAGAGACAACCACTGGAAATTGGGTGCCTGTTTTCTCCTGCATTATGTCTTCTGAGAACCTTGGTGCTTTGGAAAGTTCCATATTTACATGCTGGGCTTTTGGCATCCCTGGTAATCTGGTTTATGGCAGGTATGGAAGCTGATGCCTCTGTGTTTTATCCTCTGGTCTCTGATGGCCATTCTTGGGTGCAGTCTTCGTGCTTTAGTAGTGTTGACAGCTAAAGTCAACACTGGGATTTTGGACAAGAGATAGAAGAAGGAAATAGATGACATTGGGAGTTCACAACTCTGGTTTAGTGTTTAGATACCTAGAATCTGTTAAAATAAGTGACCTGTAGTCTACCAAGTGTCTCTGTGAATAAAGACTTCTAAGCCTTTATTTCAGTGTTTCTGCAGCCAGACAGGCATTATTTTGTGCGTGTGCATGCTCTTTGTCTAAGCTAAACACCTTTAGGTGTTAAAAAAGTAAAAGTGTCACCTGAGAACTCTGTTCAGGTAATGCTGGGTGGATTTAGAGCCATCAGAGATGGGGGTTAAAAGTGTACCAGGAACTGTCAAGTTGGAATATAAAAACTGTAAACTAGACTGAGATTTACCTTTATTCTTTTTCCCCAGCCAGCTCTAATTTAAACTGGCTGTGTAGCCAATGTTATGTGTGATCCACAGAGTCACACAGGACATGTGTGCTTGCAAAAAGAAAAGAGTTGAGAGCATGACTGAAAACTGCCAATAAAACCACCCTTAGACCTTGCACTTGCGCTGTCATGAGCGTGACTGGTGCTGCTGCTGGAGGAAGACAAGAAACCCACTGGGCAGCCTGGAAAGCTGTGGGTACTGCAGCAGTCATGGTGTGTTCCATACTCATTGTGTCATATCTGAACATGGACAGCTCGAATCATACTGTGCTCCTGAGGAGAGTTCATGGGTGCTTTGTTCTGTAGCACCCATATTTCCATGTACTACTGGAAATATATGGTTTGCACAAGCATTTTTCATACCTGCTTTGCACTGGTAACTAATGCTCACCTTCTGAGCAGCTGGTGCAGGTCTTCATCTGTAATTCCTGAGGACTGAGACCAGGGTATGCCAGAGATATGTACACATATGATCAGGACATTACACGGTTATTCAAGTTCCTTCCGTTTAGCTGTGAAACGCCTCCATTTCCTCCAATGTCCTCTGTGTGACAGTGCTGGCCATTTTCATCCTCAATAAACTTTCCTTAGGATGTCCCTCATTTTTTGTGACACTCCTAAAAGCAAGTCAGCTCCAATGCCTGCAGAATTTCTCTAATAACTCCTACTGGCAAAGGTGATTGCAGCTTCCCCTGTGTTGCCAGCTCCTTTGTCATCAAGCTGTTTCAGTACAGCTTTTTCGTGTTTTCCATGCGGTGCTCTGTCAGCAGGTTTCCTGAAGGGAACTCAGATGGTTCCAGCGGTAATTCTGTTGTATAAAAAGTGAGTCAGCTTTTCAGAAAGAGTTGTTTGGGTTAATTTGCAATAACCAAGCTTCAGCAAGCCTTGCTTTCTGCTTGGTTTAAACCCACTTCCTACTTACCTCTGTGCCTTCATTTGATAAAGCAAGTAAGACCAGCAAGAAAAGAATACTTTTATGTTAATTTTTTTGTGGTCAAGAAAGGACATCTGTTTAAATTAGTAAAACTTTTTTTTTTTTGCTTCATTTAGCTGCAGTAGTGCAGGCAATGCTGCTAAAGATGTACACCAGTGATCTGGATTTGAAAACTGATGCTGCTTTTAAGTTTTGAAAAGAATATTTTCATACTACTGTTGCATTTTGATGGGACACTGAGAGTTTAAGAAATAATAATGAAGATAATACCTTGCTGGTGGCTTGCTTCTAGGCGCCAGCCATTCTAAGAGGTGGAGGCAATGGCTCATACCCAGGGGTATGACCATGCCCCGTGGTAGATATTGCAAGAATATTATTTTATTTTCAATAGGTGGGCCTGGGTTTCCTGTTTATGTTGGTACTTTATCAGCTTGTACAGTGAAAACTGTACCTACATTTTCCAAGTTTTTTTTCTAATGTTTCTAAATTTTTTTTACTTTCTTCTTATATTTGCATTCTTAAACAGTGCAGTTGCTGTAATGATGCATCAGGGGTGTATTTACTTGTGCTGACATTAAAATACCCATTTGAACCAGAAAATATTTTCCTCAACAGAAGTGTAAATGTGTTTTAGAAGCCCTTACATTTCTGTATTTATCAGCAAATTTGATTAAAGGAAGTTCAGCTTACCTTGTCATGTTGGCACAAAGTATTTGCCTATGTTTGAGCAATTCTGTTGGGGAAGAGGGCAAAGTGTGTAGAAAGAATATTTTTTCATTACAGTTTAAGCGTTGCTTTGAGGCATCTCTTGGGGTGCACTTGCCTAAGCATTGTTTTGTACGGCAGCTTCATCTCACGGTGCCATCATTCATCCATCATTTATCATTTATTATGTGAAGTATTCCTGGCATGTGTTCTTAACTGTGCACCCGTTTATCCATTTGTGCCTTAGCATCCAGCCGTAGTTTTTTGCCTCTGTGAATTAAACACATCTAAATGTTTGAGTAAGTCCAGGTTGCTCTGCTAACCAGAGTGTGCCCCACTCCCCAGTCCAGAGAGACCATCCAGACCTCTCAATCATCCCTCTCCTGCCTCTGGCTACTAAGCAGTACCACAGTGCTCTTGGAAGAGATGCATCAAGTCCCTGTCTAGGCCTTGGATGTGGTTGGTTGGTTCTTTCTTCTGTAATTTCTCTAGAAAGATACAAAGTCAGAACCTGGAAGCTGGACTGTAGGAACCTGGTGGCCTGAGAGATGGAGATTTTTGCCTGATGTATTGGAAATGGTGTCATGGTAGAAGGGGTCAGTTTTAAGTAATTTGCATTTTGCAAAGAACTCTGTAAGTCAGATACTTTGTCTTTCTTGCTATATTACAGAGTGGTACTTTTTCTTTAATTGACAAGGCATTCATCTGGTGTTTCATTTGTGTTACCCATGGTATTTGGGTGAGTTTCAGTGAGTTTCAGCCTTTCTGTGCTTAATTCATAGTGTATCTGGAATATCTTTTTGAAAATCGGCCCCTGTTGACACAAACAAAAGAAGATTAATTTTTGTTAATTTTAAATATTTACATTTCTTGATGTTTCTATTCATCTCCATTGCGTTTCTACAGCTGCAGTGCAGCAAAAGGCACTGCAAAATGCATCAAGACTTTGCAGTCAAGAAACTTGCAACTGAAGTACCAAGATCAGTGCAAGTGAAGTGTGAATGGAAAAGCCCATGTGTGAAACAGCAGAACAAGGGTTAAAGGAACAGCATGTTTTGGTACAGAGGATGCTTCCTTCAATCGAGGAACCAAATGGCAGGAACAGAAAGAGTTATGATTCTCTTTGAGAGAAGTTCCTGTTATTTGTTGGGTTGTCTGCTCCAGAGGTTGATTTTGGAGCATTCCCTGTCAGTAACCCTTGGATGGGCATAGGATGTTTTGTTTTTGAAGAATCAGAACTTACTGAGACTGTTGACAGGGCTGTCACAGCTGGGAGCAGCCTCTGTTTTCTCCCTGTGAATCCTAGGAAAGTGCATGACTCCCAAGCTTTGACCTCAACAACATTCAGGCAGGAAAGCTCCCCAATAGCCTGGCATGCTTGGAAGGTCCCCCTGTTCATATAATCAATATTAAAATGCAGTTCTTTCTATTTTTATATGTTAATTAAGTGGGAGGATGTGATCCTTTTGTATATGCCTGGAGTTTGGAAGTGAGCACTGTACTGTGTGCTAACAATGTGCTTGGCAACATGAGATGGAAAAGGTGTGTCTGATCTTTTCCCATACTGTTTGGTGCCAAGGTTTTTAATTTTTTTCTTTAATTATTATTATTATAGATGGATGAATGTAGCAACTCTGTTTTTGTTGCCTTCTTTGCTGATACTGCTGCTTTTTCATTCCTCCCAAGCTGTCATACCCTAAGCTTAGAGAAGCCTGTTTGGTAAAGCACCATGGTGCTGGTGTGTCATCTTGAATTAACAGTGTGCATCAGCTACAGCCAGCTAGGATGGCAAATTTGGGAGCTACATCCCTGCCTGGAGCCACTCACAGTACAGTCCTAGTGACAGCTGCTGGCAGTGTGTAGTAAGAGCTGGTGAAGTAAAAGAGGAAAGCTTGGTAAATACGTGCAGGAGAGTAATCAACTAGGAATTTTTATGGCTCATGCTCAGCCTTTTAAAGTTTTCTATTTTGTTTCGTTAGTAGGTGGTTCCCCAAATTGGAACCTATAAAGAGCATAGATGAGGCTTGAATAAGATCAACTGGCAACAGTGCAAACATGAATTTTACAACAACCAGTCAAATGAAATAAAACAGAGTGATGTGTATAATGATGGTAACATTAGCTTGCCTTACTTCTAATATGAATGCTAGTAAGATAAATATTGAATATCTGTAAATAAACTAGCATTATATCAGCATGAAACCCCCCTTCAAACTGTAATTCTTCTTGAGAAAGATGCAGTGTTTTTCTTTAATCTTTTCAACGGGGGCTCTACAGTGAATCATTTCCTTTAATTGCTGTTCTGAAACATATAACAGGTTTTTTAATGCCTACTCTTTATATTTGTCTTTTTTCTTTCCGTTAATTGCAGTACTTCCATTCAAGCTTGAAAGTGAAATTGCTTCCTCAACATATTTCTTCTCTGCTTTATGTAAACATAGGGGGTTTTATTAGCCCAATTTCCAGCGAAGATGGAAGTGCACAGTGCACTAGCACAGAGCACACGGACAGGCTTTCACCAGTTGTCGTAGTTACAGGCTCTTTAAATGAAACTCAGAAAAATTGCCAGGCAGAACAAGCCTCATCTCCTTCTCTCAATTTGTGGAATTCATCTCATGCCTGGAGGACTGAAGAGCAGTGCTAAAATCCAGTGGGATGGCTGCTCACCTCTTCATTTCCAGTGCTTGCTCCGAGAGGCTCGGAAAGGCTTTGCAAGTTGCACTCTGGAACTGAGTGCACCAGAGCCAGGGATCAGATGAAATCCTCCTCTTCCTTTCCTTTTAACAACGCATTTACTTAATTTATTTGCATTGATTGCAGGTTTGGTCAGCAAGTGTGGTAACTCTATATCAAAACCTGATTAAAGATGATGAGATGAGCAGCAATAAAGAAGTCTGAAAGTATTTAAAAATGAATCATCTTTAACAGCAATAACATATGCAAAATCCCATACAGTTTGCTCCATCTGTCATTTAGGACATCATTGTAGTTGTTTCAAGACAACAAAACTTGATGGATAAAGTAGCAAGTGAGCCACAAATCTCTGAGTTTGGTTTAAAACCCAAGAGTAATCCATCCCTTCTGCAAATCTTAACACTGCATCTCAAACAGCAGGAGCATTCCTGCTCAGTTTTGGGGTATTTTGGTGGTTTTGACAAAGGGTATTTTAGAGGCCAGGGCAGGAGTGAGGACTCTGCAGATGGAATCAGCAGTGCTGCCTCCCGAGGCTGTTCTGCAGGGACTCAGCCACAAACCACACAGACATTTGTGGCAAAGCTCCAGGGTGGGATGAGGGAATCCTGCATGATGGAATCCCATAGCTTCTGGACCCATGCCAAAGAATGAGTTTAAGTAGCAGGAGACCTATGGTTAAAAGGGTTTCCTGGTGGCATCGCTGTCCTGGTGGGGAGTGGAGTTGCAGGTTGCTTGTGTCTCAAAAAGGGATTAAAGTACCAGCAGTATAGTTACATGTGTTTTACCAGCAATATGGTAGTGTCACTATGGTATTGCAATTATCTGGTATTTTTTACTGGTTTTGCTGTTGTGGTGATGGTGGGTTTTGGGGTTTTGTTGTTTTTGTTGTGGTTCTTTTGTGTTGTTTTGATTTGGGGTTTTGGGGGTTTTTTTGTTTAGTTCACTTTTGCTTGGGGTTTTGGGTTTTTTCCTTGTATTGTGGTTTTGGGTTTTTTAGTAACCAAACATCTAGGTTGAAATTTTTTAAGTTTTGTTCCTGCTCTGGCTGATTTTTTTGGGTTTTTTTTCAGCTGGAATTTAGCAGTTTGAGTGCAGGCTACATAAAAACCTTTTTTTCCCATGCAAACACGTAAAGTCATTCACACTCAAAGGTGTGAGTATTTTAACTTAGCAGCTCTGACACGTAGCAAAACCCAGCTTATATATGAGGAATATGCCATTATTTTCAGACACATACTCAAGTGAATCCCCACAAACAGAAACTCCAGTATCTCAACCATTTAATCACCAGTATATGTGTATGTATAGGAATATAAAACACAATTAATTTCTTTCTTTTAATTTCATCCAGAGAGTTTTGGTGAATGTTTACAGGTCATAAACTATTTTGAAATAATATTTATAAGCTAAGGTGTGGAATTTTGATTCTTGGCAATATTTGTATTTTAACAAGACGTTATATACTGCAAGGCCTGTTGACAGCAACCTTGTACTAAAAGCTGGGAGCATGTTAGGTTGTAGTTACATATATATATAGTTAGATACAGAAGAACTATACAGATCTTCTCTCCTGCAGTCCTTTGAAGCTGCCATGTTGTCACTTGCCCCTTCCTACCTTGTGGAGCAGGGATCTGTTTTCCACTGAAAATAAGGATATTCTGACCCACAGCTTCACATACATCCAAGCATCACCTCCTTGAATCTCGGAGTTGTGTGCTGATAAATATGCTGCATCCCTGCTAAACCTGCAAAGAAGGGAGTTGATGGTCACACCAGCTGGCAGCTGGTCTCACACAGAAGGCCCCAATGGCCCCGTAGTGTGTGTCTGATTTATCTGTAGGCAGGTGCTGATTTTAAGGATTGCGAGTTCTAAAAAATGCACACTTACACATTTCAAAGAAACCTTTTGGAAGTTAGTAACTGGCAGCACATGGTGTCTGTCTACTGCGTGGGCTCTGGAGGAACTGCCAAATTTGAATTTTATCCACCTTCTTTCTCCCACTTTTAGCTGCCAGGAAGATAAGACTTGAGAGAACAGCCTTGGTTATTAAATCCGTCTCCCAGCAGTGCAGGAGAGTGCACAGAGCATCTGCACACCATGATCCATGGGATTGCCTTCCTGTTGGGATTTGGGGCAGATATTTCCTTCCTCTCTCTAAAATAGCATTGAAGTATTCAAAGCAACTTCTGGCTTTGACTTCTGTAGCAGGAGTGACACATGAAAACCACAGCTGTACACAAATCAACAGCAGAGCAGTATGAAAACTCTTGCATAGATGCACAGCCAGAGTGCTGGACAAAACTGGGTTATTTTAGAGTAGAACAAACCTTACTTTTGCCATCCTTAGGCTTCTTTAGTTACCTTTATCACTTCCTTGGCTGTGTTGCTGCTTGTATTTAGGAGGAGGAGCCATAGCCAAGGTGTGGGTGGGAGCAAATGCAGATGGTTATGGAGAACATGATTGGTTTTGAAGAACTGACTTGGGTATCCTGAAATGAGAACTTTTAATTTCTCATGTGAGCTGTACAGCAGCATAGTGGGGATCCTCCATATGTGCACTGCTTCCAAAAGCAGACCGCTGGTAAACACTGGAATATGGTGCCTGAAGAACTGGAGAGGAAAACATGGCTCATGTGAAAGGAGAAAGGGAAAGAACCAGAAATCTTAACTGATGAAAGAAATGTGTCCTTTCTGAGAGAAAAAAAACCAGTCCCACAGTAGGAGTGGCAGTTCTCAGGTCATTCTGAGTATGATTAGGACAATGTAAATAACCAGTGATTTTCCATAAAAAGGGATCAGGACATTAGGGGTTTGGTTGCAACAATAAAATCCTTTTTGAACTTTAAAAAAAGCCTTATCATTACATGTGCCCCCGAGCTAATTTTTGGATGGACTGAACTGAAATTAATGCTGCAGCTGACAACCTTCTTGCCAGAGGCAGCCTGGCACTGCATGGATGGAGTCTGAGAGCCCCCTGCCCCCCTTCCTCTTCACAGGCCCCAGCCTTTTGGGGCCTTCAGTGGGATCCCCCAGCTTGTGCAGCTCCCATCCCACGGTGAAGGGATGAAAGCTGCCCAGCTGTCACCCTTTGCAAGCTGTGGTTGTGTTGCCAACTTCACCTCCTTCCCTGCCACCTCTGTTCCAGAGGAGGAGGAGGCTGCTCCCACCCTCATTACCCTCATTTGCACCCTCAGTGCATTCATCGTGCTCAGCTGGGCTGTGCTGGGCCTTAAACAGCTCTCTCTTGTCCTTGCAGTGTAATCCCCTTACAGGCAGGTTTATATCCCCTCACCCTCCTTAGCCCACTCCATGCCAGGCTGTGGGAGCCACGCGCCTCAGCTCCTGCTCCAGAGACTCTCCAGTGCCTCGTCATCCCACGAGTCCTTCCATGGACCTGTTGCAGCATCGCCTCAGCTTTCATGAAACAGCCTCCTCTGGAAATTCCCTGCCTTTAGAAATGCACCATTGGGTTGCAATGGTGCAACCCATTGAATCAGCCTCTTCTCGAAATTCCTTGCCTTTAGAAATGCACCATTGGGTTCCACGTGCCTTTTTCTGGATGGGTGCGCCATGAGTGGTTCATCATAAACACCGTGGTCAGCTGGCATGCAGAAATCCTTTTCCTCCACTATTAGTTGCAAATTTAGGAGCTTGAAACTGCTGGAATTGGTCCCAGCACCATGACCTTGCATTTGGTACTACTGAATTTCATTGTGTATTTATTATCTCACACTTCAGTGCCATATTCTGTTTTTTCTGAAGGTTGTTAAGACTGTAGTTGCTTGGATAAAAAATGGTTCTGCAAGAGTTTCACACCACTGCTGTTGTGTGCAGTCACTAATGAGCTTGTACATCTCTTTTTAATTCAAGTATTCTTACTTCTAAATCCAAATTTTGTAAGACTGTTACACATGCTGGGAGGAATTTATGTGCTGACCAATCCATTGAAATTACCACAATTCTTTCACTGTGGGCTCTCTCAAAGTCTTCTCTGGCCTGGTAAATCCTGAGGTACAAAAGAGTCTTTCCACTAAAGTCTAACTCATTCTTGTGGCAGCATGTGCTTTGAACATAGTGCCAGTCTCATGGACACAGATAGCACTAGAGGCTATCCTCAGGGTGTTAAAATTCATTCCCTTACTTTTTTTCACATAGGAATTATAGAAGTTTAGATTTTGTCTTGATTTATTAAGAGGCAAGCAAACAACAAGAGCATTTAAGAAACAATAAAGTATTAAAGTAGGGGATATTCCTGTTTCAAAATATTTTATTATCTTACATTTGTTATCTTACATTTTTATCTTACATTTATCATTTGAAGTGTTGTATCTCAGTAAAATTGGCAGACTGTTTTAAAGTTTGAGGTCAAGCTATGTCATGCTGTGTAAACAACATTTCTGTCACCTCTGTGGATTGCCACTGAAGGGATTTGAAAGTGGGAGTATGAGGGACAGCTGCCTCATTTAAGTTTCAGAAACTTTCAGACCCCACAGGTAAATATTCTCTGGCTGTATCACTTTGCTGATGATCACTTAGTTCCTTCTATTCTCTGTGCTACTAGACCTTCAAAACAACCACAATTCCTCTAGCTAGGAGCGTGCCTTAGCCTTGCAGAGTGGGATGCTGCTTTTGAAGTCTCCACTCTCTAAGTTCTTTTCCCTGAGACGTTCAGTCATGCATATTTAAAGCTACATTTCAAGAAATTAGGTCTGAAAATTCCCAGCAGAAATGTATTTTTGCGTTTTATTTTTATCCAGAGATGACCACATTTTTGTCTGCAAGCTGGCTTAAAAGATACATCAATTAATAGAGCCACCGGTGACTAAACTGTAAAGCAGAATATCTTCTCTCATTTAATGAAGTGTCTTACATAAAAATAAGTATAATTCTCATGATAAAGAACTTAATTTTACTAAGATTTCCAACCTTCTTTCCAAAAGTGCAAGGTGTAATAAAGCTAAATCTTCAGCATAAGAATATGGCTCTTGATTATAACTGTTCATCATGGGCGTGACATTAGTATGGAGATCAGGTCCCAAATGTCCTTATTCTTCCTGAATCTTCCTACAAGTGGCATGTAATCACTCGTTTCCTTACAGGAAGATGCTCTAAGATTAAGTATTGGCCACTGTATTAGCAAGAAATTACTCGTTTTGAGCAATGCTGCAAGGTTGTTTTCAAGCTCTTGTCTCCCCACTGCAGTCCTTGTTAGTGCTCTTAGGACTTCTTGGGCCATGTCCAATTTTTTATCCTGCAGCAAACAAAATTACTCTGGTGTTTTCTTCCCTGCTGTTCATTAAATGATCATTGGCCTCTTCTGGTTGCAAGGAGAAGGTTGCACTCACCTCTATTTGATTTTTAATCTGTTTTCCATACAGAGTAAGTGATACAGTCTTGGTTGTCATTTCTGCCCCAACCTGCAAGGAAAGCACTATTAGACCTTGCTGTGTGGTTGGTGTATGGATGGGTGGGGTGCTGGGAAACACCTGGGTTGTTTATAAAATGCTCACTTTTCTTTCAGAGGTCATTTAACTCTGTAGTTGATAGAGGCAATGTTAAAGTTAGGGATTAGTACACACTCTGTTGTCTACAGAGTTGGTGGTGAGTAGCCAGATCAGCTCCATGATAATTTGGTATTCACTTTGTCATCTGCGTGAGAGTCAATATTTTAATTTCTTTCCTTTTTTTTTTTTTTTTTTTTTTTTTTAACTGGCACTACAATTTGACCTCTGAGGACCTTAATCTGATGGGACTCACTCGAGACAACTATTCATGTACCTGTGTCCCAGCTAGGACAAACATTGAACGTTAAAAATATTTTTGAAAGGAAATAGGATAGTAATCTACTTTACAGAAAGGAGTTGTGCAAGAGCAGGCTGTAATGCTTGATATCAATGTGTCTAATCAAAAATCTGTGTTTCGGGGAGATCTAGAGGTTGGCCCCTGATTTGGGTGCACTGAATACTCAGCCCTAACCTGGTGGTGACATGAGAGCTCAGGCAGCATCCCCACTGCTGTAGTTCGCATGTGCTGTCTGTGACAGTGGTTTCCACAGGGAGGACATGGACCAGTGGTTTTAATACACAGGAATCTCAGCTTTGGACAGAAACAGAAAGAGCTGTGGTGGAGAATCAATTTTGTGACAGCAGCTAGTTCTAGATGGATGCTGAGAAGCAGGGATCATAACTCAAATATTCCCAAGGTGAAAAGATGAAGCAAGATTCATTGTGCTGGACATCCCACACATGCAACAGGAAGAGAAAATCCTGAGCCTAAAGTGTGGCAGCCTGCCCAGGTGGGACAGGCTAGGGATCGCAGAGAGGAATGTGAATTAATTTTATGGCATTACTTCTTTAAATTTTTTTGGCTTTAAATTTTTTTTCCTTTTAGGAATGAATTATTTACATGGAAAACTGTGAGGAAAGAACAAGAAGAGCAATGGGCCTGAGTTACAGGAGCAGAGGGACAAAGTAATTGCATTAGGTACTGGGGGAATGTTTTAAGAAATGGTGAAGTCAGGAACTAGAAGACACTAGAACAGTTACATACAGGAATGGCCACTGGAGGTATTTTATCTTACCACAGTGACCTTTACAGGCTGTCCCTCTGTTTTCAAAGGGGCCAAAAATGGTTGTTAATTGACTTGCAACTTGTTACTTTGTTCCAAAGACACAGCTCATGGCATCTTCATTGCTGTTCATTCCAGCAGAGATCAGTCCTGTGCAAAGGTGGCCCAGGTTGGGTTTGCAGGTGTAGTCAGGATCAGCAGATGTGAGGACACAGAATTCAGATATGAGGACACAGAATTCAGCTGTGCTGCTGGCTTACATGCATTTCTGTGTTGTGTTGTATCTTTGCTTAATGCTTTGCCCCTGCCTGTGGAGAGCTGACATTGAAGCTGAAAGGAAGATTTAGATTAGTTTTAGTTGCCTGCCTGCCTGATGAGAGCCCAGGGGCTGAGGCAGGAGAAGACTCAAAGCCAGCCACTCCCAGTGCTTGACAAGCTGTAAAGCAAGAACATTTTGAATGTGATCCATTGCCTATTTTGGGAAAGTTATAAAATTTTCAGAGGTAGGCCAGTTATTTTTAAGTCTCTCTGGACATGCTTTTAACGCAGGATTTGTTCTGGATGTTGTCAAGGTCGGACGTTTTCTTCGTGAAAAAGTTTCCCTCCTTTGGGGAAATGTCTGGAAGAGCTAATTAGCTGTGTGCCTTGTTCCTCTCTCATTTCCTCACAGCCTGCTAAACTTATTGCTAGACCTTTCAGCTTCAGCCAAGATGGATTGAGTTAGTTCTTGTCTGCCTTCCCGTGGCTTCATCCATTTTATGCACAGCCTTTCTCGAGCCTGTTTGAGGAGAAGGTTGCAGCAGAGCCGCACACACACAGCATGACTCTACCAAAATGCAGGGAGGCTGGTGTTTGGAAAAGGAAATATTTGGAGTTGAGAAGCTGATTTGCTGCTGCTTTGAATTTCTTTTTGAATTGCCCACATTTTACATTTATTTAGTGAGGTTGAAAATATGAAATTAAATACAAGCATTATACCTGCAATGAGATCCTCATTACTGAAGTTGCCTTTCTGCATCTCAGTTCTGTAGATAAAGAACAAGTCCAGAAAAATGCTGAGCTCTTCCTGCTGCGTTTGGGAGCAGCAGGGATTGCTGTGTGCTCTGCAGCAGTCAGGATTGGCTTCCAAGTTTTATTTTGACAGAGCTTAGGAATCAAAATAGTTGGCATCAGTAATGAACAGGAGGACATTAATTATGTGGACAAATAAATTAGCAATTCCTGCTGCACATTTATCTTCACCTCTGTAATTGACAAACCTTAGATGTTCCATATGGTAGTCCTGAGTATAAATCAGGGTTTGAATTAGGATCTTGAATCTCTGTGGATGCAAGGTGCAGTAGCTTTCATATCTCCTGTATCAGCAGTGGCTCCCTTTGTAGCATGCCACCAATGCTCTGTGGGTTTTGGGGTATAAAGACAACATACTCTGCTAGGAGTGGTGTGTCCAGTTCAAAGGAGTACGTAGTGTTTTCCTGCCCAATTCTGACAGAATTAAAGGTAGTGCACTTCCTTTGAATTCTCTGAATACTCTTCTCTCCATATTTTGTTGCTGTTGCCTAGAAGAAGGGGGTTGATAGTTTAATCTTTGTTGTGGCACTTTTAAAAGAAGTAATTCTCAGACATTTTTCTGTTGCCTTTTATTGACACACTGCATATGTTTAGTATTAGTTCAGATTTCAGCAATGCACAGCGTTCTCAGGACATCACTATCTCCTATAAAGCTGGGGCACATAGCCTGTGTCAGTGCTGCTGGCCCTGTCTTTCTGTATCTGTCTCTAAAAAGCAGTTGGTTTATTGCACAAGTGAAGGTAGAGCTGACATTCAGTTCTGCTGTATTTCTGCCTGCCTGTTGCAAGTTAGCTTTTTCACCACATCCAGAACTGGGGGCAATACTGCAGGTAACACTGGAAACATCTGTATTAATGTTGAGGAAAGGTAAAAGGGCTAGAAAGCCTGCATTTGACTGAAATCAGGGATTGGTGGGACGTCCCTGTGATACCATGCTTGGGGGAGAGGCAAGAGGTAGAGTTGGGGGGTGAGGGAGGTTTCACAGATTTTTTTTTTTTTAAGCCAGAACAATCCAATTCATCTAGATTAGAACATTCCGTGGGAACATCTTGGTTTCAATGGAGTTTTTCTTAGAAAATGTCCAGGTGGCCCACCTGCTTCATTTCCTGCCATCTCATCAGTCAGGGGCTTCTGGGGTGTGTTTGCTGAGCCTGAGCTCAGAGGGACTGAAATGTGAGACCTGCTAGCGCTAAACAATATGATTTCTACTTGTGTGGAGTCTTTACAATCCTTGCCCTACTTGGATATCTCCTGTGTTGGTTTTTTTTTCTATTAACCTTTAAAATTTTGACCTAAATGAAGGGCAGGACTAATAATGTTTTATGGAATGCTACATCTCGGGTTTCCTGGCTGAGGAAACATGAGTCCAGGGGCTTCCACGGCACTGAACTTTTGTAGGGAAGATACAATCTACCTTTGATGAAATCCAGGGTGAAATAGCTTTCTAATAATGCTGCAGACTGGAGAAAGAATAGAGAAAAGAAACAGAAGGTGCAGGAAAAATCCATCAAAATAGTGTGGCGGGCGGGACAGTTTGCAAGCATGAAAAAGAGTTGACCAAAACCAGCACAAACCACTTGCAAGCCCATTTTGGACACAAAACCTGTCTGAGTTTCTGGGGTTTGTTATGATCACAGGAACTGGTCCTAAGCATGGATAAATCAGGCCAGCCCTGGCTGCTGTCAGGGATCTCTCTCTAGTGATGCTGTCTGTTTGGGGGTGGAAGTTCTGCTTTGCTGTTTCATCCGGGATGGGCTATTACTGCTTAAACCAAGGCTTCTGTAAAGTCCAAGGAAAACTTCACAGGTTTTTTCTGAATCAAAACGTTGGGTAAGTTTGTGACAGGCCTTGAAATCTGGTATTTTGGGTAGTTTTTGTCTTTTGCTTTCCCTTAAAAATACCAAAGGACAGGATCCCACATCTCCTTACATTTAGGTAGGATGTTTGTGGCAGTTGCTTTTTAGAAGCAACTCTGTTTTATTTGATTTTTCTTTTCCTTTGCTAAATGCTTGTTTTTCTGTACCGCTCTGGATGTCTCATTTTAGGCATCACTGATGGTGAGTGTCAGGAGCAATGTCTCTTCCTGCTGTCTTGTTCTCAGCCCAGCACTGTCCTGGTCTTCTGTCTGCCCACGTCCCTCCTGCTTTTAAAGAAAAATCAAAAAACCAAACCAAACCAGAGACCAGCACATTCATTGTTCCCTTGATGTTTCATCTGTGTGATGAAACAGATAGATAGGGATAGAAAGTGTGTCTTGGAAATGAGGAAATGAGGCTTGCCTTGGGGCAGAGGTAGGAATTAGTCATACCACTGCTTGTGTTCTGCTAAATAAAGGTCATGAAAAGGTTTGTAGGGAAGCTTATGGTTTTTGCTCTTCACAAGGAAAATTCCAGCCAGCACTGCTGCTATCCGAGGTGCATCTTCAGTGCGTCTTTGTGGAAACATCCCATCCCTTCTGCACAGTGCCAAGCTTGCTAGGGGTTTAGACCTCCCAGCAAACTGAGGGATTTCCTTAAATCCTGTAAATCAGAGCTCTTTTAAGAAGCAGAATGGGAATAAACCACCAAGAGGTTTTCCTCCTTTTTTCCAAACTCTGTGTGCACCATAAATTGAATAGGCCCCCCCTGAGACCTGGAGAAACCAAACTCTTAAAATGCATAGTAAAGGGTTAGTAATTGTTTCAAACAGCCAACTAAAAATGCTTTTTATTACAAGGCTTGAGCTCTCTTTCATATGCGAAGCTGCTTGTTCATTTTGGCAGTGAAGGCTGCTTTTATGCCTCCCTGGGGATGGTGGTAAAACTTTCAGCAGCTCAGGCACAGAAACCAGCCCTTTGTGGAACTGGAGGCGAGACACCAAAACTTGTTCTGCAGATTTCCCAGTCTCCTGCAGCTTGCTTTCAGATTTTGCTGATTAATCCACTTTTGTTTGGGAGAAGAAGGAGAGAGCTGACGACAGTGCTGTGCAGGGATGGGACCAGACTTGGCGAGGGCAGTGGATGTCTGTGGGTTGGTCGGCTCCTCGGTCATTTTTTCTGACACTCAGCTGTTGGGTGCAGGGGCAAGGGTTCAGCACTTCACACACAGTTACACTGGAAGATGGACAAGAGCTCGATTTATTCTTATTGCCACTGTGAGCAGAAGTCTCTGCCAATGCTGTCCCAAAGTTGCAGCAGAAATGCCAGTGCCTGCCGAGGCTGATCAAGGATGCAGGGGACACTCAGACACAGGGACATGATGGGTTTCCATGCTAGTCCTGCACTCCAGTGTGCTCTGAGTGGGAGCCAGGAGGGGGCATGTCATCCCTACAGCTGTGGGAGGCATGGGGGGAGGATTTCGATGAGCTGTGAAGTGCCAAAATTGCTGGGTGAGATTACGTTTCTCTGATATAGAAAGGATCTCTTCTGAGGACAGGTTAAATTGCTTTTGTCTGCCTGGTTTTCTCTCCTTCTGCTTTTCTCTTTACCCCTTCTTTTTTATTTTTTCTTTTCCCTGCGTCTTTCCCGCTGTATCATTCTTCAGAGCATCTATTTTGCTTCATCCCTCCTCCTGGTATTTTCCTTAGGTCGCTCTGATTGTTCAGCTGCTTTGCTGAATGCAGTTTCCTCTCCAGAGAGGCAGAAGTGCTGCACCAGAGCAGCACCTCCTGCCACTGCTGCAGACACGGGTCAAGCAGAGGACAGGCTCCTTTGCCTGCCAGTGCTGAGCAGCAGGATGGTGGAAAGGCAAATGGGGTAGAGGGTGCACCCTGCACAGTCCTACTTGACACAGCCTAGGTAAAAGAGTTGCTTTCCCTTTTTCCTTCCAGAAGGAAAGCTTCTTTCCCTTTTTCCTTCCCTTTTTCCTGGAATTAATTGACATCAACCTGCATGATAAGTAGCTGAAGCATCTTACAGAGTAGCTCAGCTGGGAGTTCCTAGGTACAGTACATCTGGGAGCAAGGGTCTCCTCCATAAACAACTGCAGGGTGACCCTGGTGTAATAGCGTTGAATTTCAAGAGTTCACAGCAGTATAAAGATGTTCAGAGGAGAAGACTTGGAAAGCAGGCAGAAGAATCCTGTCAGGAGGTTTCTTCTGGTCCTGCCCCTCAGCAGTGGCCTGGAGGAGTCAGTGAGGGGAATTCTGGAAGCATTTGCAGAGGTGGAGCACACCACAGGCTTCCCCCTGTCCCTGCTGGTGCTCAGAGCTTGTGTGCCCCGACTGCCCTGGGGCACAGCAGCCTCTGATGGTGTGTCCCAGGAATGGGGATGGGTTTTTGCAGGGCCCACTGGTGTTCTCCACCCCTGTCAGGGGGCAGAGCTTCTGCCCAGCCAGGGGCGTCACTTGCTGTGGGCTTGGGGAAGGCTCATGTGCCAGAGAAGTGCAGTGCATGGGATGTTCATGTTCCTGAAACTGTGGCATTAAGAAGTTTAACATCAGGCAGCAGTTTTTTGTGGTTCAGGCAGTTTTTGTGGCAAAACTCAGGAGGTGTGAGGTGGCAGCAGTTATTGTTGCCTTTTGGTAGGAGGGATGGAGTTGGCCACCTCTCTGGGCAGGCTGCAGGAGCAGAGAGCTGTTGCTGCAGGTGGTACACTGCATCCTCCCTTGGCACCGATCAGTCTTAGCTGTTTGTCCTTCCAGTGGCAGCCTCAACATCTCCAGATGCTGGAGTTCAGTTTTGTCTGTCAATCCCTCTGGAGTCAGCAGGAGTCTTGAGGCTTCCTTCTGCCAACAGCACAGCACCAAAAAATCCCTTCAGCATCACCGTGTGCTGATTTGGATGCTTTGCCACTGGCTCCTGACCTGTCTGTCCCCTTGCCTTGCAGATCACCGGCGTTATCCTCCTCGCAGTCGGCGTCTGGGGCAAGCTCACCCTCGGCACATACATCTCTCTCATCGCTGAGAACTCCACCAATGCCCCCTACGTGCTCATCGGGACAGGCACCACCATCATCGTCTTCGGCCTCTTCGGCTGCTTCGCCACTTGTCGCGGTAGCCCATGGATGCTGAAGCTGGTGAGCAAACCCAAGGCACTTAGGAGGGGAGGAGGTTGTGTTGCTGAATTGGGATTCTCCCCACCTCCTGACAGATCTTGATGTAGGTTTTTAGGCACATAAGCTAGATTTTATTAATCTTTTTGTTCAACGTGTGGGGCTTTTGGACAAAGGGGTAAAAAAACCCTTTGCCAGAACTAGTTGTTGGCTAGAACTGAATTTTGCTGCACATGGCACATAGGCCCAAGTGTTTGGAGGAGGGTGAAATGCTGCTGCTGAATTGCTCTGTGAGTAATTCCACAGTCATTCTGGTTTTCTGTGAGCCAGATAGATAAGTATATTTACAATCTTAAAGATACCCCAAGCATCATAAATGTGAAATTCTTTTGAACTGTATTTTAAGGGGTCAGTTTAATACCCTGATGTGAAATTATGGAAGGAATAGCTGGTACCTCATAAAAGCACACCAGCCTTTCTTTTTCTTCTAACATTCTCTAGGATAGAAAATTCAACACCGAAAAGCAGAGCACTATATGTTATGTTTAGCCTCATCTCAAAAGCAGCAGGGGCTCAAACAGAGGTACAGCAGTTGTCCTCTGGTCCGCTTTAACCTCTCTCTACATCAGTTTCTCTGTTCTGAGTTTTCCAGCCTGCCTTAAAATTCAAAATAACTACAGGTTAAACGAACTTACATGATAAACTGTGTTTCTAGGCATATGTAGGAGCAAAATCCTACATGTGTAATAATTTGCAGGGTGGAAATAGCACTTGCAAAACATCAAAGTAGTGAGAAAGGGCTTGACAGTGCAGTGCATCTCCTGCTACAGTATTTTGGGTCTGATTTTCTAGAGAGATGGGATTATTTTTCTCCAGTTTAAACTGCACTTTAAAAGAGAAAGGACATGTTAAAGAGAGTTAATTTCCTCAAATGATGGCAGGGAGGAGAAGGGGAGAGGTAGCAGCTGCAGTTCCATCAGTTGGTGGCCAGCTGGCAAGAACCTCACTGCTGGGGATGTGCTGCCAGGGCATGTGTAGAGGCTTGCCGGAGTCACTGCAGTCCAGATGGGAAAGGGATAAAGGTGAATGATGATATAAATCCATAGGAAATCAGGCTCTGCTGGTTGTTCCGTAAGTCATGTAACTTTCTTAAAGGTGTGCCACTAACAGTAGCACGTGCTGTTCCAAGCACGTGGGTTTATTTTCATTGTACGCATGAGAAATATTTCTAAACTTTTTTTCTCTCCTGAACAGACAGTGATTTGACAGCTGCATTAATTGGACTCGTTCTTGTTCTAGTTCTGCCTTCACCATTGTCCTCCTTTCCCCAATAACCTTTCATTAAAGCTAAATTTCCCTTTCTCCACTAAATCCTGCTAGGACTGAATTTAATTTAAAATGTTTCCTTTCTTAATTAACTGTTACTTAGCAGGTGACGTAAAAAGGTAATTTTCCCTCCAGAAGGTTAAGCCCCGACTTTAAATTTTCCTATCCCACTTTGCATATTTTCTTTACCTTCTTTATTTCTGCTGAAATGTATTTTTAATAGCTGGTGAGTGTCTACACTGAAAGCAGTGTTTTCAGGGTTTATTTAGCTCCTGATCCAAATGCTGCACCTAAAGCCAAACATGGACCTTGGCTCAGCAAAGTATTTGGAGCATATGTCTAGTATTTCTGTGAGAATATTTCCGGTGAAGTCAATGTTTCAGTTCATTCACTGGAGAAACTTCAGGAATCAGGCAGCAAATCCCAGTCTGGCAGTGAGATAGATAAATATAAACCAAAACACCTGGGGGAGCCTATTTCCCTTAGCAGAGCATCATGCAAACAGGAAGGGTCTGTTGGTATTCCTTATTGCAAGATCAAAACCTGAGTGACTTGGATTCATCTCTGCCATGTGAGTGTGTTTTAATTTATGTAAGAATGCTAAGAAACGTGGGGACAGAAATGTCAGAAGAGCCAGTAATTAAGCAATATATATCAGTTGTGAGTTCTATAAACACATGTATTACATTCAGGTCATAACCTGTGTATCTCCTCCAAAAGACCTTTGGTTTCTTAACATCTTTGAAGGGTGCCTAGAGGGGAAAGTTACATTTTATGTGATAATATCTGTGCTGACACAAAAGCCTGTCATGCTCTGACTTCTCTTGCCTCCTGCCTTTTCAGTATGCCATGTTCTTGTCCCTGGTGTTCCTGGCTGAGCTAGTGGCTGGCATTTCAGGGTTTGTCTTTCGCCACGAGGTAGGTGGAAATGTGCTGAGTTTGCATGTGGCAGTGCCTCCCTGGGCAGGAGCTGCTGAGAAGTTCCCTGGAGCATGGAGAATGTGTGGGGCGCTGAGCTCGGTGGCTCCAGCACACCTCCAGGGATGTGGCTGCTGTGCAGCAATGACTTGTGCAGCTCTTAAAAACTGATGCCATTCCAAATGAAGGGATTTAGCCAAAGCTCTTGCCCTCAGCTGCCTGATGATTTACTCTGGAGCTCTCAGGTTTTGTGTGTCCACCATGTAAGATCTTCTTTACTCTTTTACATATGCTGAGGGCTGCAAAATAGATTAAATGCTTTTCTTAAACACTGCTTTTTCAGCCAGGCAAGTGCTGGTTTATAAAAGGCAGAGACCACTTCTGCATCAGACCAGACTTGCTGTTTTGTAAATCTTTTTCTTTTTTTTGGGTGGGGGGGAGGGGGTGGGGAGGGAGTGGGATGGGATTTAATTTCTATCTTGAGAATAAGGAGAGATTAGAAGTAGAGTGAGGTAGGAAACTGGGACAGGAAGAAGCTTTAAAAAAGCATGATGGTCTAGATTTGTAGTAGCACTTCTGCTTTATCCACTGTAATCAGGTCTGTATCAGCCAGAGATAGCTCTGGCTCTAAGTCCATGGACCTACATGCCACTGGTGCTGAACCAGAACAACCCCAGAGACCCTCCCTGTCTCTTCTCTCTGCATTAGCTGGTTTTTGAGTCTCCTCTTTTGGCATGACGTTTCCATTGCTATAGACTTTTCTGGTGTTCACCCTTGTAAGTGGTGGATTGTTTTTAATGGGGTCCTGAGATGCCTGTCCAGCTGCTGAGCATTCCCATTTCATCCCACCGAACCTGCAGCAGCCCCAGTGCCAGACTGCTCCCTTTTGGGAGAGGCAGTCTCTTGTGAAGGCCACAGCCACGTGGGTTGTCCACACTATCTGCTTCCCAGCCCCTTTCCCACACAGCCCAAGTGCCATTCCCAGTGATGTGCCTGACCTTTTCCAGCTCAGGGGCCTCTTGTTCCTTACCCAAATGCCTTTGGTGCTGGGGATGCCTGGCCAGGGGATTTATGTCTTCCTTTGGTGCCACTGCCTTGTGTCCCCAAAGTGTTTCCACAAGCTTTGGCTCCAGCCTGGCATCCATGAGCAGGGAGAAGCAGTCTCCTTCAGACTTAGTGCTGGAACAAAGTGTTGGGGAAAAAATCCTGAAAGGATGTATTTCTGATAGTTTAAGCAATTTTATGGTATTTTTTTAAACATACCAGTTTGCCGAGGTAATTTTGTTTCTGGGTCTGATAGACCCCGCTGGAAAAATGGCATGAATGACTCCTGACAGTTAAGAGGGAGCTCTGCCAGTTCTAAAAACACACTTAAAAATAGCTGGGAAGGGCTAGTTTGGGTGTCGTGTTAGGAAATTTGGAAATGCATTTGCTCCCTGCAAAAACTGCTTCAGATGTTACGTTTCTTGTTGCTCACGTGGGCTTTTTTTTTCTTTGCCCTCACAGATCAAGGACACTTTCCTTAGGACATACACTGAAGCAATCCAGAATTACAACAAGAACGATGAGCGGAGCCATGCAGTGGATAACGTACAGGAAAGTGTAAGTCTAAAATTGGATACCAAAAATTAGTCAATAGAGAAAGCACACGTTCGGATTTGATCCCAGAACATGAAGTTTGGGTGGGTCAATCTGAAAGCTGTATTTTGCAAGCAAAATTAGAGGCTGGCAGAACTGGTCTAAAGGAAAAGTATTTCAGCTGAAATGCTTGCCCAAGATGCCTAAGTTTTAGTGAAGAAGCTGTCTGATAAAGGCAGGGCCTGTCCCAGTGGCTTGTTGTTAGTCTCAGATCTTGAATTAGGTTTAGGGAGCAGTTTTATTTCTAAAGAACACACCTTGTTCCTAAGGGAATCTGCCAGTAAGATTATAAACTGTTTTAAATCTGAGCTGGATGAGACAGGATTTTGTAATCAAGCATCCTGCATCACTGATAAACTGCAGCAGTTCTCTTCACAAGTACAGTGAGAGGCAAAGGAGACCTAGTGAGTTAAGGAGAGGAACTGGGTCTGTTTTCCCCAGGGAAAAAGGGAGTGGAAGAATGTGCTGCTGAGGTTGGCAGTGAAAGCTGTTCTGGAGGGATGGAGTGGGAGCTTGGTGGAAGAGCTTTTCTGACCCTCAGGGGTGGTAGCAGGGCAGTGTGGGCCTGCCAGCAGGGCACAGGGCAGGAGAAATGCCGCAGCATGGCCAAACCAGCTGGGGATGCCTCCCACAAGAGACCAGCTCCACCAACTACAACACAGAGTGATAAAATACACATTTTAAATCCCACTGGGAATTGTACCAGAGCAAGAAGATAATCCTTCAGCATGCAATACGTTCTAGGAGCCAATTTGCTTTCCATATGATTGTAACTTGATGAATGGCTGAGATGTTAGTCTAATTGTATTGATGATTTTTAGCTCTTCAGAAATTACAGCTCTTATGTTGGACTCTTCAGCATGGTTGAAACTGTACTCTAACCTGGCTTCTCCTGGCTAGCAGATTGCTGAACTGCTCTAAACTGAGTATATTCTGCTGTCAAATTGTCTGTTTGCATAATGTTAAGCTGTATTTTAAATTTCTGATTCCTTGGATTTGACCAAACTAAATAGTTCTAGTAGTTTTTCAGTGTTTCTGTTGTAGCAAAATGTTCATTTCATTCATAGCTCTGTTTTTAAAGGAACTGGATTTATGAACCCTTTCCATGCAGAAAATTCAGCACATACTCCATATTTTTGAGTCTCTGTCTTCTAACTTAGGATCTAAATCAGAACATCCTTCCCAATTTAGGGTTTTTTAGCTGACTTCATAGATAACACCCTGTGAACATATGGTCTCTTTCTATTCACAGCTCAGTGAATTGTCCTAGAAATTATTTTGGTGAGCTAGAGAGGCTTCACCTTATTGATTTGTACTAGTTTGAACCTCTATGTGTTACATGTAATTCTATGTAATGCTTTGAGGTCTTGAATTTACAGGGTCATCTTTAATAAATAAGTAAAAGAAACAGACAAACAAAAAACATAACAGACTCTCAACTAAAAAAGATGGGTTTGTGGCTGGACCTTTGTCAAATGTTACAAATAATAGTTCTGCTCGTAAAATACCTTCTGTTTAGTAGGTCATCTGCTCCTATATTCTGTAAATTACATCCCTGATAGTTTCATAATTAATGGGGCAGGGGTGGTATCTTCTTTTCAAAACTTGAGACACCCTGTCTTTATTTTGATTATGAGCTTATGAAGTGGGCCGTGATGATTCTGTGCTAGTTTTAATTCTGTTGGGTTTGTTTGTGTGTTTTAAACCTGCCTCTCATTCCTCCCAGCTGAGCTGCTGTGGCATTCAGAGCTACACCAACTGGAGCACCAGCCCTTACTTCTTCAAGCACGGCATCCCTACAAGCTGTTGCATGAACTCCAGTGACTGTAACACTCAGGATCTGCGCAACATGACCGTGGCTGCCACTAAAGTAAACCAGAAGGTACCAATACTGTTTTTCCAGAGGCAGTTGTGACCCCATCCAGCACCCCAGTGGAGTGTATGGCTGCTTGCAATCGCATTTCATTTCAAATGGTTGGTGATAATGTACAGATAAGGCTGGAGTGATGGTAAGGGTGAGCTTAGTCGTGCACTTCCTTCATATTCTTTAAGATGGCCTTTCTCAAATCCAGTCCCAGGTGCAGCAGTTCTGAGAAAACACAGGTGATTGACAGTGAATGTTGTGGCTGGTGTGTACTTTTACTGTGAGTTAAAATCTTGGAACATGTGGGGACCCTTTCCCTGGGGTCACCTGAAGGAGCAGGTTGGGAAAACAGAAATAGGGTTGAGAAGGCAAGTGGGAGAACAGGAAGAAAATGAATAAATGGAGAATAAAAATACATAAAACACTAAGAAAGGGAGGAAAAAGAGAAAATAATGCAGCATCTAAGCATTAGACATTGTGCTGAAGAAATGCAACTCAAGTTATTGCTTCAAGTGCTAGTGCGTCATCAATTCTTTCTTCCTCACTTGAGATTTGCAAGAGAGGGAACAGTTTGTTGGTAAAACAAATTATATTGTGGATAAATCACCATTCTGAGTTGCAGCTTAGTTTAGTCAGACTTAAGGATTATCTTCTTTTCCGTTTTTATTTTCAGAGTTCTATTTAAAAAATAAATAGAAGTCCAGAGTAGACAACAGGGGAAATATTGTCTCTTCTCTTCCTGTGTTTTTCACCTCAGTCACCTGTGACTCAGCAGGTTGGACTGGTGGCTGAGCACAGCCTGAAACATCTTTGAAAACCAGTCAAGTAGACAACATTTTCTGGCATGTATTGTAAAAGGGATGCTAGAGGATTATTTTCCACTAAGCCTTTCTTTTTTTGCAATGTTTAACGAGAGCCACTCGTTGCAGATATATGTGGAATGTTAGCAGTGTCCATTGGTTGAGTGGCTCACAGTCACCACCAGCAGTAATCTTCCTCGAGTGTGGAGGGTGAGCCACTCTGTTCAGTTGCTCTTTGTGAATTTGTGTGACCTTTATGTTTTGGTGGAAGTGCAAGGAAGGTGAGAGGCAGGGCAGGGTGGATCCAGGACACGTGCAGGACAGCCAGCACCCACTGCAGGCATGGTGCCACCCTGAGCCCCTGCCTCTGCTCCTTGTCCCAGCAGGAAAGCTTTCTGCTGTGACTGCTGTTCCACCAGCAGGCCCCAGCTCTGCAGCTCAGGACAGCCACGCACGCTGAGCCTTTCCTGCATAACCATTCAGGTACTGTTTGCATTCCCAGCGCTGATCTGCAGTTTCCCCCAACTGCCAGGCTTGCTCTGTGAGCACAGGGAAATCCCTGCCCACTTTTGAGTTCCTCGTGGCACAGGATGCTTGCTGAATTGTAGGAAGCAGCTGAGGGAGGAGTGTGTGCTGGTCCAGGGCTGGTAACACACTTCCAGCCATTATTTCTTGTTGCTCTCCTGGCAAATGCACAAGTCACCTGCCAGAAAAGGACTGCTGATTCCTCAGGAAATAGTTGAAGTAATTACTTGATTTAATTACCATGGGGAAATTTGGATGTTTGAAAGTTCATTTGGTTTTGTCTCCTTTTCTGACATAGCCATTGATAATCAAAAGTTGCAGATTCCTGTTTAGCAGCTGTGAAATCTTGGAGTTGTCCCAGACATTTGAGCAAAGTGGGATGCTCCTGAAAGGCACATGGGAATAAAAAGCAAGCAGGAGGAAATTATTTTTGGCCCTATGCTTTCACTTCAGATAGGTAGCAAACCTCATAGCCTCTGACCCAAGCCCCTTGCTCGTCTTGGAAACAGGCCTTTTGCTCTCTGTGTGTTGGAGAAAAAGGAAAATATATATTGCCTGTGTTGTGGAAGACCCTTCTCACCATGCCTGTGGATGAGTATTTTTGAATTACATCTTTTGGTGGATCTTGCAAAACTATCAGTAAGACGAGTTCTCTATGAGCTAATCAAATTACTAGCAGTTTCTGAGGACTAATAATGAATTAACCAAAGAGGATTAAACTAATTATATAATTACAGGACTAAAAGACAGAATTCCTGGATTTTCTTTGCCAATTCTGACCCTAAGTTGCTTAGTGACCTTGGGTTAATTATTTAGGCTCTCTGTTTCTTCATCTCAGACAGCACTAATACCTAACTTTAAGAGCTGTCATTAGGATTAGCTAATTAATGTTCATGTAGTGCTTTTAATCACAGTTCTTTACCAAGAAACCTCAAGAATTATTTCTGTCTAAAATCTTAAGAAAGGAACAGATGCATGGAGTCAAGAAAGATCAGATCCTTGCTCAGCTGTCTCTTCGGTGCTCTGGATCAGCACCCAGAGGTGCTCACCTGGTGCCTCACACACTTCTGTCCTGAAATGCATCTTGTGGGTGCTGCTGGCACTTTTAGTCCATGCACAGTAAGGACTGAGCAATTCTGGGACATATCTGAGCCTTGTTCTTCAGTAAACAGATTATTGTGACTTGGGAAAACAGAGTCTTCAGGTGAGGAGTGTGATGAAAACTCTCCCATTGCATGTTTTGTTGACAAGATCTTCTGTCTCCCTCAAATTACCACTGTGCTGCGATGTTGCATCTCTTGAAAGCTCTTCAACAGAATAGATTTCAGAAGTGCTGGGAGAACATTAGGCCATGTCAGACAGAATGAAAATGCTGCTTGAGAAATCTAATCTCATTGCATAACACGTAAGACACACAAACTGTGGTTGCTTGATGGGTTAAATAAGCAAGCTTGAATCAGACTTACTGTGCACTGTGGTAAAACATAGTTAAGGTTAATATCTACACTTGAACATTTCAGAAATGAATCACAGCTGTGCTGGTCCTCAGCTGCTCTTAGGTTCAGCATTTCATTACTCTCAGGATTAAATGTTTTCTGATGTTATAAAAGAAGCTAAAGAAATTGTATAATTTATTTCCTGAATGGCCGGTCTCTTATAAAGGACATTGTTTTTCCTTCTTGCTGTTATTTTTTATAAGCACCTGATGCTCTGAGGTCATAAAGAGTTCCTACAGTACTTGCAGAATGAGGGGTGTGTGGATGTAGGTGAAATGGGGAGACACTTCTCTCTTGTGGGACAGGAGTCCAAACTGGGAAAGGCAACTCACTGTTATTTCTGAGTTCCAACTTCTGATAAAGTGGATAAAGTTATAATGCATAGAACTCCTCTGGATTGTTCTTAAGCCAGAGTGGTGTTGGTCGTTTGAGGAAGGTGGCAAAAGGGGCTGAGCGGTGACTTCAGATTGTGTGGACAGATGGGTTAATAATGAAAGAAAAAATAGATGTCATCTTTCTTTTTTTTCTTCACGTAGTTGCATCACTTGTTTAGATTAATATAGGCACCGCAAACTAGGAGAGACAATTTCAAATCCTTTTCTGAGGCATTTCATTGGTGAGGGGAGCAACTTGGTAAACATTATGGTACTGAAGGGGAACATCTCAAAAAAGTCTATCCAAGAGAAGGGCAGATATTGTAGATGAATCCTCTTGCCCCAGTCTGGGCTGTGAATTGAGGCCTGAGGCAGCAAGTCAGCAGACAGAAAATCTGGTTTGGGGAGCAGGACAGGAAATTTTATGTCCAAGGGCAAATGAACCAAGAAAATTCATACAAAACCCTTGATAACTTTGTTACATGGTTTAAAGTTACATACTACTCAGTGCCTTGCCTGGTGTCCTTTGATGGATAAAGGCAAGCAGAATGCCTCAAGGGACACTTTATTAAATATCTAGAGTATTAGGAAATCAGCATCATTTATTCATTTTTGACATCTGTGTTGTATTAGAACATTGGTGTATTGTTACTGGTTTGGCTTCAGGTCAAAGCTATATTGTTTTTTAACTGACTTTCTTTAAAAAGACCCATAAAAATGAGTGCAACATCATCAGCTTTTAAAAGTACTGAAATGCATTTGTTTCTAAAAGAAGCTGGTTTTGCCACCACTCCACATCATTCCCTCAGAATTGCTATTTGAAAAAGGGTGACATTGTTGGAAATTACTGCAGAAATATTGTCTAACCAGAGTTCATTTTAAAGCGGAAATTTATATGTATGCATTCATGGCAGGGAAGGTCAATACAAGGAATGATGATGTTTGTTTTCCAGGGCTGTTATGACTTGGTGACCAGTTTTATGGAGACAAATATGGGAATCATAGCTGGAGTGGCTTTTGGGATTGCATTCTCACAGGTAAGTGCATAGACATTCCCCTTCCCCCCTTTTTCCCCTTCTTTTTCTTTACCTGGACTTCAAGGAAGGAAGGATTATGGAAAGGGACTGAACTCAGCATGCTCATTAGTCCTGAGGTCATCTGTTCATTGATTTTCTTTTTTTCAACTTAAATGAAGTTTCTCCTTGGGAATATCAGTTACGGTTGAGCTAATGACTAGCTCAAGGAAAACAACTTGTCTCTCCACTGGGTCACATAGAGGTTAACCCAATAAAACATTGGCTTAAATGGAGCATAAACAGCTAAGAAGACAAATAGCTTATCCATTGTTTGGGCAGGCTTCTATCTTCTAAGTACTCTTATTTGTTCTTAAAGGACTCAAGAATTCAAACGGGTGTGCCTTCAGGCCTCCCCATCCTGGACCTGGAGCCTGGAGGGGACATTTCGGGACCAATTTTATTTATTTTCCCTTTAACACTGAACACTGAGAAATGTTAAATCTGTCAAAATCAGATTATTAAACCAACTCCTTGTCTTCAGGGAAAGGAGTGTGGTATGAGAGGGACAAGAGAAGAGCTAAAAAGGGGTTTTCTGCTCCATGGTATTCAAACTGCCTTTATGTAGACAGGAGTTGGGGGAAGTATAGGTCTGGTCAGAATGTTCTGATCAGGAAGGGGCAGGAAAACACCTGCATCATTCAACAAGATGCTCCTCTACCAGTCACTTCATGTGTGATGGCAAGAGCTCTCCTGGAAATACAAAAAATGAGAGAAAAGGAAATATGGACAATTGAAAACTGTCCCCAAGTGTGGAAAACAGCCATCACATCCTCTCTGCCAACATACGTACAACCTGAGGGAACCCTAAAATTGTCTGGGCTCAGCCTGGCTGCCTGCCCTGCCTTGGGCATATCTGGAAGCCTGATGCCCTGTAGCCAAGGTGTTGGATTGAGGAGCCTATGGCTTGGCCTGCCAGCCAGTTTCGTGTGGGTGGCAGTGCTGGCTCGTCACAACACCAGCTGCCCAGAGCATGTGCCTGCATGTCAGGTTTTTGGGATCCAGAGACGGTGAACAGCCTGGAGCTGTTTGTGTATGGGTGAGGGGAGGTCAGGGATTTTTTTTAATAGGCTATTCTAGTTCTTGTGGAATGATTTCAGCATTGATGCTCTTCTCCAGCCTTGATTATGGCTTGATTATTCCTATAGGACTCTTGAGCTCGGGTTTCAGTTTGGGTTCTAGACAGCCAGAAGGCAGTAAAGCTTCTCTTTTAATACCTTGTGTAAAGCTATCCAAAAGAAAAATGATCGAATTGTAAAATATGCTGCTGGGGCAAATGTCTCAGCCAGGACCAATAGTATGAAAGCCTTTAGGTGGTGTATCATGGCAGGCTGCAGGCAGCACGGCCTGCAAGGCACTTTGTCCCTGAAACCGAGGGAAAAACGAGGTGTGTTTTGATGTGGTGTTGGTGTCTCACACTGCTGGTGGCACTGTGAGCCTTGCTGCCAGCTGGGGATGTCACTGGGCTCTGGCACCACCAGGACATGCCCAGCTGCTTGGGGTTTTAGCAAACGGGGTGGAAAAAGGAGAAGAGAGGAGCTGCAGAGGAGAAAAACGCAGCTCTCCTGGGCTGTGAAGAATAGAAGGTGGCCAGTGGTAATTTACTGCCTAATCTGTTTTGCTGGGCCCAATTAGGGACAGTGTTTACAAATTGACTTCAGGTTAAGGTGGCTGGCAGTCATGCCAGGCAGGGCTCCGGCTGTAGGCGAGGTTTCGCTCTTTCTACTGTGGAGAGGTTTAATCTAAATAAAAGACAAATTAAATCATGTTGCTCTTGTACAGTAAAGCATGCTCAAGGGCCTTTCCTTCACTTGATTTGTTAGGTGTTGACTAGCACGGGGAATGTGCTGATGCCCAGAAATAGGGAATGTTGATGTAATGGCATTGCAAATCTTACAGGCCTGGCACAGACCTCCCCATCAGAGTCAAGAGCTTTTAAAAAAAACACTGTGCACTGTGTTGCTGACCTTGTCTGCTCTGCTCCTCGGGTTTGAAATAATAACAATAAAATAAAATTTGATTGTTTTTGGACTTGGATGCCACCGCTGACTTCCAGCTGGAATAATTTCAGTTTAGCAGGTGCTCTTCAGAGCAGAAAAATGATTGCTGTCTTGTGCCCAACAGAGAATAAAATTATGCAAAGTGCATAGATGATGGAGGGTTGTGCCTAGATAAAACTACAGTGCAGGCATTGGCTTAAGGAATGCGAGAGACACTGTCTGGAGGGGTTTATAGGTTGTGAGCAGGGGAGACTCAGTGCAGTGTCAAGGCCCTGTTATTCCCTTTGTGCCGAAGGAAGTCAGGTGCTCTCCACGTGCCCCAAACCAGTTGCTGGGCATATACAGTTCCCATCATTCTAAGATGCATTCCCATGGCCCCTCTGCCCAGTGCAGCAGCCTCCTGCCCTCTTTACTGCCAGCAGTAATGTGAGTAGCTCTGCCTGAACGTGGACACACTGCTGGTGCAGACATCATCCACCTTGCCTGCTCCTACTCCTCCCTGAGCACAGGGGGACTGAGACTGGCTCAGGGCTTCGGGAGAGGGATCCACATCTGGATCCAATATGTGACTTGAGATCTGGTCTGAGTCTGGGTTGTTTCTAAACACTAATCACTGTGGATTCAGTGTGGAGGTAGGACCTACGCCAGAGGCAAACCACAGCACAGGAGGCTGACACAAATAAGTGACATGTGACATAGAAAATTCTGTCTTTTAAAATAGAGCCAGAGAACCTGCAATTGCATTTTGAGAATATGGCAAGGTAAATCATTGAGCTAAACAATTATTCCTGATGGATTAAACCCCCCCCCCCCCAGTTCTAGCTTAACTGATGAATTCTGAGTTAGTGCAACACATTTCTATTTCTAGAAATTCTCCCAAAGAATGGAAAGTGGTGACGATACCGAGGCCCAAAATAAAATGGAAATTCAAATTGCAATTCAGTTTCTTTCTCTTCGGTATAATAAGGTGTAATAAATATGTCATGCAGAACAGCTTCCAGTCAGTGGTAACTCCTACAGAATAACTGTATTAAAAAGCCAGTTATTATGTGTACAGTAGGGATAAGACTGCTAGGAGAAAAGATGGTTTTCAGTGGTCAGGACTAAGATGTGCCTGAGATGACTTCTAGAAACCACGAGAAATTCACTGTATTCTGCTTGCTGGAAAGACCTGTGGCCAACAGGATGGTAGTATAGGAGACACACCTGAGGGGTCTGGGTTTTCCAGCTGTCTGAACCAAAGAATTTGTCATCATTTTCAGGTTTTCTGTGGCAAGACCAGAGTATGGAGAGCTCTCAGTTTTGTATATAAAAGCTTAGAAGACCAAAATAATCTTAGGAAGAAAAGGGAAGAAAGGAAAAAAGTGAGAGAGGACAAAAATGCAGAACCAAGTCTGGCATCTTAGCACTCAAAAATCAAGACAGTAAAATAAATGAATATGTGGATAAAAGTTGAGATGGGGCATTTGAGAGGCAATGGGAGTACAGGGAAATGAATGCAGCTCCCAGCAGTAGTTTCTTTGTGGGAATCCTTTAATGCCAATTCTTCTGGTTTTTCAAAGGAGCTGCAGGGACCTGGTGCACAATAGGATAAGGGGCTTCCTCCTGCCTGAAGAGCAGAGGAGGCAAGTGATGGAACAAATGCAGAGAGCAAGGCAGGGTGGAGAGTGCTCATTTGTGCTGCACAGCCTGGGAGCCTCTAGCCTGACTTAAATGCAGAGGACTGTAGTTATGCCTGTAATGAAAGAGCACCATGAAGAAAATTCAGCAGCTCAGTACAATATTGCCTCTTCTTGGCTGCAGGAGGGACCGTGGTCTTGTGGTTAAATGTGGAAGTCTCTACACCTTGGAAAACACATGGGTTTTATGTGTTCAAAGTACTCCTAAAATATTTATTATGGGTCTGCTATGTCCTGGTAATACTTAGAAATGCTGTATAAAATGTGTATGCAATGGCTTGATATGCAGGCCATTATTTTTGAAATACAGAGTTAAATATTATGTCACCATAACCACTTAAAGGCCTAAGCCAGCCTAAGGTCAGAACCAAGAATTAGTAAGTGGGCCAAAGATCGTAAAGATACATTCATGAGTAACCTGCCATTTGTCTTAGGAGTGAGTTGAGTAAAACAAAACACTATTACATGCTGCAGATGCTACAGAGTTTAAGCACACTGATTATTATTTGCAGCCTGCACAGAACAGAAGAATCCCTAATTAAAGGTAGCTGGGGAGGTCTGCTCCAGCTGAAGGGGGAAAGAAAAGTCCACGGTTTCCTATTTGTACAGGGTACAGCATGTTCCCCCTTGTAACCCTGAGACAAGCAGCAGATCGTGGTTGAGAACAGCAGTGGCTGTAATCTGCGTGCTTGTGGTGGGAAAAAATAAACAACTTCAGTGTAGTTACATTCTTAGGCATTGTAGGATGAGAGAGGAATTGATTTGGGTCTGGGCTGGAATTTGGTCAGGGAAAACAGTTTGGATGAAATAATGCTGCGGAGTTCATCTTAGTGAAAAATGCAGTAAAGCAGAGAAGTAATTTCTGAGCCCCACCGAGGAAGGTGAGGAGGGACTGGAAGTCACCACAAACACAGAAAAGTGACAATGAAGGAGGTGGGACAGGGCCACCCAGAGGCACGCACTCTGTTTGGCCTGTCAGAGCATGGAGAAATTCTGTCCAAAACCACAGTCCAAATCAGAAATCTCATTCTCCAGAATGGGACTGAGCTAAAGAAACAGTGCACGAGTCAGCTGCAGCAATGTCAAATAAACCTATAGAATGTGGTTGGTTTTCAGCAACACCTTCAGCAAATGATTAAATCATCCTCCCAGTGACAGGAGAATTTAAGCATGGAATCCAAAGCCCGACCAGAGAATTCTGGCATCCTCATGGTTGCTGGTCCATTTCCTGCCTTAACATCCACCTAGAGAAGTTGGTAGAAAAGGCAGCAACATGGCTAAAATGTCTTCTTGGTATCAAGTGAGATTTTCAAAGCTGAGGACAGTGTTCACCACCCACATCTCTTCTGCAACTAAAAACACAGCCCCTGGACCCTGACAGCTTTAGTTTTTATTGGTGGTTGGTCAGGAGGTGGTACCTGTGCCCCACATCTAGTTATAATCACAGCAGTGTTGTCCTTGGTATTTGGTGCCAGAATCAGGGGTGCATGTGGGGAATAGGGGAGTTCAGCCTGCTTTTAAATGTGACTCTGTGCCCTTTTGAGACTCCCAAAACAGTTCTGGTGGGCAGTGAAACAGGAAACAGCAAATTTCTGGGAAAAGAAGCGTGGACTGACAAGGACTGTGACATCTTAGAGGCAGGAAACGGTTCATCCAGATTTGAGTTACCCTGCCTTGGCCTTGCTCTGGGCTGATGCCAGCCCAAATCCCACAGTTGCCTGGTACAGAAGATGTGTATTTTGGTGGTGATGATGATTGTGTGAACAGGTAGCACTGCCTGGTCTAGGGGAAGGGACAGGCAATCCCAAGGCGTGAAACAGGAGGAGCCAGTTTGGATGAGCAGCCAGCCAGTCACACCTGGTCATGCTCTGCAGGCTCTGGGGGAGCTCTGCTGCTGCCCGAGGCTTGTGATCCCCGTGCTCTGTGCTCTGCCCGCAGCAGCAGGAGGTGGGGGAGATGGTGTGTGTGGGCTTCCTAAATTCCTGGGGCCATTGTGACAGTGCTTCCTTGGAGCCAGGTCCTGGGAAGCCTTGTCCATCACCAGACACAACTTTCTCACCTCACCTTCTTATCCAGAGATGAGCTGTAACAGTCTGGATATGCTCAGGAGTTAATTAATTGACCAACCCCAATGAGAAAAGCGAGGTTGAATTTTTTACAGCGTACCAACACTGTTGGCACATGCAGGAAGCACTAAGAAACTGCAGTAGACAAAACATTGAAAAGACTGAGTGCTTATTGACGAGTGGAAGCCTGGGATCTGTTTTCAATAATCTGAGTGACAGCCGGGGGAATTGTGAATGACTTTTTAAAAATTTATTTCCAGATTCATAGTGCTCATTTCTGCGGTGCTGCATCACTTGTAAAGGAAGCAGAACCACTCTGGGGCATCAGGAAGCTTTTCCCTGGCACACTGATAAGGAAGTTAAAGCAACCACCAGCTCTCGGGGGTGCTGGGTGGTGCTGGGGGACACAGCCTGTAACATGGTGTTACCCCTGCCAGTTTATTCAACCTGCATGTCTGGCCAGGCATGGACAACAGGATTGAAAAATACCAAAAAGGCATGCTGCCTGTCAAATAAATGATAAAAATCAAGAGGAAGACCTGACAAAGAAAGATGAGAGATTTTAACGCTGTTTTTCTGATTACAGCAGTCCTTAAAATAGGGCATAAATACATTGTGCATCATAGCTCCAGAACATTAAATACTTGTTTACTGATGCTTTGCATTGATGTAATTTAACTTAAATTCTATTCTGTCTCTGTCTTGTCTGGAACAGTTGATCGGGATGCTGCTGGCATGCTGTCTGTCGCGGTTTATTACTGCTAACCAGTACGAGATGGTGTAACAAGGTGAGTTTTTCCCTTTTTCCGGGTGGTAATGCTACAAAAGCCTTGGTATGTTTTTGTGGCTGTGCTGCTTCTGCTGAAGACAGTGAGTTTTACATTCTGAGCGTGTTCACTGAGAATTAAGCCTTCCTGTGCGCTTGTTTGCTTTGGGATTTTCATCCCAATATTGTCTGTGGTGGGTAAAAAAAAGGGGGGAACTGCAGTGTTGAATGTTTAGTCATTTCAGTATTCTCGAAAAGAGAGAGCAAAACACCTGCTGCGAGTACCGTTAGCAACCAAAGCAACCCACTTGTTGGCTTTCTTTTTTTTTGTTTTCTCCTCTCCGCTCTCCAGTCTTTCAAGAAGTGTGAAGTCCAGAGCCTGTGTGAAGACCAGGAGCTGCAGAATTGGAGAAAGACTGACATGAATGTTCTAGCACACACTGTCTCTCGCACGCACGCACGCACGCACACCCCCACGAGCAAGCCCGTGCGCGCGCACACGCACCCCACCTCCCGAACTGTCCCATGCGTAGTGTCCCATTCTGTGAAGTTCCGCGGTGCCACCGAGAGCAGCCGGGGGTCCCTCGGCCTCCAGACCCAGACCCCACCCCCGCGGCTCGGCGTAGGACGGCACCGTCTGTATGTTCTTGGTCACACAGTAGTTGCATCGTAAGTTAACAAAGGTAACTCATTAACAGCATTGATCGGGCTGTGCATGTAGTGACTGGAGGGCATAATTAGCCTTTCACCATGGTTAATAAGTGTTGCACACGTTCATATAAACCGGTATATGAAATATATATTCTTTTGGTTTTATCTTAATTTCTTGTTTCGTTTATTGCTTTACTAAGGTTTCCATCCTTTCCCCCTTCCCCGCGCCTGTCCCCCCTTTCCCCAAAAACAAAGGAATCAGTAACATAACATAAAGATACTTGAAAATGATGTTAAAATGTTGTGCTTGAAGGGAACTGTTATTCCTGATGTTCTTCTACATCTTTGATTCTTACTCAGTGTTGTATGCCTAGTGCGTATCCCGGTAGGCTTTGTCTAGTGCATTTTGCCTCGGAACCTGATCCTGTGTAATACTGTTATTAAGCTGTGTTGTTGCTTACTGTGAAGGCAGAAATTTTTGCTCCCTTTATTTTTATTACGTAGTTATGAACTAATTGAACTGTGCTGTACTGCGGCCTTCATACTTTTTTCCTGTTCTTTCTTTTTTTCTTTCTTTTTGCATTGAGGTTGCAGCCACCAAATACATTGTTGAATCAAATTGAAATAAAAACACACACACAGACAAAAAAAAAGAAAAAAATCACAAAAAAAAATAACAGGCATATGAAATATTTTTGGGGGAAAGCAAAAGTTTAAAACCTTTTTAAAAAAAAATAGGACTTTTTTAATAATGCCTCTGTCTAGCATGCCAACGAGAATGCATTGATATTGTGAGTATTTGTGATATACGTATTAATAAATGGAACCATTACAGATTTCTAGCTGCTTCCTTTTCGTTCTTTAGTCATAAGAAAACTTTTTTTGGGAGGGGGGGATGTGAACATGAAACACCTGGGCACTGCTTGGCGTGACATGTCTTTATGCATTTTTTAACAGCTAATTTGCTTGTGACAGAAAATGTTACTACACAGGGAAAAGAGAAAAAAAAGAGAAAGAGCTGGAATTGTTTCAAAACTCTTAGAAAAACCTTCCGCAGCTGGTTTCACCATGTGGCAAATACATACCCTCTGCTTTGCAATTTCTCTTCTTATAACTGTTAGAAATCTGCAGTATTTACTTATCCCATCCTTAGTGCTGCGAGTGATTTTGGCATTAAGATTTCTCTCTGAATTTGGTGAGAAAGGGGAGAAGAGAGATTTGGGTTTGAGGGGGTGTTTTGTGGAAAGGCAAGCAGTTCTCTCTTTTTCATTTGAATAAGTGAAACGTTGCAGATCTGACAGAAAACCCATGGAAGTTGAAACCTGGGAATTTTGGGCCAAGCCCTTAGCTTGGCAGCGCGGACAGAGAGCGAGGCTGGAGAAGCCACAGCACTCACATTTGCAGTCTCTTCTGAGGGTTTAAAAACAGTCACAGCCGCTCGCTCGGTTGCTGGGGCTACGCGATGCTGGAGCGATGCCCTTCTCCTGTAGGCACAGGATGTTCACAGAGCGATGTTTTTCCATACCAGAAAGAACTGGCCCACCAGCTGCCCCAGTTTTGCTCCCCTATTCACTCCCGGGCAGGTCTCCCCTTGCCCCACGGAGGGGAGGGAGGTGGGTGAGGCTGCCTCCTCCTCCTCCTTCAGGAGCCACCAGTGACCTTCCGGAGTGGAAAAGCACCAGCCTCTCCTCGGTTTTCTTTCCTTTTTTTTTTTTTTTTCCCTTTTCATTTTCCTGAAAGAAAGAGCTGTTTGTGCCAAGAGCTGTTCCTTTTGAAGATGCTGATGTTGGGTGACAGGTCAGCAGGCCCCCAAACGTGCCTGTCCCCGTTCACTAAAGCATGTGCTCAGCTTTGAGGCGTAAGCGCTGAATTAAGTCCATTCAGCAAAGCCCTTCAGTGCGTGCTCGATTGTTTCCCTCAGCGCAGCACCACTGCTGCTTTTATGGGGTAGGTGTGTTAATTGGGCTCTTGGCAGCTTCCCTGAAGAGGATCCGGCTGGTGAAGGAACTGCCAGGGGCTTCCCTGGCGAAATCCCCCTGGCTCGGGCTGGGACCACCCAGGCTGCGCTGGTACCGCGGCATCCCCTGGCCTGGGGGGAGCATCCCATGCTGCCTTCACTTCCTCCCTGCGGCAGGGAAAAGGGGGGTAGCTGATGTAGGAAACAAAGCCAGAGCTGCTGAGAATGGGTCAATGTCAGCACAGATGTGCAGGATTTTCCCTCCAGAGGTGAGGCTGCCGCAGGTACCAGAGGTCTTTGCCTCAGGGCTGAGCTGCTTCTGCTCACTCTGGTGTGGACTGAAGGAGCGGCGGAGGAATTGGGCTCAGCTGCTCCGGGCTGGGTGTGCCTGCCTGATCCTCCCTGAGCGAGCTGTGCTCTGCCAAATTACAGAACCAACTGGGCCAAAAAAAGGTGGGCAGGTGTGGCAGTCCAAGCAGGTAATGGGGCAACCAGGTGAGTCCCAGGAGGGGTGGGGCTGGGGGACGAGGAGAGTGGGGCACCACAGAATCATTTAGGATGGTGAAGACCTCTGTAATTAGTCCAGCTGTCGCCTCAGCCGTGCCAAATCCACCACAAAACCATCACAACAGATGAAGTGAGGCTCTGGGAGGAGGAAGAAGGGGCAGCACCTTGCTTTGGTCCCATGAGTTGCTAGCGTGGTTTGGCTGCAAGGTGGACCAGCAGCCTTAGCTGGTGTGTATCCTGTCCTGAGCTGCCTCCCAGGGCTTGTTTCTGCTGAGGACAGCCCTGAGGCCTGCCAAGAGGACAATATGTTGCTGTGATGATGTTTCACAGTGTCAGCGAACTGTGGCAGCTCTGTGGGGGCCTTGCTGGCTGCTGCCATCCTTGGGTGAGCATCGCTGCAGAGCACACTGCCTTTGCTCACAGGAGTTCAGGCTGCTGCTCCTTGAAGGGCTCAGTGCAGCCCCTCAGGTGATTTGTCTTTTGTGACCCTTCCCTTGACTTTAACAGCTCATAACTGTGGAAGATAATTTTAAGGCTAGGAAATTAATTTGCTGCCAGCCAAGACCCTTGCATAAAATTCCTGTTGTCCCACTGGAAGGCAAGGTTTGATTGGGATGTCAGACTTTTTTATGTATCATAAAAGTAAAAATCCTCATGATTTGACATAGAAATGACACTTCTCCATTTTGTAAGTAAAAGTGTTTTGCCCTCCAAACGTGTAAAGTATGGTCAGATTTTTGCAAGCTGTTTTTGCCAGCTTGGCCTGATTTTGAAGAAAAAAAGCTGTTGCTTTTGCCTTTTTCTTGTCATTGCACCTGTTCCTGTTGCAACCAGGAAACATTTTATTCAAAAGACATTTTCAGTTTTGTCCAGCGTGACTGGAGATCTTTGGTATGTGCAAGCTCATTAAAAGCAAGCTGTGCTGAGGCAGCAAGTCCTTAAGCTCTGGAGTCTGTTCTGCTCCCTGGTAGCTGCAGTGTGGCTATTTTTGGTGTCTGGGGCTGTCTGTAGGTGACACTGAGGACTTATTTTAGATTGCGGCGCTCCCGTGTGATCAATAAGTGGGGAGTGTGTATTACAGACACAGAACATCCAGGCCAGGTTGGATGGGGCACTGTGCAGCCTCAGCCAAGGGGAAGGTGTCCCTGCCCATGGCAGGGGGCGTTGGAACAAAATAATCTTTAAGGTTCCTTCCGAGCTAAACCATTCTCTAATTCCGTGATTCTCTCCCTGGTGTGCTTTGCAATTCCAGACATTCCCAAAGCGACTGCTAAATCACCTGAGTGCTATTTTTTGTTCACCACACTCAGTGTTTTGGCCAAGACTTGCACAAGCAGTAGATTCCAGGCAACCCCCTGGAGGTATTTCCAGAATGCTTTCAGAAAGTGCCAAACGACCAACTTTTTGTTCATCCAGCCCTCTCAAAGCCTCTCAGGGCACTGCGAAAAGTCATTTCTGAGAGCCCTGTCTGTTCTTAAAATGGAGATCATCCAACCAAGTTAAAAAACATTAATATTTTTAAAACTCTGATTTCCAGGGTGAAAGAGCTTTCTG
Organism: Acanthiza pusilla; assembly: GCA_036630365.1. Lineage (NCBI taxonomy): Eukaryota > Metazoa > Chordata > Aves > Passeriformes > Acanthizidae > Acanthiza > Acanthiza pusilla. The sequence goes on from JAXCHO010000098.1 coordinate 27,450,361, forward strand.
GGTTGCATGTAGGGCATGGTTTGTGCACTTTATCTTCTCGAGCAGAGAACCAGAAAACATGATGTGAGAGAAGACAGATGCCCCATAGGAGAACTCCTGGGGTGGGATAGGAGGAGAAAAAAGAGGAAAAAAAAAACCCAAAAAACTTATTTTTGCCCGGTCAAGGGTTTGAAAATGGGCAGTAGTTCAATCTGATGGTGTGTCTGACAGTAGCTCCAAGGTGAGTAGGCTCAGCAGCTCAGGTCTGCAGCCACAGGGTCTGAGGTCTGCTCTGGAGGGGATTTCTGCCTGCCAGGACACCTCCTGCATCCTCTGGGTGGTGAGAGCAGCCTTTGGTGGGAGTCTGTGGGTGTCAGGCTGCTGGAAGCTGCTGCAGTGCACATCCAGTGAAATTCCTGACTACCCTAGGCACCACCTGAGGCTTTGCAGGAGCATTTGGACCCTGCTAGTTTCCTGCTCTGCCTCCCACGGGCTGACTCTGCTTCCGTGGGATTTGTTTTTAATGTAGTGTTTGTAAGTTGTTGCTTCCTCAAAAGAACTAAGAGGACCTGGTCTGTGCTTATGTTGATTTTTTTGCTATCTTCAGCCCTGCAGTTATTTGTAAATAAAAGCAAACAATTGATTGTCTGGAATTTTCTTCACCCTGGAGTGCAGTGTGACCTAAAGATCAGGTGAATGAGTCTTCCTGCCAAGCACAGGAACTGCACACTGACCCCGGGGGTTATTGCTGTGTGCTGCTCCTTTTGCCTTCACAGAGTTTGGTACTTGCAGGGCCGGGGATTGCCTTGTTCCTGCAGGTGAGGTGGAATTCAGCTCCCTGGGGAACCTGCCTGAGCCTTGTGCATTCCCTCTGCTCTGCCAGAACCAATGCTGTGCCTCGGGGGAGTCAGGAAAACAGGTCTGCACCTGCTTCACAGAAGGTGTGAGACCCAGAAAATCCTGGCCAGCACCACAGCAGCTCGAGCACTGAGCTGAGCATAGACTGGCATGGTCCACTGGTCTTTGTGATGCTGGGGCTTCCTCCCCATGCTTGTCTGGATAACCTAGCTGTTCCCAGCTTCTTTGGACTATGCATTTTAAGTGTTACAGTATGAGAGGGAAATCAAAACCCAATCAAAATTATCTCTATGAGACCCATTCAATAAAATAGTTATTGGCCATTAGCACGGATTTTTTTATAAAGAAGTAATTAGCCCTCCTGCCCTGAGCATTAATGAATGCTTTTCATTACACCCCAAGGGGTAGTCAGCCCGATAATAACCCACTTCAACAGGAATGTTGTTATAAAACAACATTGTTTGACAACAGAGGCAGCAGGACAGTCACAAACAGGAGGCAAGCCTGCTCTGGCGAGCACTGGAGCCGGTTGCTTAAAAATGAAAGATCATTAATAATTTGCTTGGATTGGTTCTGTAAGACTTGACTTCTTACTCATGAAGGAGATGAAGAAATGCATACCAAAGCCAGGGTTTCATTTTTCCCTGGGTGCAAAGCTGGGAAAGCCAATGGAGATGCAGCAGTGCTGGCCACAACCTGACACTGATGGGGCCTGTGGATTCTGGGTGGGACAGGACTCATCTGCGTGGCTGTCTGGAGGTTCTGATTTCGTGGTCTGGGAGGTGTTTGGCAGCTGAATGGCAGAGGATTGTTTGTCCCTGCAGTCTCCACTGCTCAACCCACATGGAGTGAGCACCTGGTGACAGCAGCCCTTCCCCCATGCTCCTGTTTGATTATTGGCATTTTCTAGCGAGGAGTGTGTTGGTGCAGATGCAAAAACCACATTGACTTCCCAATTCAGTGGCTCTCCTGTTCTGACAGCCCATCACAGCCACCTGGCTCTCCTCAGGGTGGTGAGCACAGCTCGGGCAGGGCTCTCTGTCAGAGAAAAGCCCTCACAGACCAGATGAACCCACAATTTCCCTGCCCTGGGGACATCCTTGCTGCTCCCCTCTGCAGCCCTTGCTCATCCTGGCTCTGGTGGAAAGCTCGGCTCCCAGTGCTGAGCAGGGGCTGCTGGCACAGCTCCCTGCAGCCTAAAAGCCTAAAAGGCTCTGAAAGCATCCCTGTTACATTCACAAACCTGAGGATTCAAGTGCACAGCTGAATCCTCCCCTCCAAGCTGGGCTGTCAAATTAGGAAGAAGCTCCTCCAGGATGAGCTGGGGAGCTTGGCCGCCAGGGCTTTTCCCTGGGGAAAGGCAGTAGGTAATGGGAGGTCTAATTAAGGAGGCCAACAGCACATTTGCATGCTGCAGGAAAATCTTCCATGCCCACTCCTCCCCTGCTGTTTCACTCTGGGTTTCTGGGGAGCCCATTCCCATACAGGGCAAAAAGATGCCTCCAGCCTCTCCTCCTTTCCCTGTGCTCTCCTGGGAAGCAGGGACAGTCCACCCCACGGTGGGGATGAGGACTCCTGGGAGATGGTGCTGCACCCCTGGGACAGGTGTGACACGGGGATCAGGGGTGGCAGCAGCTCTGGAGCCAGGCCAGGCTCCAGCAGGCAGCTCTACCAAATGTTTTTGTAGTGGCCACATCTCTCCACGCTGTGTGCAGGGACAGGAGCCCCGGGATGAGCAGGAATGGTGATGATTGCTCAGCTTCAGTGTGGAGCTGCCTGCAGGCCATGGGGCAGGATCAGAGCAGCATCTCCCTGGATATGTCAAGGGAATTCAGTCACACCGAGGAGCTAAGGCTGTAGGTGTAAGGATAGGAACAAACCAGGGCAGAGGACTCAAAGATCCTTGTGGGCCCCTTCCAGCTCGGAATATTCCATGAAAAAGAAAAAAAAGAGGGAAGATTATGAGGCAGTGTGGAGGCTGTTGGGATCAGTGCAATGAGCACAGAGCTGCATTAGACTTGCTTTAGGCAATCTCGATTTTGGCATTTCATAGATTATTGGTGCCTAATTTCACAGCTGTAAGCTTCTTCATGCACACATTTGTTTGCATGTAATTACTTCACTTCAAAAATAAAGCACATGCGGGAAAACTTTTTTTTTTTCATGTGGAACCATAACCATCCTCTGAGGTACCCTCAGCAGGGCTGCAATCCCTCCACCAGCCCTTCAGTGCTTGTCTCACCAGCTCTTTATGGCATGGGGAAGTGGGACTGTTCAGCTCCTGGCCCAAAGGAAAAGCTGCCTGGAGATTAAGGGAATGCTCCCACAGAGCATGGGGCTCCCTGGGGAGGCTGATTTCCATGCTGTGTCATGATTTTAGTATAAAGGAAAGAAAAAGGTCCCTCAGTTTAATATTCACTAGAGTTTTATTCTCTTTTATTGCTGGAAGGGTTGGCAGACCTCTAGGGAAAGTTTCACAAGGGGGAAAACTAATTTTTTCCAATGCAGAAGTTTCCAGAACTTCAACAAACTGTAATTAACTTTGAAACATGACCTAGGAATCACTTAACTGCTGCATTTAAAGTATCTGGGGTCAAGGATTACATTTTTTGTAATATATTAAATGAATGCATTTGTATTTGCAGTTTCTAGTTTTTAGAGAGTTGTCCCTTTTATTGGTTGATTCTTCCCTTTTTCAACAAACAGAATAGACAAAGACTTGGTGTGATCTTACTAGAGAACCAAACAGGACCAGAGCTGGGCTTCCTAGGGATTCATACAGCGCTGGAGAGTGTATGTTCCCTCACTGATTCTCCTGCAACACCAGGAAGGGAAATTTTTGCCACAATAGTCAAAGCTTGGAAAAGGGAATTATCCTTTAATGCCATCACAGCAACGGTGCCAAGAAATATCAACTGCTTGTATGTGCAGCCAGGACAGGTCAGACTCTAAGGCATAAAGACAGCTACAAGCTCAAAACCAGCAGGAGTAACAGGGTGAGTGTGCTCTGTGTCAGTGGGAGCTGTGACACAGCACTCAGGAGCACCTACTGAAGTGGGAGATGCTCATCAGCCCTCCCTGTAAATTCCCTGCCCCACAAAACTCCCATTAATGCAGCACCTGAGGAGCCTATCCCACAGCAAATGCAAGGCTGTTACCCACAGGCTCTGGGCAGGGCTCTCAGCCCCTGGCAGCCTGCAGGGGAATCACTGTCCTGCCCAGACACTGCCACAGCCCTGGGGTCACACACCCAGCACCTCCTCTTCCCTCTGCTGCCCTGTCTGGGTGGCTTTGCTGCTGTGGGAAGGACAGCTGTGCACAGCAGAGAATCAAGAGTACAGATTGACAGAGGAAGGACATGGACAGACTTGCTCTTTTATTTGCATTTTATCCTGTATTGAAGATTGCACAAAGCTGCCTGTCTGTCCTGGCTTCAGCCAAAATAGAATTAATTTTCTTAACAGTAGCTGGCACAAGTCTGTGTTCTGGATTTAGGGTGAGAATAATATGGATAACACACCGGTGTTTTTGGTTTTTGCTAAGTAGAGCTTACACTAAGTCAAGGACTTTGTATTGTGCATCACTTGTTTTTCTTTGGTTTTCTCTCTCTCTGCCTTTCCTTTTAATTACAATTATTATTTATTATTAATTATATTGCAAAATATTATTAATAATATAATTATTATTAATTAATATAATTTTTTATTGTTGTTGTTTTTATATTTTACTTTGTTTTGATTATGGATCCATCTTAATCCACAGTTAAGTTTTACTTTTCTTTCCCCTAATTCTCCTCTCCGTCCCACAGGGGTGGGTGGGGAGTGAGTGAGTGGTTGTTTGGTTCTTAATTGCCAGCTGGGCAAAACCATTACAGTATCCCAGGAGGGTTTCAAATGCTGGACACCCTGCACAGTTACAACAGTCAGGAGGCAAATTTTACCTGGGGGACAAATGAGCTGTTGTGATTGTCATTGACTTATTTCCAAACTGGAAAATCTGTGGCTGTGACTGTTCCTCAGCCTACCTAATTCTCTCTTTCCAGCCAGTGCCTTGTATTTGAGGATAATTGTACTCCCTTTTTTTTATAAGTAGGATACATTTTTCAAAGCCATGCTAGTCCTCTGCTTGTGGTCAAACAAGCCATGCTGTGTGCACAGGTGCCCAAAAATTCACAGCAAACTCTGTCATCTCTCTGGGAAAAAAAAATAAGCTGCTTTTCAGACATGGATTGCAACAAGGCACTCTGTTATGGAAGGAGGCTCTGAACAACCTCATCTGGTTGAAGATGTCCCAGCTCATTGCAGAAGGGGTGAACTAGAAAATCTTTAAGGTCCCTTCCAACCCAAACCATTCTGTGATTCCATGGTTCTATAATTCCATGACTCCTGCTGCCTGAAGCAGGGTAATTTAGGAGGTGAAACAGGAGGCTTTTCCATCCCCAGAGCCACATTTTCCTTCTGCTGGGGCTATGTCTCTCCAGAGGGTGGCTGTGCAGTGCAGGTGCAATGCCCACGCTTTGCTCCAGCCTGTGGTGCTCAGCCTGGCCCCAGCACCCCAGGGAGCAGCTGATAGATGGCCAAAAAGGGTTCACATTCCCCCTCTCACAGCAGTTTTGATCCTTCCTCTGGCTGGTGGAGAGCACAGTTTCACCTGGTGGTGTTATGGGGTCCCAGCACACAAAAGACACTGAAAATCCATCCCTTCTGCAGCAAGTCCACTGAAACGTCATTGGTGCAGCTAGGGACTGGCCTGGCTTTCCTGCCCTGCTGCAGCCAGTCCAATCCACCTGACCAGGCCTGAGCCGTGCTGTGGGGGACACAGCCCAGAGCCCCAGCTGCCAGGCTCCCAGCTCCAAGAAGTCCCTTCCAGTCCCATGTTGGTACTGGCAGTGCAATTTTCAAGACTGCATTCCAGGACCGAGCTTTTTGTAATTTCTCCACCAATGAATGTTCTCAGCGTTTTGATTCCTTGAGAAAGGTGTGTGTCTGTGCCACCTGGGGAAGATACTAGTGAGGGTGCACATCTCTGCACCTAAGGCACAGCCCCAAGACACCTCAACAACCCATGGCTGATTGATTAAACTGAATATATTAATGAACCAGTCTGTTCCATCTTGGAAGTGGAAGATGAGCATGATACGCCAGCCCTTCATGTGAACCATATCTTCTTTGTTTTATGCAGGTTATTGAGCAGAAGGTCCCATGGAAAATGCTATAAAAACTTTCCAATTTATCAATGTTCATTATTGTTACCAATTGCCCTTCAGAGTGAAAATATGATCAGATAAACCATGCTTAGGTGATACTTCACATAGTGAGTATTTTCCATAAAATATAATGTAAGCATGTGGCGGTGCTCACATCTGTGTATGTGTGCAAAAGACAGCTATTATGCCATTTATCATCATCATCATTATCATCATCATCATTGTATAATAGACCGGTATAACTTATACTCTGATTGAAATTGAATACATTTTTGCCTTATGGGAAGGGAGAGGATGTGGCAAGGGAAGGACAAGTTAGAAGTGTCTGAGTGCTTTCAAAGCTATCTCTGAGACACAGCTTTCTAGGGCAGCGGAGGTTTGGGAGGTCACCACAGTGGTCCCAAGCATGGCCATACCACTTTGATTGAGGTATTCCCACTCAAACCAGCCCTCTGCTTACTCTGGACTGTAAACAAGGTCAGCGCTGAGTTTCACAAGCTCTGTGCCTGAGCCCAGGGTTGTTGCATCCTTGGATGTCACCGTGGGGCCGCAAGGCAGAGCCCTCGGTGCAATACAACATTGCACCTCCCGCACGCCCACGCGGGAGATGGAGAGGTCACATTTCAGGTCTGCAAGCTCTGACAGTGTCCCTCTGAGCCCTATTGCAGTGACACCTGTTACACCACCTCTCCTCATCCCCACTTAGCGTCTTGTGGCACTCGCAGCGGTGTTGCAACGACAGCTGACAGATCCCCTGCCTTTGCAGATCCACTCCTGTCGGGTTGCAGGCGCTCGCTAATCGGATAATGCTGTTGTTTTGGTGGCACTCGTGTTTGTCTCTGCTAAATGACAAGCAGGAGCTTGTGTTCTGCTTTCTGGCGCTTCCCTTTCAAGCGTCGCAGTCGTGCTTGCCACTTCACCTTCCGCACGAATCAAAGCGGTTCTCGCCGCTCCGTGCGCCGGTGGCAGCTTGATCCGGGGGAAGGATGTGTGGCGGTGGCCCCGGCAGCACCTGGAACCCGGCAGCCCTCGTTAGCCTCTCACGGAGGCAGCTCAGAAATCGATGGGAAACAAAGGGCACTCGCCTGAAACTCGTCCCAATTTGGTTTCTGCTGATTGATCTGTCAGCTCCGCCGGGGGGAAATGAGTTGTGCTGGATATCAATTATTTGTGGGTCCTCTCCCTTTGTTTCAGGAGTGCTTTTGGTCAGGATCCACGGAGATAAACGAAGGAAGAGAGGACCTTGTCTCGCCAGCAGTGGCTGTTCCTGTAAATCAGCTCTTACTAATGAGCCCAGGTGTAAATGAGGTACTGCTGAAATGTACAATTACACACACTGATCATCAGGGGAACTTGATACGAAGATTTCTTCACCAAACCCACATGGTTAAAAAAAGAAGATTTCTCATTATATAGTTAGGAACACAGGTACCAAACTGAGGATTTAGATATTCATCTGTTAAACGAGTTTGTTCACCAGTGCCTGAAGCCCAGAAGAGCTCCAGCCTCTCCCAGGCAGAGCTCTGCCCCTCTCACCAAGTAGCCAGGGCTAATTCAGGGCTCTTGTGGCAGGGCCTGAACTTTCCTGCAGCTCCAGAGCCTGGGAGAAGGCTGTCTAATCAAGGAAGGGTGCAATTAATAGATTGCCCTCATGCATGAGATCAGAGCAACAAATACTAAAACTTAATAATACAATTCCCCACCTTGGCACAGATAAAGGACGTCTCATTTAGTGCAAGTTGGAAGAGCCCCTGCAGGGCATGGCTCAGTCTCTGCCCAGAGCAGAAAATCCCTAGGTTATGCCGAGGGAAGCAGCAATTCTGAGCCCCTGTTTTTCCTAGAGGGTCACTGTGTGGCACTGAGTTTCCAACTGGTTTTGGCAGTGTTTTGGACACAGAGCTGGGAAGCAGCTCCAAAATCCACCCAGACTAGAGCACAGTGGTGTTGGAGGGCTGTGTGCTGTGTGAGTTTACTTTGTTTAGTTTAGAAATCTTACTACAGATCAGCCACCAAGCTTAAAAGATTAAATATAGGGAACGTGGAAGCGTGCCATGAAAAATATATCATCTAAAGGCCTGCCTGTTGGTAGGAAAATGGGAAAGTGCACAGTCAGTGTCACGTTTTGTTGGTTTTAGTGGTGGGAGTTGAGAGCTGAGAGAGAGGGTAAGAAGGGAAGAACATTACTGCAGAAATTATACATTTTACATAAATGATCTACCAAAGATCAACGTTCTGCATAAGAAGTCAGAGATAAAAAAAATCCTACATATTTAAAACAGACTTAAAAGAAATAATTAGCCTTGTTAGTCTGGCATATTAAAGAAACCCCATAACTTCAAACTGATCAGCTCTTGACACATCTTCATTTAGCATCCTACAGACGTGCAGAATGTCTCCTGTCGGGCTATAGAAAATAAAGATACATGGCAACCTCTGTGTGGGTGCAGAGATCACACTGGGCAAAGCAGAAATGAACAAACACATCTGTAATGTGATGTCTAGAAAGCATCAAAGAGCGTGTGGTTGGAAACAGCAGAGTAAAGCAGACAGAGGAAAAGTACATACAAAATCCAAGGGAAAGGGGGAAATTTTTCTACATGGAGTGATAACAAGCCATGTTGGATGAATACTTTGAAGAGCTTCCAGCAGGAAAGAATCACAGGAAGTTCAGAGTGGGAAAAACTGGGAGATGAAGGTTAAATGTGAAAAGTCTTTACAGGAAAGATAGGAGCAACTTCAAGTGCAGTAAGACAAATCTGTCAACTTTTATGGCTTCCATTTGTGAAAACATCCAGCAACAGTCATAGCTAGCTATGGCCAGGCAAGCAAGCACGGGACCACAAAATTCAGGAAATTTGGTAAGAAGATTTAAACTCACCATGCCAAACTTTCCAATGAGTGACATCTCTAGATTGGTACCTGTCATTTAATCCCCTAAAATCAATGAACTCGACAAAGAAAAGCTGTAGGCCATGAGGTTGCATGGATCTGAGCTGTTAGGCCTGAGCCCAAGAGGGTGCACATCACCAAAAGGTACAACAATAGAAAGCAAAAATCCTTCCCAGGAGCAAGGGGACCAACTGCATCCATAGGAAAGGCACAGGGCTGCTCGCCAGAGACACAAAGGCATGTCAGGAAAACATGAGCCCTGTTCTTGTCACCACCTGCAATGTTTCACAAACCTGAAATTAAAGGATTAAAAGCATTGCCGAAGAAGAGTGTAGACAGCACAGGCTGTAACACAAAATGAGAGAAAGCTCTGTGGCAGCGTGCTGGTTTGGGCTGGGGTAAGGTCACATTTCTTCACAGTGTCTGGTATGGGGCTGTGCTTCGGATTTGCTGAAAACAGTGTTGATAATATAGAGGGGTTTTGTCACTGCTGAGCAGCACTTGCACAGCATCAAGGCCTTTTCTGCTTCTCGCACTGACACGCCTGTGAGGGGACTGCAGGTGCATGTGACAGTGGGAGGAGACACAGGAGGGACAGCTGACCTCAAGTGACCAGAGGGATATCCCAGACCATATGGTGTCCTGATCAGCCTACAGAGCTGGGGAAGAAGGAAGTGGGAACGTTTGGAGTGACACTGTTTGTCTCCCCAAGTCACCATGACATGTGATGGATCCCTGCTGTCCTGGGGATGGCTGAACACCTGCCCAGCCATGGGAAGGCTGCATGAATTCCTTGGCTTGTTTTGCTGGCACACAAGGCTTTTGCTATTAAACTGTCTGTATCTCAGCCCACGAGTTTTCTAACTTTTACTCCTCCGATTCTCTCCCCAATCCCACTGGTGGGTGAGTGAGTGAGCCTCCGCCCGAGGCTCAGTTGTCATTTTGGGTTAAACCATAAGAAAGAGCAGAGGAGAGAAGAGCACACAGGAGAGGTACTGGGTCTCACTTGGACCCTTAGGCGAGATCACAGACAGGAAGAATGCAGGAAGAAACCCAATTCTTCCACGAATCACTTTTTAAATCAGGATTTTATCAGCCACTGAAGGACCAAGGGACACTCCAAATGAGACCTCTAGCTGGGTGTGAAGACACCACCCCGGAGAGCTCACAGCCCTCCTGCCAAGGAATGGGGACCCTTAGAAATTCCTACAGCTTGATGCAGTCCTGCTGGAGGCCCCAGCATGCACAACAGGCACAACAGCTGAGGCTGTCTTGAAATAACCTTCCGGAGGGCTCTGAGAGCCAGAAACACTTCACTGCCTTATTGTAGGCGCAAGAGAGTCTTCAGGAATGAAAGCACCCATTGATGATGTGCCATGCCAGGGCATGCAGTGATCAGAATCCCAAATCAAGGAGGACATTGAGGCAGCCAAGAAGATGCAACCCAAACCACAGCAGAGACAGATGTCAATGGCAGACAATTTAATTATGTCTGGAGAAACCAACCACAAAGGCAGTAAAGCCTGCTGATTATAAGCAACAGGGAACACTCTGACAATGAAAGGGGTAAACAGGGAAATTTAGAAATTGCAAAGGAGGTTGAAGTAGGTCAGTGTGTTCACACCCAGCCATGCAACTCAAGCCACTTGCTAAAGAAAGTTCATTGCTCTGATACAGAGGAATCCTCACAGCCAGAGCAGTGGACATAGTCCCTTCCAGCCTTACCCATCCTGTGATTCTGAGAGAGCAAGGACCTGAAGCATTTACAAGCATCATCAGTATTCCTCCTCCTTCACTCTCTTACCACTACAATCAGGCTCATGCTACAGGGGAAAATGCCGCTGTAAATAAATAATAGGACTTTGCCAAGCTGTGTCAACGACTACAAAATGTTCCATGGTCTCTAGTTCCCACCTTCACAAGTATCTATTTCATTAGGATGGCCATATTTTCACTCTTAAACGATAATCCATCAAACAGCGTGACATCTGTTGATGTGCAGCACAGACTTAACATGCTTGGTGAAGCTGAGAGGATGATCAAGTGTCTCTGCCTTTGGAAAGCTCCTAATCTGAAAAAAATTGAACGAGAACAAGACGTCTACAGGGAGAACTAAAGAGAGGAGAGGTGGTGTGTCACCCCAGAAATACAGGCTTGAGTAGCTGTAGCCTGTAGTGGGCTTCACAGGAGGCACAACAAGGATGGGAACCAGTTTGGAAAGATGTGCCAGGCCATGTAGGTCACTGTACATTCTTCTGATGGCCATCCCCTCACTCTGTAGCATCCTAGTAGAAATTGCACCTAAACCACGACATTACAGAAAAGGAAAAGGCAGGGAGTTGCACCTTGGCCAGTAACTGTGAGTGCCTTTGTTAACAAGTTGAAACTCTGGATTAAAAATTATGTCAATTCAAAATAACAACCAGCATTTCACCTGGTAATTGTCAGCGTGTTCAGCTTGATGAGATACAAACAATTTGGAGAAAGCAGAAGCCTCCCATGTGAACATGATAAGGCCTAATGTGCTGTATCTCCAGCAAAAAGGGGACAGCAGGGAAAGAAATGCAGCCAAAGAGGAAATTCTGTAACAGCAAGAAACCCTTGAAGTACAGGATGGTGTAACCGATCCCCCCACAAGAACATTCAGTCATTTAGGGAATATTCATGGAAAGTGTGGGCACAGTATTTCCCACGATGCTGAAAAGGAAGGAGTGGAAGGGGGAGTGTGGGAAATCCTTTGCAGTGACTCTGCTCACTGACATTGAAACGGAGAGAAAACAGCCTGGAAGTTCCGGGGTGGGCAGAGAGAAGGACCTCTGTGTCTGCCCTGAAAGGGCTCAGGTGGGGCTCCTCACCGCGAGGGGCTCAGATCAGGGCTGTGAAATCCCTGCTGCTCCTCGTGGCATCCCGAGTGTTCCAGCACTGCTCATGCCCAAACGCCCCAGAAATGCTTCCATGAAATGATTCGTGTCTGAGGCACAGGAGATCTGTGGAGTTAAACAAACAGTTTACAGACTTTTAATGTCAGGCTGTGACCACACGTTACCCACAGCTTTTTTAAGTCCAATCTGCTGGGATTTTATCACAGCCAGGGTATCACTGTCCTTTCCAACTACCAAAATCTGACTTCTGAAAAGGCCTCCATCTGTCTCCCATCTTACTTTAATTTACTAAGTTGTGCCATATCCCCATCTGGCTATTGGCTGGAATTTTGTTTTGTTTTGTCCCCTTGAGTTATTCAAGGAGACACAGAGCTGGCTGAGTACATTAGATCATTATATGTCTCTTAAAGTAGTTGTTGGATTTATTTGAATAGGGATTAGCAAGATTAGGAATGTTTTCTTTAAATTACTATAGCAGCCTACAATTTTCAAATGGTAATTTTGTCCATTATATTGATTTGTATTTAAAGGACTTTGATGGTTTTTACTACAGTACAAAGAAGGCAGTTAAGCAATGCTGCTGTGAAAACCAACAGTTTTAGAATTTTGTTCAAGACTGAAATAACAGATGCACAAATCCCATTAAAATTCGATGGAAATTGACCTCACACCTCTGTAAGTCACTTGAAAAGCTCATTTAAAGAACTTTCAGAAGCAGCTTTACACACAATTGGTGTTTCCTACCAAACATTCTTCATACAACTTCACATACTGTTATTTTAAGGGCAAAAATAATGAAAGAGCATTCCTGACACAGTGTTGCTGAAATGGAAAAGTAGTTCAGCCCTTCTGAAGAGTGCTTCAGTCCTTCCCTTATCTGTCGTTGTCTCTCTGAAGTGTTGCACCTCAGTTTATCTATCTGTGGTGCTTGCATCAACAAGGTACAGGAGAAAACCTCGGTGAAGTTTATCCTTCTATCATCTCAATTCCACCTCCAGCCACATCCATTATTTAATAAAAAAAATTTTTAAATAAAATAAAAAAACCAACAACAAAAAACCAAAAACAAACAAACAAACCTGAGCTTCTGTCACTCTAAGGAGCTTTAAAGGAACCATTCCTTTATCAGAGGGGAGCATTTGGATGGAGGGCTGGTTCCTCGGGATCTCATCCCAGGGATCCATCAGCTCCATGCCCAGACCTCACAGCTGGTGCAGGCTGCACCTGAGGCTGCTCCAGCATCTCCTGGCTGCTCTCATGTCTCCCTCAGGGATATGGACATGGCTTATGCCACTAACTTGGTTTCGTATGAACCCAAGGAAAGCTAAGGTGTGCCACTCCTTTCTCCCTCCGAAGGCCATCCAAGTGTGGACCCTTCTACAAAGCACCACCCTTTGGTGTTTATGCCCCTCTGCTGGACTCTAAGCATGCTTGGCAGTGACCCTCTGGCACAGTTTGGGTCAGTGACCACGCCCTGGCTGCCTGCAGCCCCTTCTACCCTCGCTGGCACACGGGGAAGGCCTAAGCTGAGCTGCCACAAAAGAATGGCTAATTATTTGCTGCCTGTCTCCTGCACAAAGTTCTGTGCAAAGACCATGGGATTTTATTCTCCTTGCTGGAGGGAACAAGATGGAGGGAAATGAAGTGCTTAGAAACCCTTTTTTTTCCCAATCATGCGTTGTCTGTCCAAACTATTTAGTCATTCTCTGTGCACACTCACTGGGAGAAAAATAACAACATTAATAACAATAATAGTGGTACCTTAATTAAATACTGTAAAGAGAAACTAATTAATAAGTGTTATAGTAGCCTTTCTGCCTGTTTGCTAAATGGCAGAATCATTGTGCTGATGGCAGGTGAGTAACAAGAGATCAGCCTCCCCTCAACACGTAACTACCATCAATTTTAGAATCTGTGAGGAGTAAAGTATAAAGCATTCAGTAATTTTTCCTCTCTGTCTCTTTGTATGCATATCCTAATACATGCAGAGACTCCACAGCTCACATTTTTGTAAGAATACAAGCAAATATCCTGCCCCAAAAGTTAAACTGAACCACAGCTCAGCAGCAATCCTTTCAAAGGCTTTTCAATGGTCTGTTCTCTGCCTTTGAACACATCTTCAGCATTCAAGTACTCAGAAGAGAGTCATTTACTAGTTTGGATCTGAGGCATTATCTGGTGTGTGCTCTGGATATTTCAGGATCTGTGCGATCGCACATCACTGCACATCTCATAAAATCAACATTGCTGTGCTTCTGTATTCACAGCACGACTCTGATCCAAACTCAGCTCCTTGTATTGACAGGAGATTGGCTTTGGGGTGTCTCACCTACAATGATGTTCACAGTTTGCCTAGTCTAGCAAAAAAACCCCACTGAATAAGACATCTACTGTTTAAGCTCTGTGCTCCTCATTCTAATGTGAAAGAAACACTGACATTTTGTGACTGAGCAGGAACCTATCTGAATGCCTTTGTCTAAAATATCCTCTCCCTCCACTCATGTGCAGTGTGTTGCAATCCATGTGATTGTGATTGTCCTATCCAAGAAGAGACTGGTCTATAGCAACACTGAAAAAAATGTCATGAATTTTGAGAAAATTACTCTGAAAGGGGAGAAAAGAAGCTGAAAAGCACTTCAAGATGTAAGCTATTATGTAAAAGCTCAGCTGTTATTTTTATTACTTTATTAGTCATTATTGTTGATAATGATGAAAATGCTTGCCTGGCTTTAAAAAGGTCATCCTTTCTGCTGCAATACAATCCCTTTTTGAAGGCTGAAGTCTTTATCCCTCCAACTCTCTGTTGACTAACTTGAGTTTGCTAGGGAAGAAAGACTAATTCAAGCCATTTGTTGATTTTGAGTCCAGGTAGCCTCAACAGTTTTTAAACTCACCACCCAACTTAACCAAATGTGACAGAGGGCCAAAGATGTCCAAGACAGACATTTCCTGTGGGCTGCATGAAAGCAGGCTGGTCGATGGAAAAGACCTTATTAATATTCCCAGCTGAGGGAAAGGGTACAGTGTGGGCATAAGGCTATTATACAGTACAAATTCCTCTTAGGTGCTCAGCCTTAAACCATAAATCTGTAAAAAAACAGGTCTCACTGGATCTTCCCTTCAAACACTTCTTTGTTGCTCTCTCTTGATAGCAAACCCAATAACCTCCTAAGTAAAGATTTGAATTGTAGATGACAATATAGCCTGTGCTAGCATGTAAAATGAAACTTTGCTATTATTCATAGCTCACCAAGCCTACAGGGCGTGGTATGGCTTTGCCTGAAAGCTGCCAAGTTTTCTCCATGGTGGCACATCTGTTGCCCTGTTTTCCTGTGCAGCAGCAGAGGTGTTTTGAAAGCAGCTCATTAGTTTATTATTGTTGTCTTCACCCTTTCTGACTGCATCTCAGTCTCCAGCTCAACTCAGTCTCCTTTTGCTTTGCCTCATCCTCATCTACTTTTTAAGCTGCTTGGCACACTGTTTATGTGCTTGTTCTCTACCCAAGTAATGCCAACTCCTCCCTATGATAAGTGTTTGGTTCTGTAAAGATGTTTGTGTGAATCCAACTGCTGAAGGAAGTTTTACATAACAAAACCAGAAATTATTTCTAAAGCTCCTCTGCCAACAAAAAGATTTTTTTCTTCTTCTTTAAGGAAATGATATTCAAAGTCCAAACCTGTCCCTGCTAACTTCAGTTCATGAAGCATGAGACCTTTTAGTTCTACATACTGGGAACTGATTGTGAGGCAGCCAAACCCACTTAGCTATACCCTCTCTATTTCAGAGGTGACTAGAATTTGCTGAAATTAAACCTAAAACTAAAAGGTTCAGCAAATATTAATTTGTACTTTATAAGAAATTAGGTTGGATTTGCATCTCAGGCATTTTTTCATATCTAGTTATAGTCTTAAAAATGTCACAGCCCCGAAGTTTGTAGACACAGCACTCTCTAAATGAACAAGGGAGAATTATTTCAGAGAGTAAATCAGAAATTCATACACGTGAGAAAGCTCTGTATGTCTGGACCAAAAGGCTTAGTACAAAGTTCCCATGCTTCCAGTCAACCAGCTAAAATCCCTTTGACTCCAGGGCTCCCCAATAAACTACCTGCACATCCTGTGGGGGTGTCCTATGCTCACTGAAATTTTTGACCCAATAATTCAGAAGAATGAGTTAATGTGAGAAAACTGTGACCTACTCGTGGACAATTTCCAGGTGAGAGGGAGGGTCCATGAAACTGATCGGATCCATTACTCAGTGTCACTGAAAGGGATTCACCTGGCTCTGCTCCCAAGCCTTCCCTGGGAAATCACGTCCTTTACAACTCGAAGAAGCCTCATTTGCCAAACAAGTTGAGTGGTGGCAGCAGTGCTGTGGTGGCTTTGGTTCTGTCACAGTTTCAACCCTAAATCCGGAGATATGAAAGACACTAAATATGCGCTTTCAGGCGACTGCAAATCAGTGAGGGAAGGGTTTCCCAGCGAGCCACACCAGCGATTTATTCCCTTCCCACTGCTATGGACAGCACGAAACGTTCACCCTTCTCCGGGGCGCGTTACCCGGACAGTGGGGCACACGAAATATCGATGCGAACTGTTAAAAAAACCCCAAAACAGCCCAAGCTGCAGTCCCTGTAGCTCCGGCGGGTCCCTGGCGCCGGGTTTCCGTGCGGCTGGGCTCCTGCAATCCGGACGCACGGCACTAGATGGCAAAGCAGCGCCAGGTTTGGAGCGCAGCCCAGCCCCAGCCCAGCCCGGCCCCAGCCCAGCCCGGCTCCGCAGCGGCGGAGGGCCCTGGCTCCGCTCCCCGGGGCACCTGCCGGAGGAGGGGCTGAGCATCCCTGCCCTGCCCCTCCGCATGCCCTGCCTCCCTCCTTCAAAGCACGGAGATCGCGCCCTGCAGACCGAACGCGGCTCAGGAACGCCGGAGGTGAGGGCTGTGAGGATGCAGACGTGGCTGATTCTCTTATTGCTCCTGCTGGCATTAGTGGCTTGCGCTGCAGTTGCTCTCAGGAGCTCGAGATCCCGGGCAAGACAAGCAGCCCTCCCTCCAAAACGGATTACCCAGCAAATGGGTGGCAAAACTTGTCTCATCTCCCTGTTGAACAAAAAGAGATTTATGTTTAATAGTCCCAAGTGGAAACACCTCTCCTTTCAATTTCACGTCAGTCTATGCTTTGGGTGTTTTACTGTGTGAGGGAAGCTACCACCCATGCACTTAAGGTGTGAAATATTTTTATTAGGAGTCTGTTCTCCCTTTTCCCTTGCGAGCAGATAATACCTGTTCATGCTAAAAGGAGTTACAGAGGAAAAGGTGGAATCTTCAGGATCCACTTTTGGATCAAATAACAAAGAACTTTTAGGTCTAAGTAAAAAAAAAAAAAAAATTACCTCTAGACAAGCCAATAAATTCCTCTCTATTTTTGTAAGGATTTATGGTTTAACCACTCTCTTAACAGGGAATTAAGGATATGATCATGTCAATAAATTCATCCTCACAACTACAACAGTACAAATTATATCATTTTAAGGGTAACCTCTGTTCTCCCCCCATATCTAACCATTGGGCTTCAAGGATTAACTTAAGTTGGAGATTGCAACTTTTACAGTTTCATCAGAAGGGGATATCCAAACTTCTCTGCCCTTCCAATGTCTGCGAACATGGGACTGATGGCAGGAATGCTCCTCCTCTCCCCTACAGCTGCAAGAGAGTGTATAAGGATTCTACAAGCTGCTGGTGACAGTCCCAAAATGACCTAGGAATCTCAGAAAACTCTTCTTCAAATGACCATGTTCTACCAAGTCCCAGACTTTGTGCTTGGGGATAAAAGGGCAGCAGTGAGCCTAAGTGGGCAGTGCACACACACTGACAGAAGGGCTCTTCAGGGTTGAAAGAAGTCATGAGCCTTGCCAAATCTAGATTATTTCTACCTTCAAGACAGGACAAGGCTAACATGAAAAAAAAAATCCTGTTTTCTGCTGGTGTGGGCTTTTAGTAAGATGTATCATGCTCTTCCTTGGCTATTTAAATAACACTGTCTCACTCTGTATAAACCAACTTACAATATGAATGAAAAAAAAGCTATGGATCATGAAGCAAGTGGGAATGGATAATCAATTTTTATCACTAATATTGTGGGTATGACCAATAACTCTGAATGAGTTATGGAAGCCTTTGCTCTGAGCAGATGTGCCTCCTTTCAAAGCAGTCTCTTTTTAACACAGCCTTAATAACAGAAAAAGTGTTGATTTAAGCATATTAAAACTAAACAAGCATGTGTTTTCACTGTCCATATTTCTTGTTAAAATGTAGGAATATGAAATTCTCAGAGGTGGCTGGCTATGGGAGGAACAACAATGGCTTACAAAAGCTTTCAGCTTTACAAACATGGGTTCAAATCAAGCTTAAGTAAGTGACAGGCAAAATGGGGCTATTGATTTCCATCTAGTCCCATTTGGCTACAACAAAAACTGGGCACAACAATGTCTTAACACTTAAAGGGATGGCATCAGCCAAAAGATAAAGCTTCTGCAGAACATTTGCAGTGTTATTTATAGCAATTGAGATTACTGGACCACTTGAGATTACTGGAGCTGAAAGACATCTGAGAGTAAATTCGCATCTCCCCACTTTGGGAGGTGTGCTTGCTTTCTAAGTTCGGCTGTGCTTTCTGCCAGACCTGTGCCCCAAATCTCTTTTCCAGTTACCTGGTAGAGCAGACATTATTCGTGTGTGCAGGTCAGGCTGGGAAACAAGTTGTCCTTTTTACAGGCCTGTCAAAGAAAAAGATTCACACCGAGTCAAAAATCCTCTGATGGCCAGGAACCTGCCTGCCAGACAAGCAATAAGGTCTGATTTTCTTTTCTGCCCATGCACTCATCCTGCAAGAAGGCCCCAACAGGTCCTTGAAGCAAATTTGGTGGCCAAGGCTGTGTTCCCTTGCAGCTGATAATGCACAAGGAGCCAGGCTTTGCCTTGCCTGAGAGGTGTCATGAGCAGAGCTCTAAGTGGGGTGCGCTCACGGCTCCATCATGAACTTGTAAGATCAGACCTTAGGGCTTCTACTTCAAAAGCTCCCAGCAGGCACCATCAGGATTTGGTTTTTAAACACCTCGATGCTCTTTGGGTGTGTTAGTCAGGTCCAAGGGGCTCAGGAATGAGCACAAGAAGCTCTGTGTAAAGCCTGCTCTGCACTGTGATTAATTAACACCTGAATCTCTGGCCCAAGGTGACTGGCGCAGGACCATTGAAGGAGCCAGGGCTAAAATGCAAGAGTTTCTTGCTCCTATATTGCTCTTCTACCTTTCTGAATTCGGTGCACCTCTCCTGCTGCTGTTTAAAGACACAGCAGGGCTCTGTGGAAGGTTGTATGGCTGCCCTCTCCATTTCCTTACATCAGGGGATTTGTGTCAGAAGTTCAGCATTGCCAAATGTCATTTTGAATGATTTTGTAGTTCTAGGTCAATAATAGGGGAACTGAACCATGAATTACTCCAGTTGCTACAGTGGATCTTTTTCTCAGCCATATACACAGAATGTGCAGTTCATGATGATTCTCAATAGCTCTACATTTTCTGATTCACATTTTTAATTAAACATAATTTTCTTTCTTTTGTTTCTAAATGGGCATGCTGTGTCATTAAATCTCGAGCATCACCAAGACTAGAATATCTCAAGACCTCATAGTTGCAAAGCTCCACTCTTGCTGCAAAGATGAAAATATCAGAGAATAGTGAAATAGTAGGGCAGAGAGCAAGAAGGTTCTCTGTGTGCTCATATTTCTATTAAATTACAGGGATAAACATCATATTAATTCAAAGTCTCTATCTTCAACATTATCTGAAGATTATGTTCATTCCTTATTTAGCACGGCTCCACTTCAGAGGAGGAATAGAGTGAAATCCCCCCCAGCACTGGGAGAAGCAGGATAAGAGTAAAATATTTGCTGGTGGTACTGTCTCCAGCGTAGCAGGAAGTAGTAGCATGTGATATGTACCTCCTTACACATGTAAGAAGGGTGGATTCATAATCTTCTGAAAATTACCTTAAAACACATCCAATATTATGTTTTATACTCATACGTCGTTTCCTTGATGCTGTGGAAGACCAATCCCTAGTGATGGCAAAGATCCCTTTTGGTGCCTTAGACTGCTGAACACTGTCTGTTTCTCCTCTCAGCCCACCACTTACTCCATTTTGAGGCAAGAAACACAGTTTCTAATTTTTTACTGACTTTCCTAGGTGCAACCCAGGCACAATGGCTATGATTTACTCTCCAGCAGCGTCCTTTCCCTTGGAAGCTGAGGAGCAGCCAGCTTTTGTTGTGAATCCCTGCTCGGCCCTTCACCCCACGGTAGGGACTGGAAGTGTGGCAGCTCGTCTGCCCACTCCCGTTCCTTCCTGCAGGCACCACGTTATATATCCCTCACAAGCCTGACCACAGCTTTCAGAAACATCCAATAAATCAACAGTTAAAAGGGAAGAGTAGACATGGGGAGCAGGTGCTTATTATGTGTGCATCTCTGGAGAAGAATAACCCACAGTGTATTTCCATGCCCATTTGAAATGGAATACGACCATGACCCTGCAAGTGGCTCTGCTTGAATTGTTCCTGGCATGATGTTTTACTCCTAATATTTTCATTGTCTGCCTCCATCAGTTTTACCTCCCACTGTAGCATTAATTTTGTATGTGAATATGGAGGCTGTGCTTTAAATAATACAGCATATGCTTTTTATTTGCCATGTAGAATAATATTTTTTTGGCTGATTTATGTTCCACCTGGACAAAATTATTTTTTATGACAGGTTTATTTCATTTGTTCCCACATCCCCAAATGGGAGGGGGGGGGGGGGAGAAAAAGAAACCTTGTAAACCACTGATAATGATGGACACAAAAATCTGCTTTGAAATACAAATTTACTGCAAAAACAGATTCTCTCTAGCCATGTAAATGAAAAAATGCTGTTGTGATAATTTTAAGGCTGCAAATGCATGTTACTACTGGAGAGAGTAATCTTCAGGCTCTTGTGTCATCCCTTACACAATGCTGGGAGTACACAGAAATTCACTGACAGCTATAAGCTATTCCAGTAGAACAAAATTACACATATGGCTACAGCATGGATTTAATTTAGCTCTTTTCAGAACTTCATCAAAGCCAGGACAAAACCCTGTGGTCTTTCGGTTTACGGATTTGCCCCAGAACTTCATAGGCTAAGCTGCCAAATCTACCTTATTTCCAGTTTTCACAAGGACTGTGGAAAAATATGTTACTTGCCATTGAAACAAATTCATTTCAAACAGATGATTTGAGTTTCAATTAAAAAATAATGTATTATGTACCTTGTGTTTTACAACCCGGAAAAAGACTGGCAGTATTTTTATGTTAATCTATCACCTACAGAAATACTCATTATGAATAGATATATTTAATTAAAATTTTTAAAAAGTTATATGCAGTTCTTAGCACAACTTTGTTCTGCTTTGACTTCTTTTTTGAAAAGAAAAAGCTTTTGGTGCTTTCTGCAGAGCAACTAAATATTAATCATACAAATTCATAATAGTCATAGCATTCGGGAAGCTCTGGTTCTATTTTTGATTGTAATAGTCGTCTTTAACCATACAGCATCCTCCAGCCAAAACCACACTATAATAGGAGTGCTTATTATAAGGACACATAACGCCTCCAAGTCAGCTCTAAACTACAGAGCTGGGAAAAGTAGGATATTCTTTCAGAGCAGCTTCTCTCTTAATACTGAATGTAAAAATGTAGAGATAGGACTTTCACAGGAAAATTCTGCTGCTTCTAGTCCCACCCTTTAAGTCCCCATCAGATGGCAGAAATCCAAGCTGATATCCTCCCCCTTGGCACCTTCTAGCAGCAGGCGGAAGGTTTGTTCCTACACAGGCCCCCTCCTCCCCACACAGAGCTCTCCTCCAACCCCTCCCGTCCTGCCCTGTCCCCAGTTCTTGCTCCACCAGCCTGCACGAAAGGCTCTGGTGACGGTGACCACCTTTGTTCTGCTCCTTCTCTTTCCGAGCACTGGGAAGTGAAGAATTTATCCAGCAAGCCAGGCACTGAAAATCAGTGACTGCTTTACAACGAGGAAGTACAATTTATAGGACTGCACGGAGGCGAATTGTATTCGTTTCACCACCTGGACAGCTCGGGGCCTTTCAAACCAAACCAGAGCTCGGCGGGATGGAGGGGCAGCTCTGCGAGCCTGCGGACGGAAGGGGCAGGGGATGGGGAAGGAGAGGCAGTCCCGGGAAAGTGCAGTAGATGGAGCCGGAGAGGCGCGGCAGAGCCCGAGCGTCACCTGAGGATACCTGCGAGATCTCCCCCTCAGCTAAAGCGGGTTAGAAAATGTGCAATTTAGATTTATCAGTTCAGGAGGGAGATTCAGATAAAAACAGTTGAGCTGGTGAGATTATTAAATGCAGAGCCCCATGCTGAGACGATGCTCACCTCGCTAGGCGTGCCGGTGAAGGGGAAATAGGGCACCGGCACCCCCTCAGCTGCACCCAGACGGCCACATGGGAACAAGGTGATGGAAGGAGAGGGGAAAGTCGCGGACAGAGACCTTCCTCCACCACGAACGTCTTCTGGGAGGCTGAGGTGGCACCCTTGGGATGGGGACGGCAGAAGCAGCAGGAATGATACAGGTTTGGGTCAGAGTGGGAAGCACAGATCGGTATTTCCTGGTGTCAGTCCCTGCGTATCAAGCCGGTAATGTCACAGAAAGGTGGTCTCGTGTATTTAATTTTATCAGGCAGAAGAACTCTGATATATGCTGCGCTCAGTTCAGCGCTCCCGTGCAGATTTACTCGGCGCTTTAGCATGCGTGCTGCCTCGCTGACAGAGATTAAAGGCTCTCCTCAGAGCCCCAGGTATTACGCTCAAATGTATAAATCAGGGCTTAATATATAATATTTGTCCATAAAAATATATCACAGTGGCATTCGTTTGACTATCTGCATATTAAATACCATTACAGAAAAGTCCTGAGCTTATTGAGGATTACTTTGCTACACCAGTAAAGTCCCCTGCCATCCTAAACAGGTTTCTTTCCTTCCAGAGCGTGGTCGAGAGGCAAAGAGGAAGGGGCAGGTTTTGCTAACACTGTTCATGACCCCACGCACGCCCCAGCCATGTAGAGCTGTGCCAGGGACACGCTCCCAGGCTGGCCCTGGTCTCTGGCTCGCCAGCACTGGCCAGGCAGGGCAGGGATCACGGTGGAGATGACACCGCAAGCCTCTAAAGGAGAAAATTGCATGATGTATCGCCACTCACGAGCACCCGCCAGAGAGCTGTTTAGAGTGAGATTACAGTCTCAGAGGAGACTCTCATGCCTCTTGGTCACAGGGTTACTAAGATGATGCAGTTGTAACTTGTATGCGGGAGGTAGGAGGGATTTAAGCAATGGCCAGAAAGAAAAGCTGGATCACATCTCCACAAACCCTGCTCAGATTAGCCCAGATTCCTGATTCCCTGGCTTTGAGGGACTTGAAATTAGCCAAATTGCTTCTTTTCCCTTGAACAGAAGACAAAAAATGTGAGGGAGATGATGAACTTTATACTTTGGCCACAAGTTTATGAGCAGCATTTTAAAATGAACAGAAACAAAGATCCCCAAAATAAGAGTTTGTGCAGTACAGAGGTCTCAATCCTGCTCCTGCCAATTCCATATTAGCACAGCTATACGGATTTCTCTGCATTTGCTGCTGACTTACAGAGACGCAAGGGAGAAAAAATCAGACCCAGTTGCAATCTTTTCCCCTTCATCCTCTTCATATGCAAGCTTCTTTCTTTTTTTTTTTTCTTTTTCTAAATTCCTATTATTAACACAGGGAAAAAAAAAAAAAAAAAGAATCCCTGGGATCCCTGGTGCATCCTTGGAGTGGCTGCAGCCTCATCATGGATGACTAGACAACCGCCACTGTGCCACATAATGAGGAGCACACATGCTGCACCGGGAGATACTAATGAGGGAGCTACAGCCCCCTTAGCCCTCTCCAGTAAATCCGTGTCTGCAAGCCATGTTTTATTTATCAGGCTTATTATGGCAGCACTAAGGAGCCATTTGAAAAGGGCTGCTGCTGTCCTGGGCACTGCACACTGCAGTGCCTGCTCAGACCAGCTTCCAGGGAAGATGGATGAGGCTGGCAAGAGATAGATAGGGGAGAGGGATGCTACGCACACACCATGCGAATAATCCGTGGCATCATTTATCCCACCGGCTCCTTTAAGGAGGAAGAGGATTCAGCCTGTTTCAACCTCACAGTGCTAGCTAGCAGATCCCAGGCCCTGAAAATACACAGTAAATGGCAAACAGATTGAAGCTGTACGTGAAATGATTTCCAGGAAAGCTGAGGAAGCAAGGACTTGACAGGCCTGGAGAGATTTGGGTGCAAACTGCAGCCAGGGGACTCAGAGGGGCTTCACAAGAGCTCAGCTGCCTGAGACGGCCACCGACCTGCCCAGCACTGCTCCCCAATCCCACTGCCAGCAGAGCTCCCACTGGATCCCACACTTTTCACCACGCACATGAAGCACTGCTGCTCTGTGCCAGGTCGTGACGACGCAGAGCTCTCGTGCTGCTCCTGGCACTGCTCCACAGTGGTCTTGAGCAGATTTGCGTGTGTGCCGGAGGGAAAGGGGATTTACCATCATCACTGCCTTCTCCAAACATCTTCCTGACCCCTCTGCACATCCTCACAGAGGATTCTGTGCACTTTGAGAATCACTGCTCACAGAGGACCAACAGAAAGAGGAGTAAAAGGTGGCTAAGAGAAAGATTGGAGAGAGATGAGTAAATCTTTGCAAAACTTACACTGCAGGTCTCAGCAGGGCTCAGACAAATTGGACTGCATTCCTTTAATATATTAGATTTCTACTTACCCTGTTCATTAGCACGTTAAGCTACAAGGGCTGATTATATGAACCTCATGGAGAGGCATCAATTAAGATGATAAATTTACATACATTCCTTCTGGATGAGAAATGATGGGTTTCTTCGGTTCAGTGTTTGGTACAACTGGACTTGGTTTCAGAAAGAGAAAGAAGTGTTAAATGCGTGCATCTGTACTGCCTCCCAAAATGATAGGAGCAGTTCACAAGTTTGAGCAAAAATGTATGTCAAATAGGAATTGAAGGAAACAACTCACAGTTTCCCAGGCTGAACTCTAATCTGCCATGTCACATCGACAACAGACTACGAGAGGAAGTGAAATTCCCAGGAGATGCTGCCTTTACAAGGCTGGCCCAAATGGTGTTCCCAGCCTGCAGAATGCAACACTAAATATTTGCACATATTTATCACTTTTTGCCCGCAGAAGATCTCATCTTATTTTGCAAACACTGTGCAGCAGAACAACTTCCTAGCCACCAAAGTGTAGCCATTTCTGGTCTGCAGCGTGCCAGTGGCACCTCTCTCGTGCCAGCACGTGTCTTGGGAAAACTGTGAACAAAGATGGTTTGTTATCCTGTTGCCACTGAACAGAGAAATTAGATAGGCCTTGCAAATGCTATGAAAACCCATGCAAGATGACAGAATCATCTGTCTTTACTTGAAAAACACTGCACAGCTGCTAATGTTGCCAGAGGAGACAGGCCAGTAACAGCTCTGCTCCTATAGCTAACCTTTGTAGCACTAACCTCAGTGCTCCTGGGGCTAAAGACTGGTTTACAGCTAAGTCAAACAGTTAATGCCATTAATAGCTCAGTAACAGGAACAGCTAAATAGTTACAGCTATAGTTCATCCCTGTTCTTCTTCATGAAGGAGAAAGAAAGAAGGCTCTTGTCCAGAAAGGGCTGAACACCACCAGCTCTCATTCACTTCAGAGAAAATTAAAAGTTTTAGATAATATAGTAACTTTCATGTGAGTCCTGCTTTCTTGAATAGTAGTACCAAGTTCATTTAAGCAGAAAAATGTTTTCATCCCCACACTACTGGGCTTGCACATCGGGCATGCTCCATCCAGCTGAGGTGCTGGATAAAGGCTACTGTTACATGTTGTCATGTTGGTCTCCTTATCCAGGAGCCGGTGCTGGGCAAAGGTACACATTTACACCTTCTTGGATTGCCAGATAGTGAACATGCAAACTTCCTCATTGCTCAGGGCACGATAAGGGGTGCCAGCTGATTCCCCTTCCAGGACCTGCATGGCCACGATAACCAGATCATTCTGAAAAGGACACATTTCAAACAAATGCCACTTGCATATAAAAGTTTTTGCCTTAAATGGGATCACCTTTTCTCAAAAGGAGTGAAAAAAGTATCATCTCTTTTTCTCTCACGTGCAGAGCCATGTCAATTACATATCACTGGAGCAAGGAATATGTGCTCCTTTTTTTTGTTCTAACCAAAGAGCTATCAAACCTACCCAGGCCTGTGTTCATGACACACATTATATGTACCAGAGGCATTTACGCTGCATATCAAAATCGATCAGAACATAAAGAAGAAAAAAAAATTTAAAAAATTAAGGGTTTTTTTAGAAATTAATTTAAAAAGCCAATAGCCTTATGTAGCTAAGTTTGACTTGAAAATTATCTGTCTCAGCCTAATGGGTGAGGCACACACCTCACTAAAATAGGGAAACATTTAAAGCCAGACTGGAAGCAGAATATGTGGCTATACCTTTTGGGAAACAAAGAAGATAGGCATGGATGAAAACTATTTCATGCTCAGGCCATAATTTGTATAATATCATCACACTGAAGATGCAGGTACTTCCCCCCTTTGCAGCTCTAAGCTGGGTTGTTTGTGCCAACTCTTTCTCCTCCCCAGCCAATATGTTGTAACCTCAGGTAAAGACTTCAGTTTTAATTTGTTCAAATGTTTAATTCTTTTAATTTGGAATGTTGGACAATAAACCAATTCCCCTCGTTTCTAAAGATTTAATGCTTTTTCCAATTTACTGAATGTTGAGTGCAGGCTATATTTCAATTAAAGGCAGAAAAACTGTTAATGGCCTATTAACGACACACTGCGTCTATAAAAAGATGCAAATATAAGTCGCGGCCAATTTTCTGGCCTGGTGAGATTATTTCTTTTTTTTCTTCGCAATGGATTATCTGCGAACAGCTTGCAATTTCATACCAGCCTGTATCTCTGGCTGCTGCTTAACGGCAAGGATCCGCAGCGCACGAGCTGCCCATCCCTCACACAGACGGCTGGTCACGCAGAGAACCGACCTTCGGCCTTCGGGCCGGGGCCTGGCGGCAGCCGGGGACCGCAGCGGCTGTGGGGAGCAGGGCGGGAGGCCGAGCCGCCGCTGGGGCAGGCGCTGGGGCAGGGTGCGGGGCCCCTCTCAGGCCGGGCTATTCCTATGTGCGAACCGCCGGCTCCCGGGAGAGCGGAGCGGGGGACGCGCCCGCGGAACTGCTCCGCTCCATCCGCCGCGGCCCCGGCGCCGCCGGGCGATGCTCGGGCCGTTGCCACGGCAACCGCCCCCCCACCCGCGCCGCTCGGCCCCACGTGACCCGCGGCGGCGCTCGCGGCCAGCCCGCCTGTTACCAGGGCGGGGGCGTGCTGGGGGGGCCGCTCTTGTTTCCGATTGGCTGCTGCCGGGGCTCGCTGATTGGCGGGGGGCGGCCGGGCGGCGCGCCGATTGGCTGGGCCCGGAGGTGAGGCTGTGGGGTGATGCCGGCCGCCCCGCGCAGCGCCGGGACACAGACAAAGGCTGCCCAAAGGCTGCCAAAAGGGTGCCCAGAGGCTGCCCGAGCTGCCCCTGCGTCCCGGGGCTGGCACGGCGCGGGAGGGCAGCGGGGGAGCCGCGGCTCTCGGCGCGCTGCTGGGAGGCGGCGACGCGAGCCTGGCCGGGCGCCCGCGGGCCCCGCGCCCTCCCCGCCCGGCCTCCCGTTCCAACTGCGCTGGGGCACGCGGCGCGCCGGGGGGCGGAGCCGGTGTCACGCTCACCGTGCGCCCGGCAGCCAATGGGCGCGCCGGGAGAACGCGGGCAGCACGCGGGGCCCGCGTGTCCCCGCGGCACGGGCTGTCAATCACCTGTCAGTCCCTCGCCCCGCCCCGGCCGGCCCCGCCCGCGGCTCCCCCGCCCGGCGGTGGCGGTGGCGGGGCGGGCCCGCAGCGCTGCTCTGTCACCGTGCCCCTCGCTGCGACCCCCGCCCGGGGCGGCACCAGCGCTCGGCAGCGCTCTGCGGCCGCCGCTGCCTTGTTCAAGGGTTGCGGAGCGAGGCAGCCGCCGCCACACTGGAATGGCTCCCCTGGGGCCTCAGCCCCGCAGTTTCTGCCGGCAGCGCCAAGCCCACCCAGCCCGGCCCCCTCGGGATGCCCGCGGTGCGGCTCTGCTCCCGGCGCCCTCCCCCAGTGGGGGCCGAGAGGCGGAGCCGGCGCGGCCGCCGCCCGCCGCCTTTATCTGGCGTGGCGGAGCGGGGGGTGGCACTGGGGAACACCTTGGTGTAAGATACGCGCTATAAATACGGCGCCGGGGATGGGAGCGCGGCCACGGGCGGCGGGGAACAGCTCCGGACCACGGTGGGTGCCCTCCCCACGGCACGGCGGCTGGGGACCGCTTGAATTTTAATTTACCGGCGCGGTGCGGGGCTGATATCTCCTCGGCCACCGCTCACGCGTGGCTCCCGGGAGGAGTTCCGGGGGGAGTCCTGCGTTTTGCCTCGTTTTGTACGGCGGGGAGCGGCGGCAGCAGCAGGGCAGGCGGAGGAGCGGAGGGTGAGAGAAGGGACGGGCAGGGGAAGGCTGGAGGAAGGATACGGGCTCGGGGATAAAGGCGGCGGCGGCGGGGGAGGAGGAGAGAGCGCTGGCGGGAGGGGACGGGAAGGCGGGCTGGGGGAGGGAGGAGGGACAGAGGGAGGGAGAGCAGCCCCTAACCCCGGCGCCTCCGCCACCGCTTCCCAGCAGGACTCTGATCGCCAGCAGCCGCCGAGCCCAGCCCGCGGCGCAGGGCGGCCGGTGCCGCTAGCGCGGACGAGGAGGAAGAGGTCGCCGCCGGAGGAGCCCCGCGGTCCGGTCCGAGCCGCCTCGCTGAGCACGCCCGCCCGACCGCCAGCATGATGCAGATCTGCGACTCGTACAGCCAGAAGTACTCCCTCTTCAACGCCATGAACCGCTTCATCGGCGCCGTCAACAACATGGACCAGACGGTGATGGTGCCCAGCCTGCTGCGCGACGTGCCGCTGCTGCTGGAGGAGCTGGACGCGGCGGGCGCCGTGTGCCCGCCCCGGGATGCTGCCCTGACGCCCGGCGACCCCGGCGCCTACTTCTCCCGCAGGGACATGTACAGCCACTACATGCTGCTCAAGTCCATCCGCAACGACATCGAGTGGGGCGTGGTGCAGCCGCCGGCGGGCGAGGAGGCCGCCCGCAAGAAGGACAAGCTGGGCGGCGGGCCCGCCGAGGAGGGCGAGGGGGAGGAGGACCTGGAGCAGCAGTTCCACTACCACCTCAGCGGACTCCACTCGGTCCTCTCCAAGCTCACCCGCAAGGCCAACGTCCTCACCAACAGATACAAGCAGGAGATCGGCGTCAGCAGCTGGGGGCAGTGAGCGCCGGGGGGAGCGGGGGAAGGGGCTCCCGACCCGGCGGGAGCGGCGCGTCCCTGCCCCGGCGCTGCCGCTGCTGCGGTGGCCGAGGGCAGCGCCCCGGGCCGAGGCTTCCCTGCGCGCTCCCAGGACTGCAGCAGGTTTTCTACCAACGCACAAGCGAGAGAAAGAGATGTAAATTAATCAATACTAGTTTATTAATTATTTTGACCCCCTCCGTGTTTTCTTCATTGTACGGTCCGGGGTGAGCGGTTGCTGTGCCCGCCCGGGCGGGGAGGCTGAACCCGTACGTGTACGAGGTGGTGGCATTTGCTGGCTGATAAGGAGGCTCCACTCAAGCCGATGAACATAACGAAACTGGCACAAAATTGCTTCTGTTACCCCGGAGGGAACCCAGTGAGCTAAGGAGCATCCCCCTGTTGTGGGAGAGATGGCGGGTCCCACGGTTGTACATGTACTGGAGTTTATTTAAAACTTTTTTACTCAGATGTAGAGTATATTCTAAAATAAATGCAAATGTATTAACTAAGAGTGAGCTAAAGTTTTGGTATGATTTATCTTTCTTTAATTAAATGATATTTTTAACATCTGGAATTCTTCCGTTTTTCTTCTACATTACATTCAGAACTGCTTTACTAGATACAGAAATTTGTGTGTGCAAGAGAGGGGTTTTGTGGCCTTTTTTTTTTTTCTTCCCCATCAAAGGGAGCAATTAGGCAGTGATGATAGCTTGGCATATCTAAAATGTTTGAATGACCATGCTAAACTTAACCATACATGGCCTGAGTTTTGGTAAACTGTTCCCAGCTGCAGAGTGCAGTTGCTCTGTGTGAATCTTGGCTTGAAGGTCAGTGCCTCTTTAACAAAATCTGAGAAGATCGAGTCATGGTTACTCTGCAGGCGGCGATTCATGGAAGTTGGAGCAAAGCCTAGGAATGACTCTTGCTTTTCTCGGGAAGTGTCTTAATGTACTGTGGGGAGATCTTTTCTCTGCCTCCAAATAGATCTGGCAGACTTTCCTCCCCAATCTCTTGCATTTCTTTCCTCTAATCCTCCTTGGATACCAGGAATTAATCGGTTTTATGTTATCCAGATTGTATTGATTTCTTTCTCTCTACTTTTTTTTTCATTTGCTGAAGTAAAGTATCTCAGAATTGGGTGTCTATATTGTGTTCTAATAGTAAGTTCTGGTATTAAAGTGCACTTACTGATTGTGATACAATATATAACAGAGGATAAATATTTAATAAATATGTAAGTCCTTACATAACAAGTTTTCTTCTCAGGCACTGAAAGGCCAAGTTTATGAACATAACTGAGATTTCACTTTGTATTACTGTAATCAAATTTAAGTCTTGTTTGGTGGTGTTGGTTTGGGTTTTTTTTCTTTTAAAATAGAAGAATTTTTCTCTCAGCTTCAATGATATTTTTGCTTAAATTCTGATATTCCCTAGTACTTTATTTTTCAGCCCAACTGTTAGGACATTGTAGTAAAGCATGAGCACTCCAGACATGGTACTAGTTGGCAGATGTTTGTGTAAGTTAAAAACAATCAGCATCCATCTATGTTTATAAATACATATTTTAGAAGGTGTTTCCCTTCTGGGGTAAAGAAGAACTTTGTAAGGCTGGATGATTTTTAGTTTGACGGTGCTTGTTCTTTTCATAATGTTTTTAACTCCTCTTCCCCTCCCCTCTTGGGAAGATGCCAGGAAAAAAGCCAGGAACAAGGAGAGGGATTACCCTGGTTTCCTAACACGTCAGCTGGCCAGTCTTTCCACAGTCGAACTAACGCAATGCAAAAGATGTGGTGCCCTGTGCTGGATGGTAAAGTTTTGCTCTGAAGACAAGGGTGAGAGGGAGAACCTGTTCTGCTGTGGCTCTCTTCTGCCTCATGCTCCATCGGCTGAAAACCACATTACAGCCTCTGCTCAGGAGCGCCGGCGAAACCTCAGACAAAAGCAGCTCATGCAGTTTCACCCGTGTGCCTTTTGATCTCCTGGTAATTTCTCCTGGTATGGGTTTAGACAGTACTGTTTAAATGTTGCACAAGAGACAATGTGATGCTGATTTGGACTATGAGTAAGGTCAGAAAAACAGTGTTACATTAGTGCAGCACAGCCATGAGTATTGCATCCATCCTTTTTCCTTCTAAAAAAAAACACCAGAGAAAAGTTTCGGTGGAAGAGCAGCTGAAATCTAGCACTGTTGGGCAGCAGAGGTGGCATTTCCTTACAAGTAAAGCTTTGGGTAACAGGAGGAGGAGGACTGTGTGACTCAAGGGTTTGCCTTGCCCCTCTCTGTGACTAAGCTGCAGTTGCTGAACTGCACGTGGCTCCCATGTGGGGACCACACTGCTGGGCTGGCAGCAGCGCTGCTAATCCCAACTCAGCCCTGGAAAAACCTGCTGAGACTCACACCAGCTGAAGGGACTGCCACCTCCCACCCGGGAGCTGCTTCAGAACTCCCCCTTCTCAAGGTCATGGGGGAGGATTGAGGCTCTTGGGATCAAGAAAGTGATCTCTTAATGCAGGGAGAAGACAACAACAGATAAAGCCAGGGATGTGTTTCTCATGCAAAGGACAAGGGATGGGACTTTGCTGCTGGCTGTTGTGTAAAACAACTTGGCCTAAACGGTGGGGTGGTCAGGTAATTCAAATTACATGAATGATGACTCCTGGCACTGCAGTAAGCAAAGATGAGATTGCAGAGTCTGAATGCAGATTTTGTATGTTAGATGCTGAATTGGGAAAAATTTCCATGAGCAGCACTATATAAAGCAATTATGTTTTTTATTAAGGAGTTATGTTTCCTTTTGAAGGAAAGGAAACTTGCATCACTTTAAGTCTCCCAATTATATACAGAGTTCAGCAAACCTTGAGTCTGCTCTGTAAAGTGATTCTGGTACTTGTAAGTGATAATGACAAATTACATCAGTCTACTGTAAAAAGTATCTTTGTGATCTCAAATACTTAGGGAAGTGACTTAATTTCTAAGCCACCCAGAGGCAAAAAGACAACTTGCGAAACTCCCACAGCCGTGCTCAAACCAGGGGATATCCGCATGCACTGTGAGAAGCAGTTGTCATGTTCTCGTTTTTAGCTCACTTAGGTGAAATAGACTCCATACAGAGTAAGGCAGACATTAGAAGAGCAATAAATAATGAGATTCAGGACTGTTTGCACTAACAAATTGATTACAGCAGAAGGTATCTCACAGCCAAGGAGCCTCAAGGACATTGTTCATGGCATGCATCAGTTAATACATAAAAGTGCACCGTATCTGTCATTAGAGCTTATGAGTCAACTCTTGTTTTTGTGTATACAAAAGGAGGACAAATGGAGGGAAAGCCAAGCTTCTCTCTCTCTCTCTCTCTCTCTTTCTCTCTCTCTGTGTGTGTATAAAAATAAGGGCTTTGGGGATGGGTGTGAGTTCCATGGAAAGAACAAGAATCATGGGCTGGTCAGTGGCTGGTGGAAGCAAATGAGGCTGAGTCAGGCTAGGCTGTCACCTTCCTACTTTCCCTCTGAAACCTCTTCCTTGCAGAGGGCTCTAACTAGATCAAGATATGTGTGTTTTGTGGTTTGCATCCTCCCCTTCCCTGCACAGGCTCTTGCACCAAGGCAACATGAGTCATCAGTAGATTGGCTTCACTGAAAGGTGCACTAATGTTCGTGGTCAGAGGGAAGGTTGTATTAGGATCTTACTATCATGTTCTTAAGCTCTGCACCCTGTTCTACCATTAAAAAAAAAAAAAAAAAAAAGAAAGCATCTCCTTTCTGTGCCTTTGCGTTTGGTACAGAGCTAATCTCTTAGCAGAAAAGTCTGCAGCGATTTTCCCTCACTGACTTTCCCTGAAGCCTGGGGGTGGGGAAGACTGACTGGAAGTATTGCTTTTTATCGTTCATGTCTTTAAACATTTTATCTTTTTATTATTTATATCTAGCTAACAGCATGGTAGGTGCCATATTGCAAAGAGCTCAGAGATCATCGAAAAGAACTAGGTAGGAGGAGACCTTAAAGATTCAGTTCCAACCCCCCTGCGATGGGCAGAGACACCTTCTGCTAGCTCAGGCTGTTCAACACCCATCCAAACTAGCCCTGAACACTTCCAGGGATGGGACATCCACAACTTCTCTGTTTCAGTGCCTCACCATGCTCACAGTAAAGAATTTCTTCCTAATATCTAGTCTAAACCTACTATCAGTTTGAGCCCATTTCCTCTTCTCACGTCTCTCCATGCCCATGTCGAAAGTCTCTCTCCAGCTTTCTCAGAGCCCTCTTTAGGTACCAGAAGGCTGCATTAAGGTCTCCCTGAAGCCTGCTTTTCTGCAGGCTGAACGATCCCAATCCTCTCAGCCTGTCTTCTGAAGCAAGGTGCTCCAGCCCCTCTAATCATCTTTGTGGTCTCCTCTGTGCTCGCTCCAGCAGCTCCACATCCTTCCTGTGTTGGGGACCCCAGAGCTGATGCAGCCCTGCAGGTGGGGTCTGACCAGAGCAGAGGTGAAGAATCACCTCCCTTGACCTGCATCTTTGGATGCAGCCCAGGAGATGTTTGGCTTTCTGGGCTGTGAGCACAAATTGCTGGATCATGGCAAGCTTTTCATCAACCAGCTGTTCTCCTCAGGGCTGCTCTCAACCCATTCTCCACCCAGCCTGTGTTTGTGCTTGGGATTGCCCTGACCCACATGCAGGACCTTGTGCTCGACCTTGTTGAAATGCACAGGACCACTCTCTCAAACCTGCCCAGGTCCTTCTGCATGCATCCCTTCCCTCAGAGTGGTGACCACACCACAGCTCAGTGTCATCAGCAAACTTGCTGAGGGTGCCTCAGTCACGCTGTCCTTGTCACCAGCAAAGATGTTAAACAGCATCAGTCCCAAACTGAGCGCCGAAGAGCACTGCTTGTCACTGGTGCCCACTTGGACACTGACCCATTGACCACAACTCTGTGAGTGCAACCAATCCGCCAATTCCTTATCCACGGAGCTGTTCACCCATCCAATCCATGTCTCCCCAGTTTAGAGACAAGGAAGTTGTGTGGGACAGTGTCAAATGCTTTGCACAATTTCATGCACATTACATCAGTTGCTTCCAAAGATCTCAAGTGATAATACACACAGGGAAAAAAGAAGAGCATGACAGGTCATAACCTGCCATAAAATCTGAGGGGAGTGCAATCACAGTGAGCATTGCAAAAGCATCTCCAGCTTTGCATGCATTGTTCTGTTATTTGTCGTTGTCATCCCTAAACAAGCAGAAATACCTGAATGTATTAGTTCTAATGTTGCCAATTTTTTTTTTTTCCCCAGACCGCAGACTTGCATGACAAGTTTGGGTCAAAATAAGTGTTAAGGAATAAAGCTATAAACTCCTTTCCAAAAGAAAATTTTCAAATATGCCAGAATGAGCACTCTACAAAAAGTAATGTTCCTTTCCTGTTCAAACATCCTTATTTGACCCAGAGTGATTGAATGAGGAAAGCACCTTCTAGTTTTTGTGCTTTTGAATGTTGTTCTGGAAGGGATTGCACAGTAGAAGCTTGGAGAGCTTACAGACAAAGCAGGTGTCTCTGTTAAATCACAAAATAGTGAATGAGCTTGCCCCATATTTGTGAGGTTTGTCATAGTATCAGTTGTATCTTTATATCATGTATATCTACATACAGCTGATTCTAATGTTATTCTTTCCTTTTCTTGTGGCCTGTTTTGTCTTAGCAGCTTTGGGGTACAAACAAGAGGGTCAATATCCCACAGGCACAGATACACCACTTTAGATACTTTAGCTGAGCCTTTTTAAGTGCATCTGCCTTTTATTTGAGCTGAGAAGATGGGCAGAATGCCAAGAGCCATGATTCAAGAGTATGGCACAGCAGCATGGCAGTCCCCTTGCTTTGGGGTTGATTTTTGGTCATTGGTGTATGTGCTGGAGCATGGAGACAGATACAAGGTGAGCCATTCCTTCAGGGATCTGCTCCAGGTTGTACAGTGTTTGGAAGGGAGAATGGCAGTGGGGGGTTTTCTCACCCCATAACCAATATGTGTCCTTTCCAGTTCCTTTTCCCATCTCTCTGAGCATTTTGCCCCCTGAGATTCCTAGTAAACCAAGCTCATTTTGTCACCCAGACAGCTCTCAGTTTTTAACTGAACTGCAATTAACAATAACAGGAGTATTAGGTGGTTTCATGATATTTTCTTGTTTGAATTGTGTAATTAAACCTGGCTTCTTTTATTAACCTACTGTTTTTCATGTGGCAGCACTTTTCTTTTTAAAATGCTTAAGTAGAGATGGCTGATCACCAATCCATACTTTGAGATATATCAGTGCCTGAATAGCTGTTTTGAAGGCAGAGCCAACAATAGAGAAACTGGGTTCTGTTGCTAATGTGTGCAGTGCTCATCTTTTGACGTGCCCTAATAATTGCCATTTGTATTAAGTGTAGCATCACACACTGAGAGGAAAACACACCCTGTAGTGAGCCTGAACAGAGACAAGGAAAAGCAGGGGAGCTGGCAGATCATGGCCTTTGCATTTCTGATGTTGGCTTTTGTGTTCAAGTTCAGTGTATTGCAAAAAAAAAAAAAAAAAATCCTCATTTAAAGAAGTTGAGAAGTCTGCTTATAATGAAACAGGCAGTAGGTTTCGTTCAGCTTTCACTGGTATTGTTATATGCTATTTAGCAAAGACTAAAATATTCCTCATCCAGGTGAATACAGACGTGTAAACCTTAATTTTCACAACCAAACTAACAAAATCAGTATTTTTGAGGGGCTGTTTATTTTAAGACCCAGCAGTGACTATTTCTTGACTGGTTTAAGCTCAGGCAGTGCCAAGAGGGCTGGTCCAGCCCAGTGAACTCCAGTTCTGTTGTGCTGGCACCAGCACTCATGCAACAATGGAGTTACCAGACCTATGGAGCTGATCTAGATCAAAATTAGCAGAGGGAAAAAAGCTTTCAGCGGTACTAATTCCCTCATTCAGCAGAAGGTGTAGCTGCATTAGCCACGGGCTGGTGTTGGAGGAAGGGCTGGGAAGGCGCTGCCAGAAGGCAGAGTGGGACCTCCCCTCCTGGCAGCCACTTTCAAGTAGATTGGATTAAGCGTGTTGTGACAGTGTCATCTGAGTCCCATCTTCTAAAGAGGTTTGGATGATGATGAGTTTCAGTATCACTGAAACTGGCAGCTGCTCGGGGCTGTGATCCTGGGCAGGATGAGCACTGAAGTGCCACCTCACTGCCAGGTGCCAGCTGCTTGTGCCAGCGCCTGCAGTCCCCAAGGAGGCAGTGCCACCTCCCCACGCCACCCTCCTGGCAGTGGGGACACTCCGCAGGGCGGCACGGACAGCCCGGGGACTGAGGACACTGAGGTCACACCTCATCCCTCACTCTGGCATGCCTCCATCCCCTTGTGGTGGCCATCGCCCAGAAGAGATGCTCCCACATGGAGTTGAAATCCATAGCCCAGAAGAGATGCTCCCACATGGAGCTGAAGATCCATCGCCCAGAAGACATGCTCCCGCATGGAATTGAAGAGCCATCGCCCAGAAGAGATGCTCCCCCATGGAATTTAAGGGCCATTGTCCCGAAGAGATGCTCCCACATGGAATTGAAGAGCCATCGCCCAGAAGAGATGCTCCCCCATGGAATTTAAGGGCCATTGTCCCGAAGAGATGCTCCCACATGGAATTTAACAGCCATTGCCCAGAAGAGATGCTCCCACATGGAATTTAAGAGCGAGATCCTCAGCTCCATCAGAGCACAGCCAACAGTGCTGCTGCCACCCTGCCTCTGCTGGTGTCCCAGCTTCCCCGAGAACACCTACGGGATTCCATGGGACAAGGACGCTGAGTTCACCCCAGCAGCAATTTTGCTTGATGTTAAAGGCTTTGACATTTTTGGATTGTGTGTGAGGGAAAGAGGAATGGCCAACAGGAGCCCTGGATTATCTGGTGTGGAGGCACTGACACAAGTCCCAGGCCTCAGTGCAGGGATGGGAGCCCAGGACTTGCCCTCCCTGAGAGCACCCTGAGCACAAGGTCTGTCTTGCTCTCTAATTAAATGGTGCCATGCAAAATAAGGCTGTGACCAGGAGACTGAGCCAGGAGAGCAGGTTGCTCCTGAAGTGACTTGAACCACTCATAAAGAAACCTCTAGAGGTGAACTTGAAGCTGCTTGGAGGATTGAAAATAAGGTCTCTACTACCCCTCAAAGCTACCAGTGGGTAAAAAGGCAGAGTATTTTGTGGGGAGCCCTTCTCAGCAGACATGGGCTCCCCACAAAATACTCTGCCTTTTTACCCACTGTGCCTTTTTATCACACTGCCAAGACTGAAACCATTTCTCTCGGGAGCTGTGGTTTAGTGGAGTGCAGATTTTGGCACAGTTCTCTCCTCTGGCTCACCTTGCCTTCTGCAGGAGGCAGGATCTGACTGCGGTACAGGAACAACCAGACTTCTTCTCTTGCCTCCACATCACTGTGTAAGGTAAAAATCTCCAGTGCTGTTGCTGCAACTGTCACGGATGAAGAGCAAAGGAAGGCAGCTTCTCCCAGCAAAATTTGCCTAATTCTCTCCTTTGGTAGCACTGCACAGTGATGGGTGTCCCAGCCAGCCTCCCTCTCGCACCCTCCCTGTGGCACTGGAGCCTTGCCGTGCCCTACTCTGACTCTCATTCTCTGTTCCATCCCTACTCTTAGAGGGAAAACATGGGGGGTTGCAGGCAGGAGCCTGTACCACCAAGAAAGAGTAGGAGGGAATGCCTGTTGATTTTTCTGGAAGTTGCTGCCTTAGTGAGAAGGAGAAGCAGAAAGGAATCCACTGCAGTGGGAACAAGAGTGCTAATCCACAGTGCTCCTCCAACCTTCCTGCCCAGCTTTCCTTCATACAGAAAGTGGAAGGTAGGGGACAATGTTGTTCACCATGCCCTCATCTGACCTGGAGTCACCACGTGGAATGAGGAAGATGCCTTGGCATCCACCACACTGACACATTTGGTCTGCATGTGTGTAATGACTTCCCCAGACAGTTCTGGAGAAGAGCTCCTATCAGAAATGTGGCTGAGGGCCCTGCCCCGTGGCCTGAATCACACAGGGTGACCATGTTGGTGACGTTGATGGTGGTGGGAGCCACTCTCAGCATCAAGGGCTGGGCTTTGGGGTTTGCCACACCAACTCCCTCCTCCTCCTCCTCCCTGACTCGGTGCTCAGGGGACATCTCCAGGTGCCGTGGCTTTCTCCATGAAAGTCAGGCTCAGGAGAGACTGCCTGTCAGACTCTGCTTTCGACTGTATGTTTTGGATAGAATCCCCTTCCATCTGCATTGATGCAGCTATTGTTTGTATACATGATTTTAAGGAGGGATTTCCCTTCCTTCCTGCTCCTTTTAATATCATGTAGCAGCTAGAAGCAGGGAAAAGCGACTGGCACCATATGACCAACCAGCTGTCTGTGGACTGTCAGAGCATATTGAGGGGAACACAATGTGACTACCTTGGGTGCTGGATCGTTCAGTCTGTTGGCTAAGATATACACTGTCTTCCTTCCACTCAGCTCCCCTAAATGTCACTGGGTCAGTGCGTGGTTTACAGGACAGTAGCTTGAATTTTTAAAAAGTAATCTGGTCCATGTCCAGTGCATGGTAAGAGCCCCTTCCTAGAAAAGCAGTGTGACTCATGCTGGCAGAGCATCTACTGCCAAGTCATCCTTTCTCTTGCACAGCGATGCCTTCACTTTTCTAAATTGCCTTTAAAGGCAGGAGAGTGGGTCACCTTTGCTCCAGCTTCAAGGTAGCAAACATAAGTGTTTAGGAACAAGAATACCAAAGGAGGTGAAGCAAAGCTAGACGCCTCACACTGACTAATGTTGGAGAGATGGTGAGTTGTCTTTGACCTCACTCTCCTCAGTTTTCTCTGCAGAGGAAACACAAATGCATTTTAAAGATCTCTTCCATTATTTGTGAGTTTCATGGATGTATGAAGACACATAAACATCCTTCAGTTTCCACTAGAAAATCAAGATGCTTTTACAGAGGGAAAGGAAAGCACCCTGAGGTGCACAGAGGGCATAAGGCATGATCTGTCACTGGTGCACTGCAGCAGGGAAAGGCACTTTGGGGACACTAGGGGAAAGATAATCTCTGCCACCTGAGGAATTTATCAGGTAAAGGCTTTTCTGAGGATGCCTCCTAAGCAGTGCTCTCTAACACAGCCAGTCGCCAGAACTGTCAGGCACAAGTTCTTCAGGTTGAAGTTTGATGTGTGGGAATTCCCCAAGACATTGACCCAAAGAGGGGAGATGTCCTTTCAGGAAAGAAAAGAGTGTTTCCGTTACTAATCAGATGAAATTACTAATTTCTAGGAAGCCACACTTCTTCTGAATCGGCAGATCTGAGTTCCCTCAATATACAGATGACAGTATTACACTCTGCACACTTTGCCAGCAGACATACTGCCTTATTTACTCAGGAACATGTCGTGTTTTACTTGACAAGTGGTAAAAACATGGTCTGCTTTACTTCTCTCTGACATTCTAATTTTTAGGCTACTGAGATACACTCCTATGCCTTCACCTATTCGAGGAGGACAGGTTCTCATAAAAACTGTATGATTGTTATTGATTACGACCAATAATATGTTATTTTTGTCTGTCCCTTCTTCCTTCCCTCTTGCATTATTTATTCTGCAATACTTTTCCTTCTAGTGATAATCAAAATCATTACCTCTCATCACAAACTACGCACTGCTGTTTCTCAAGTCTACTGACTTTTTGCAAGCAAATTTCCAGTTATTCTTTTGGAGTTCTAATTCATCCAAATGGACGTGGAATTATTGTCTTTCCCTTCCAGCAGATATTTTCCTGCAGTTATAGAAGTCTGTGGAAAACCACACTGCATTAATTCAGCATTAGGGACCGAGACTGGGACATGAGCTGGTGTCATGTACCTGCTGCACACCTCAGTATGGCAGAGAGAGCTGCTAATTACACTGCCTGGAGTGGAAAGTTTGAGTAATCAGGAAAGGAGAAATGGTGAGTAGCATATGAACAGAGTTGTTCATCATTTCCATCTCAGCTCCTGCTATGGGAAAGGAGGAGAACTAAAACCTGCAGAAATCTAATTCTGATTGCAAGAACTTCATGACAAATGCACATAATTTACTGCTGATGCACTTAAAGAATTGTGGTTGCTAGATAAGGTGAGTTAAGGCAGTTCTAACTTACTAGCGCCATTTATTTAACATAACATAGCTGATTTGAAATTTTGTGAATTAAGAGATTTTGAATTCGTTTTTTTATGACCCTAGTTTTTTCCCTTCTTTTTCCTTCTGCACATTCTCTTTCTTCCTCTTTCGTTCCTTTTCCTTGTCAGAGAAGCTCTCTGGCAACTGGGGATGATTTTCCTGTCTGCATTTTTTGCATTTAGCCCCTGTGTTTTGGAGAAATGCCTGCCTGCAGCAGCCTAGACAGGCTGCCAGGGCTGGAAGCATGTTTTCTAAAACATGGATGTAGATTTACTTCACTTTTGACCCTCTTCCACTGTGGAACTGAAGAAATCTCTGAAGAAATCTCAGGTCTAGGTTCAGTCCTCTGCTCCCCATGTTGCTCCCAGTACCCTTCCCTAAATATTACTGCTTTTTGCAGGCAGATGTTTCACAGCCCAGGAAAACCTAGAAGAGGCTTTCATCCTCGATTCCTGTCTCCTCTTCTCTCTCACATCTAGGAAGAGAATAGGAGATGCTCATATCTCTCCACCTTTCTTGTTGATTTCTGTTTCCTTTCCCTCCTGGTCCATAAAAAGAGGAGGTACTCCCATAAACATCTCTCACTATCTTCTCCTCCTGGTTTTGGGGACAGAAGAGAGCAGGATCAACTCCTTTTTGTTATTGTCAACGTTATTGAATCCCTTCCAGACCTGCTTGTACTTCTGTGATCTAGTCTGGGTGATGCACAAAGTTGCCCATTTCTGCTTTATTTCCCAGAATAGCACAGATGTTTGAGAGAAGCAGCGGCTGTGAGAAAATTACTTTCATATGAACTATGAAAAAGAATTAGCTGAGATCATGATGGGCGGATCCTCCTTTACCCTACTGTCTAGATCAGCCTCCTGGAATAACTTCCTCAGAGAGTGATAATTTGTCTCAGTGAAAATACAGATTTCAAGGGAGGAGATCATGTTCCAGGTAACATGAACTTCTAATTTCCCTTTATTCCCATCTTATACAGTCCTCTCTCCCATCTAGTTCTTTTTTTCCACACATCCTCTGCCAATCTCTTCTCCCTGGGGTCTGCTCCTGCTCCTGTGGAGTTCCATTTCAGTCCTTGCAGGGATTTGGATGATATTACATCAGGCCTCATGTCGTGCTCTGGGGGAGAAAGCAAGACAGTAAATCTCTCCTGTATTTAACAGGCCAATTATGATTTTGTGTAACCCACATCTCTGGCTTTCTGTTTCTCCGGGAGAGCTAGGGAGGGGCAGGGCAGGAAGAGGCAGAACTACTGAACAAAACCCCACACCAGCCTTTTTGGCATCGTTTGGGAAGGAATGGGGAGGGAACAGGAGAGAGATCCTAATCTTAATATGCATTAGGTGCTCCCATACAA
The DNA here is from genome assembly GCA_036630365.1 of Acanthiza pusilla. Taxonomy (NCBI): domain Eukaryota; kingdom Metazoa; phylum Chordata; class Aves; order Passeriformes; family Acanthizidae; genus Acanthiza; species Acanthiza pusilla. Next base: position 27,492,295 of record JAXCHO010000098.1, read on the forward strand.
CAGCGGTGGGTGTGGACTGAAAGGCTCAGTAGCTGGCGAGATGGGAGATTAGGCAGATTGTTTGCCGTGAGATGGAGAGGTGGAAAAGAGCAGGAAATAGATGGAAAAATAGCAGGAAAAGAGCAAGGAGGGGCTGGAGCAGAAGGGTGTGAGGTTAGTAATGGAAAGAAAAGTTCAAGTAAGTTCCAGAGAAGTTGAAAATGGAAGCAGGAGCTGGGATGAGGGCAAACAGACAGAGGATGCAGGGGGGAAAAAAAGCCATGGGAAGATGAAAGCCGTGGGAGTTAATTCAGCTCCTATTAAAGTTGACAGCATTACTCCTTACAGATAGTAGGCTTGACTCATAGGAAGATTTTGAAATAGGACAGAAGGAGGAAAGGAGGACTGGTAGACAAAAGACAGACAAAAAACAGAGCAGGGAGAAGGAATACGCTAAAATGGAAATAGAAAATACTTGAAAATTAACACAAGGAAACATGCTTTGTACATTGGAAGTATGTTGGCAAAGGGAAGGGAGATTAAAACCAGAGCAAAGAAAAATGCATAAGATCATTTTGTGATTTCAGATTTACATCCGAGGGGATATGAGAGTCCTGCCTGTGGAGCCGAGGCATTGAGAGAAACCTGTGGCAGATGTGAAGATCTGCAGGGCAGAATATAAGTGCAAACCATAAAATGTATTACTTCATACTTTCCTCTTAAGCTGTGTACCTCAGGGGTGGAGTGGGCTGAGGGGCACGTGTAGAGCATGCAGGGGCTGGGGAGGGAAGATGGGAAGCAGCAAGTAAAAGATAATTATCAGATGGTTTGCTGCAGATCTGTCCTTGGTGTTGGTTGACGCTGACATCTAAGGAAATTAAAGCCTCAGCTAAAGCTGTTCTTGAAGCTGGGGCACTGTGAGGTCTGTCTCCATGTTTTCTCTGGCACGGGGGGTCCCTGCCAACAAAGCATGACCTCATATTCAGTCTTCTCCCTGGGGAGAGCATGAATACCCAGCTTCCTGCTCCCACAAAACCTGCAGAAGCCAGGAATCATCTCCAGCTGTGTCTGGACTGCGAAACCCTCAAGCCTCTGCATTCCTGGGCACCACAGATTCACCCTGTACAAGAGTAAAACACAGGCAAGTGTCAGTGCCCCATTCCCTCCAGCCCCAGGCTCTGGTTTCCAGCAGAGGGAAATGTGCAGTAGGGAAGGTGACACACTCCACCAGGTCCCCTGGCATGTGCCACCTCCAAGGTCGCTTAGCCCAGCAGGTAAGTGGAAATACCAATTCCTCTGTCAGGCCTGGGTGAGCTGGGCTGATGGATTCAAAGTTTGGTAAGGAAGATCCAGGCATTTGTACATGCACAAAATAAAATCATGTGAGCTTTTTTTTTTCCTTTTTCCTGGAAGCCAGGCTTAAAGCAAAACTCTTGATCAGGAATCCTGTCCAGGAAGAAAAATCAGCTGCCTGTAAAGGGAGAGCAAGCTGCATGGGCCATGTGGTCCCAAACCTCAGAAGGGTTCATTGTACACGAGGGTTGACTGCCTGAATGCATCAAGGGAGCTTCCTGCAGCAAGGTTGGGATAATCCCTCAAGTGAGTGTGTTTGGACAAGGGAAACCCTTTGGACAAGGGAAAACTTGCTCCAAAGTGTGAGCAAGACCTGTGCCTGGGGCAGCCCATTGGGTTTGCTCTGGTGCTTGAGAGTTGGACTCTTGTGGGTTCCTTGCAGCTCAGAATATTCTGTTATTCTGTGATTCTGTGATTCTTCACGCCCCCAGTCCTAGATCACTGCTCCTGAGCATGAAGGCTCTGGCTCCCACCCCCTGCACTCAAACAGAGTCCCACAGGGAAAACTGCTTCTGCGATGGGCCAGCCCTGCTCCAACATCCACAGCTGGGCTGTCAATGGCATAAATATCACCTCACCCCACGGACCAGCAATGCAACTGGTGCCCCTGTGGAAGGAAACCTGCTGCAATGGAGGGGGACATTTATGCTGAGACAAGGTGCTTTGCCATGTGCTCTGTCTTCTTGCCTATGCATTTTTGTGACATGAGCAGGGCTGGTGAGATTCTCTTATTTTTCTCCTCAGCATAACAGCAGGAATTGATGGGAGTGGTGTATAGAGCTCAACTGCCTGAGCTCCCTGTGCTTGGCCTGAAGCTTAAAGCACATCTCCAGCAGGAAAAGAGCATCTTAAACAAGCAGGATCCCAGGCTTTAAGACTAGCAGGTTTATCGCAATGCAATTTGAAGAAAGAAATACAAGCAGAATAAATATATATTCGATTACATGTGTTTGTTATAAACTTGGTATGGTGCTGAGAGCATTCAGTGTATACAATTCATGGTTACAAACTTCCCAAGGCAAATTCCTAAGCCTCCTTTTCTTGTAGCATTGCTTCCCACCCCATCAGACAGGCATAACCCCTGAAAGTGGCAGAAAACTACTACCCCAACTCTTCAGGGTTTGATCCCAGTCCTAGGGAGCCATAAGGTGGGATATGGGAAATATCAGGTCTTTTTTAAAGCTGGAATTTAAAGATGTGTGGGGGTTTGGCCACAGCCATCTACACCTTAAGATCCCTCAATTTTATTTTCCTGGGCCAGTGCAACTGTATATGCAGCACAAATTCCCCAAGGCTGGAGGGATTTTTTTTTGTTTCATTTTCAACCCTGGTGCATTTTGTTCGCTGTTCTTCAGTCTGTTTATTGATTCTCAGCTTTTTTCATGACTCTAAGTGCCTCTTACTTTGTACTCCTCCCTTTTCTCCCTCCCCCCAAAGCATACCAGCCTGCATTCACTTAGACTGAATCTCAATTTATTTACTGCCTTTTCAGAAGCATGGGTTTGTTTTTTTCCTAAGGCTTGCTGAAAGAGAGCCGTCCATTACGGTTCCTTTCCCACTGCTGAGAAGGTTTTGCCCTGTTTTCTCGTGGTGTTTGTGGCAGATGTGAAACTGTTGAAGACAAAATGTACTTTTGAGTCGCTCAGGCTGAAGCAAATGAGAGCTGTGTGCAGGCAGATGGAGAAAGGGTCCCAGGGTACTTTTCAACTGTGGGACAGGACATATCACTTTAGCAAAGTGCTGCTAGCATCTGTTTTTGCATGGGGCATTTCTCTAGCCCCACATAATCCCCTTGGAGTGCCAGGACTGGCTGTGCTGTTTGGCTGCTGATCTGTCACTTCCCAGTAATTGAATAACTGCTACAAAGCAGCTATTCCAGAAGTGACATGGCTGTAAGATGAATGAATTTATTTAGGCTTTCTACGTTATTGTCAAAAAAGTACGGGACTAATGCATGAAATTTGCTCTGTGTTGATGCTCGTGATAAGGAGTAAGAGAAACCTTTGCCAATATTTTACTCTCTTATCAAAAAAAATCAATAAAAGTGCTTCCTGGTAAATAGCATGTTTGACATGTGGCCTGTCTGTGGGGGCATTCGAAAGGCTGATAAACACCCAGTATCCATACCCTGTGCTTCCCTGGAAAACAAACGGCTTGGGGGAGAGCAGGGGCTGTGCAGCCCTGCAATGCGCTGTGCCTTTGTCCTCAGCTGAGATGCTGCAAGTCTGGATCCACCTGTGCTGCTCCTCCCCTGTGCCCTGTCCCTTCCCACTGCTCAGATCAGCCAAGGGAGCACTGCTCAGCCCCAGCCCTACTCAACATCTACTGACCCAGCAAGGACTTTTCCCAAGGCTCTTAGTGGAGGGCTAATAAATTCTTATTTATTCGTGATCCCAATGTGCTTTCAAGCCCAGGTAGCACTGTTGAGCCAACCCCTTCCTCATCCCTCTCCCCTTTTCCTCCAGAGCCCTGTGCTGCTTGCCCTGCAGTCAGTACCAGCCTGAAGGCACAGCTCTGATGGGAGGTTCCTAAACTCTCTTCACGCTTGCTTAATGCAGGTCCAGGTATCTTCAGCAACACTTTACTCCTCTCATGTAGTGCTCTGCAGTGTGTCTTCTTCTTCTCTGCCGTTTTTGATTAAGGTGTGCTGAAAAAAAATAGGAGTGATTGGATTGCTCTCCCCTGATTATCCTCCTGCTAACATAATTCATTGTCATTTAGAACATAATTTGCTGCTAGGGACGTGATTAGCTTGGATTAAGACACCATTAAATAAACAAGTCTGGGAAAGAGTAAGATGGCTGCAGAAAGAGACAGAGTCATTGTGCATCAGCTCACATCTTGTAATTAGTCGTGATTTAAAAAGAAACACCTGAATATTTCTTAAGGGCTGAGGGAAGTCCCCAAGCAATCTATCCACTATTTTATAGTTAGTCTGAATGTGATCAGTGATCTTAAAAACAGTGAGTACATAATGATGGGCTGAGGAGTGCCTGTGTGCCTCCCACACAATCTCCTCGATGTCTTCCTCATCCTCCATCCAGAGCAGCCCTCACTGGATGTGAACTCCCAAATGTTCAGTTGAAGCCATGGTTCTCAGTCTTTGTACTACGTGTCCCATAAAATGGGAAGCTTTAGGGAAATTCAAGTATCACCCTTTGTGGAACCCTTCTCTAGAGTATGTGGAGGTCGAAGGGGAAATTTGTTGAATCCTCAACAATGCTAAGAAGCTGAGAAAGCCATCGCTTCCAACCACGAGTTGAAGGATGAGTTCTGCTTCAAGAGCTTCTGGTATTCACGTTTCTATTATATCCAGGCGGAATATTAAAATTCGCATTTTTCCAGTGGCTGCAGAAATACCTTAGAACAGCCAGGCAAAGTTACCACGGCTGTGAGCAGCAGCAGAGTGCTGTTAACTAAATGTAGGAGCAGACCTCTATGTTGCACATCAAATAGGAGTTATAACACTTTCTACATGTCCTTAGTAAGACCTCAGGACAGATTTGGCTGGGAAGCAGAATGCATTACTGTAAAACCAGTTTTTTAATTCTTCTCATCTTGATTCTCTCTGAGCCGAACTCTGCCTCCCTTACAATACAAAAAGTGGTTTTGAATTGTTCAGAACAGGTACTTCCAAGTAAAATTGTCTATGTGAAGAGTAATGTCAGTGGGCTCCCAAGCATTTATTCTGCAAGTTACCTGACCTGCTACATTTTGTTTGCATTAATTTGGCTGTTACATTTGATCCACAACTTCACTGAGAGCAGATCTCTTGAAATTGCAACTCAGCCCAAAACTCAGGAGCTGTATAAGAAAGTGTTTAAGAGCTACACGTTTTGACAGTGGTCCACAACTTGTGACCACTAATCTTTCTTCATCATATGTAGAAACTCAGAATTAGAAACTTAAATATAGAATTGGCTGATTCACCAACTTAGTACATTTAACAATGTGGATTAGCCTTTTTTGCAAATGCTTTTGTGGAGAAACAAAACAAGCAGAGGAACTTTTGTACTCTAATTTGTCTAAGTGTGCCTGAGCTAAGATGAAATTTGCTCAGTATATATTTTCCCAGTTAGAAAAGTTACGCTTTTAAAAAGTCTAAATGAACTCAGTGGTATCATTTGTTGACCCACCTGGAAGAGATGCCCAGTCGAGGTCTGTTGACTTTCCCGGAATAGCTGGAGTAGGCTAGCAGGGGGACAGTGACCTGCAGGCCAAGGCTTTTGGTGGAATATAATCTTCCTGTGTTGACTCTTGTGTGACATTAGAGGTGAGACTGACATTCATTTACATTCTTCTGTTAAGTAAGCAGAGGGCTCTGGTGTTGCCTCAGCCCTGTGCAGCATAGCCACAGGTACTTTGGGTATGTGCAAGGAAATCAGAAGTGTGATTGCTGTTCCTTGGAGGAACAAGGGCTGGAATGCTTGTTAGGAAATACAAAAAAAAAGTATGTCCAGGTCCCTCAAAACCTGATTTGAACAGGTGAAATTCCTCCCATTGGTACAACTGCATCTACTTCCAACAACAGCCTAGGGAATTAAATCTTAAAGGAAAAAAAAATTAATAATGAAAATCTTGAAAGAAAAATGTGCCTGTGCAGCATATGGTAGACATTTGGTGTGACCCTTCACGTGCTTGCACTGCACAGGAGCCTTGTGAAGGAACCCTAACAACCACGAATTGTAGCATTTCAGAGTGCAAATCTACCCTGAAAAGGGTCTGGTTAACTTCAGCCTCAGCTGTTTTGCTTCCCAAGTGTGCCCAAACTGGGCCAGCTGAATTTAATGATAGAATAAGTTGTTATGACTTCACTGCTCTTTCTCTAAACCAGCTCCAGCTATGCTTTGGAAATGTGAGCTCTGCTGGCCTTTGCTTTATAAACAGGAGCATTCAGTGGATTTTAGCTGTAACAACTTGGTTTTTGGGGGAGGCGAGCCAGAGATCATCCCTTCTGATGAAAGGGCAGTAGGATTTGCAGCATCTGAACAGTGGGAAAGGAGCACATCTCCGCATGCTGTGAGAGGGTGCGAGTCCCCAGCAGTCCCTGCAGTGGCCTTGGCTACATTACAAGGAAATCTGCAGGCAAGCAGAGAGCCATGGGAAGTGCCAGTCTGCTCCCAGGACTGAGACTGGGGTAAAGAGAGAGCAGACCTGACCCAGGGTTTGGGTACAGCCGCAGGGCAGCAGGATGGAGCTCTGTCTGCGCTCCAGACGGTTCAAGGTCCCTGTCAGCTGGACTTAACTTACAGACCTCTGGGTTTGAGGTGCACCAGAGCTGCTGTGTCCTTCCCGTGCCAGCAGCTCAGTCAGGGCCAGCTCAGCTGTCCCTGGCAATGCTGCTCTCTGCAGTGCAGACACACTCTGAGCCCTGCACTGGCATTTTCAAACCACCACTTCTCCCAGAACAAAATTGTGCCTTAGCACTGCCTGATGCTCCAGTCAGAGCTGTCTGCCTCTGTTTGTGACCTGTGGATCTCTCTGGCAGCAGGCAATTGCCATGCTGCAAATGACCTCAAAGGCAGACAGACAGGCAGGTTTGCTCCTCAGCTTGTTTCCTACCTGCTAATGTCTTTCATCGACAGCAAAAGCCCAGTAGATCGTGGGTTTGGGCAAAAGTCCACAATTTGTATGTATCCCAGCACAGACTATGAGGAGCTGGTACTTTCTCAGTATAAAGTTTGTTGTAACACTGTAAGCTGATCTAATTTTCCTCCGGAGTGGTGACTGTAGAGAGGAAAACCAGAGAGCTCTGCAGGACCTTGCTGTCTCACACTGCTTTTTCACTCTTATTCCCAGATGGGGAAGTCTCAGGTTTTTAGCAAGACAGAGAGATGGTGAAGTGTTTTACAGCAGCATTTAACCAGCCCAGAACTGAAGCCCTGACTCACCTCTGGAGCTCTGTAGCTGCAGAAACCAGAATTTCAGATCCCATGGCCCCAGGAATTTCAGGAGTGTAACATCTGGGTCCAAAATTAACCATCACAGTGTTGGCTCCTCTCGCACTCAAAACCCTGTTATCTGATCTCAGTCCAGCGTAGCTGTCAGTACAGAGAGCCACCAGCCAGAAAGCTGGCAAGGGACGTGCTTAAAACAGCTGAGCCACTGAAGGGTGGGAGCTGGGAGGTGAAGAGGGGCAGCTTTTTGAACCAGCAGCCAGCCCTGAGGCACCAGGCTGCTGCTTCAGGACAAAGTCAATCAGAAAATTAACATCTTTGCCACCAGGAGAATAGGTTCATCCCTTTGCCGTGCCCTGAAAACCACTCGAGGTCCATCATGCAGCCAAGGTGAGAGGAGCAAACTTCTGTGATTCCCTGTTTTTTCTGGTTTGATGCAAAGTCCTGCAGCGAAACTCAAGAGCCCAGCGCAGGGCTCAGCTGCAGAGTTTCACCCAAACTCAGCATTTCACACAGGCCTTGAGGGGCTGTTATTGTGTCTCAGTACATGGGGAATACTCTCCTCAATGTCTTTGCTCACAGAGCTCAACCCTGCACTCGTCACCTCTCTATGCCCCCCTGATAAATAAGCACAAATTGTTTCTTTAATTTCTGAATTAAATCAGCTTCCTGGCCCGTGCTGCATCACAGCTCAGTGCTCTCCTGGATATCTGGGTGGCCCAGTGCATATTTTGGGATGTTTTGCATGTGTCAAAGGCAGATCTCTTTTCTCAATGGAACTTTTTAAGCTATTCCCCCAGTGACATAATGCCTTCTCCACTCCCACAGCCACAAAGGCACATATTGATAGGCATGACATTTTCCTTTAATGCTTTCATTGTTTCCAGAGCTTTATTTGGGTTGTTGTTGGAAGTCAGAAAAACAAGACAAAAGGCAAAGTATGTTAAGAAGGAGACTTGGCCTGCATGCAAGTATGTGGTGAGAGAGAATCTCTGGGGCAATTTTTAGGGAATTTGCTTTCCACAGGCTTCTCCACAGTGACAGATGACAGTGTCAGCCAAGCCCCTGGAACTGCCACCTCCCTCCTGCAGTTTGCTGCAGTCCAATGCTTGGGTTTGGTGCACTATGCAGGGATCTGGGGTTTTTAGAGCACTTCTGTAGCTGTATCTGACTGTCTTGCTCTTCTCCCCTATTTGCCTCTTTAGATGCTTTTTTTTCCCTGAGAATTACCCACAGCACTTCCAGAGAGCTGTTGTCCAGAACGATGTGTTAGTTTATAGATAGATAAACTGACTGTTACATATTTCATTAAATATTCCTTAAGAGTTGCTTTGCGTCTAAGGGAGTTTGCAGACATTCATATAGACCCCTCTTAAAAGTTAATTTGTCTGGCAGTCTGGACAAAACAATACTCCAAAGGTTAATAAGCATGAAATGAATGGCTTGGTAAACCCAGGCTAAATGATCATTTGGAGGAGGGAGCAGCTACTGCTTTATTACATGCTGCTGCTGTTAAACCTCAGCAAATCTGCTATCTAAGTGAAGAAGAGCCCAGAAGAGAGGGGCCCTGTGGATCTTGCCCCTCAACAGCCTCTGGCTTTGGCCTCACATAATGTTTGAACTGCTTGACAGACCTATGAGCTCTACTGGGACTTGCTCTCAGAGGAGCCCTGTTGAGTTGAGGTTTTTTGTTTGTTTGTTTGTTTTGTTTGTTTTTGTTTTGGTTTGGGTTTTGGGGTTTTTTTGTTTTTTGGGGGGATGGGCGTTGCTTTGGGGTTTGTTTGTTTGTTTGGGGGGCGGTTGTTGTTTGTTTGGGGGTTTTCTCTGCATTTTTTTGGTGGTGATGATGGTTTTGGGGTTTTGGTTTTTTCCCCCCACAAATTGAGACCCAGCTAATTGAGATGAGACACACAAGCACTGTGAGATCTTGCCAGTGCAATCTCTGGTGAGGAGAGGAGACTGCAGAATATGGTAGAACCTGCTCACCCAGGCTGGCCAGAAGCCAAGAGCCCCTGGAAGTGCTGGGAAGACCACCAAAAGCCTTCTGGAGCTTGGCTCTGCCCCTTTCTTTAAATGTGCAGGGCTTCTCCTGTTCTATTTCTTCGGTTGGTTTTTCTTTCCTTTTTTGAAAAACTCATCTGAATCCTCCCTGCCCGGTTGGTCCCAGCTGAGAAGGAAGCGGGTGAGTGCCTCCCCACATGCCTGCCGCAGAGAAATCACCTCTTGCTGCTGAGGAGAGAGAACGTGCAGGTGAAACATTCTCCCTTTATTGCAGGTGGTGATTAGAGCTGACCCTCTGCTCCGGGTTCCTTCCACCCCTTGTCAGCTCCTGACACTGAGAAACTCGCTGAGGTTTTCTGGCTCACGTTGGCCCTGCTCAGCTGACAGATTTTCAAGTCCCAAACCTCCCACTGCTGCCGCACTCCTGCAGACACCAGGGCGGTGACAGCAGGGGTCGTGTCCCGGTGACATCATCGCCTACTGCAGAAATCAGATTTATAACTTTGACAGCTCTTCCCTCCCCTGCAAGATCCACTCAGAAGTTAAATCAAACTTGTGTCTGTGTAGAGTCCCCTGTGCTTTTCAAGGACCATTTACTGGTCTGAGATGCTGACACAGAGGATGACCCATTTTTGCCACTAACCAGTGCCAGAGCAGTCTGCCTGTTTTTACCTGATTGTGTGCTGTTTATCAGGTGCAGATAGTGTCATCCTGAATGCAGTACACACCATCATGGGGCTGAGGTTGGAGGAAGTGAAATGCCAGAAAGTGGCTGGTGTGAGAGTGGGAGACATAAGGCGAGACCTGGCAGCAAGGTGAGGTAAGGCCAGGTCAGGCCAGAGCCTTCCTTAAAATGGCCTTTGTTCCCTGGGAGCAGCAGTTCCACAAGCCCTCTTTATTTTAGTTCTTCCATTGAATTGCTTGCAGCAAACAGAAGTGAACCCAAACAACCCTGCCTTTTGCCCCGGGTTTGGCT